>JAGFBZ010002051.1:1280000-1880000 GCA_018398805.1 Hirundichthys speculiger
ATCTGTATGCTCTCCTCTCTCTGTCCTCCATCCTCTCTCCATCCTGTCTCTCCTCTTTTTCTTCCTCTACCTGGCTGGTCTTCATCAGGAAGGTCCCTCCATATGATCCAGGTCCTGATCAAGGTTTTTTCCTCTTAAAGTGGAGTTTTTTCTTGCCACTGTTTGGCTTAAAGGTTTTTTTCTTCCACTGTAGGGAGTTTTTTTTAACCTGCCATTATCCTTGATTAGGATTTAATATCATAATTTTTAGGGATGCATGATAACTGTTTTTTCTAAAACCGATAACTTTCAGCTCCTAAAGGCCGATACCGATAATCGATAACATACACATATACCTAAGATCATTACATCAATACTATGAAAACTAAAAGCAGTTTTGACTCTTTAAATGAACAGATATTTATTTTTCCAATGAAAAACTATTGGCAAGCCTCTCAAACATTTATGTAAAGTTAGGGGGTAGGTTAGAGGAGGGGGAGCGGAGAGGAGACTTGCTCCTGGTTTGCTCACATTAGCTTATGTTAGCTCATGTTAGCACGATTTCAAAACTCCATGGAAGCGACGGTTATGTTTCAGGTGGCTGATCAGGTTTGACGTATTAAAGCTTGTGCTATTTTTCCTTCCTTCACTTGGAGCATTTGTCATAAATAACCAGCAAACTATCTTCTTCTGAAACTTTAATGAAGCTCCATATAATCGTTGACATGTTTGTTTGTTTTTATCAGCGCACTGTGCCGCAACGCTGCATTCAAGGTGTAACGTAAATTCCTCTGTTTCCTTGTTTGCTAGTCGTACTTTTGGCCTTTTCTATTTTTTCTTTTTTTATGTGTAACATGTGGGAAAATACTGCGAATATCAATTAAAGTGAGCAACTACCAAAATTATGACCGAGTTAATGAGTTGTTTTCTGGCATGAGGGGGTATTCTTGATTTTCCTTATTGAGTAATCATTTTTCTGATTATGCCAACATCACTTGAACATAACATTCACTGCTGGTCATTCAAGGCTCAGAGGGAGCGAGGCACTGCTGTGTTGACAAAAATATATATGTTATTAGGGCTATTCGTTATGATATCGGACTTATCGGGATGATGTCATAATTTCCTGTTATCAAACCGATTATTGTGCACCCCTAGCCTAGAGACAATTGACGTTGTAACAGACTCTACACAAATAAAATTGAATTGAATTGAATTGAGGCCGTGCCTCGACACATGTCAGATGTGCCGTATAAATGTGGTCTGCGTTAAGAAAATTATCTGAGAAGAATGCGTGACAGCAAAAACGTGACATAAACGCAGCTCATTTATCATTTCACCACACGGTGAATCAAAGCGGAGGTGAGGCTTCTTTCATCTGAAGCCTGGTTGCCAGTTTCCGAGGTCAGAGGTGAACTGGGGAGCGGTTGGCGGATGTCAGTCAGCATTCAGTTGCCCCCCCCCCCCGACTGTTTTAACACAGTCAGCTCCTGCTTTTGGAGCTGGTTCTGCGAAAAAACCCCAGAGGGAAGGTCGCTGCTCAAAGCGCCGTCACCTTCTCCCGGCCCAAAGTTCCCGGCTGTCCCGGCCCACCTCCGGACCCACCAACCCGCCAATACTCAGCTCAGGACGGTGAGGCAGTACCAGAACCAGCCTGCTCTGCATTGTCTTCGTGCTCCGGCAGCTCGTCTGTAATCGAATGCGTCATCTGTGATGAGGTGTCGTCACGGAGACGGCGGACGGACGGACTGCGGATCTCTCCAGAGCCCTTCCTGTCCGTGCGGCTCACAGAGTTTGCAGCGTCGGCGTCGGGTCAGCCGTTTACCCTTAATGAGATGCTAACGTGGAAAACTGCACCGGTGGCTCGTCTGTCTGACCGAACTGCCCCTTCGTGTGAGAGAGATGAAATGTTCTGGCAGGAAGTTTCAGCCTCATTTTCATTCTGTGCACCTCATCACTGAGATCAGTTCAGGCTGCAGGTCACGGTCAAGTTCACACAGTCGGTAAAGCTTTGATATGCCGCATCAAAAACTAGACGTAATGGAATCCACCGTAACTAAGTGTCTGAAGATTCAATTTGAATTATTATTTCACCTCCTCCTCCATCACCAGCGGACGTACGTACACTTCAGCGGCGCAACAAGTGGCCTGGAAGCTGCCGGCTGTGATAGTTCACTGCAGACGCTCATCGGAACAATCCACCTCAGGGCTTCCAGCTCTGCTGACGATCCCGTGGTGTGTTTTAGATTAACTCGTCTGCTTTCCAGCCAGCCTTTTTATTTACAGTATGGAGGATTTTTTTTAAAGGGGATCCGAGACGAGGAACATCTGGCTGCAGTTGAGACGAAACGAAGGCGCTGTTGACATTCGGGTGCTTTTCTGCTCGATCCCACTTTACGTGACAAGCAGTGCGGTAAAAACGAACGGTATCCATCGTGTTTGACGGCTGCCAGAAACAGCATGGCGGACTGCTGAATCGGCGTCATTGATTCATGTGTGTTCGGGGAAACTTTCCGTCCAACTCTGGAGTCTTTTTAAGTCCCGGTGATTGAAAACCAATAACCTTTTTAGCTCCGCAACACGGGGGAAACAAAGGACAAGCCAATGAGCGTGAAACAGCAAAATCTATAATACAAATTTCAAAAGATGGCTCACTTATCCAGAAAGAATCCTGACACAAGCAGGTGCATTACCCAGCATCCCCTTCTTATCCGTGCCAGCGTGCATCTTTGCAGAGATTGGGAGGAATTTTGGAGCGTTTGTGTTTGTTGTCAGAGCCTTGCAGACTGGCAGGCAGCTCTGGCTGTTTATTGGCCAGCTGGAAAGGAAGAAAGCAAGGTTTTGATTAAGTCTGCGTATGAGGTAGGAGGCATTAGATAGTTTAGGCTTGATAAGCCAAGGGACCCGAGCGCTGCTGTGTACCAGATGGATGGAGATATTGCGAGAGGCTTACGGCGGCCTGGAAAGATGAAGCGATTACAGCCGCCAATCGTTCTGTCAATAAGCGGTTCAGAGGCAGGAAGCATTTACCCGTCGCAGAGCTTCCACGAAGCAGAGGTGTGCGCCTCAGATTCATTTTCAGTTCCTGGAAATGTGTCCAGTATTCTGAGTTCATAATTGCAGCTTTTTATCGGTGTCTGATAAAATGAGTCTTTCCTGACGCGGTTTAGCTTAAACATAAGTGGAGCCGCCAAAACATGAACTCAGTTAAAAAGCTGGCATCCGTCCTCGTGTTTTCCACACCTGCAATGAGCTTGTATCCACTGCTGTCGGAGGCGGATGCCTGCTCGGCGACGCGCTGTGCACGGCTGCGTGTGTCCAAAGCAACGGCCGCAAGGACACATGGCTGCGTTTTAGCACCATGATTGATGTTGTTCACATCACCTGAAAGCAGCTAGATGATCTGTTTTTCTGCCATTGATCTCCCTGATAAAAGCCAAGGAACCGCCGTACGGGTCTGCCTTCCACGCTTTCCCCAATAAATTATTATTAATTATAATTGCAGGCAGTTGTAGTCACAATTGCATAATTGTATTATAATATATTTTTTTTTTGCTAGGTTTAACTGGACCATCCAGTAAAGTAGACTGACTGTCTGATGTCGTTTATGCCTCTTGAATAACATCTGACATGTGCATTTATTGCTTAGAAAGTCTAAAAGGCAAACAGAAATGCATAAATATTAGAGCTGTAGCGATACACTAATCTCGCGATACGATACACGATATTTGGCTCACGATACGATATAAATCGTTATTCATCTTACAATATATTTACACCATTTTCTGAAAGATTTTAAAGGGACAAAGTGATTTTGGTGACATCTTGTGAGAGTTCCAATGACTTTGTTTGAATTAATTGAACTGAAAGCATCAATTACACATTATTTGACTGACAGGCAGCTTGCAAATGCTGAACTAAATGAATAAAAGATGTGTTGAGAAAAATAGTTTCATTTATCTAAACAGCACAAATTGTTGCTTGTAAGCTTTTAAAGGTGGGACACGGGGGTTTTGAAAGAAGCTTAGAATATCGATACCCGCGGCTGAAAAATTGAGACTCGATATGTATCGCATAATCGATAAAATCGATCAGCTCTACATATGAGTCAGGTCTGATGAGGTGGCGCCCTCAGCTGCTAACCTGTACTTACTCAGGTAATATAACAAGAAACGTCTTGTAAAAGTCAATATTTTTGTGAGTTTTCCAAAGCCAGCTTTTTCTGCGCAGCAATAGCCACTGAAGTCCACCAGAACCGGACTGATTCTCCATGTCAAAGGAGAAACGAGGACAATAGGATTTTTATCATCGCTAATGAACTCTTTCATGCAACGTTTTGAGAATGACTGAGTGTAAGTAAAACATCCATGATGCTGGAAGTTATCAAAAATTAATAGTGAGTTATTCTCCCTTTGGTTCTCCGTAGACGGTCCTCTGGCCTTATGAAAAGCTCCATTACGTTCGCCATTTAAAAAGGGATCCCTTTTGCTCATTAATAGTTCATTAATTGTCTCTTTTTAGCAGGGCTTCAAGCGAGAGCCAAAAAACCGTCTGCCCTGCTCCAGTTCCATCATCAGCTAATGAATTGTGCTGTAAAGCTGAGTCAAGTTGTAATGCGTGCTCGTGGAGGGCGCTTCCATGTAGAGGTCCCAGAATGTGGCTTGTCCTTATATTATAAAGCGCGAATATACGACGTCTGTCGCCTCGGATTCTCTGCTCTATAACTTGGCAGCCTGGTGCGTGAAGCCGAAAAGGCCAAATGCAATGATCTTCATTTCCTCCAACTGAACAAGCCAAATTTCTTTATTACCACTCCTCCCACAAAGACGGGAATCAGACCGAGGTCAATGCTGGGTTGATCTGGAACTGGAGAGCCCAGTGAGATGCAAAAACCAAGTAAAGTCTTGGGATCTTTTGTGTTTTAAGTCGCAGGCAAAAGCATCACGGCAGCATCTTGTTGAAGTTGACGCTTCAACGAGGGCAGTTTCTTTGACAGCATCGGAAAACCTACGACTTGGCCTTTGGCCAGTCGGTTAATGAATCTGGGCACCTGTTCAGAGAGAAAATAACGTGGATGTGAAGCAGAAAAGAAGACAAGCCTTTGTCTTTATCATTTTCCATCAGCTCGTGCTGATGACGCCCTTCTACGTCTGTTGAAGACTGCGATCCAGAGGGCCTCGTCGTCACGTGACCTGCATGTGCCGTTCTTAAGTTTCCAAGGTCTCTGGAGGTTCCAGAGAAGACGGGATTCAGACAGGAAGCGGGCACGCACTGCCCTCGCCGCAGTTATGGCACAGGAGAGAAGGATACACCGGCACAAATCGCATCCATGCAGGGCGCCGGTTCCTAGGTGACCAGAAACCTCTCCAGGAAGTAGTTAGCAGATATAACTGATGGGGAGACGAGCTGCAGCAATGACGACAAGGGCGCGTGGGATGATGATGATGTCAGCGAACATGTCAGCGAAGTGTGGAGCAGACCCACACGACAGTTCCTTGGATTCATCAGCTGCTTTCAGGTGACGTAAACAACATCAATCATGTCGCTGAATATAGTGTATATAGTGAATGTTGTGTATTGTACAGTATCGTATCGTATCGTGAGATTAGTGAATCGCTACAGCCCTATTTTTTTACATGAATCTACTTCTTGGTTCATGAAGTTCTGTCACGCTCAGACCAAGAGGACTGTGGTGAAATCACAAAGTTAAATATAGAACTTTCTAGTAAAGTATATAACAGCTGTTAAAAAAAAACAAGAGACAATATGACAAGAACGATACAAAAGCTCATCTTTCCAGCGCTTCGGCAAACAACGTTTCATCCCCTGTAAAACCGCAAATCGCCATCGATCCCATTCAGCTTGGTCAGCATCTCATCAGCTCGTAAGAGCTTCTCCCATTAAAAGCTTGTTATCGAGGGCCGATAACAACCCGGCGGGTGCTGCCGAGACCTGTCTGAGCCGGCTGATGGCCGCAAATTGACAAGGGGCCGGCGGAGCCCCTTGGTAGACCCTGGCCCTGATTAATTAGAGCTGTGGAAGATGGAACCAGTCGTCCTTTAATCCCCGACTCCAGAGATGACGTGGTCAGGAGCTGATCGAGGCGGACGGCGGATCCCGTCCGTTTGTTCCAGCGATCCCACTGATCTTTGCTTCGGCACCGCCTGAAGAATTAACTGCAGACGACTCAAGAGAACTCTGAATGTTATTCTTTGCGAGGAAAGCCACGCAAAGCCGGCGTCTCATTAATTAAAACTCGCCGTGGAATTTTAGACGAACTGAAACTCGAGTCGCATGTTTTTTTTTGGGGCAAATCCCAGAAGAATCAGCCTTTGTTTTCCAATCGCACTATTTCTGCCAAACTGTTTGCCTTTAATGAACTCATTACGGGTTGTGTTTTCACCAAGCCTTTTTCTTTTTTTCCTCCCCTGTCTCATCCGTCACTTTGCAGGAAGAAATACGTCGCATCATCAAACCAACAGGCCGTAAAAATAACTGTGACAGGCAAACGGTTAAAAAGAAAACAACAAAAGCTCAGCAGGCGTGTTCAACAGGCAGATAAAACCGAGGGGGTATAAACAGAGATTACACATAATTATAAGATTAGTTTCAGTCGCAGTTTAGGTCTTATTTGTGTGGTTTTTGCTGATCATATTTATCAGCGGCTTTAATCAGCGGTTGCATTGTGCCAACTGCTTAATTGATCTGGGACTGTGTTGACTTTCTGGGGAAGGAGGATGAGCGCTGGCGACGAACCCCAAGATCCGTCAATCATGTCACCCGTTCATGAAATGACTGGAGTCTAAACAGGATGTTAATCTGACTTGGCGACAGCCAGACCTGGCGGTAAAATGTGTTCAAGGGAATCTGACCAACAGGGATCTGAAGACATTCAGGTCCAACATGGGACGGATTCTGGGACCGCCAACGAAGCCAACGTCACCTGCTTTGGGCAACGATTCGCCTGGTTTTGCCCGCGAATGAGTACGACAAAGCTCACCGTCTGCGATTTGTTCTTAAAGTTTGTGGATGGTCATTCCTTGTGTCATAGACTGTATAAAAAGAACTGGACAAACCCTCTGTGACCTCGCCGCTAACTAATAGTCCAACTCCATCCAAGCCCTGGCTAATCCAATAATGAGCAAGCCTGGAGCTCATCCCAGGTGCAAACGCACGCACTGATCGTTGGTCGCACGTGATCAAATTTCTCTCGGCGCACGTTAATGCAAAGTCTGAGCGGCACCGCAGTTGCCAGTCGATGCTGCTGAGAGGTACGCAAATTACTATCCAGGCCGTGAAACCTCGGATGCGTCCTCAGCTGCAGACGTGACAAAAGGACATAAAAGCGTCTCGTTCCGACCTTCGACTGCGGATCAGACGTTGCGTAACGCGCTGCATAAAAGCTGCAGAGAATGAACAGACGAGAAGAATGGACTCTGAGAATGCATCTGATTAAAGAACAAGAAAACAATCTTCTGCAGGATCATTCAGCATTAATTATGAGTACTTGAAAGATGTCCAAATTTGCTATTTCGGAGTTCAGTCAGCGCTCAAAAGGACTGTGGTTCTTTGTCCAGCCACACAAGTGACTGGATGCTTTAAGATCTGGATCCTTGGCTTTTTTGTTTTGCCATTCGTCTTTATTCTGATCTTCAGTCATGAACTCCCTACCAGGAGGTCAATAACTCCCGAAGGCTTCCGTCTCTGTCATCTGGGCTGCTCAGAGTTACTCCTCAGATCTACGCCGAGCGTGACCTTGAGAAGTGTTTTCAATTACTCGCTGCTGGTTTCAACCTCTAGCGCTGAGCGCGATGAAAACCAACACCCCCAACTTCAAACGGGGCCAGAATATTATGCAGCGTTGCCTCTACGAAATTAGAAGAGAAAAAAATCACAGATACTTCATAGTGCCATTCCAGATGCAATTTGCGAGCAATTATATTTAATACATGGGAAGTTCAGCCGAGACAGTTTGAGCCACGGGGTTCGGTGCAGTAAATAAAATATCAGCAAAACTGCTGCTGCTCAGCTGTAATGACATTTCTGTTGCTTCTGGGGCAACGCCGTTAAATGTACAACCTGTCAGCATCGCATCACATTCAAAGACCGTCCGGACCCAACAAATACTCGTGTCCAGAACCTGCACATTGTACAGCTCGTATTTTTCATGAGCAGCTCACTGGCAGAGACGTGGTGTAACATATAAAATAGAGCTGAAAAAGTTCAGTATGATCCATCTAATGCACATGTGTCAAACACAAGGCCCGCGGGCCAAATGTGGCCCTTCACGCCATTTTATGTGGCCCTCAAGAGCTTGGGCATTATTGGCTTAAATTTTAAATCAATATAATAAAACTTAAAATAAGCTTACACTGCTTTAAAGCACATATTGACAATCAATTACATCTCCCATCATGCATTTCCCACAACGATAACGGCAGCTATGAGGAAGACGATTTTTCAGAACTGATGGACTTAAGAAAAACCTTTTTACTAACTAACCCCAACATGTCCAAGTTAAGAAAAATGATGCACAAAAGTATAACTTTTGTGTAATGTGTGTCAGTCTTGAAAGAGTTTAATGTACGTCGGAATTTTGATAGCAAACACGGAGCTAAGTATGCTAAATTTAGCCTGCAAGAAAAACAAAGAACTGCTTCCACTTCTAAAACCAAGGTAATGGATACTCTTACAACCACAAACCCTGAGTTTAATATAATAATGACTTAAATATTTCAAACTTTATTACATAATAAATACAGAAACCATTATTTAACATTTATAATAAGGTGTAGTTTAATTTTATTTTGATTTACATTGCATTTTGTTACGTTCCTGCAGTCAATCTGGCCCTTCGAGGGCCACCATAATGCTGATGTGGCCCTCAGTAAAAATGAGTCTGACAACCCTGGTCTAATGCACTGAACAGCATGGCCTCCAGAAAAAAGATCAAATTAGGTCTCTAGGTTTAAAAAAGAGAGATTACCGTTCTCATCTTGCACTTTTCACTTCCCTTCCCACCATTCTACCTATTAAACATAAAAAAAAATATTTAAAAAAATATTCTTCTTTATTCGTTTGCAGTCAGACAGCTCCTACATTTTGTGCCAGTGCTCCTGAAAGTGTTTAGTTTGGAGCTGCTTGTGGAAAAAGTTAGTCTGGCGTCCTGCTTCGAATCCCCGCGAACTCAGAAGACACGCGCGAATTCCTCGGGGAATTCCCGTCGCGCCCGCCGCAGCTGCCGCAGCTTTAAACGTGAACTCTGCGTGAACTTCACAGCGTTGCTTCTACGTCTATAAACGGCCGTGTTTACATGGCGGGGGTGCGTGGGCCGCGTCCCAGCGTCCCCGAGCTGTTACGGCCGTGGCTGGCACAGCGTCACGTTGTCAGGGGTGACGTCTTCGCTCTCGCATCCCGGTGCAAAGTCCGCTCGCGCTGATTTACAGCAGTTAAGATGGAGTTGAGATCCTCTGCTCCCCTGCTCCCGTCTTCCCCTCTCGAAGGAGCCCTTGCCCTTGGCTGCGTGCCACGTGGCGGCGCTCGGCCGGGAAGGACGCTCCCATCAATCACGCCTGGGGGACTGATGTGTGGATGAGGGCGGTGATGAGCTGGTGGTTGTGATAATGGCCGAGGAAAGTTGGAGCCCGGCAGCCTTCGGCACCCCAGAGGATTTGGTCTCCGGCCAGAGAGGTGAGTCATGGAACATTCCAGAGATTGGGCTCTGCGATTCAGTCTTACCTTAACTGACCCCTGGATCTGAGGCGTGCAGGCCTCACAGGAGAGGGTTTAGCTGGAATGATTGAGGGCGCCGTCGCCCCACGGGCCTCGGTCCACTTAAAACAAGCTCAGGTCTGTTTTCAGGCTCGCCGTTGCTCGTTCTGTCTGGTCCGAACGTGGTAAAGTGCAAAACGATCAAACCAAGACTCCCAAAAGCAGCTGGTCTTGGTTTGAACCGGCTGGAGAACTCCGGTGTGGTAAGATCACTGGTGCAGACTCCCAGTCGTCTAGCTCAGTGGTCCCCAACCCCCGGCCCGTGGACCAGTACCAGGCCGCGCTAGAAAAAATTAGTCATTTAAGTTTTATTTATTACAGTGATCCCCTATTTTTCACGGTTAATGGGGACAGGCGCCCCCTGTGAAAATCAAAATCTGCGAACGGGAGTCGGAGCCGCCCGAAGCTAAATAATTTAATAAGTGTTTAAAATATGTTTAAAAAAATGCAAAAAAGTAGTGAAACAAGACAAAGTCTCAACTGTGGTCTTTCTGTTACCTTCACAGCCTCTGGTCTCTGAACCGTAGTAAAGAAACTGCTGGTATTGTGTTGTTTTTGGCCCGTAATTAGCAGCTAACACGCTAACAACAACAAAAGAAACAGTCCGGTTTTCTCTGCATGGAACGAGCACTTTATTCTGGCACTGCAGGAACTTATAACATCACACAGGTTGTATGTTAACAGAGAATGTAAATCTATACACGCTGGGCTGCTGTTGATGCTCACTCCACTTTTCATCTAACCCCGTTTTTCTGTCATCCCACGACACACACACTACATTACCCATAAGGCCACCTTCTTAAAGGGGCCAGGCTGGTTCACAACAATTTTTTCGCTGTGAGAGAACGCACACAACATTCTGTGATGCGTCTCGGCCAATCAGCGCACACTCTCATGGACCCGAACCCGAATGGACCCATTAAAATTTGACCCAAAACCGACCCGAGCCATTATCATAAGTCCAGGCAGTCCAAACCCGAATGGACCCGGAATATTAGGACCCGGAACCGACCTAATCCGAGTCTTTAGTTTCCGACCACGAACCGAACCGAGTTGCTGAAAAATCGATACTTTCTGGGGAAATAAAATATCAGTATATATCGCAGAATTGATAAAATAGCTCACCTCTATTTCACACCACAGCATCTACTGATACGGTTTTAAAACAACGCTTGTATTTTTGACATCTGTCAGAAACACCTTCAGAAATGTAATTCGCTCGCCGCTAAAATCCTTTTACAGGCTCATTCTTCCATCTGCAATTGTGACATTTCGGTGGATCAAAAATTAGGTTGAAGAAAATACACTCGAGGTGGCAAAACGGCTTCGACGCGCAAAATGTCAACGTGGAAATTTAAAGAGAAAGCTAAATGGAAACTCATGCTCCTTCAGCCTTGGCGTTCGCATTCAGGTGAGCAAGCGCCCTAATCGATGCCAATTCCCAACTTCATCCCACCCCAGTTCAGCGCAGCTGCCCAAGAGTAACCCTCCTGGATCCTCTGATAATCTAAATGTCAAGGCCGGTATCTGCAGAGATGGAAAAGGGAGCGAAGACGTACGGTTTTAGCTCGGCTTTTAATAGCTGCAACGACCGCATCAACTCACAAGGGACTAGAAGGCTTTTAGTGGCATCACAAATATTTACTGGCATTTCAATATCTGAGATCCGAGTTTGGATAAAGTCATGGAAAAAGGGGACGAGGAGCGGAGGCGGAGCTTTCAGAGCGCGAGATGTGAAACAAGACTTCGATGCTCTTGATAAGCGCTCTAATGATGACCTTTCAGGCGCACACAAATCACACTGAATGTCAGCAGAACCCGACAGTGAAGCTTTTCGCATTTCACATGTTAATGCACTCGGGTGAGTAATCTGGAATTGTAACGTAACTGGAATATCCGTGCGCCGCTGAAGCATTTGCAGCCTTCCATTTCTCTAAAAGCTCTGACATATGAATGCACGCTCTGATTAAAACTGAATAGCCGAGCCTTTCTGCATGAAATCGTGCGAGCAGCTACCGTGATCGTCGAACAATGAACACGTCTTAGAATAGATGTGTTGATTAGCAGATGTGAAAAAAACATCTTTTCATCCAGACCTTTCATCCAGCGCCGTGCATCTCCACAGGAATAATGATCCTCACTTATCCTTCTATCCTTGTTTTTTTTTTTTTTTTCTTTTTCAGGCTCTGCTTTAAAAGCAAATTAAAAATTTGAGCATATTTCATGAAATGCTTCCTTTGTCGGTTTTGGGATTCAACTTACGCCGGCCTGAATGATTTTACAAGCACTTTTTCAAAAGCTGCATACAAATCTCTACAATGGGAGGAAAATTCATGAGGAGTGTTGCCGGAACTCGGGACCGCTCCTGTGATCCGGGCTGTCAGGTGCAGATTGGCGATTCAAGAAAGCTGGAGGCAGGCTTTTTCTGCGTCTCGGCTTTAGGACAAAATCAAATCAAACATCTAAACCAGCCACGTCTGAAACCACAGTTCCCAGAGTTCAGGGTGTGATGCCCTCTCCGGGGTCGGGGCGGTGCCTCAAGAGGAGGAGTTTAAGGGCGCGATCTTCCGCCATGTCTCCTAAAGCCGCTATTTAGGGATAGCGGGTAGCGGGAGGGGCGTTCCCCCACAAAGAACGCAATCTTTGCATCCTTCCTAAACCCGCTATTCCACCTGTGCTACCTGCTACATTATCCATAGGAGTGGTTAGGGCGTTCCACCTGTTAAACCAGTCAGTGCATCAGCAGCCATTGCCTTTAAGAGCAGGTTGCGCTACCAGCTAACCGCTATGGAGCATCTTTTTTTTTTATCCAGATCAGAGCAGCTCTCATGTGCAGCTCATCTGGGACTCTGCCTTCCTCCTCCTCCTCTGGACTGAAATATACATAAAAATATTTTTACACAGACAATTCCTATCAGCTACCTGAAAGTCCCAGATAGTCGGTGTCCTCCCAGTAAACACGCTCTGGTCGTCTGTGGTTTAACTGGCGAGCAGGTCGTTTAGGACGATCTCTGCCATTTTCTCAGGGGTTCAAACTGAAGGCCAAATCACGATTTTTATACAAGAGTTAATTAAAATGGTAGAACCGTTTGTGCAAGTCCACATGTGACCAGGTGGACGCACATTGATGCCATTTGGACGCGCTTTTGTACGGCGAGGCAAATTTATTTGTAGAGCACAATTTGTACACAAGGCAATTCAAAGTGCTTTACAGATGCATAAAATCACAAGGCGGCAAATAGAGTCATTCCATACAAGCATAAAAATAATCATTAACTTAGATTAAAAATTAATTTAAAAGAAAAATAAATTAAATTAAAAATGAAGAGTGCAGATAAAATCCTTTCAGTTTTCATATGCACATCTAAACAGAACTGAGTGACAGGAAGCCAGTGCAGAGACCTCAGTACTGGACTAATTTGGTCGTATTTCCTGGTTCTAGTCAGGACCAGTGAAGAGACCTCAGGACTGGACTAATACGGTCGTATTTCCTGGTTCTAGTCAGGACCAGTGCAGAGACCTCAGGACTGGACTAATACGGTCGTATTTCCTGGTTCTAGTCAGAACCAGTGCAGAGACCTCAGGACTGGACTAATATGGTCGTATCTCCTGGTTCTAGTCAGGACCAGTGCAGAGACCTCAGGACTGGACTAATACGGTCGTATTTCCTGGTTCTAGTCAGGACCAGTGCAGAGACCTCAGGACTGGACTAATACGGTCGTATTCCTGGTTCTAGTCAGGACCAGTGCAGAGACCTCAGGACTGGACTAATACGGTCGTATTTCCTGGTTCTAGTCAGGACCAGTGCAGAGACCTCAGGACTGGACTAATACGGTCGTATCTCCTGGTTCTAGTCAGGACCAGTGCAGAGACCTCAGGACTGGACTAATATGGTCGTATCTCCTGGTTCTAGTCAGGACCAGTGCAGAGACCTCAGGACTGGACTAATACGGTCGTATCTCCTGGTTCTAGTCAGGACCAGTGCAGAGACCTCAGGACTGGACTAATACGGTCGTATCTCCTGGTTCTAGTCAGGACCAGTGCAGAGACCTCAGGACTGGACTAATATGGTCGTATTTCCTGGTTCTAGTCAGGACCAGTGCAGAGACCTCAGGACTGGACTAATATGGTCGTATTTCCTGGTTCTAGTCAGGACCAGTGCAGAGACCTCAGGACTGGACTAATATGGTCGTATTTCCTGGTTCTAGTCAGGACCAGTGCAGAGACCTCAGGACTGGACTAATACGGTCGTATTTCCTGGTTCTAGTCAGGACCAGTGCAGAGACCTCAGGACTGGACTAATATGGTCGTATCTCCTGGTTCTAGTCAGGACCAGTGCAGAGACCTCAGGACTGGACTAATACGGTCGTATTTCCTGGTTCTAGTCAGGACCAGTGCAGAGACCTCAGGACTGGACTAATATGGTCGTATCTCCTGGTTCTAGTCAGGACCAGTGCAGAGACCTCAGGACTGGACTAATACGGTCGTATTTCCTGGTTCTAGTCAGGACCAGTGCAGAGACCTCAGGACTGGACTAATACGGTCGTATCTCCTGGTTCTAGTCAGGACCAGTGCAGAGACCTCAGGACTGGACTAATACGGTCGTATTTCCTGGTTCTAGTCAGGACCAGTGCAGAGACCTCAGGACTGGACTAATACGGTCGTATTTCCTGGTTCTAGTCAGGACCAGTGCAGAGACCTCAGGACTGGACTAATACAGTCGTATCCCTGGTTCTAGTCACGACCAGTGCAGCAGCGTTCTGGATGTACTGCAGCTGTCTCACAGCTGGTTTAGAACCCAGTGAGCAGGGTAGGGTCCCCCCCAGGGTACAGTAGTCTAATCTGGTGGAGTCGAACGCATGGATTAGTCTTTCTAAATCTGGTTTAGACACTATTCCTTTGATTCTGGCAATGTTATTAGATGGTAAAAAAGCTGCTGATGTTATTGCTTTAATGTGGCTGTTAAAGTTTAAGTCTGAATCCAATATTAACCCTAAATTTCTGACCTGATTTTTAGGTTCTAGAGAGTCTCAAGGTGACTGATAACACTTTCTCTTTGTTTCTGTGGGCCACAGACAATGATTTCAGTTTTGTCTGAGTTTAGCTGGAGAAAGTTGTTTTGCATCCAGACACTGATCTGTTCGATGCAGTGACACAATTAATCTACAGGCCCATGTTCTCCTGCTGTCAATGACACATAGATCTGAGTATCATCTGCATAGTTGTGGTAGGACACATTATAGCTGCGTACTAGCTGGCCTAAAGGAAGGATGTACAGAATGAACAACAGGGGTCCCAGGATTGACCCCTGGGGAACCCCACAGGTCATGGCCATTTGGTCTGAGACACAGTTACCAATTTCAACAAAGTATCTTCAACAAAGTAACAGAGTCCCGCTACCCGCAACCCTAAACCCGCGATGGCAAGATAAAGAGTTTGCGGAAAGGGCAAAAGACATGCCTATTGCCACACCTACAAAGTGAGTAAGGGAGTCGGCATAACAGGTAGCGATTTTAGCAAGTTGAAGATTTCATTAGCGGTTAGCGGAGGTTCCTAAACCCGCAATTTGCGTGTAGCGGCTAGTGTTAACAGGTAAGGGAAACTGTACGATCAGGGCCTCAGTGTCTTGGAGCCTTTACGAGTGGAAAAAGAATGGAGTCCCAGATGGAGGGGCAGATCCATCGTAGTGGTCTGTTGTGATCGAGACAGAGGCGGTCCATCCACAATCATGAACTGGGGATGGCGACTGCAAGGGTGGCTGGGCTCTCCAATGAGAAATTCCACCACTCAGAGAAGAGTAGAGCTGCCGCTGCTTGACACTGAGAGGAGCCAGTTGAGGTAGTTTGGGCATCTAGTGAGGATGGTGGTGGGTGAGGATGTCCAACCCTGGTGCAAACCCAGGACAGGCTCGGGAAAGACTTGATATTTCTTCAGTTCAACTAGAAGGAGGGGAAATCTTGGTCTCTTTGCATAGACTGCTCCATAGATAAGCAGACTAACGGATGGACCGATGGATTGACCGATGGATGGATGGATGGATGGAAGGAGATTTGTCTTTAGATGTGAAAGGGTGTCATATGTTAGTCTTTTAAAAGACTTTCTAAAGTTTTTCGCAAAGTTGTCCACCAGATGATGGACAAAATGCAACTCAGCAGCTATATGTTAATAAAAAAAAAAATGATGTCATTGCATCAGTAAAACTGTAATATAGTTTAAGTGCAGCCATTATTCAAGCATATACCTCACTGAAAATACCTGTCAAGACAATGTGCAGCCATAAAAACCTGATCTGCAATCATCTGCTGTCCAAGAAAGATGATGAAATGAAAAGTTACTCTGCTCTGCTCTTTCGTTCGAGATGATCAACAAAATACGCCGTTTGCAATGTTGGTAACATTTCACGTTCTGTAACAGATGCAGAGGAGGATGGAAGTGAGAGTTTTTGATTTAAATATAAAAAATAAAAAACATGCCTGATGTTTTCCATGTCTGAGCCAAAAGCGTCGCACTTCCTGCGACATCCATGAGTTTCATTCAGGACTAAAAATTAGAGCTGAGCGATTTTATCGATTCTCCGATATATATTGATATTTTATTTCCCTAGAGAGTATCGATTTTGCAGCCGTGGGTATTGATATTCTAAGCTTCTTTCAAAAACCCCGTGTCCCACCTTTAAAAGCTTGCAAGACACAAATTTGCACTGTGTAAATAAATGAAACTATTTTTCTCAACAAATCTTTTATTCATTTTGTCCAGCATTTGCAAGCTGCCTGTCAGCCATATAATGTGTAATTGATGCTTTCAGTTCAATTAATTCAAACAAAGTCATTGGAACACTCACAAGATGTCACCAAGATCACTTTGTCCCTTTAAAACCTTTAAGAAAATGATGTAAATGTATTGTAAGATGAATATCGATATACAGTGATCCCTCGCCAGCTTTAAGTTCCGCGGTTTTAGTTATTCGCGGAACTTTTCAGAAATATATAATATAATTTTAAAAAATCAAGAAAAAAAAAATCGCGGAAACATCATAGGATGTTGTGTGCGTTCTCTCACAGCGAAGAAATGTTGTGAGCCAGCCTGGCCCCTTTAAGAAGGTGGCCTTATGGGTAATGTAGTGTGTGTGTCGTGGGACGGCAGAATGAAAACGGGGTTAGATGAAAAGTGTAGTGAGCATCAACAGCAGTCCAGCGTGTATAGATTTACATTCTCTGTTAACCGACAGGAGCCCAACAATACAACCTGTGTGATGTTACAAGTTCCTGCAGTGCCAGAATAAAGTTCTCGTTCCATGCAGAGAAAACCAGACTTTTTCCTTTGTTGTTGTTAGCATGTTAGCTGCTAATTACGAGCCAGAAATAGCTCAATACCAGCAGTTTCTTGACTACAGTTCAGAGACCAGAGGCTGTGAAGGTAACAGAAAGACCACAGTTGAGCCTTTGTCTTGTTTCGCTGCAGTGTTTTGCTACTTTTTGGGGGTTTTTAAACATTTTTTAAACACATTATTGAGGCTCGGGGGGCTCCGGCTCCAGTCAGCGGATTTTGATTTTCGCGGGGGGGCGCCGGTCCCCATTAACCGCAAAAAATAAGGGATCACTGTATTTCAAACCAAGTCATTGGAACACTCACAAGATGTCACCAAAATCACTTTGTCCCTTTAAAATCTTTCAGAAAATGATGTAAATATATTGTAAGATGACTATCGATATATATCGTATCATGAGCCGAATATCGTGTATCATATCGTGAGATTAGTGTATCGCTACAGCCCTACTAAACATGAGCTCATAAATGTTGAAAAGCTATCAGTGATGATCGTATGAAGTCGGGGTTCTGGCTGCGTGCTGTGATCCGTCACCCATCACGTTGAGGTCCACTAAACCCAACAACTGTGTCGAGGTTCACTGGAGTTTCAAAAGACACAAAAGACCACACTTCCCACAAAACACAGTCCAACCTGGAGGTTCCAGCTGCAGTCTGGTCCGACAACGCACAGCAGCTGCACGGAGATGCGTCCATTTATCTGGACCTGACAGAGGCGGCTCAGTTGGGCTTTTATTTCTCAGAAACCCAGCCAGACATATACCATCCGGCCTCAACTCAGCAACTGTTCACTCAAACGATGATAGAGGCTAAATACAGCCGAGAGCTGCGACATGAAGCACAGACCCACCTGCTTTGGAGCATATATCATACATCACAGGGTCACCTTATATTTCTGTTCAGGCGAAGAGGCGTCTACAATGCAAACAACCCAAATGACCGACGGCTTCGTTTCCAGCCGCTGATAACTCAAGCGCTCTCTTATGAAACGAGCTGTTGGGTTAGAGAAGTCATCATTTTTCTGTGGCGCGGGCCGCCGACAGGACTTTGAACTGCAGCGGTACATATTTCAGCCCCCGCTGACGGCAGAAACGCGCCGACCGTGCATTCCAGAACGAAGCCGAACTCACGCCACCACATCTGACACACTCACACCCCTTTCATGTCCGAACACACACACCGACATTCCCGCCTTGCTTTGGCAAAGACCAGCTGAATGAAGCTCATCTCCTGTTACAACTCATGACAGTAAGGCACATTTTTTTTTTTTTTTTGGCCCAGTATCAGCTCTGTATACTTGTGCAGGTCCTGCACAAACATGCTTTCATGCTGCTTCATTGACAAGGCTCATTTAATTTTGCCCTCAGATGGAGGCTTTTGCATTGGTTCAGCTCCTGTTTGACTGAGTTAATATATGTGTGTGTGCGTGTGTGCACCATCCTAACTTTTTCTGATTTGAAGTTTCAGCTCTATAGGGTGCAAAAGCTCTGCTTGAGACTCGCAGAGAGCTTTACCGCAAACCCACACTTTCAATCCCCGCTTTGAAAACGGAGGGCACATCTGCTTTCTGGTGTTTCTTCCTGCAGACTGGAGCTTTTCTGTCAATGCATTTTTAATGGAAAAGAGGTGCGACTGTTCTCCTCTTTAGATTCACTGGACTGTGTCACAAAGCTCAGAGTGTATATGTTCCCATAGTTTTCCTCTGCGCCACAAAAAAAAAAGGGGGGGGGGGGGGGGGACAATCAGTTATTGTAAGCTGGTTTGACAGGATACATAAAGCTCTGTCTGAGCCTGGAAGTACTTAATATTGCACAGGAAAATAAAAATAAATAGGGTTCTATCGAGGGGTGTGAAAAAAAATTGATTCGGGGATATATCGTGATTTTTAGCCGCCCGATAATATGTCAATTTTTCAGCTCCTAATATCGATTTTTTAGGAAAATTCATTCATTCACTTAAATGTGCAAAAACACTAATAATAAACAATAAAGGTTGTTTTGAAGCAAACAGTTTTGACTGAATTTGTCCTCTGAATGATCAATATCATCTGATAAACATATACAGAAACTTGATTTTTCATCTCTACTTATAATTTTGATATTGGGTAGAATATTGCAATTAGGGATGCACGATAACTGTTTTTTAAAACTAATACCGATAACAGATAACTTTCAGCTCCTAAAGGCCGATACCGATACCGATACAGATAACTGATAACCGATAACGCACACATATACCTAAGATCATTACATCAATACTATGAGCAAAACCCAAAGCAATTTTGACTCTTTAAATGAACAGATATTTATTTTTTCCAATGAAAAACTATTAGAAGCCTCTCAAACATTTTCATAAAGCTATCAAACAAACCTATTTGATATCTCACATTAACTTAAATAAGGTGCATTACTGACTGATATAAAAATAAAGGCTCCTTGAACTGATGGAAATACATGCATCAGAATTACAAACTGAAAAGGATTAACATTTAAATGATTTTGGCTTGTGGTTCCATTTAAATTAATAACTTTAATTAAAGTAAATGAGGTTCAGTAATTTTTTTTTTTTTTAATCTCATGGAAGCTTTAGATGAGAGAGGAGGGGAGGGGAGACTACTGCTGGCTTGCGCATGTTAGCATTAGCTCGCGTTAGCACGATTTCAAAACTCCATGGAAGCGATTATTATGTTGTAGGTGGCCGATCAGGTTTTACGTATTAAAGCTTGTGCTTCCCTCCTCGTAGAATTCGCTTGGAGGATTCGTCACAAATAACCACCAAACTATCTTCTTCTGAAACTTTAATGAAGCTTCATGCTGTCGCCGCCATGTTTGTTGTGATCAGCACAATTCATGCTGCATTCAAGGTGTAGAGTTAATTCTGACATTCCCTCATTTCTAGTCGTTCTTTCTGCCTTTCCTATTTTTTTTCTTTTTTATGTGTAACATGAGGAGAAATACTGCGAATATCAATTAAAGTCAGCAACTACTAAAATTATGACCGACTTAAGTTGTTTTCTGGCATGAGGGGGTATTCTTGATTTTCCTGATTGAGAAATGGTTTTTCTGATTATGCCGACGTTACTTGAACATAACATTCACTGCTGGTCATTTAAGGACTCAAAGGGAGCGAGGCACTGCCGTGTTGACAAAAATATATATGTTATTGGGGCTATTTGTTGTGATATCGGACTTATCGGAATGACGTCATAATTTCCTGTTATTGGCCCGATAGTTATCGTGCATTCCTAATTGCAATATATCGCGATATCTTGATAATATCATATCGTGACCCAGGTATCACGATAGATATCGTAACGATAGATATTGGTCCTTGCCAATACTCACCCCCAGTTCTATCTGTTTCACTTCATTACTGATTGCAAAGTAAATACCTGCTGTTGTTCCCGGTGCGAACAGAGCACGAGAAAGTCAGAAGCTGCTTCCTTTTTATGAGCAGAGGGCTACTGTGCGAGCACATCTGCAGGAAGATTCCAGAAACGTGACAAACCAGCATACATCTGTCATAAAAAAATACAGTGATAGGAACAAAGAACTACCAAGGGGAGTAAAGCGGTGTGACCCCCGGTGCCTCAAAATGACCAATTTCACTGCAAGAACTGCAAGAAACATGAAATCTGGAATACACAATGAGCAGAGGGGAAAAGAAATGACAGAGGCTTTCGTTTCTGACGGCTGAAGAGCCCGGCCAAGTGTGAAGACCTAAATCTTTCCAAAGTAATGATGTCTTATCTGGTGCCATAAAGCTCTCAGGCACTGTAAACGTATGTATGTGTAAGTGTCCCTTTTTTTCTTCTTTTTAAAACTCAGCTTTTCATGAAGACACATCAGGATGGATATTGACGTCAAGCGGGTTAGTTTACTGAAACTTAAAAGTTCTAATCTCAGACTGCTTCCTGAGCTTTACGGATATTCGTTGGAATAACCCGTTTCCTCCTGCCTTCAGTAAGACAGGTGCATTTTGTCCTGAGAAAGCATCAAATAACACAACAAACACCCTGTTTCCCCCCCCCACACACACACACACATACACACACACACACTGAGAAAGCCTGGCTTAACAAAGAAACATAATAAGCACCCTTTTACTGCTCATTGCAATTTTTCTTTTTTGTAAAGCCAGCCGTTGCACAGAAAGCACAGCTCCACCGCTTTGTGTTGCATCCCTCATTCTTACCCATCTTTCTGCAAAATGCATTGGCATAAAGGGAGCTTAGTGAGGATTTAATTTGATTTCATTTGCCTCACACGCGAGAGTAGCTTAGACAAAAAACAGACAAGGACAAACCGATCATTCAAACCCGAATCACCGCCATGACCTTCTTCGACGGCGTGGACTGTGTGTGCTGTTCTCTGTGTTCTCCGTGATCTTGTTTTACAGTTTTACAACCTCCTCTGCAGGCTGAGACGGCGGTGAGACTTATTGACAAAAATACTGCCGGACGAAAAGATGGCTTTGCCTTTGAACAGGATCGTCTGCGGTGGAAAGAGTTTTTTTTTTTTATTACAGTTTTTGTCATTCTATCTGCATATGTTGCAACGTAGAGGTGTGATTGTGTCCATCAGAGCCTCAGTCCTACACCATTAACTATGAGAACATATAATCTGTCCTTGAAGGTCTTCATGAAGCATCTGATATGACTGGGGACCACAGACACACCATACAATAGCTTCCTTTTCAATCATGTTTATGTAACTCTGCATTTCCTGTGGGAGGGAGTCGGCCATTGGACTGGATTCCAGTCATTTCTTTCTCACGGTGTGTTTTTGAAATCATAGCCAGTAAGGCTGTAGCGATTAGGGATGTTCCTGGCGACTAATTTCCCTGTCGACTAAACGAAAATTTTAATTAAGACTAGTCGACTAGTCTAAAAAAAGGAAAACACATATCTTGCATATCTTGGTCGCATATCTTGCGAAGTCATTATCGTGATGAGCTGCGTTATCCTCTCAGACCGGACGGGAGAACACCGTCAAATCGGCCTGAGTGTGGCTAGCACCGCTAGCATCAGCAGCCGTCGTCTCGTGCAGATTAACATCCAAATGCTTGAGTTGAATGTGGTTGCGCATTGCTCCAGTCGAGTGATTATATGCCAGTTGTTTCTGACACAGTCTACATACTACCTTGTTTTCATTATCTAGATTAAAGTACCGTCAAACCGCGCTGGTTTTGCGAGAGGACATCTTCCCACCGTGCCGTTTTAAAACTCCAGTCTACTCGAGCACTGCCACGGAGAGGGGGCTGCTGTCTGACGGCTCTGTAGCCCCGACTAGTGGCTGGCAGCTGTATGACAGTCAAGCGGCCTTGTACATGAATAAAACACAAATTGGTTTAAATAACTAATATTTCTGGTGCCGACTAGTAAGTGGGCGGACGTTTAATCGTTTAGACGACTTATCGCGCGCATCCCTAGTAGCATACACTAATCCCACGATACGATATATATCGATATATACCGATTCCCAATAAATTATTATTAATTATAATTGCAGCAGTTGTAGTCACAATTGCATAATTGTATTATATATATTTTTTTTTTTTTTGCTAGGTTTAACTGGACCATCCAGTAAAGTAGACTGACTTGTCTAACATCTGACATGTGCATTTATTGCTTAGAAGGTCTAAAAGGCAAGCAGAAATGCATAAATATTAGGGCTGTAGCGAAACACTAATCTCACGATACGATACACGATATTCGGCTCACGATACGATATAAATCGATATTCATCTTACAATACATTTACATCATTTTCTGAAAGATTTTAAAGGGACAAAGTGATTTTGGTGACATCTTGTGAGTGTTCCAATGACTTTGTTTGAATTAATTGAACTGAAAGCATCAATTACACATTATATGGCTGACAGGCAGCTTGTAAATGCTGGACAAAATGAATTTGAAAAAGATTTGTTAAGAAAAATAGTCTCATTTATTTAAACAGTGCAAATTGTTACTTGCAAGCTTTTAAAGGTGGGACACGGGGGTCTTGAAAGAAGCTTAGAATATCAATACCTGCTACCATTTTATCAATTCTCCGATATATATATCAATATTTTTTTCCCAGAGGATTGATTTTTCGGCCGCAGGTATCGATATTCTAAGCTTCTTTCAAAACACCCCTGTCGCACCTTTAAAAGCTTGCAAATTCAAACAAAGTCATTGGAACACTCGCAAGATGTCATGTAAGTGTATTGTAAGATGAATATCGATATATATCGTATCGTGAGCCGAATATCGTGTATCGTATCGTGAGATTAGTGTATCGCTACAGCCCTAACCCACTAATCAACACTGATCTGGATGCCACGTCGCCTCATTTGGTGAATTAATTTGGTGACATATGGATATGTAACCAGCTGTTACTCTGCACCAACAACACCGGTGGAGATTTCACCCTCGTGTTAGCAGGCGTCCACGGTGTGAAGGAGAAATGTGAAACTTCTTTCCAATCTGTGTAGCTTTTTTTCCATCCTTCCACACCAGCATGGGATTCTGGTAGTGGAAACCTATTCTGTGAAATACTCAGGACGCGTAATGAATAAACGAAGCATGGAGGAACCGTGACGGACCACGCCAGAGGGCTGCACGCAAGGGAAAGGACGGCCACAGGGGGAGGGCTCGCTCAGGGGACGTGGCGAGGAGGAGAGAAAAACAACGAAAGAAAGAGCTGGAACTGTTTTATACTGCGCCGTTTTAATGAGATATATTAAATCCTAAATTAGTAAACTTTGCAGTCTGGGAATCTTAATGCACCACATATACGGATACGCTCCATTTCAGTGGTGTTGGAAAATTAATTTCTTCTATCCGACATGTTTGCTGAGTGTAATGGGACAATATTTGACTCTAAAAGACAATTTCCAGTTTCCTGTTTGCAAGCAATGGACATTAAACAGGGACTTGAGTCCTTGAATAAAAAATTTAAAAAGTAGGTAAAATTTTAATCATGAAAGTTTAAAAAGTCTGGCGACTGTTTCAGGCCTCTGAAGAAAAGTTGGGCTGATAAAATAATAATGTCACCCCCAACAGTTATCTATGATATGTACAATCCAGGTCAAGTCCATTCACTGTAATATATTTTGAAAGCCTGGCTTCAAAAAGGTAAAATTGGGTGAACATGAAGAGTGATTTGTTATTTTTGACTGTGAGTTTGTTCCACCACAGCATGTTTACTGCACAGTTGAGGCTTTAACGTCTCTCTTTGGCTCCAGCCTGCAACAAAAGGGCTCAAACTACCTCCAACTACCTTTAAACAAACTCTACTGAAAGTTGCGGCACGCTCCTGTTTCCCAGCCATCAGGTGTAAGGCAGTTTGCCGTTTGCTACGTGTACTTGAACGCATCGTGGCTTTGGTGTTGCCGCACGCAGCACGACGGAAAAAATCTCTGTGCTCTCGCTTGTTTTTTGACTCTGCGCCTTCATTCTGACCCCCAAGTGGAGACCTCCGGTATCACGGGTACCGCCCTGGCAGCACCGAAGCAGGAAACATTCAAACCTCAGCCGGACGTTGGATACGTGGTCAACCTGCAGCTACATCACAGGCGTGAGGAGGCCGGTCTTCACATTACAGCAAACAAATGTTTAATTCGCAGCACAACTGTGGCCTTTTCTCATGCAAACTGTGTCACTCCAAACCAATTGACCTTTCGGTAAGACCTTCCCCCTTCCTATGTTAATTCGCTATATTTCCGATGTGTATCATCAGTGTTAATATTATACTATAATAACACCATGGTGAAATATTGCTGCTGGGGACCTGCAACAGTGACTGGAGGTGTCCAGAACGTTTGGAGGGACATTTTTATTCCCTTTCCCAAGCCAAAACAAACGCTGGAGAATGCACGCTGTAGGTTCAGTTATGTTACCGTCCACAAAAGCAACTGAACGTGGGGAAAGTTAAAAGACACACCTACATTTACTCCAAGTTAAGTTTACTTTGTTTATTAGATGATTGATTTAACCACCGTTTAGTAAAAGTAATAATAATATTTTAGCGGCAGGGAGGGTGATGAGTTCTCAGTTAGCATTAGCTTTGGTCTAGTGTCAATGTCCACTATGGACCAGAGCTCGCTAGCCAGCTATCAGCCTGCCTCGTTGTCTATAAATATACATGGCCCTGGATGTTTATTTTGTTAGGTATAAGGTGAGGCTTGTGATGTTAACGTCACTTTATTAATTATATTAATACAATGCTGCGACTGTCTGATGTTAACATAGCTCTGGTGTGGGATAGACCTATGGACCAGAGCTAATGCTAACAGAGAACTCATCACCCTCCCTGCTGCTAAAATATATTATTACTTTTACTAAACGGTGGTTAAATCAATCATCTAATAAATAAAGATAACTTACCTTGGAGCAAATGTAGGTGTGTTTTGTAACTTTTCTCCACGTTCAGTTGATTGTGTGAACGGACACAACTTAACCCCCAGCCTGCATTTTCATCTTGGGAAAGGGAACAAAAATGTCTCCTCCAAATGTTCTGGACACCTCGAGTCACTGTTGCAGGTCCCCAGCAGCAATATTTCACCATCTAGTTATTATAGTATAATATTAACACTGATGATACACATCAGAAAAATAGCCAATTAACACAGTCCTTAACGCAGGAGCAGCAAGTTTGTCCGACCTAGCAACATAACTAGGGAGGGGGCGGTGCTTACCGAAAGGTCAATTAAGGAGCACCGCTGTCCTTTGATTCACAAAAAAAAAAAAAAACAATATTGTTGTAGTCATGTAAATAGTGACCTCACAAGATCCCCAGTCTTCTGTCTCTGACCTGAAAACATCATCTCACCTCCTCCCTCACTTCAGGTGCACGAGCGTGAATCCTCCCCCTGCATGTGAAAACGTGTTCTGAGTTAAAAAGCATGTAAAAATTACTTACCCTACCTTTAATTTCATTAGATTTGTTGCCAGTTTTTCTTTTAAATAACTGACAACAAATCAATCATCAAACTAACCACTGGCTGCAACTTTACCCTGCTGACCAGGAAGCCGTTACCTCACCTCACACGTGACCAACCCTGCCTGCAGAACTGGACCTGTGCAGGAGCGGGCCTGCACGCCCTTGTTTGCACCGTTTTCAATCCCCACGGCTCATTATCACCTTTAGCAACCCACCCTCCCCCTTTGGCACAAATCTGTCGGGCTGACTTATTGTCTCAGGTGAAGCCAAGCGGAAGACACGGCTGCCCCCAACCTTTCAGAGTCCCGCCTCCAGACACGCACACACACACATGCACGCACACACACACAACCCTTCAGTTCACCGCTGCCGCCTCCTCAGACTCACTCCAGGGACTCCCGTTACCTCACCCTGTCTGCTGAGGGGCTTCTGGGACCGCATCCCACATCAGTCTGGCGCCTTCCCTCCTGGTACCAGCTACCATGGAGGAGTATCTGGGGGGGGCGGGGGCAACACACCTTTCCTCAAGCACACCGCCACTCTTTCAGCATAAACCAGTCGTCTTTTTTTCTGAGGCTTCAACTGTGATTATTAATTCATCTCAACTGCGCTACATTTCAGTCACACTCCAGACTCCAGCCACATCTGTGGAGAACCAGCAGGTCCTATAGGAGCCCGGCCCCCCCCCCCCCCCACCCACCGCTGTTTTTCCACATCCCTAATTGGGTTTTGTTTATGGATCCTGTGATCGCTGGCGACAGCGTGATCGTTGCCGTTGCCTCCCCAACTCTAATGGGTGGAAACTTGCCTATTAATCTGCTGCCATCTTCGCTTCCACTAATCACGCCGTCACGGAGCAGATAACGCCGTCATCGGAGACGCGCGAGCATCTGCTCACGCAGCATCTCAGATGCACCGACGCCGTAGCATCAGCAGCGGCGAAGGCCTCGTCTATGACCGGTCTGTACTGGCTGGGCTCCACTGGGGATGTGTGGGGGGGGTCCTCTGGTTCGAAAGGGGGAGTTTAGGGTTACAGGTCCCGTTGACCTTTTTTTTTAAAAAAAAACTCCACTAATCAATGATTTTAATGGATCAAATGACTAAAAGGGTTTGCTCATAGTGACAAACCCAGTTTCTGTATTCAAAACCAAACTCAATCGACCCATTTTAAGCAGACAACTGAAATGCTTTTTTAGCTACATGGAAAATAAATAAATAAATAAATAAATAATGATATATATAGCAACATTCATTGGGGTTTAGACTGTCGAAACAAAAGAGCCAAATACAGTATCCAGAGCACATAAATATAAACAGATTCTTCTCCTGCAAAGCCATGTTTTTCTACACTCATGCCGTTTTCCCATTTCGTCGTACAGTGATCCCTCGCCAATTCGCACTTTAGGTTCTGCTGTTTTAGTTATTTGCGGATTTTTCAGAAATATATAATATATAAAAAAAAAAAAAAAAAAAAAAAATCAAGAAAAAATTGCGGAAACATCACAGGATGTTGTGCGCGTTCTCTCACAGCGAAGAAATGTTGTGAGTCAGCCTGGCCCCTTTAAGAAGGTGGCCTTATGGGTAATGGTGTGGCCTTATGGGTAATGGAGTGTGTGTGTTGTGGGACGGCAGAATGAAAACGGGGTTAGATGAAAAGTGTAGTGAGCATCAACAGCAGCCCAGCGTGTATAGATTTACATTCTGTTAACCGACAGGAGCCCAACAATACAACCTGTGTGATGTTACAAGTTCCAGAATAAAGTGCTCGTTCCAGGCAGAGAAAACCGGACTTTTTGTTTTGTTGTTGTTAGCATGTTAGCTGCTAATTACGAGCTAAAAATAGCACAATACCAGCAGTTTCTTTACTACGGTTCAGAGACCAGAGGCTGTGAAGGTAAACAGAAAGACCACAGTTGAGCCTTTGTCTTGTTTTGCTGCAATCCCTCGCTACTTTTTTGCGGTTTTAAAACATATTTTAAACACATTATTTAGGCTCAGGGGGGCTTCGCGGATTTTGAGTTTCGCGGGGGGGCGCCGGTCCCCATTAATCGTGAAAAATAAAGGATCACTGTACTGCGTTTTGATGAACTTCGACCCAGCGAAGATGGTGGCCTTCCACTGATGGCTTCTCCTTTACTCTGCATTTGAGTCACAGACCTTGGTTTTGATTGAGTTAACAGAATCTGATTTAGTCTCTATCTTTCAGCCCTGATCCACTTGTGCTCTTATGCTGTTCGGCTTTGCTTCAAACTCCTTGCCTGATAAGTTTTGTTTTGACTTCTGCCCTGGTTGTCTCAGCTCCTCCACCTATTAGCTCCCTGTGTTTAGTTCCTTCTAGTTTTGCCTTTCGGTTTAATTTTTACAGGTCATATCATCCTGATCTCCTGCGTCTGATCCTCCCTACACCTCCTACGGCCAATTGTGCTCTTAGACGGGGATTTCTGAGGTGTTTATGTGATTTCCATTAGTGAATGTCTTTTTAATGCCTCACGGACATTCGGCATTGATTTTAGGCCTTGCCCCCTTTTTTACTGTAGATGATGAGATATTCAAAGAGGTCACAGGTTTATGCTGAAATGCCCGTTTCACTCCTGAGACTGCCTCCGTCTCTCTGAGACGCTGTTTTCATTCCCGGTCACGTCACTGACCTGTCGCCAGTCGGACTAATTAGCCGCAAGATGTCCGTCCAGGTGTTTCACTTACATTTCCAGCCGGCTGTTGTCCGTGTCTCAACTCTTCCAAGATGTCAAGCTGCTCTCAAATTCAAAATGAGTTAATGTCCTGCATGACATGTGAAATGTTTTTCTGTGTTCTGCTGGGAGTAAATCAGGCTCATGACACAAATGATTCTCTTCTGTGGCCGCTCACCAGCCACTTCATCAGGTCCACCTGTCCAACTGCTTGTTAACGCAAATGTCTGATCAGCCAATCACATGGCAGCAACTCAAACATGGTCAAGACGATCTGCTGCAGTTCAAACCAGCATCAGAATGAGGAAGAAATGTGATTTAAGTGACTTTGAATGTGTCCTGGTTGTTTGTCTAAGTATTTCAGAAACTGCTGATCTACTGGGATTTTCACCACAACCATCTCTAGGGTTTATAGAGAATATTCCAGAAAGAGAAGATATCCAGTGAGCTGCAGTTCTGTAGGAACAAATGCCTTGTTGATGCCAGAGGTCAGAGGAGGATGACCAGACTGGTTGGAGCTGATAGAAAGACAACTGGAACTCAAATCACCAGTCGTTACAACTGAGGTCTGCAGAAGAGCATCTCTGAACGAACAACACGTCCAACCTTGAGGTGGATGTTCTCCAGCAGCAGAAGACCACAGCAGAACCGGAAACTGAGGCTACAATTCACACAGACTCACCAGAACTGGACAATAGAAGATTGGAGAACGTTGTCTGGTCTGATGAGTCTGGATTTCTGCTGAGACATTCAGATGGAACCAACATGAAAGCATGGATCCATCCTGCCTGGTATCAACAGTTAGGACTGCTGCTGGTGGTGGTGTGATGGTGGGGGGGATATTTTCCTGCCACGCTTTGGGTCCATTAGTACCAACTGAGCATCGTGTCAACACCACAGTCCTACCTGAGTATTGTTGCTGACCATCTCCATCCCTTTATGACCACAGTGGACCATCTTCTGATGGTCTAGCAGGATGATGCTCCATGTCATAAAGCTCCAATCATGTCATACTAGTTTCAGTGAATTCCCTGGACTCACATGCCCTTAACAGTCTCCAGATCTCAGTCCAGTAGAGCAGCTTTGGGATGTGGTGGAACGGGAGATTCAACATGGATGTGCAGCTGACAAATCTGCAGCAGCTGGTGATGCTGTCATGTCAAGATGGACCAAACTCTCTGAGGAATGTTTCCAGGACCTTGTTGAATCTATGACACCAAGGGTTAAGGCAGTTCTGAAATTTCATTAGCGAACACAACCCCCGTGTCAAACTAGCTACAGTATCACAGCTCAAAGGGGAAATCAAATGCAAGAGAAAGTTTCAAGTCCAGGTTCGGTGGTCGACAGGCTGGTACGTGTGGGGAGAAGCCAGAAACTCACAATTATGTTTTTATGCTTGGTCAGTTGTGCTAATCTGCATTTTCACCTCATTCTCAGTTTGCTCATGCGTAGTGCAAAATTAAATGGAAATATTTCCCCTCCCAGAATGGTCCTTGGTTTATTTTTCAACCCTAGACAGAGGTTTTTCTTTCTTATTTAACCTTGACTTACAACACATATTTATCCGAGAAAACAAAAATTATTAAAAAATTTTCGCAATTTAATAAAAGTTCCCAAATGCAACAATTAAACTTAGAGGAAGCAGAACTGCTCATGTATGAGACTGAAAACCAGCACATGAAACAGGCAGATGTCAGAGGTGGAGGTTTCACATCAATTTGCAGCATCTGTGTCCAACAGCGTCTGATTTTTGTCTCTGTTCACATGCTTGTCAGGGCTGCTAACTAGAGCTGAGCGATTTTATCGATTCTGCGATATATCGACATTTTATTGAGTATCGAATATCGATTTTTCAGCCGCGGGTATCGATATTCTAAGCTTCTTTCAAAACCCCCGTGTCCCACCTTTAAAAGCTTGCAAGCAACAATTTGCACTGTTTAAATAAATGAAACTATTTTCTCAAACAAATCTTTTTTTCATTTTGTCCAGCATTTGCAAGCTGCCTGTCAGCCATATAATGTGTAATTGATGCTTTCAGTTCAATTAATTCAAACAAAGTCACTGGAACACTCACAAGATGTCACCAAAATCACTTTGTCCCTTTAAAATCTTTCAGAAAATGATGTAAATGTGTCGTAAGATGAATATCGATATACATAATATCATGAGCCGAATATCGTGTATCGTATCGTGAGATTAGTGTATCGCTACAGCTTAGGGGTGTGTAAAAAATATATTTGGCAATATATCGTGATTTTCAGCCACCCAAAATAATATCGATTTTTTTAGGAAAATTCTACAATACTGTCAGTATGTCATAATGGTTACTTAAATGTGCAAAAACACTAATAATAAACAATAAATAGGTTGTTTTGAAGCAAATAGTTTTGTCTCAATTTGTCCTCTGAATGATCAATATCATCTGATGAACATATACAGCAACTTGATTTTTCATCTCTACTTTTAATTTTGATTTTAACTGGGTAGAATATCGCAATATATCGCGATATCACGATATCGTAATAATATCATATCGTGACCCAAGTATCACGATACATATCGTATTGCCAGGTCCTTGCCAATACTCAGCCCTACTACAGCCCTACTGCTAACCCTCGGTCCTCATGCTCTCCACCGACTCCTCTGATTGGCTCTTTAAACTGACAGTAAACCAGCGGCGACTTGAACCCTTTGGCACAACGAGGCCTCGATCCGACAGCCTCGGCAGAACCCAGAGTCTCCGGGGCTGCAGATGCTGACCATTTGTTTCACAGCTGCCATAAATTGTCTGTTAAAACCAAAAACTGAGAGCTCCGCTGAGCTCTTTTCTCTCATCCGTCCCTAAACTCGGTGAAGTCTGCAAACTCATAAGTTTTATTTGGTGATAAAATTGTGTGTTAGCGGCAGTTTTTCCATCTCTCGTTAAATCTGCGTCTTCCCAGAAAGACACATTTGTCACATAAGATGATAATGAACCTCTTGTGGGAATTTGTTTTGTGTTTTTTTTCCTCCATTCTCATTATGAAAATCTCTGCTTGAATGAAAAAAGAAAAAAAAATGACTGGCTGAAACAGAAAAACCCGTCAGCATTCTGGATTGTGACAGAACAATAGCAAACAAGTCCTTCCATGCAGAAATCCAGGCGGCTTTGATCAGACGGCTCTGAAGCACGGAGAGACAGCCGTCTTCAGAAAAACCCTGCCACAAAACTCACGACTTATGTAGCACGAACTCCGCGCAGGTTAACGAAGAGCAAATTAAGACCATGATCAGAAATCTGACTCGCCAACTGGGACGCCGGCTCCGCCATTCTGATTCGCTGCATGGAGTCCAAGGAGCACGATGATGCGAGCAGACCCTCCACCCATGGTGACCGGGAGGATGGTGATTAATGAGGCCACACCGGTGGAGGGCCGCTCCGTTGTTCTCCACCTCCGCTCCTGCCTCTGCTCCAGCAGCAGGAGAGTCAACAAGTAACTAATGACCGCCGAGTCGTCCTCCGTTATAGATTTCCTCATAACATCACGCTCCTTATCGCCGCTAATGCAGCACTCGTACAGCTGTAGTACATGCTTGGAAGCAAGCTCCATAGTAATTATGTTCAATAGCAGATCAGCCATTCAAGGCTCATACTGCCCCCCCCCCTCAACCCGCCTGACTGGCTTAAATTAACTTTCCAACGACAAAATACATAACGTTCATGACAATGATGGCTTCTTATTCCTCATTTCGTGCCTGCCAGTGGAGACCCAAACGCAGGATGGAAGCATCCTGGACCAGTGGTCCCCAACCCCCGGTACCCGGCTCAGGTAAAAAAAAATCCTCCAATCATTATTGTTTGATTCATTATCCGAGTCTAAATGACACTTTATTTGGAAAAATGACCATATTCCCTCCATTACATCCATCTATGACTTTCTCTTGACTCATGACCAGACTTCCAGACCCGTGTCTTGGTCACATGATACGTTTAAACCCCCAAGCTGGCAAAATGAGTAAAAAACAAACTTCTTAAGAAAATGTCTTGGCGTGGAGAGGATGTTACCGATGTTCTGTTGTTACGAGTACGCTTCTAATAAAGTTACACATGAATACACAGCAGATGTACTTTTATTATTATATATAGAAAATCACACAGTCTTTATGCCGGTCGTATCATTTGGTTTTGTTGTATTTATCTGCAACACATTTTAAAGATCAGTCCATGAAAATTTGGGGTGTGAAAAAAATGTATTTGGCGATATATCGCGATATTCGGCCACCCAATATAATATCGATTTTTCAGCTCCTAATATCGATTTTTTTAGGAAAATTTATTCATTCACTTAAATGTGCAAAAACACTAATAATAAACAATAAATAGGTTGTTTTGGAGTGAAGTGTTTTGACTCAATTTGTCCTCTGAATGATCAATATCATCTGATGAACATATACAGCAACTTGATTTTTCATCTCTACTTTTAATTTTGATATTAACTCGGTAGAATATTGCAATACATCATGAAAATATTGTATTGTGACCCAAGTATCATGATACATATCGTATTGTGAGGCCCTTGCCAATACTCACCCCTAATGAAAATACTGCTAGACATTAAATCGGTCTCCTGGTGCAAAAAAGGTTGGGGGCCGGGCGGGAAAATGTGAAAATCCAAGCGAACTTGAAACAGGCACGAGACTAAATACAGGCGGGGAAAAAAAAGATCAGGGAAGCAGAGACCAGGAGCTGAAACAGCTGGGGGCAGAGGGAAGGCCAGCAGACGGACTGACAAGGGGAGTCAAGCTGATTTTTAGGCATCGTAATCAATTTTTCCTGATTGGTCAAACATACACAGTAAGGGATCCTCGTTGATGTTCCCTATGGAAGCCTTGGAGGCTACCATAGGGAACATCAACGAGGGAACATCTACCATAGGGTAGCCCTGGAGGGCTCACAGAGCTGATGCAAACAAACCGAAGTGGAGGGTGGTGAACCTGTGACTTTGTGGAGCTGGAATGCAAATATTTTACGGGCTTCATGAAGGCATCGGAGAGGGAGGAGGCTGCCGTCTGCTGCTTCAGTTCAGCGTCAGCATCAACTGGATTAGTCCTGTCACTTAAGTGTCTCTGGTGGATGCGGTTGTTGTTGTCACTGTTCGAGCGGCCAGACTTCTCAGGCTGAGACAAATCTGATTTGGAATCCCGTTTGACACCATCTCCTCATGTGGCTTTAATCAGATTTGAAAAAAAAAAAAAAAGAAAGAAAAAGCATTTCATGTGGTTTTTGGCTGCTCAGACCTAACAACAAGTCTTTCCAGATACAATCTGGGGTTGCTAGGATCATATTTGGTGCTGGGCTTGGTCTGAACACAGATGACACACATGGTATGAGTAGACACAGGTGGCAACAATCAAAGATAACAACACGGGGGTGACACCAGCTGACACAGACACTGTCATGACTAGGGCTGTAGCGATACACTAATCTCACGATATGATACACGATATTCGGCTCACGATACGATATATATCGATATTCATCTTACAACACATTTACATCATTTTCTGAAAGATTTTAAAGGGACAAAGTGATTTTGGTGACATCTGGTGAGTGTTCCAATGACTTTGTTTGAATTAATTGAACTGAAAGCATCAATTACACATTATATGGCTGACAGGCAGCTTGCAAATGCTGACAAAATGAATAAAAGATTTGTTGAGCAAAATAGTTTCATTTATTTAAAGAGTGCAAATTGTTGCTTGCAAGCTTTTAAAGGTGGGACACAGGGGTTTAGAAAGAAGCTCAAAATATTGATACCCACGGCTGAAAAATCAATACTCTCTGGGGAAATAAAATAGGTATACACGATAACTGTTTTTTAAAATCGATACCGATAACCGATAACTTTCAGCTCCTAAAGGCCGAATACCGAAGATCATTACATCAATACTATGAACAAAACCAAAAGCAGTTTTGACTCTTTAAAGGAACAGATATTTATTTTTTCCAATGAAAAACTACTGGCAACCCTCTCAAACATTTTTGTAAAGCTATCAAATAAACCTATTTGATATCTCACCTTAAATAAAGTGCTTTACTTACTGATATAAAAAATAAAGGTTCCTTGAACTGACGGAAATACATGCATCAAAATTACAAACAAAAAAAAAGTGCATTCCTCAATGACAATAAAAAGTATATAATGCACAGTGCATAATGTACTGACACAAGTTAGACTTGTCTGTGTAAACAAACTGAGAAAGTGCACTCCATAGTAACAGAAAATTACATTTAAAGGATTTTGGCTTGTGGTTCCATTCAAATGAATGCCTTTAATTAAAGTAAATGAGGTTCAGTAGTTTTGGGTTTTTTTTAATCTCATGGAAGCTTTAGATGAGAGAGGAGAGGAGAGGGCAGAGGAGAGGAGACTTGCTCCTGGCTTGCTTGTGTTAGCTCATGTTAGCTCATGTTAGCTCAAATTAACGTGATTTCAAAACTTCATGGAAGCGATGGTTATGTTTCAGGTGGCTGATCGGGTTTGACGTATTAAAGCTTGTGCTATTTTTCCCTCCTTCTCTTGGAGCATTTGTCACAAATAACAGCGAACTATCTTCTTCTGCAACTTTAACAAAGTTACCATACAATCGCTGCCTTTTTTTTTTTTAAATCAGTGCACTGTGCCGCAATGCTGCATTCAAGGTGTAACATAAATTCCTCCGTTCCCTCATTTGCTAGTCGTTGTTTCAGCCTTATCTATTTTTTCTATTTTTTATGTGTAACATGTGGGAAAATACTGCAAACATCAAGTCAAGTCAGCAGCTACCAAAATTATGACCGAGTTAACAAGTTGTTTTCTGGCATGAGGGGGTATTCTTGATTTTCCTAAGTGAGAAATCGTTTTTCTGATTATCCTGACGTCACTTGAACATAACATTCACTGCCGGTCATTCAAGGTTCAGAGGGAGCGAGGCACTGCTGTGTTGACAAAAATATATATGCTATCGGGGCTATTCGTCGTGATATCAGACTTATCGGGATGATGTCATAATTTCCTGTTATCGGCCTGATAGTTATCTGGTTGATAATTATCATGCACCCCTAAAATAAAATATCGATATATATCGCAAAATCGATAGAATCGCTCAGCTCTAGTCATGACCTCCATACATCACAGCAGACACTCTCTGAGTTTATCATTCACACACAAATACAATGCTTTCACCGCAGATTATTACAGACGTGGTGAAAACAGCAGCGGAGGAGAAGAACCGTTTCCGTGAATGTGAATCTGAGACAGTCTTAGATTTTTCACGGATGCTCCGATTTCCTCAGCAGTCTGGGTTCGTTGTAAATTACCTAGAGGTGTGAGCGTGCACGGTCGCCAGCCCCAGCCCCGTGATTGTCTTCTAGCATGTTCAGGCTGCACCCTGCCCCCCTCCCACCACCACCACTAACCTTAACAGGATAAAGCAGGGACAGACAGCGGATGGACAGCCAGTTTGCTTGGCAACCCGCAGGTCCATAAAACTAAACCGGTCCTAAATGTGTTACTCATGTGGATTTCGGTCGTTTAATTTCCGACACTTAAAAATGGTTTTGAAAGCAGCGTTCCGGCGAGTGGACTGTTTATTTTTATTTATTTATTTCCCCGTTCCTAAAAATATCCCTCCCAGCCCGTCTGGCTGGGCGCCCCCGCAGCGAGCCCACGGTGCTGTCCTACATCGTTTCTTCACGTCCCAGCGTGAAGTCAACATAAAACTGTCATCTCTTCCAGCTCGCCGGTCTCCCACTGCGTCTCGATTATGTTACTCGACGGCACCCTTTCCTTTAAAACTCGGAAGGACAAAAAAAAAAAAAAAAGGAAAAAGACCCGTCTCTGGGCGCGCCCTCACGCCACTGACCAAACGTCCCTGTTCAAACACAGCTGCATCAATGGGCTTTTATCACGCTGCCCCCCACCCCCCCCCCACCCCCTCTGGTAAAAAGATATGCACAGCTGCCGCCCTGTTGCCCAGAAACCGAATGAAATTTAAGGAACCCCCCCCCCCCAATCCCACAAACAGGATAGTGTTACAGGAAGCCCTGCAAACAGCCCGAGCCTCCAAACTCAATTCTGCCTTTCCAGAACAAGCCTTCCCATCCCATGCATCAATTTCCTCGGGTCCATCCCTCTAATGAGAGTTCAGATGTCATGAAATACCGAAGATGGGATGAAAATTTCCTAGACGAGGAGCTCTCAGATGTCGAGCTCTCGGTATCAGTTTCCCATCGCTGGAGGATGACCCACACATCTGTTCAAATCGATGCACACTGAGTTATGAGTGTAATATAGAAAACAATTACATTACGTACATTATGGGATGCAGCTCATTTAGTCCGAGACTCAGCGAGACGCCTGCAGGCAGATTTATGCCTGCCGAAGGCCAGGGTGATGTGGCTTTGAGGATATTTTCAGTCAGAATGGGACCATGTTTGGTGTCTCTGGGTTTCCCGTATGAATCTTTACCGCTGTAATAGCAATAAGAGTTGTAGCAGAAGCTATTTCCCATCATGCATCAGTCTGTCGTGGACTTCAATGCAGGGCTGGAGTTTTTGTCCACCCTGACCTCACAAGAGAGGCCCGTACGGTCTAAGTTGGAGGTGGGCGGATCGATCCAAATATCGATAATATCAATACCAACGCTGGTACTGATATCGAACGATATCTCCTCTAGTCTCGTTTTTGACGTTCTACCGTCACGTGGCTCAGGAGTGCTAGCCAAACAAGCAACCCTGAGACAGAAGTTATTGACAGACACCTTTCAGTCCAACAGAGAGGATCCAGGTAGATCAGAGTGTCATCAATTCACATTAACTTTCAAAGTCTATGTCGCTGAAGTCATTCGTTACTGGAGCCAACTCAAAAAGATTTTATAAAGACATTGAAAATAACCCAGTACTAGGGATGCGCGCGATTACTCGTCTAAACAATTAAACGTCCGCCCACTTGCTAGTCGGCACCAGAAATATTAGTCGTTTAAACTCATTTGTGTTTTATTCATGTACAAGGCAGCTTAACTGTCATACAGCCGTCCGCCACTAGTCGGGGCTACAGAACCGTCAGACAGCAGTTCCCCTCCGCAGCAATGCTCGAGTAGACTGGAGTTTTAAAACGGCACGGTGGGAAGATGGTCTCGCAAAACCAGCGCGGTTTGGGCGGTACTTTAATCTAGAAAATGAAAACAAGGTAGTATGTAGACTGTGTCGGAAACAACTAGCATACAATCACTCGACTGGAGCAATGCGCAACCACATTCAACTCAAGCATTTGGATGTTAATCTGCACGAGACGACGGCTGCTGATGCTAGCGGTGCTAGCCACACTCAGGCCGATTTCACATTGTTTACCCGGAGACGTGTTCTCCCGTCCGGTCTGAGATGATAACGCAGCTCATCACGATAATGACTTTGCAAGATATGCTTCCACTTAACTTTGTGGAAGGTAAAGGCTTCAGGAAGCTAATGGAATATGTTGAGCCCGAATACACCGTACCGGGACGCAAACTGATAACTTCCAGTCTAGTCGATTAGTCTTAATTAAAATTTTCGTTTAGTCAACAGGGAAATTAGTCGCCAGGAACATCCCTACCCAGAACATGTCATGTATCCCACTGAAAGGTGTTATCTAAGATAAAATATCATTAGATAATCCTTTATTTATCCCACAACGGAGAACATTTATAGAGTTAAAGCAACAGGAAAGTGCCACACAGTGCAAACAAAATTACACAAGAATTGAAAGATGTAATAAAATAGTTGGACGAGAAAAACATTATGAACAGAACAATTCAACTCCAAGGAATAATTACACAAAAATGTTATTGTTATAATAGATATTTTTCTGTCAGCTGTAAAGTTTGCCAAAATTCTATCTGAGGTTTTAACAAAATAATCCAAAGACAAAAATCACAAAAACACCAGAAGTTCAGCAGTTTCATGATAGATCAAGCTTAATATGAAAAAGTATCTGTATTGATACTTGGTATCTGCAATATTGGCCCTGTATTTACTTGGTATCGGATCAATACCAAAATTCCCAGTATCGCCCAGCTCTGGTCTGAGATGTTTTTCAGTATTTCTCTGAGCATCACAGGGGTACATTAGGGGAAATTAGCTGGACTGTCCACTCCCGGGGAGACTGACGACTGTCAACTCACAAGCCAGAGCTCCAGACCAGCAAGAGCTTTTAAATCCTATGGGATCACTGAGGGGGTACTTAGTGTTGTCCACATTTTCTTTTTTTCCTTTTTTGGTTTCATATTTGTCAAATAATGATGCAGATCTCATTATTTTTTGTCTCAATACATCATAAATATTGATATTGTAAAAGAATCTGAGCAAAAACTAATATCATTCAAGAGCAACAAAAGTAATACCGATGAAACGCTCTTTAGGATATATTTGTTGTTTTGAATAAAACTTGACACGTAATTGCATTTATTTTTTTTCCAGACCACGCACCGCTGACGCTGTTTGAGCCTCGTTTCATCCAAAGTAAATCTAAAATAGATTATTTTAATAAAAGGAACGCTGAGTCATGAATCATTATGTTTTTCCTGTTGTTTCCTTCTTATTACCTTCTTGGCAGATGACATCCCGGACGCTCGGAGGACGGCGCCAACATAAATGGAACGGGGTTACTGGGGTTTTCCCTTATTAACCTGACGGGTATTTTATATTCTGTACAGTTTGAGGCTTTTCTGCAAGAGGGAGTTGGCATTTAAGACCCTCCAGAGGTGCGAAAGCTATTGAGCTGGTAAGAGCAGGCGTATCTGTGAATGAGCTAATTAAGCTCCTCGATGTCCGCCGCAACGCCGCGCCCTGAGATTGTCATCCACAATGGCAATAACGAGAAAAAGGGGAGCAACAGAGGGGTTAAAACGTGAGAGGGAAAAGGCGCGGGGGGGGGGGGCTCAGACCTGCCAGATTAGCCGGCAGGATGTGGACACAGGATTTGGAGTTCTTTCTGTTCCCGTCCTGGCCGAGTGGACATGTTACACTTGTGAGTCCGAGGGCCGCATTTTGCTCTTTTTCTTTTTTTTTTTCTTTTTTTTTTTTTCCATCTTTGTTTTTCCACGCCAGGTTTCAGCAAGGCTCATTAAAGTCCATAAACAATGAGAGATGTGCTCGCTAATGAGCAAACGCTCCTGTAAAGAGGCCTCTGTCCTTGGGAAGCTGGCCATGTCGGCGAGCACCGCATCCAGGCCCGGTCTCATGCATCTCAGGGATAACAACCGGCCCATTCTCAGCGGGCTCATTTGTCTCCTCAGTCTCCTTGATTTCATTGTCCCCTCATTTTCTGTACTCTGCTTCCCATGAAAACTAATGTCTGCCACAATCCCTTCAGTTATGCTTTGCTCCCTGAAAACAGGGAGAAACGATTAATAAGGAATATTTAAGACTTATCTGCACTCCCCCTCCCCCCTCCTCCTCCTCCTCCAGGGATGCATTAATGGAGTGAGAGTCAACAAAGTCCCAGGAGGTTTCTATGACACTGGGTGGCAAACTGAGTGATCCGCTTGGCCGGCTGCAGCAACGCAGTGGAGCTGAATGAAACAGCGATCCAAACAAAAAACAAAAAAAAAGGGTTTTATTGGGTCATAGCAGGGTATGTCTTCTTTGAGATGAGGGGGAAAACAAAGGAAAACTGGAGCGCCATGTGGCATTTTGAGTTGCTCTTTGAGGCTGACAGCGGGTCAGACGCTGATAAGTGATCTGCCTATGGCTCAGTAGCCACGGCGATGCGGAGTAACGGTAGCGGAGCCGGAGATAAATCACCTCTATTCCACAAACAAAATCATACTGCGACAACTTTCCGTCTTCCCAAAGGAGATGCGAGAACTGGGAGAACGGGTTTCCGGTTTCCAGCCTCTTTCTAACCGAGATCACTCACGGCGGATACGCTCACGTATACGCGCAGCGTGACAAACGTTCGGGAAAAGGCTCGGCCTTAATCCTGTAAGGACGGTTTCCACCGAAACGTGGACACAGAAGACAAGCACTGACGGCCAGGTAGGGGTGAGTATTGGCAAGGACCTCGCAATACGATATGTATCATGATACTTGGGTCACGATATCACGATATATTGCGATATTCTACCCAGTTAACATCAAAATTAAGTAGAGATGAAAAATCAAGTTGCTGTATATGTTCATCAGATGATATTGATCATTCAGAGGACAAATTGAGTCAAAACTATTTGCTTCAAAACAACCTATTTATTGTTCATTATTAGTGTTTTTATATTGGGTGGCCGAAAATTGCGATATATTGCCAAATCGATTTTTTTTCACACCCCTACGACCAGGCGTTACGTTCCACCAACAAAAACCTGCTGTGACTCAACAGACTGCAACACAATGGCCAATATACCTACATATATTCAGAGCCACCAGTCAAAGAGGAGAAAAAAAATCTTCATTTTCTACAGCCCAACTCTGAATTTAATCTTACGTTTGACGTTTCTCCGTTACGAATCATGTCGCGGTGAAAAACTCCACTTGATTCAAGCGATCACAAGTCTGTGTGACGAATAAAGGTCCTTTTTGCTCTCCAGGATGGTTTCTGTCACCAGTATAAATGTGCAAAAGCAGGTCGCACAAGAACCGTCACCACATCCCTATATATATATATCTGACTGATCATTTACGTTACGCAAGTTTCAAGCGATCAGATCCGATCTGCGTGTCCTTGCTTAGTCCCACGCCTTAGTCTGCCTGGTCAGTGGCTTCGTCACAGATGGCTCAGCGAAGCCGCGGTGTAAATCTTCTGCGTGCTACTTTATATTAGGGTCTCGGTAAAGTTGTGAAAAAAAAATCGATTTGGCGATATATCACGATTTTTCGGCTGCAATAAACAATAAATAGGTTGTGTTAACTCAAATAGTTTTGACTCAATTTGTCCTCTGAATGATCAATATCATCTGATGAACATATACAGCAACTTGATTTTTCATCTCTACTTTTAATTTTGATATTAACTGGGTAGAATATCGCAATATCATGATAATATCGTATCGTGACCCAAGTATCACGATGCATATCGTATTGCCAGGTCCTTGCCAATACTCACCCCTAGGTCTTGGTATGTCACGGTGCACGATCCAGACGGGTGCGCCGCTGGTTGTTGTTTGTCGTGTTGCCAGCCACTACTTGAAATCCTATTCACGCAACCGGACCGTTCACGTCGAGTCGTGGCTGCGCAAATGTAACTGGAATCACGACTGAAGGCTTCCCTTCCATTGTGTAACGCCCGAAGCGACGCAAATGTATGTGCGACCCACTGACGCAACTGGCTGAGAGGATTTCACCAAGGCGCCAATCACCTCAGTCCATCAAGCGGTTCCTGATAGGGTTTGATGAAACCAGCTGCGACAGCTCCACCACCACGGGCACATAGAACACTAACCTGGATATAGCTGGGAAAACTTCAGGGGTAAGGGGACGACTAAACGCGCCTACATGGTCAGTTTGGACAATCTGTCTACATCTGTCTTAAAACAAGATGCAGAAAACAGAAGAGCCATGTTTTTCTTCATACTTTAAGCAAACCATGTGTTTCTATCCCTCATCCTGACCACATATTTATCAGTAACTGACCCACCGTGAACCTTTTCGATGCCTAAAACCTAACTAACAGATTGGAAGCTAAACGCGACTCAACCTCGGCGCTCTGATGAGACCGGCAGCAGTGCCAGACTGCCTCCCGCTCCCTCCTGCCGCCTGTTTGGAGCATCTAAAGTTTCATTCGTGAAAAGCATGTTACAGTTTCCACGGGAAGACGTGTGCATCTCAGCATATTTGGAGTCTGGAAAATGTGGTAATTTAACAGTTCTGAGCATGCAGGGCAGCTGGAAGTGATGCAAAAAAAAATGTAAGCAAGTTACGGTTTCAAAAGTCAAGCAAAAGCGTGCAAACAGAATGTGCTGTAACTTTATGACTTCCTGGGGATTATTGTGAAACTGGTGCATGCGCCTGCATGGACCGGCGTATAAACTGCATGCTAGTCTGCACCCCCTAACCCCTAACCCTAACCCTAACCCTAACCCTAACCCTAACCCTAACCCTAACCCCTAACCCTAACCCTAACCGTAACCCAGCCTCCACGGCTTCCGCTGGCTCAGGTAAAAAGGCGGAGCCCTCGACCCCTGGTGCTGAGTCTTCTGAGTTTGGCCCGTTTGACCACGAGTCAGTGTCCGTCACACGGCGCGACACGCTCGCTTTGTTCCCGTAGCATTTTTTTAATCCTTTCGGGCTGGTCGGAAAGAGCCCAGGTCTCGATCTGACATTTACCTCCGCAATCTGTCGCCAACGATAAGAAGCAACGGAGTGAAAACGGACCAGGAGCCGAAAGTTTGCAACGGCATCAAACACGGGGGGAGATCTTGATCTGGATACAGGTCGTCAGTGTCTGTCAGATGACTGATTCCATTAAAAGGATTGAATCTTTTGAAGTTTTAAATAAAAAAAAGTTCCTAAATAAAATGTTAAGTTATCTCTGCTGTCATTTTCCTCCTTGAGAGTCAATGAAAACTGATGCTGCTGGCATCAGATCATAAATTTAAAAGACTTCTGGGAGCAAAGACGGGAGTTTATTGATTGGCTAAGTTTTTCAGAAAATGCTCCATTTGCCTAAACGCAAAGACGTCCATCGAGGAAACTGTGAAGTCTGCAGAGGTTGCTGTCCCACAGCGGTAAGAAGAAGTATGTGAACACCCTGGAATTAATTGTCTTTCTGCACTGATTTACCCTGAAATGTGAAACAATCTTCGCAAAGTCACAGCAGCTTACGAACCAGTGTTCTCAAGCTGATGACACACAAACAGTTATTATAATCTATTGCGTCTCAACTGAACAGAGCCGTTAAACAGGAAGAAGGAGGTGAGATATCCGAGGACAGGTGATGAGGAGGAGCTGATCTACATCAGGGTGCAGAAGGGATGCAGAGTCATCTCCAACTGTTGGTTACCCATCATTCTTCTGGCTACTGGTCCTAGAAGTGGGACGACCCACAGCACTAGGGGTGAGTATTGACAAGGACCCCGCAATAGGATATGTATCGTGACACTTGGGTCACAATACAATATTATCAAGACATTGCGATATCGCGATATATTGCGATATTCTACCCAGTTAATATCAAAATTAAAAGTAGAGATGAAAAATCAAGTTGCTGTATATGTTCATCAGATGATATTTATCATTTAGAGGACAAATTGAGTCAAAACTAGTTGCTTCAAAACAACCTATTTATTGTTTGTTATTAGTGTTTTTGCACATTTAAGTGAATGAATTTTCCTAAAAATCGATACTAGGAGCTGAAAAATCAATATTATACCAGGGGGCCTGAACGGACGGCGTGTCCGTAGCAGGACCATAGCAGGACCGCTGCCGGCACTGGTGGGAAAAATAATTTTTCCAGATTTACCCAAACAACCTGCAGGATAATACAGGGGGTGTCTGTTCAAGCTGAAGCTTAGCGGACGGCGGGTGATGGGGACGGCGATCCTCATCGCGGAAGTAAATCCTCCACGGAAAGCTGATACGATACAATACACGATATTCGGCTCACGATACGATATATATCGATACTCTTACAATACATTTACATCATTTTCCAAAAGATTTTGGTGGGACAAAGTGATTTTGGTGACATCTTGTGAGTGTTCCAATGACTTTGTTTGAATTAATTGAACTGAAAGCATCAATTACACATTATATGGCTGACAGGCAGCTTGCAAACGCTGGACAAAATGAATTAAAAGATTTGTTGAGAAAAATAGCTTCATTTATTTAAACAGTACAAATTGTTGCTTGCAAGCTTTTAAAGGTGGGAAAAAATGGGGGTTTTGGAAGAAGCTTAGAATATCGATACCCGCGGCTGAAAAATCAATACCTACTGGGGAAATAAAATATTGATATATATCGCAAAATCGATAAAATCACTCAGATCTACAAGCGAGGTTCAACGGTTCACCGACCTTTTCCAGCAGCTTTCTGAATGTTTCATTGCACGTTTCACTTTGGTTTGGTCTTTTACTGTGACTAAAATGAAGACGAGGTGACACCTCATATCAAAATAACGCTCAAAACCAGTTAATTCCAGCAGCTCTCCCAACGTTTTATGCATCTGTCCATTAAAGATGAGGAGAAGCTAACTGATCGTGCGGCTGGGCTCGAGCACTTTGGTTTGTTCTTTTACTGTGACTTAGATGAAGACGAGGCGACGCCTCGTGTCAAAATAACGCTCAAAGCCAGTTAATTCCAGGAGGTCTGCTTTCTGCTCATCAGACGAGGATTTACATTTCAATTTTGAGCATTTACAGTAAGCCATGCAGCACAAACGGAGCGCACCGTGCCAAATAACACAGAGGAGAAATTGCCACCCGAGCGTGCCAAGACAGGCGTGCCTGGAAAACTAAGAGCGTCCCTTTATCACCTGTCAACATTCTTGTATCATCAGCAGAACCAATTCTGTCCTCCAGCCGGAGCAAAAAGTCCTTTTTTTGGTACCGGTTTCTGTGCGCAGGCGTGATTATCGGAGCCGTCAGCGGAGCCGAATAATTACACAGTTAGAGAAGTTTGCAGTTACAGGGGCTCATTAAAGCAGCAGAGCGCCGCATTATGCAGATAAAAACCAGACAGCTGTCAGTCAGGGGAGCGGCTAATCATCCCAGAGATGGAGTCGGCACAGCTTTCACGGCTTTCAGTTTGTCAGGTGTATTTTTAGATGTCTGGTGAAAAAAAGGGGTTAGGGTTAGGGTAAGGGGTTAGGGTTAGGGTTAAGGGTTAGGGTTAGGGTTAGGGTTAGGGGTTAGGGTTAGGGTTAGGGTTAGGGTTAGGGTTAGGGGTTAGGGGTTAGGTAAGGGGTTAGGGTTAGGGGTTAGGGTTAGGGTTAGGGTTAGGTAGGTTAGGGTTAGGGTTAGGGTTAGGGTTAGGGTTAGGGGTTAGGGTTAGGGTTAGGGTTAGGGGGGGAAGAAGACTGAACCCAACCTCCCCTCATGCAGGAGGAGGGACGGGCACACTCCATCCCCCAGCGCCCCCCCCCACCCATATAAAAAAGTCTGAATGAAAAGAATAAATGAAGTAGAATATCACAGCCCTATTTATACCCGCCCCCCTGTGGCTTTTAAAACCGAAAGATTTTACGTGATTCTAATTTTGCGCTTCCAATCGTCTTTTATGAAATTTAGAAAAAAATCTTATAGAACACGTAATTTTTTAGCTAAAATTATGAAATTTCAAATCTAGATTCTACTATATGTGCTTTTCATAGATATGTTTTCAATTAATTTTTATCAATAAATTTACATGCCCAATAAGCATTTCTAGACCCCCGCTAGGGTTAGGGCTAGAGACTAGGGTTGGAACTGGATTGAGGTTAGGGTTAGGGTTAGGGTTAGGGTTAGAGTAGGCTTAGGGTTAGAGGTTAGAAGAAGAAGAAAAGACATCACATTAGTTTTATTCAAGGCAACATCTGAGGTTTAATTCCAGTCCTGCGCTGGGTTTTAATGGGATTAAAATTATGAAGAAAGCGTGTTGGACGAAGGGACGTCCTTGCTTTGTCACGTGAGGACTGGACCTTCATCGGAAACGTGGACGTCACACCGGGCAGCTCCATCGCTTTCCCACTTCACAGAAGAAGCGAGGCCGTTTCAAAATGATCTGCGGCGTCGCTCCCAGCGAGCTTCGTCACAAAGCGCTCGGCTCCGGCGGCGGAGAGGGAGACAATGAACCCAGAGGTTCAAGAGCCCTGCCATCCCAGCGGCTCCTCCTTGACAACACGCTGCATTGTGTCCCGGCTCCCTCTCAGCGTCCTCCTCTTCCTCCTCCCGCCGCCCTTCACCTTTGTCTGCTCCCCGGGGCTCACACTCGGAGCCGCTCCAGGGTCTCTAATTCAGGAGCGGCTCCTCGACGAAGCCGTTAGCGCGAACACGGATAATAAATTACAGAACCTCCTGATCTCAGACGCAGGCGCTTTGAACACAAACACAAAGCAGATGAAATCCTCTTACGGAGGTTTTTACCTTGTGCCGCCCCTTTTTTTTTTTTTCCATTTCCATTTTCCGCCCGGCGTTTTGTGCAAATGCTTGTACGGCCGTCTCTACAAAGAAAAACGCCTCGAATTCAGAGGTATTCAGGTATCATTCGAGAATCTTCCCGAGTGTTTTCAGCTTCACCCGGTTCCCTCTCAGCGCCCAACATGATGCTGCCACCTGCTACCTGCCCGGCACAGAAGCACGATCCGTTCTGATCGTTCTGACCTCGGCGTTCACGTGTAATTCCCTGGCGGGCAGCGGCAGCAGGGCCCCGCTAACATGCGGCTCCCATATTAGATTGTGGACGGGATTCTTACGAGGTAATTAGATTATATTTGACACATGAGTTTGATCAAATGGCCCGCAGAGCCTGTGCCACATCTGCTGTCAAATCAACAGCTATCAAACGTGCATGTGTCTCGTGTTTGCCTCGCCGAAATACACGCACCATTGATTACCACCTCTTTTTTTTTTTAACCCTTTATTTTTTCAATTTTGAGATCAACATTTCAAAAGGCTACAACCTGAAAGCAATTTAAGATAAAGGTATACTGTCAATAAGAAAATTGTTCAGTATGACTAAAACTCTGTGATGGGAGTGAAATTATTCATATAATTTCCATATTATGACGTCACAAGGTGGCGGCCATATTGGAAAATGTTCAATTTTGATATCAAGGATTCAAAAGTCTATAACTTTAAAGCAGCTTGAGATAAAGGTATACTGTCAATGAGAAAATTATTCAGTATGATTCGAACTCTGTGATGGGAGTGAAATTATTCATATAATTTGCATATTATGACATCACAAGGTGGCGGCCATATTGGAAAATGTTCAATTTTGATATCAAGGATTCAAAAGTCTATAACTTTAAAGCAGTTTCAGATAAAGGTATACTGTCAATGAGAAAATTGTTCAGTATGACTCAAAGTCTGTGATGGCGAGTAAAATTATTAATATAATTTGCATATTATGACGTCACAAGGTGGCGGCCATATTGGAAAATGTTCAATTTTGATATCAAGGATTCAAAAGTCTATAACTTTAAAGCAGTTTCAGATAAAGGTATACTGTCAATGAGAAAATTGTTCAGTATGACTCAAAGTCTGTGATGGCGAGTAAAATTATTAATATAATTTGCATATTATGACGTCACAAGGTGGCGGCCATATTGGAAAATGTTCAATTTTGATATCAAGGATTCAAATCTATAACATTAAAGCAGTTTGAGATAAAGGTATACTGTCAATGAGAAAATTGTTCAGTATGACTGAAAGTCTTTGATTGGAGTTAAATGATTCATTTAATTTGCATATCATATCATAAAGGAACCACTACGGCTTTACTTCCTTCTGAAGGTCTTCAGACTGCTGTTTCTGTTCACATTTGACCACCCGGCAACGCTCCGACTGTCAGTCCAGATCTCGTGGTTTTACGACATGGATCTCGCAGCATCTGCTGGGCTTCTAAAGCGCATCAGGCCCTGTAACGGTCTGAGCTTCAGCCGCATGAGCCTGCGAGCTCGTGAAACGAGGTGTTCCCAACTCTGCTGGCGCAGCCTGAAAACGCCGTGGAGCCTCAGAGGAAGCCTCAAAATGTGCTCAGTGACAATTGTGCCAATTTAGAAACACAACAAGTCCACAGAGAACCAGCTGCACATGGTGCACATCTCTCCTTGTTTTCTTCCTCCCAAAAGACATGCTTTCTTTCTTTCTTTTTTTTTAAATGCTGGTTTTCGTTCTTCACACAAAGGATGGGAAGGCCCAACACCTGACGAAACCAGCCAATCAGAGCGTCAGGGAGGAGTCAGCTTTAATTGCTTTAATTACATCATGATGGTGATTCACTCCCTGGGATCAGGAGACAGAGGGACTCGTTTCCAGACACGTCCTGACTCTCGGTGGCGGTAGTTAACGTGAGTAAAACCAGGTCTCGATGGTGCATCAGGTAAACACTGCCGATCAGTAGTTTAACAATAACCCTTAAGTCTCTGAGCTGCAGCAGCTCACCTGTTGCTCAGGTGAACCACACCCATGATGTAACAGGCGACACTGAAGGGATGCTGAGACACCGGCGTGTTGTTGGACATCGGCCGTGACCAGAAAACAGAGAGCACATCCCCCTGAAGCTAAATTACATCCAGAAGCTGAATATTTTTGCATTTCTTTTAAACATTCTTACAGGTCAGAACACGAACGTGACATCAGGACAAGGAGAGCCTCGGGGTGGTAAATAATTATTTTTAAAAAAATGACAGAAATATGTTTCAGCGTTACTTTTAATGACTGTTAGTTTTGTTTAGGTTGTTTGTTTGTTTTTTTTACCAGAAATCCTTGGTGTTCCTTCAGCCTACAGTCAAATAATCACCTGCTGTTAATTCAGTCCTTACTGCTCATCATCCGTCATTGTGGGAAAGCCGCCGCCGCCACCGCCGCCGCCGCCAGCGCCGGCCGATCAATTCAAAGGGAAAGCCAACTGAGATATTGTGGTTTTCCAAGTACAAGTGAGAAAAAAAGGTGAAGCAATTGGAGATAAAAGTCATGACCCTCAGAAAAACAAAAACTTCAAGGTGTTAGGAAACATTTTGAATCTGAGACGATTACAGCTAATTCTGAAGAGTTAGCTGTAGCCGTTACCTTCACTGTTGTAGTTTCAGGGCTGGTTTTGTAACTTTGGGGTTTCTTTTTTTTTCCAACAGTCTGCTTTCCTTCATTTTTACTTTAAAAGTCTGTCTTTCCCTCGTTGAGTTTGGTTTTACTTCTTCGTGTTAATTCCTTTGATTGCTCCCACCTGTGTCCCTGCCTTCATATTGTCTCTTCTCTCCTGGTTGCTGGTTCATCTGTTTCATCCTGTTTCTCTTTGGCTTCTGTTCTGCTTTGTCTCATCCTGTCCTGTCCTTTATGTCCGGTTCTGTCCTGTCCTGTTCGGCTTCTGTTACTGTTTCTGATTTCTGTTACTTCCACTGTTTCTTCTGATACTGTGTCTCTTTGGCTTCTGTTCGGTTCCGTCTCGTCCTGTCCTGTTTTGTCCTGTTTTGTCTTGTTTTGTCCTGTTCTTTTCTGTTCTCTTCTGTCCTGGTTCGCATTGGTGAAAGAACAACTCATGGTGAGAATGTGCACACCTCACATACTCCTCATGGGTGCCTTTAGATCGAACTAAAGTGGACGTCAGATAGTTATTTCCAACGATTTCTGTTTTATCTAGACACAACTTCAGGACAGAACTTCTCATCCATTATCCCTCCAAGCAGTTTGTAATTAAGAAAGTATGATTGTGATTTATGTTCCTACGACTCGGTTCTCATCACTAGTTATTTTTCTATTTGAGTGTGCTTGTTGTGTATCAGGACAGCTGCTCTAACAGTGCTGGAGGACCTTGCTGACACAACTTTAGAACATTTAGATATTGTTCCAGTTTTCTGGCACAAGATGACAGAAACGACCACATCCAACTTTAATCTCCCAAGGACTGTTTTAAAGAAACATTTTTTACCCTTTTATCAAAAGCTGACACCACTTCACGAGCTGTAAAACGTGTGTCTGCTGCAGGCTTTGGTCAAAAATACTGCAGAGATGCAGTGATGCTCCGTTCATGTCGGCTGCTCTTAAGGGGACAGGACGATCCGCTCAGCCCTGCGTCCTCTTTGAGGTCCGTCACACAGCTTTGTGCTGCCAGCGTCTAACGTGCAGAAGATGCATCATGGCGTGAAGCCGGCTTGAGGACCCTAGATGATCCTACGTTGATCTGGGTCTGTGACTGGAACCCTCAGAGCCCAAAAGAGTGATAATCATTTGGTCTGTTGGTGTTTTAGATCAAGTTTTCATCTCAGTCACCCAGATATTTAGGGTGAATCCCAATTCCTCCCTCAACCCTCAATCTCAACCCTCAGTCTCAAAAATGCCTGAAGTGAAGTGCAAGTTCTGTCCCGATTCGTAGAAAGTCAAGTTGAGGGACAAGTTTGAGGGCTGTATCGCCCTCAATATTGAGACTCTCTGGCACCACCCTTGGGAGTAAGGGCTACCCAAAAGGCATTGCGTATTTTTGCCAAGGCGTCTTCGAAAAGGATGGCGCCAAAAAAAGCTAGCTATAAAAGTGAGTATTTTCGTAGTTAATAAAGAAATAAATGTTACGAAACCATCTTATTGTCTTCGTCATATATCTATTAGGGCTGGGCAAGTTAACGCGTTATTCTCGCGTTGACACGTTCATTTATTAACACCGACATTTATTTTATCGCCAGTAACACATGTTGCTCACATGCTTTTGTTTTGAAAAGTCTGTTACTGGCTGCTGCAGAACCGGAAGACAATTGGCAGGTACACATGCGAAAAAGCTAAAACAGACATGGAGAACAGTAAAAATCAATGAACTTTACAGTTCGGGTAGTAACTCAGGTAGCAATATTAACAATTTTGTCTGAAAAAAAATTTCTGGACTGCAACAAAACTTTCGCGTCATTCCTCCTTGTTCCATCAGATTTGCTCCATGTGTTCACTGTCCTGCTGTTCTCTAGCTGGTTACTGCAGTGCGGCTCCATCTAGTGGCACAGATGTGTAATGACAACAGAAAGTCCAGTCCTCGATTATAAAACAAATTTAGTCCTGTGGCCCGTTTTTTAATTTCCTATTTATGATCCAAGTCTAAAATTGAAATATTAAAAAAAACAGCAAGTTTTTTTGTGTTAGATTAAAAAACGAAAAACATAATAAAATGTCAGTTTATTTATTTATTTTTTTTTGATTGATACACAAATTGGTGAAGTTACAGAACTTTAACATGGACATTTTCATTTTAAAGTTCTCCCAGATGGAGGATTCAACAGAAACAAGGTTATTTGTAACAACTGACAAGTTGAACTCCCCGTTAAAAGTTTCTGCTGTTACCTCAGAAATGACCTGTTTTAATGTTCTGATTGTGCTGAGACACAATCATTTTGTTGGATTTTGTTTGTAGACTTAAAAAAAAAAAAAAAAAAACTGGATGACATTAATGTCCTGGCAGTGGCAATAAGCTTGATTTTATTTTACATTTTTTAAGATGAGATTTACACCAAATATGTGTTACTGACAAGTGCTGATGTTAAAAGTGTTTGAACAACAAATGTTATGACACTTTAGTTCATATGGCAGCAGAACATTTAAATAAAAGTGCATTTTACACTACTTTTGAACTCATTATTTGATTTTGCGTATACAATGCAATTAATCGCGATTAAACATTTTAATCGTTGTGCAGCCCTAATATCTATATATTATCTTATTCTTCTTCTACTTCTTCTTCGTTGTCGTCGTTTTCTTGACAGACTGGACGTAGCTTTGGTGTAAGGCCTCCCCCACTGTCTGAAGAAGTAACCGCACTCAAGGGGTGTCCCATTTCTAAGTCACAAGATAGCCCTTAAACTTTTGAGGGCCAAGATTGAGGGTTAAAGGTGGGGTAGGTGTTTCTTTTTTGCAGCACTTTTTGCAATATTGCCTGAAAACCTTTTCACATTCCCATTGCACCCACTGAAATAAAATGTTTGCAAAAAAAACTAAATGTTTTGGTCCAATCTAGAGGGTATAATCAGAGAAAAACTCTGACCAATCAATGTACTGATCATCTTTAGATTTATTGGCTGCCTAATACATCCATTAAATATCAATGCACTCCCACCCACCCACTCAGTCGTGAATTGTGTGAAGGCGCAGTTTCGAGGGGTGGGCTGAAGAGGAGGAGGCGGAGCCTTTTGAGGAGGGAGGGAGTGTATATTTTCAAAATCTCACTTGAGTTGGATTGCTGGAACCGTTTTTTTTCAAAGATCACCTACCCCACCTTTAAGGGAGTAATTGAAATTGGCCCTTACTCTCATGCATAAAGAAGATCAACCATAATCTATCTGTGCACCGGGTCTCTCTTCCAATCGCATCAGAGTCCAGCTGTAGCAGATAAGAGTCCATTCATTTCCATGCAGCACCATGGCGTGAAGTTAAATGTTCAGCTCACGTGCAGCGCTCTGCAACAACACCTCGACACGTCCAGTAGCAAAGAAACTGACGGACCACGAAGACAATAAAGGGGATGTTGGAGGGGAAACACTTTCTCGAGCTCTACAACATGAGTTTAAAGTCTCGCCGTGACAGGAGGAGGAAGGCACGGATGTGGAAGGAAAGCTTCAACAGCCTGGGGAACAAGTGGATTCAAAAAGAGACAGAAACATTGTTTACTTTAATTACATTGTGTTATTTTAAAAATGTGTTTTCTTTCAGCGTCCAGTGTTTCCCAGCTTGTAAACCTTGTTTGTATCGATATAAAGTAGGGCGTCATTTCTCAGCAGACACTGCCAGTTACGTGGCGTCCGTGAAACAAAGCCACAGCCTGCGTCAGCACGCCGGAGAAACAAATGCGTCAGGGTTTCAGTGAGGCTGCAATAATAGTCCATCAAAAATAAAAATAAACGCCATCCCGAACCCTACCTTCCAACTCTGAGATGCTACGGCCGCTAACTTAAAAGCAATAAAGCTGTTTATGCGTCACCTTGTGGCGCTGAGCTACCGACTGCCATGGAACAAAGGAAAAAGAAAAAAAGTTTTAATTACTGCCAGGCTGTGGTGAAACGTGTGTGGCACCGTGAGCTTCGACAGTCAGGGTGCATGCTAAACCAAAAACCACAGCAGCCTCATTTCTGCCTTTGTGCGTACAAAAACGGCTTTAAAAACGAAGCGGCTTAAGAGTTTTATGCATCCGGCTCCTGCAGCGAAGGGAAGATGAGTCGTCCTCATCAGGTGGCTGCGAGTCGTCACTGCAAACGGACGCGGCGAGCGTGATGCCGCTGCAACCCTGGAGCAAAGAGGACTGCCCCGACAGACACAAAACCGTCTCACAAACATCATGTTTTCCAGCATGTGAGAGTAGCTAAAGCACCCGGCGCATCTCAGACGCAATGATCCTGGGAGAAGTGGCGCCATTTTTTTCTTCTTTTACAACTCACACTTGTTTGTTCCCTCAAAGTTAAATAAAAAGCTCAGCGGTTACAGCGATGATGTCCAATAGGGGGAAGAGAGAAGAAGAGGCTTTTGTTCAAATAGCATTGACCTATTGTGTTTCACAGTCCGAACGCCGTCAGAACAGGCAAGGACAGCGTCAGCAGGTGGGCAGCGCACTTGAAAGAAAGGGCTTATGTGGTATAAAAGGATTGTCCACCAGAACTGCACAGCTCCTACAGCTGTTGGAGGAGCGACGGAAAGCACCACAGGAAATGAAAACTTTTAGGAGCTCCGACTTCTGAGTCGTATCGACGTGAAGCATTGGGTGATGCATCGGGCGCCCTCGCCACCGCAGCCAGAGGCTGCACAAACATTCCTGCTCGGTGTTGGTGCAGGCAGAGGATGCAAATGCAGGCTAACCCTAACCCTAACCGTGACCCGTGGTCCTCACCCCACCTTCAGTTCCTGACCTGCGTCTTCAGATAAAAGCTGCTACCGCCGTAAAGGGATCTGATCACCTGAAATACGTCTTTAGTAACCTGTCGGTGAGGAAGTCAGATTCAGATTCCGGCTGGACGCAGCTAAAAACAAGGGCTGGTCCCGCCAACATCACCGAGGACGAACCAAACGAGCCCGGACGCTCAACAGAACGCCACATCTCAAACCACAGATCATCACCGTTCAGGGAGTACTTGAGTATAAAATATGAAATGAAAAAAAAGTGCTCCAAACAACTAGGGCTGTATCGATACACTAATCTCACGATATGATAAGATACACGATATTCGGCTTACAATACGATATATAGATATATATATATATCGATATATACATTTACATCATTTTCCAAAAGATTTTAAAGGGACAAAGTGATTTTGGTGACATCTTGTGAGTTTTCCAATGACTTTGTTTGAACTAATTGAACTGAAAGCATCAATTACACATTATATGGCTGACAGGCAGCTTGCAAATGCTGGACAAAATGAAAAAAAGATGTGTTGAGAAAAATAGTTTCATTCATTTAAACAGTGCAAATTGTTGCTTGCAAGCTTTTCAAGGTGGGACACGGGGGTTTAGAAAGAAGCTTAGAATATCGATACCTGCAGCTGAAAAATCAATACTGTCTGGGGAAATAAAATATCGAAATTGAGTCAAAACTTGTTTATTATTGTTTGTTGTTGTTTATTATTAGTGGTTTTGCACATTTAAGTGAATAAATTAATTTTCCTAAAAAAATCGATATTAGGAGCTGAAAAATCGATAATATATCGGTCGGCCGAAAAATCGCGATATATTGCCACATCGATTTTTTTTTCACACCCCTACTGTTTCATCACTCAACCAAGTGCACTGGTAAGTGTGCATCTTCTAATCTTATCTAGACTCTGCAAAACACTGAGATGCTCTCATACACTGCTTTATATCATATACTGTATATACACTCTATATAATCCCAAGTACCCAGCACCTTCACTTCCTGACTGGAAGGTGAAACACATCTCCTGAGCAGCTGCCATCCAGCTGACACGTAAGGAGCTAGTTTTGTTCACACGAGGAGCTGAGTTTGCAAATCGAGGCTGATATTGCAAGCAGGCATGACATAATCAGGAAGGACGGCGTGACCTGGAGGCTCGCACAAACTCTCTCTAACTCTCACACTCGCCGCAAAACAGAGAGAAACAACAGCACTACCTAGACTACCTGGACTAACCCTAACCCTAACCCTTCCTAACCCTACCCCTAACCCTAACCCCTAACCCCAACCCACAGAGAGAAACCAACAGGACTCGGTGTAAAATGTCATGGTCTGGATCTGCCATGATGGTTTTTCGGTATACTCTGTGTCCTCCTCCCACTCCCCCTACTCCCCCCCCCATTGTGACAGTAAAAGGGAACATGTTAGGTGCTGTGTTCCTGCAGAGGCGACGGTGGCGAACAGGTGAGGACGCACTGCAGCACAACTTTCGCTCTGCAGCTGACTACCACATCCAGTAGGTGTCTGCTTACCTGCAGCAGCTTAAAGAAAAATAAAAAATGTGTCAGATGCACATGGATGATACTTTTGTTGTTTTTTAGCACTTGGAGGATTTGTCGAACAAAGGGACCATCAAGCGAAACCTCCCACTCTGAGCTCTTCTAAAGACCGTCGGTAATCCAGAGAAAATCATTCTGCGCTGACATGTGTGATCTCTGGCAGCTGAAGCAACGCTGCTGGGTTTTTTTTTTCTGATATTAAAATGCAGTCTAATCAAGTGTATTCTATCTTCAGATGATATCCGTTGCAGTGTTCATTTCAGATTAAACCGAGGAAACTGAGATTACGTCTGACTTCCAGACACAAATAGAATCTGTTCACTAGCGTCTGTCCTGAGGGGGAAGTACCTTAAAATAGTGACGGGCTATAAATATCGCCCTGCCCCGTGCTGACAATGAGGAAAAACTGGATCATCAATACAAACAATATCTGTCCCAAACTAAGCTGGTGCCTTGTAGGCCTCCGGGTAAGTCGGGGAGGACGGGGACGTCACACTGGGATTCTTCTACACGGTAATGTAGTCGATCATCACCTTGGGCACCCTGACCAGATTTGGCAGTCTCATTTAAAGAGCTCCACAGGAAAGGGAAGGAAAAAAAAAAAAAAAAGGCAAGCAGCAGTGATCATCACGCTGGAAAACCCCGTGAGATTAAACTGAAGGATCCCAGCAAAGATCTAAATATCGTCCTTCACAATCTGACGGGCGGCACGGCCGTCGGCCTTAATGCACCAGCAGCTACAAAGACGGCTTTGAGGCAGACAATCAGAGATATTTTCACCTGGCTGAATGTGATATGAAGCCAATTCCACATCAACAATCATCTGAAGCCTTTGAAGCAGATCCTGCTGTAGTTAGCCTGTTATTCTCTCCTGGAATCGATGGGCGTCTCGCTAAAAGTAAGCGAACCAGCGCAACTGCTTTAGTCGCACCCTGGATCTGGTCCTCACCTATGGTACAGAACCTGATTATCTGTTACGGTCTCCTCTCCGATCGCTGCTTAATAACATTCAAATTTAAGATTCTTCACATTACAACGCATAATAAAAGTATTATTCCTTGATCTGATAACGCTGTAAATCAATTTAAGGAGGCTATTGTTTCTCATCTCCCTACAGTAAAATATGGTAGAACAATTGAGGGTGATGACCTGAATTGTACTCCTGCAGATATTGATTGCCTTGTCGTCAATACTGCACATATATTACATTCAACTTTAGATGCTGTTGCTCCTTTGAACAAGAGGTTCTCTAACCATCAGAGCTCAGCTCCCTGGTATAATTCACATATCTGTACGTGTAAAATGTAAAGGAAGTGGTTCTCTGGCAAATCTGTAGGACTCCCATTATAGCTGGAAAGATACAAAAAAGCCCTTTATGATGCTAGAATGGATTACTATTCATCATTAATAGAAGAAAACAAACAGAGGCCACGTTTTCTGTTCATCACTGTAGCCACGCTGATCAACTCTGTTGATCTGTCAACCAAGACCAATCACCAACAGCTGTGGGCGTTTCTTCAGCTTTAGTAACTACTCTGGTCCTGTTTCTCTCCAACAGACCTCCCTGACCTCAACCATCAGTAGAGATAAACTGTCCACATGTCTATTGGACCCCATCCCAACTCCACTACTCAAAAACGTTTTCTCTTTCATTGGCACGTCAATATCGGATCAGATTAACCTATCCCTAAAATCAGGATATGAACCACGGGTTTTTAAAACATCTCTTGATCCTGACATTTTAGTGAATTACGGACCAACATCTAACCTTCCACTGATATCTAAAATTCTGGAAAAAGCAGTTGAAGCCAGCCAGGAGACCACCTGCACAGAATTTATCTATTTTAAGTTTTTCAGTCAGAGTTCAGAAAACATCACAGCACAGAAACGGCGCTGGTTAGAGTCGCCAACGACGACCTCATGGCCTCAGACATTGAATTAGTGTCCAACCAAGTTCTGCTGGACCTCAATGCTGCTTTGAGGCCATCGATCACAGCATTTTACTGAACAGATTAGAGCACGGGGTTAAAGGGACACCGTCCACTGGCTTCCTGTAAAATTTCTAATAGAATTAAAAACTCTGTTACTCTCATATCAGGCCCTAATGGGGCTGATAGCTCCTGGTTATCTAGCAGACCTGATAACTCCTTCTGCTCAGAACAGAGCTCTCTGCTCTCAGAGTTCAGGTTTCTGTAGTTCCTAGAAGATGTGTAGATTTGGAGGACGGGCCTTCTGCTACCAGGCACCTTTACTGTGGAACCAGCTACCAGTTTGGGTTCAGGAGGCTGACACCACCTCCACCTTTAGAACTAAACTGAAAACATTTCTGTTCAGTAAAGCCTACAGTTAGTCTCAACTATAGTGTGTTAGGGCTAATAGTCACAGCTACAGTTACAGGAATGGGTTAAGACCAGACAAGAGCAGGCTGGTCTGAAACACAGCCTCTTCATAGCTATGCTGCTATAGGTCTACGCTGCAGGGAGACACCAACATGATCCACTGAGTGGTGTCTTCACCCCTCTACTCTCCCCTCTTTCCTCTTCTCCCTTCAGCTGTATCTATAGTTAAATAGGAACACCAAATGTAACTGTGCATTATTGTTCCTGTAGTTTTTTGTGCTGTCCTGCACTCCCTTTTTCTTTTTTTTTTTTTCTGTGTATGTTTGCAGACCAGAGTTTCCAGAGCTACTTAACTGACCTACAGGTCCAACCCTCTGACCATCCCCGCGTTTACCTCCACATGTCTATATAGATGATTCTAGAATATCAACTAACATGCTGACCTGTAGTCTGATCCTCTGACCATCTCAGTGTTGCTGCCTACATCTGTTTATATAGTCATTTCTGTATTTTATTAACGATGTACCAGTCATAATATAAGTACTTGGAATTTTTAGTTCTGCAGCTAATGGTTAATTACTATTAATATAGTTAATACTATAAAATACAAACAATATATCCTTCCTTTCCTCTCTCTGTCCTGTCTCCCTCCTCTTTTCTTTTTCTTTTACCCAGCTGGTCTTCAGCAGGAAGGTCTCCCTTATGATCCAGGTCCTGATCTTCTTAAAAGGGAGTTTTTCCTTGCCACTGTTTGGCTCAGAGGTTTTTTTTTTAATTGTCATTGTTTCCTTAATTAATATTAGCTCATATTAGCAGATCCCAGTGACCCTGCAGAGGATTAAGTGGGTATAGATGATGGATGGATTGAAGAGTTTATTTTTGAAAAGGCCGAGAAGAATATGCTGGGTATTGCATTTGAATAGATGGATAGATGGGCAGCAAATGAAACAATTAATTACAAAGATAGAAAAATGAAGTAATTCTGATGATGAAAGATTTAAAAAAAAATTGACTTTCATAAATGGTGTCTGGTTTGCAGATGCATAAGTGGGCACTTAATGGAATCAATTTTAAAATATGCAGTCAAATGAAGTTTAATTTAGGCTAAATAAATCATTGTTTTTCTATTTATAGCATGCAATTCATGTCCTGCAAAGTACTAGGCACCATTAAGTCATTAGATGGCGGTGAGACTTAAAAAGACTACATTTATCTTGGTAGGCAATATTGGCTCCTCTAAGAAACAAAAAGACTTCTAAATGTCTAAACAGCTTGGACAAAGTTTAAAAACCCAAGCTGACTCTGTCCTGACCCGTGAACCAACGTCCCGGACACTTCAACTCCAAACCTCGCAAATGTCTCCTGGAAAGATCACACAACAAACAAGGATTTTTAATTCCCGTTTCTGAAAGTATCTGGTAGAGGTTTCAGCTTTCAGGCCACTGCTGGCATAGCGAAGAAGAACTCGACCTCCACCTGCGGCAGCTCTGACACGGTACCACCTCTGCGGGTCGTCCCTTCGTAAACCAGCTGCCCGCCAGGAGAACGGGCCCCAGCAATGCCAGGTGGACAGAGTCAACGCTTTTAAGCTTTGCAAAGTACATTCGCTTTTGAGGTGCTAAAATGCAAGCTGTGGTTGTGGTTTTATCAAAAAAGAAAAGAAAAAAAAACAACCAAACCCCTTTTTTTTCCCCTTTTCCTCCCTTCCTCCCCACATCCACTTCTCCATAGGACGCCTTCGGAGCTCACACAATGAAAATGGTCTCCATTCATGTGCTGATTAATATGCAGAGGCAGCCAATCCTCATCTAACAGTGAGAGGGAATAAAGCAGCCAGCCGAGTCATTTCGAACTTCTGTTGGAAGCATCAGGTCTTTTAGATCTAGAAGCACTGCGACATGACATGGATTTATGGAAAAATTGCATTTACATTTCAAACTACTTTTTTAAAGCTTTGCATTAAGTCGTCTCACCCACGGATAAGCAACAGCTGCTTATGGCATTATTACAAGTGCGTAGCTGCGCTTTATTTGTGTCCCTCTGATCACATTTATTATTAGTATTTACTGAAACAAATTGTGCGATCTGAGCTAAGAGCATTCATGAAGCGCAATAAAATGTATTTGTGCGTGAAAATCCAATTTGCTTTAATGACCACATGGTGAAATTCTGCTCTGACACAGTTCGATGCAGTTCAGTTCCATCAACCTCTCTATGTGCAGCTGAGGCTGACGTCTCTGATCTCATCTGAAGCCCAATCACTTACAACCATTTCAACATTTGTCACTAGGGCTGTGAAAAAAAATCGATTTGGCAATATATCATGATTTTTGGCAACCCAATATAATATCGATTTTTTTTTTTTTTTTTCAAAACACTAATAATAAACAATAAATAGGTTGTTTTGAAGCAAATAGTTTTGACTCAGTTTGTCCTCTGAATGATCAATATCATCTGATGTTCATCAACTGGGTAGAATATCGAAATATACCGTGATATTGCGATAATATCATATCATGACCCAAATATCATGATACATATCGTATTGCGAGGTCCTTACCAATACTCACCCCTATTTGTCACCGAACAACTTGGAGGCTTGGAGTGGTTCCCTTCAGTTGATTGGTTCGATCAGCTGATCGGGCTAATGAGGACGTGAAGAAAAGTGCAGTTCTTCCACTGACCACTGGGGGCTGGCTCCAAATGAGATAACCTCCTTTGACCTCAAATTATCCTACTTTCCAGCAGAAATTAACATATCTACAGCCTCGCAACAAAAACAATTTAGGTCTCTATACTACAGCTTAGCGATTTTATCGATTCTGCGATATATATCGTTATTTTATTTCCCCCAGAGAGTATCGATTTTTCAGCCGCGGGTATCGATATTCTAAGCTTCTTTCTAAAACCACCGTGTCCCACCTTTAAAAGCTTGCAAGCAACAATTTGTACTGTTTAAATAAATGAAACTATTTTTCTCAACACATCTTTTATTCATTTAGTCCAGCATTTGCCAAGCTGCCTGTCAGCCATATAATGTGTAATTGATGTTTTCAGTTCAATAAATTCAAACAAAGTCATTGGAACACTCACAAGATGTCACCAAAATCACTTTGTCCCTTTTAAAGTCTTTCGGAAAATGATGTAAATGTATTGTAAGATGAATATCGATATATATATATATCGTATCGTGAGCCGAATATCATGTATCGTATCTCGAAGATTAGTGTATCGCTACAGCCCTACTCTATACCTGGATTTGACATCCGTGGCAGCTAAATGAATTAGGCGATGCAAAATTAGGCGAAGAGACCTCCGCGGCCAGTTTTTGGGTTGGCCCTGGAAGTAGTTCATGGGTAACACTTAGCAAAGCAGCCATCTTCACCTCCAACTGAAGACTGCTGAACCAGAGGACACGAGCTGGTCTGCTTCTTGGCTCTTGGCTCCTACATCTTGCTGCAACCCGGTCCTCTGGTCAAGCGACCTTCACCCTGGATCGTTTCAGTACCCTTCCAGATGAACTACCTGCACCAGTAGCCAAGAGGGCCATGCGGTTGCTAGCAGCCGACCAGCCGGTGTCGCCTCCCAGTGGCTGGAGGGTTGAAAACCCCCGGCGGCCGTGGCAACTAAACAACCGGCAGCCGAGCGTGGTGGACGGGTCCCAGCGAAAGCTCCTCTGGATGTTGTTTCAATAGCTACATCTGAAATGAGGATGTTTTGGGCAGATTTGGTCAGGATGAAAGTGAGGTAGAGCTAGTTAGCATCATAGGCTAGCATGAGCCGAGCCAGAAAGGTTAAAATAACTGACTTCTTGTTGATAATAACCATTTGCCCACTTTTAGATTAACCAGGGTTTGGTAGTCATCTCCTGCCAACACGGCAGTCCCAAAAAAAAAGGCTTTACATTTAAAAAAAACCCGTGGGTGACATCACGGGGGACTTGTCACTTTCTTAAATAAATTACACTGCACTGCGTCCAGTACGAGGTGTTCGAATGAAAATATTTAAATTGCCGAGTGCTTTGTTCCAAATTTAGAGCCTCTCCAAGCAGCCTCTTGGTTCTTGGATGAACTCCAACTCCACTGTGTGAGGCTGCTGGCGACGGCGGCCCGTATTTTATAGTATGCATGTAAACCGGTCCTCCACCTGCCACCGACCCGGCTGGAGTGGCGCTTCAGTCTCTCCGCAGAGCAGATCTACCATCACCAGCTGGAGTCCGAGACTGGGGCTTTGAAAAAATAATTGCAGTTTATTGATATCATCCTGAAGGAGGGTGTAGCTGTAATCTCATTAAGTATTGTGCTTAAGAGATATTGATCATAAGCAGTAATAATATGCTGCAAACTGTCTCCATGTTACTTGGACTGCGATATGGATTGTGGTGCAACTGCAGAGCAAAGTTTGGAAGGATCCAGAAACGACTTTTATTTAGAGGGCAGACCAAAAGTGCCTTATAATTTTCCCTTGTTTGGCTGCTTTTTCCAGTTCCCTCAAGTCAAAAATAGCCTGTATTATTTTCATAGTGGCTTTGAACTCACCACAGCAGTTAAAGTCCCATGTGTTAGCCATTTAGGAATTGTGTATTTTCTCCCTAAAAATGTTGAGTTAATCTTTGACTTCTCTTTTGGAGCTTAGCTCTGTGCTTTAAGTCAATACACTGATTTCGATCTGCTGCAGAGGATCATTAAGAGAGCTGAATTGACTGCATTTGCAGTAATCATCCCTTATCTCGAGATTTGAAAGTGCAAGGACCTGCTCCTCAGCTTCGCCCAGTAAAGCCACATAATAGAATGGTATGAATTAGCTATTAGGCATTCAAACAAACTCCTCGTGTCAGCTAACGGCACAAATAAAACTTCTGAGGAAGTCCAGTTTGAGTTGAAACACAACACAGCAGTTTACGATACAATGAAAAGCACGAATGAATCTGGAATCACGGCAGTGGTTTTTACTGCCATTTTCCAAATATTTACAGTCTATCACTCTAAAGTTTAAAAAAAATGTTATTCACAAGTCGAAAAAAACTTCAAGACCATTGACAATCGTCCCAGGAGTGGAGGTCCCACCAAGTTCACCCTAAAGTTCAGGGTGGGCAATGCTAAAAGAAACTATTTTAAAAAAGGTCTGTGCTTCTGCGCTGTTTAGTGCATTGCTGCCCCCTGTAGGTAAAAATCAACACTGCATTCGCTCTTTGCAAGCGGAAATCATACTTATTTGCATATAGGGATCCAATCACACGTGAAGATTAGGGCTGTAGCGATACACTAATATCGCGATATGATACGACACGATATTCGGCTCACGATATGATATATATCGATATTCATCTTACAATACATTTACATCATTTTCTGAAAGATTTTAAAGGGACAAAGTGATTTTGGTGACATCTTGTGAGTGTTCCAATGCCTTTGTTTAAATTGATTCAACTGAAAGCATCAATTACACATTATATGGCTGACAGGCAGCTTGTAAATGCTGGACAAAATGAATAAAAGATTTGTTGAGAACAATAGTTTCATTTATTTAAACAGTGTTGCTTGCAAGCTTTTAAAGGTGGGACACGGGGGTTTTGAAAGAAGCTTATCGATACCCGCGGCTGAAAAATCGATACTCGATACTCGATAAAATATATATATATATATCGCAGAATCAATAAAATGGCTCAGCTCTAGTGGAGATGCATGTTGATGCCAGGTGTGAACACCTGTGGTCCCTCAGAATGGATGTTAATTCCAGGTCTAAACAGGGCCAGACTCTGCAGACCTCAGTTCGCATGGTAAATGTTTAAAAAAAAAAAAACAAATATGGCTTCTTTGCCATGGTTTCTTCTCTCCAAAAAGAGCATGAAGTGCAGCTGTGATTTTTCGAAGTTGCATCCAAACCACAGCGTTTTTGGAATAAAAAAACAAAAGCAGCATGTCGCCATAAACGGCAACAGTGAAGCACGGCGGTGGAGGCGTGATGATCTGGGCTTGTTTCACAGCCACAGAAAGTCAACCACCATGAACTCCTTAACTCTGAGAATCAAAAACGTGTCCAACAGCTTTTCGCTCCGCATCGATTACTGACTCTGAAAAAAAGAAATCAAAGATCTTCTACCGACCAGTCATAAAATGTGATTTTATTTATTTATTTATTTTTTTTCAGTTAGCCTTTTCCAAATGGGGAAGGGAATGCAAAGGTAATATATAGTTTCATAATTTGCTAAGCAATTCAGAATCAGAGAAAATAAGAAACCCAGTTTTTTGTGAAAATCAATTTTTATCAACACCCTGAAGTAAACTTGTTTGATTAGTCCTGTCTGTTCCTGGAAATGATTGCAGCGCAGCTCCGGTCGTGCCAGTTTAAACCCGCATTTGTCTTCCTGCAGCTGACAGCGCAGAACATTTAAGGACAAGAACACAGCATAACCTCTCAACGCCTACAAACAGCAACTCACTTCATCAGGGCAGAAATCAAAAACCATGTGGCCAAAAACCATTTCTGAGCAGCAGCGGCGGTAAAGCATCGCTAACCGATAGCTTCACGCTCTTGAAGCGGTAAATCTGAGGTGCTAGTTTTCTTCATTGGCTTCCAGCTGACCAACAACACTGAGCCGGACCCCAAAGACGAGAAACGCCACCGTCTCTGCCCCTGTCCACGCCTCAAAATCATATTCGGCTCACTTTGGCAATAATTCAGTTACATGTTGAGCGCTGATGCGCTCCTGCATCCTAATGCATGACGCCAGCCTCGAAATTCAATTATCACTGAACTGCATGAGAAACTGGAAATCAATAAATGTAATTAAATTGCTCGCCCCTCAAACTGCATGACGCTGTCGTCACCCCTTCAGTATACCGAGGTGCTATCAAATAATGCAGTCAATCTGTTTGAATTTCTCAGTGTTGCAACGGTGGGCAAAGTAAAGGCACAGCTGTCTAATCATCTGCCCGTCGGTTCCTTCCCCTTTCCATCCACGGTGCGCTGGATTGCGGGGGAGTCCGAATGTCTCGGCAGGACCGTGAATCATACGGGTAAGGGGAAAAAAGATGAACACGTCCCGGCTGTTCTCGGTACCACGCGAGCCTCTGCTGGTATGAAAATACGTCGGAGAGAAGAATGATAACTGAAAAAGCTTTGTCTTGTTGTTGGTCTTCAAAGTTCATAGAGTTCAGGGTGGCTGATAAACGACGGACGTGGAAGAACACACCCTTCCAGGCCAACGGGAAACCAAACGAAGGAGACGTATTACGTCCTGCTAATCAGAGGTGTTGATGAACTGTCCCTGATGAACCTTATGAACACACAACAAAAGCCCTTTTCAGCCATGTCACTCAAACTGCGCCTCTAGTGGGCGGAGTCAGCCACCCACCTCCCTGTTAATATGGTTCTTAAGACCCATGTTATCACAGCAAATGCAGTACGATCCAAAAGTGTGCGGCAATGCAGACGGGGAAGACGGGCGATTCCACTCTGGTCTGGGTCTGTGATGTCACACTGACCCTGCGAGTCTAAAGGCATAATTTCAGACTCAGACGTCCCCAAGTGAAGTGACAGTCCTTTCAGACACCCAAACGCTGTCAAGTACAGAAGATTAGATGGATTTTTTTCGTGATGCATTCCTTTGAAGATAAGGAACAACTTGGATATCAACTCTTAATATTCAAATCTAACGTCTTCGCAGAAGTATGAGTATCAAATCAAGAATAATCCGTGATATAATCTGCTGTCACCACACTGTTGTGTTGAGTTTCATCCTGCCCACAGCAATATCTGCGAAACAAACGAAGAAGCTGCGGCGCCTGTTCACCTCTTTGAGCCGGTGCTTAAACGTAATTTCGGTTTTGTTGTGGCAAGACTAAGTGGAGCAAACTAAGATGAGATAAGGGCTAAAACACATCCATCATACCGAGGGGTGAGTATTGGCAAGGACCTCACAATACGATATGTATCATGATACATGGGTTCCCATACAATATTATTACGATATCATGATATATTGTGATATTCTACCCAGTTAATATCAAAATTAAAAGTAGAGATAAAAAAATCAAGTTGCTGTATATGTTCATCAGATGCTATTGATCATTCAGAGGACAAATTGAGTCAAAACTATTTGCTTCAAAACAACCTATTTATTGTTTATTATTAGTGTTTTTGCACGATGACAATGCTGTCAGTATTACAACATACTGACAGCATTGTTAAAAAAAATCAATATTAGGAGCAGAAAAATCGATATTATATTGGGCTGCCGAAAATCGCGATATATTGCCAAATCGATTTTTTTTTTCACACCCCTAATCATACCTGAGTGAAAACTGTTCACAGTCCTAATGGGACTTATCTTAGTCTCATTGCTCCTTTGAGCTGCTGTGATTTCAGCGCCAACATTCCAACTTCTGAAATGAATTCGTTGCTGAACCATGAAAAGTGACCCCACTGACCCCCAGCGGCCCACGTTAAAACACCCAACCCTGCAGCGCATCGCCAGCAGATAGTTGTCATCACTTTTGCTACTTAGCAATGAGCCCCGTTTTGACTTCTAATCACAGCTAAATCCAGCTAACAGCTAACAGTCGCTGGCGAAAGCTGTTTCTGATGTCGCCACCGAAGCGACGTTTGAAGGCGGAGGTCCTGATGAAGAGCTCCGCTACTCTTTCGGTGAAGAAGGAGCCACGGAGGATTCTTTCAGGGCCCTTTGGACATGTTTGGACAGATTGGATAAGAATGAATGGAAAGTTAATTAATTAGCATCACGGCGTTGCTGCTAGTTTACAAATCGTTAAATGATATGGGATCAAAAATACATTTCCTAAATTCTTGTGGAATATAAACCAAGCGGAGCTCTGAGATCTTCAGGAGGCCTTTAGCTAGTAGAACCTCCAATTAGAACCAAACAGGGTGAAGACGCATTGACCTACTAGGCTGCACACGGATAGCATAAACTTCCTGATGATTTTAATTGTGCCCCAAACCTGTTCCTGCACCGTTTTACTTATCCAAGCTTTGCTTTATGCTGGATTTATCGTTACACCAAAAATTTCTTCCTGCTCACTACACAAGTAAGCAGCGTGTTTTTAATTCCCTCCACGTACACTTTCATTGGCTAGCTCTGGCTGTGTTGCCTGCTGATGCATGAGTTGAAGCGGGAAAAGTTAGACGTCACCCCATTCAAAGTCTGTGCAGACAGATGATGCTTTTTTTTGTTGATTTGAATTATCTTTTTCATCTTGGTGCCTTTGTGGAGCACTTTGAACTGCCTGTACAAAATGCCCTGTAGAATTAAACTTGCCTTTCCTCGGTGAGCGGAAACTAAGCTAAGCCAAGCTAAAACAGCTAACTGGAGCTAAATAAAAGTGGGCATGTTCCAGTTGGCTTCCAGTCCTGCTCATTCTGCCCATTTGCAACACGGCGCTGCGCAATATGAGGAAGAAGACTTCTAAAGCAGTTTTCAGACAACCCATGAGTGACATCACACCAGGGGTTTGTCCAGTTCTTCTTATATACTCTATGGTGTTAACACGTAATGCAACAGGTTCATTCTATTATGTATTTATTCATTCATTATTATCAATTTATCTCCTTTGCTGCTCGACTTTTTAAGATAATGTTTTATGTTATTTGTGTTTTTACTCTCCTTCATCTGGTTACAAGAACTGGCACCTGCGCCGGCTTTGCTTTACTTTTTCATATCTTCATGAGTATCAGAAAAAAATCCAGCTTATGTTTAGATTTCACAAACATTTTAAAGATAAAGAAGGTCATAAACTATCAGCAGTGGAAAGGAACCAGAAAGCTTGATCTCATTCATTTGAAAAGTCTGGACCTGTTGAATATGAAGGAATTGTGAAAATAAAATGAAACCTGAGCTTCAACCTAAAAAAAAAAAACCTTAGAAATGTAATTCTAACATCAAACTATTCTCCCTCCTTTCTCCAATCACCCCTGGGGGTCCTCAAACTCCACTTGCAACACTCAGCTGCAGTCTATAGAAAAGGGGGCTGATGAAGGGAGGGGAGAGGGATGTGGGTGGCTGGAGAGGTGGTGGGGGGAGTGGTGGGAGGGGGGGTCCCTTCGCACTATATAACCATAGGAGCCCTGGGATTGGGTCCTATTGTATACATTGAATGGCTATTCAGTCGTCCTCTCCAGCCAACCAAATCAAAGACTCCGGTCGGATCGGTCCGGTCCGGCCCCGCCGCGTCAACGCCGCTTTGCGCGTGGAAACGCGCCGCCGCGCCATCAAGTTCGGAACAACGGTGCTTCAAGCAAAAAAAAAGCGGGAAATGAGAGATCCTGCCACATAAAAACCCGACGGAAACCCAGGAAAACGAGAGGGAGCGGGGTCATCTCTGAGATAATCAGCGAAGACCTCCGTCTGCGTGCCAAAAAGGATGACGGTGCCACGTGAGCGCATGAAATAATCTCATCCCGGGGAGGGGGTGGGGGGTCAGAGCATCCTCATCGAAACTAAATCCACATATTTTCTCTATGAAACGCTCATAAACCCGTTTAGAGAACAGAAACAGCTCGGAGCGGCTCTGCGGGATCTCTCTCCATCCTCCGCGCGTCTGGAGAGTCCGGAGCGGACTTTCGGATCGCAGGATGCGCAGTGTGGCTCCGGTCCGATCTCATATGTGCGACTAAAACACTGCCAGGCACTGGCACAGAAACAAAGTAGCCTTTACGCAATGTGCGCTGGCAGAGGGAGCGTGCCCCCCCCCACCCCCCCCCCCCCCCCCCCCCCCCCCCCCCCCCCACCCCCCCCCCCCCCCCCCCCCCGCAGTCTCCGCCAGCATCATCCCCAGCCGCAACTCACACAAATCAACTCATGAAACGCACAAGCGGCACATGTGGGGGAAAAAAAAGTCTATGCTGAGCTGTAAATGAGGGAGAATAAAGAACCGGACCCGGGGTGAAGCCACTTCCACGCGCAAAAGGAAAATGTGACAATAACACCCCCCCAAAAAAACACAACAAGCTTATTTCGCTCGCGGGAAATGAGCAGTTTCTCCCCCGGTGGAAACTTTTGGACGCCCGTCTCCCTGGACGACTGCAGAGCTCCAGCTCTGCGCTCGCGCTACCGTCCGGAGCCGGTGACAAGGATGCCGCCGGTGGGAGGACCGGACCGGACCGGACCGGAGGATGTTGGAGCGACACAGCCGCGCAGCCGGGGCGCCGCATCCGCGCAGATCTGGCCGCAGATCTGACCGCAGATCCGGCCACGGGCGCGGATGAGATCACCGCCAAGCAATAAACAAGTGATCTTACCTGCGCAGCCGATGACGAGCCATCCCCAGATGATGTCCCTGACCTGAAACATGGCACTGAGTCCCAGATATCCTCCTGGAAGCGCAGACGGACTTTAACACGAGCGAGCCGGGTTCTGGTGAGTAGGGGGGGCACGAGCTATCAGCCTCTTTTTTCCACAGACAGGATGGGTTTTTGGTCCTTGTCGCTACCCGTGTTCGCGCCGCGGCACAATGAGTGACAAGAAGCAGCCGAAGCACGCACCCGCGCACACATGCACTGAATAGATTTCAGCACGAATTACTCCGCCCGGTAGGCTTTACCCGCACACGGAGAGAGAGAGAGAGAGAGAGGAGGGAGGGAGGGATGGAGAGAGGGAGAGAGGGAGGGAGGAGGCGGGAGGAGGTGGATGCGGTGTCAAAGTAGTGCGTAGCTGCCCGCGTAGACAGCAGATGGTCACCAGGGGCTCTAATTCCCATTAATGAGCTTACAAACTTACAAACAAAGTGTTAATTGGAAACACAGATTAAGATTTTTATTCTACTGTGTGGTAATAATAATATTTATAATAATAATAAAAATATAGATTTATGTTTTTTTTTCTTTCAGTGGTGACAATTTCCTGACGTCTGAACACACTGTATAAAAAGAACTGGACAAATCCTCCTGTGATGTCACTCATACGCAGAGTGCAAATTATACAATGACAATTGGGGGGGGGGTCAACATTTTCTAGAGATGACAAAAATGACAATTTGTCCCTTCTTTAGGGAGGTCGAAGATGACAAAAATGACAATTTGCCCCTTCTTTAGGGGGGTCGAAGTTGTAAATTGGGGGGGTCAAACCCCCCCAAACCCCCCCCCCCCCCGTAATTCGCACTATGCTCATACGTTTCTAAAAGGGCAGCACAATTTATGGAAAATGTATTGTTATCGCAATACAGTGGTCCCTTATTTTTCGCGGTTAATGCCCGCAAAAATCGAAATCCGCAAACTGGAGCCAGAGCCCCCCGAGCCTAAATAATGTGTTTAAAATATGTTTAAAAACTTCAGAAAAGTAGTGAAGCACTGCAGCGAAACAAGACAAAGGCTCAACTGTGGTCTTCTGTTCCCTTCACAGCCTCTGGTCTCAGAACCGTAGTAAAGAAACCGCTCTTTCATCTAACCTCGTTTTCATTCTGCCGTCCCACGACACACGTGCACTACATTACCCATAAGGCCACACCATTACCCATAAGGCCACCTTCTTAAAGGGGCCAGGCTGGCTCACAACATTTCTTTGCTGCGAGAGAACGCGCACAACATCCTGTGATGTTTCCGCAATTTTTTCTTGATTTTTTTATTATATTATATTTCTGAAAAAAAATCTGTGAATAACTAAAACCGCGGAACTTAAAGCGCAAATTGGCAAGGGATCACTGTATAGACAACATCAAGATCTCAGAATAAAGAAACTGCTGCAGTTGGTGGTCCATTATTGTATTTACACTCAAAGTGTCAATAATGAATCGACCAATCAGATGAAACTACACTGACAGGGCCGTGCACAGACTTTTGGGGGGCACACTCAGTTAAATTACACTAATTTATAATCGTAGAGACAATAATCATCAGATTTTTTTTTTTTTTGTTAAACTGTATTTTGTTGTAAAATCACAAATTTCGCAGAGCCGTGACTTCTTAAGTTAATATTGCAACATTTTGCTGTAAAATATTTTGTTTTGTAAATTGCAACTTTGTGACGTAAATTTGTGTCTTTTTGTGACAAAATTGAGAATTTTGTACAACTGCAAGTTTCTGTCCTAAAATTGAGAATTTTGAGAGTTTTTGACATAAAATTATGACAATATGTGACAAAATTTAGTTTGAATTTTGTACAACTGCAACTTTATGTCCTACCTGCACAACATTTTGTAATAATATCATAGAAAAATCTAAACTTTTGATACATTTTTTGTGGTAAAATATCGACTTTTTGTCCTAAAATCACAATTTTCTGCTGTAAAAAAATCACAGGTTTCTCTTGAAATCAGATTTTTATGATAAAATCTCAAATCTCACAATTTCGTGACCTTTTTAAATCAAATCATGACTTTTTTTCTTAAGAATTGCACATTTTCTTTTAATTGGGAATCTTTTGTTGTAAAATTACACCTGTTCGAGGTGCGACAGCAGAAAGAGCACTTGTTAAGTTGGAGGGTAAACATTCAGGTAAAATCCACCTGTGCATGTATCTGCTGCCCAAGATGCTAAATAAGAAGCTAACTAACACACAGAGTATTATGAGTGTTGCGATGACAGAAGGGTAAGAGACAAGAGAGGAAAACTTGAGCAAAGAAGTCGGGATCCGATTTATCTTAAATACAGAAGGACATTTACTCTAAATACTAAAGTAATTCTACTTATATCGGGCACTGTTTGTTTCCTAGTTTTTTTCCCTAACTTATTAGGTTTTTTTTTTTCTTTTTTTGGGGGGGTGGGGGGTTCCATCACAATTTTCAAAGCTGTGGTCATCAACATCTTGGCAGGAGCTGGTTCACTGCAAGTCTGGCAGTTGGGCCGGAACCCGCCCACCACAACACTCACCAACCAGAAGCTTGTTATTTTAGACTATTTTAGCTCATCCAAGGCTATGATAGTTATTAATAGGTGTGAGTATTGGCAAGGACCTCGCAATATGATATATATCGTGTTACTTGGGTCATGATACAATATTATCATGATATCACAATATATTGCGATATTCTACCGAGTTAATATCAAAATTAAAAGTAGAGATGAAAAATCAAGTTGCTGTATATGTTCATCAGATGATATTGATCATTTGGAAGACAAATTGAGTCAAAACTATTTGCTTCAAAACAACCTATTTATTGTTTATTATTAATGTTTTTGCACATTTAAGTGAATTAATGAATTTTCCTAAAAAATCGATATTAGGAGCAGAAAAATCGATATTATATCAGGTGGCCAAATATCGCGATATATCGCCAAATTGATTTTTTTCACACCCCTAGTTATTAAAGTTACTCTATGTACATTATGATCTAATCTGTCCATCCATCTCGTTTCAAAAATGTTGCTATCAAATCAACATCTGTCAGAACCAAAAAATGGACCTGGAGCTGCTCCCGAGCCATCATGTCCATCCAGAGCAAACCGACACAGATATACACTCAGTCCCTACGCCTTCTTAAGGGTTTGTATTTGTGCATTGCTGTTTTCTGTGCCTCAGTAATTACACCACCAACCTCTAACTGGCAGTGCAGGTTCTTTTCTGCAGCACTGCAGCCAGTAGTACCACGCTTCCTTTTGTTTACTTCCTTTATGTAGGTCAAACTTTGCAACAGAGCAAATAAAGTATATCTTATGTGAGTTGATGTTGATAAGTGTTGAGCATGAGTCATTTTTTTACAGACACTGCAGCAAACTATCATTTTATCCAACTTAAAAAGGACGAAGAAGAAGCGACAGCAGGAAATACAGAAATTTGGAAGATTACAGTGTGACGGCGAAGTTCAAACCTTTCAGATGATCCACGGTAGTGGATTGCTGTAGCGATACGAAACGATACACGATATTCTGCTCACGATCGAAATATATCAATATTCATCTTACAATACATTTACATCATTTTCCGAAAGATTTTAAACGGGCAAAGTGATTTTGGTGACATCTTGTGAGTGTTTCAATGACTTTGTTTGAATTAATTGAACTGAAAGCATCAATTACACATTATATGGCTGACAGGCAGCTTGCAAGTGCTGGACAAAATGAATAAAAGATTTGTTGAGAAAAATAGTTTCATTTATTTAAACAGTGCAAATTGTTGCTTGTAAGCTTTTAAAGGTGGGGCACGGGGGTTTAAGAAAGAAGCTTAGAATATCGATACCCGCGGCTGAAAAACCGATACTTGTAGAATATAGATATACATCGGAGAATCGATAAAAAACTGCTCAGCTCTAATCCACGGTGATGCGGTAACCACATACTCCAAAATTTAAATTCAAGCTGAGCTAGAAAAATAAGCAAGCTAGCGAGCTTAGCAAGCTAACAAATGTTGCTGAGGCTAACAGTTGGAAGATTCAGAGAAAAAAACTCAGAAATCCTGACTTTATAAACCTGCAAATTTGTGAGATCACATCACACATGCTCCACATCTGAGACATAATTTAAAAGCTTCACAATGAGGCATTTAAATGTTCTTATTTAAGTAGCAACAAAAGAAGGCAGGTCATTTTATTTCTCCCCAGTTATTGGATACTGAGGCTGGTCTTCTGGCTTTGGGGACCCCTGGTGGCTGTAAGGGCCCTTTGCATCTGCCAGAGCCTTTCCAGAACATTTTTCTTCATGATGATAAAACCCAACCAGTCAGTGTTCAAAGCATTAAGGAGAGCGGGGAAGAAAAAGTTCTGAAAGTAGAGCCAAAAATGAGCGTTGCAGTTATTTATTCCTCTGCCACCCCTCCAACTCCCTTTATGGAGCCTTGTTTATCTTATTGACAAGGCACAAGCTGGTGCATGATAGCATTTCTATGATAGCATTTTTCTCAAGATTTCTTCAGGCAAAAAAAAGATACTTGATGCAGCTCAAAGGGAAAGAAAAAAAAATCCCTTCATCCAGTTCAGAGACAAAAAAATCAGGTCTTTGAACCAGAGCTGCAGCATTTCCACAGGATGTCCATCAGTAAGGAGGGGGGGGGGGGGGGGGGGTAAAGAGATAGGCAGAAAGAGTACACATCTACCTCTCAGACTACATGTTCATGCTCTCTGGACCAGCGATGACGCTGAACTGGAGACATGTTTGTTCCCATATCACGAGCCACGGCCCTCACCACCTCCAGACAGTCCCATGTCCCTCTTTTTGCTTCCACGGTGCAGTTACATCACACGCACCCTCCAGAATCATGTCCACCTGCTGAAACAGCGACATAAAACACCTGCTCATCATCGGCATGGAGCGGCAGAACAAGCTGAAAACCGCTCCCCCGTAAAATTACCGCCGATCACAGCGACGGCCCAGATGCACATTCAGCTGATATGGAAAGAAGCTGATATTGATTTTTAATTGTGCCCCCGTCCACCTAGTGATTCTTGATTTCAGTAGTCATTTAGCTCACAAACTCGGGGAGGTGGCTCAAAATGCACAATTATGTTAATGCCGCTGTGCATCATTTGGCACTTGGCAGGAACAGGCACATATACAGCTGCCTGTTCAGAGCGTCTTGACTAAAAATAGCAGCTGAGACTAAACACTGCGAAAGCGTCGCCAGATCAAAGTTTTGCCTCTGAACCTCTTCAGAACCTCTTCAGAACAGCCCATCCATCTTCCACTCCCTGCTACTGTGTATCTCACTCGTCGCCTCCTCATTTCCTCCCCATGTCCAGCGGGGACGTCCGGATTAAACCTATTAAAAACGCCCCGACGGTCAGTGACGCAGCAGTAACAAACACAGATCAGCCTCGGTCTGGTGTGCCACTTGTCAGGACTTGATAAACCTGTCAGAAGGAAGAACCAGTGTCTGGTCCAGTCTGCTCCGGGTCCGATAGCTGCGCTGCTGCTGTGTTTCCACCACCTTCTCCTACAATCTGCTTCCTAAAACCTTCTTTGGCCTCAGATGTGCACCGTGTGTCGGGATCTGAAAGAGGTTTTCTTACAAGTTTGTGAGCATATAAAGTCTTTAAAAAAAAAAAAAAAAAAGATGGAACTTCAAAAAGTTTTTTTTTCTTGGAAATTTGTAAGTAAAAGCAATAATTAATTTTTTCATGCAAATGTATAGGCTTGTCTAAAATTCAAAAAATTAACTGTTCTGAATTCTCAAATGAATGGAAGGATGGATGGATGGAAGGATGGATGGATAATGGATGGATGATGGAAGGATGGATGGATAGTGGATGGATGCATGAATGATGGATGAAGGATGGCTGTATAGATTGATGGATGATGGATGGAGGGATATATTCAGGATGATGGATGAATGGATGATGGATAGATAGATGATGGAAGGATGGATGGATAGTGGATGGATGATGGATGGATTAATGGATGGATGATGGATGAATGATGGATGGATGGATGGATGGATGGATGGATGGATGGATATGGATGGATAGAAAATGGATGGATGGATGGATGATGGATGGATGATGGAAGGATAGATGGATAGATGGAAATATGGATGATAGATGGATGAATGATGGATGGATAGATGGATGGATGGATGGATGGATGGATGGATGGATGGATGGATATATTCAGGATGATGGATGGATGATGGATGCATGATGGAAGGATGGATAGATGATGGATAGATGGATGGATGGATGCTAGATGGATGGATGCATGATGGATGGATAGATGGATGGCTGATGGATGATGGAAGGATGGATGGATAGTGGAAGGATGGATGATGGATGGATTAATGGATGGATACATTTATGATGATGGATGAATGATGGCTGGATAGATGGATGATGGATGGATAAATGGGATGGATGGATGATGGATGGATGAATGATGACTGGATAGATGGATGATGGAAGGATAAATGGATAGATGGATGATGGCTGGATAGATGGATGATGGAAGGATAAATGGATGGATAGATGATGGATAAATGGATGATGGCTGGATAGATGAATGATGGAAGGATAAATGGAAGGATAAATGGATGAATGGATGAATGATGGCTGGATAGATGGATGATGGAGGGATAGATGGAAGGATAAATGGATAGAGTGAACTACGGGCGGATGGAGACGCAGTCCTGAGGTCATCTACATCCACACCGTCACCATGGTTTCATTCAGTAAATATCACCGTTCCCTTTTACCTGGTCAACAGTTCTGCTAATTACCTGTAATTCCTGATTAAACTTTACCTCCATGAACTGGAGGCATCTGTCTCCACTTTCTCCACTTCAGATCGTTATTTGGTTCCCTGTCAGCTGCTCCCTGTTCGGGGTCGCCACAGCGGAGCGATCGATCGATTGATTTGTCAGTTTTACATCGGTTACTGACAGCGACGTCATATTCATCCGACGGTTGCTCCTCATTACAGCCGTTGTTTGAAACACAGTGACTGAGCACAAGGAAAAGTAGTTCCGATCTCGACTGAACTTTTTTTTAAAGAGCAAACATCCATTTTTTTTTTTTTACACGAGGATTAGTCGTCAAAACTGAACCGCCAGGATCAAAATATTTCGGTATGGATCCGGCCATCCCTGATCAGAGGATGATCTGTGAGTTTCCTGCACCGCCCCAGAAGAACCTGGAGGAAGACGTGTCCACGCCGAGCGGGACCATGTAGCCTGAGGTATGAGACCGTGTTACCGCCTGGAGGAGATCAGGCTCAGCGAGAGGACGGAACTGCAGCCTAATTAGCTGAAAGTAGAGCTTCCTCCGCACACTGATGTCTCCTGGAACTAAAGAGTCTCAGCTTTAAGGCACGTTAAAGAGAAAAGCTGCTCATTGTTCCTTTTCATCATCTGCACTAGAGCTGGACGATACTGGGAAATTAGGTATTGATCCGATACCAAGTAAATACAGGGCCAGTATCGCCGATACCGATACCGATACCGATACCGAAACTTGTTCATATTAAGCTTGATCTATCATGAAACTGCTGACCTTTTTGGGGTTTTTTTTGTGATTTTTGTCCTTGGGTTATTTTGTTAAAACCTCTAATAGAATTTCTGGCAAACTTTATAGGTGACAGCAAAATGCTTTATTATCACAATTAACATTTTTGTGTAAATATTCATTGGGGTTTAATTGTTCTGTTCATGTTTTTCTAGTCCAACTATTTTATTATATCTTTCAATACTTGTGTGATTTTGTTTGCACTGTGTGAACTTTCCTGTTGCTTTAACTCCATAAATGTCTCTGTTGTGGGATAAATAAAGGATTATCTAATGTTATTACCTCCGCCCGCGTTTATCTGTCTGTCTGTGTTCAAGATGACTCAAAAAGTTATAGATGGATTTTGATAAAATTTTCAGGAGTTGTCAGAAATGTAAAAAAAGGAAGAACTGATTTTATTTTGGTTGTGATCCGGAAGAAATCCTGGATTCTGATTTGGATCAATCCGTTCACTTCTAATCTGGACGTTTGTTTGCAAGGACGTCGGCAGCAAAGATGCACGTCCCTGCAAACGCCGCAGCTGGACAACATCAGCAGACAGCCGGCCTCCTTCCTCAAACTTCCACACAGACCTTCATAATAGATGGAAATTACACAGACGGTTCATATTTCTGAGTTTCCTCTCACTGAGTCATGGCCAGTTTCTCTTCGCTCTGCAGTCCAGCTCATTCCGAGTCATCCCGTGTCGCGTTCGGGGCGATTGACCATGGAGATCGACTCATCTGGTAGAGCTGGGGCTGGGCAAGTTAACGCGTTATTATGGCAGGTAAACATGCAAAAAATCTAAAACAGACATGAAAAACAGTAAAAATCTGTGAACTTTACAGTTCAGGTAGCAACTCAGGTAGCAATATTAACAATTCTGTCTGGAAAAAAAACAGTCTGGACTGCAGCAAAACTTTGGCGTCATTCCTCCATGTTCCATCAGATCTGCTCCATGTGTTCACTGTCCTGCTGTTCTCTTACTGGTTACTTCAGTGCGGCTCCATCTAGTGGCACAGATGTGTAATGACAACAGAAAGTCCAGTCCTCCAATTATAAAACAAATTCAACCCTGTGGCCTATTTTTTAATTTCATATTTTTGATCCAAGTCTAAAATTGAAATTAAATATACAAAAAAAAGGCTTTTTTTTGTGTGTGTGTTAGATTAAAAAATGAAAAACGTAAAAAAAAAAATGTAACTTTTTAATTTTTTTTACATTTTTGATTGACAATTGAAAATGGAAAGAATGAATGATACACGGATTGGTAAAGTTACTGAACTTTAACATGGACATTTTCATTTTAAAGTTCTCCCAGACGGAGGATTCAACAGAAACAAGGTTATTTGTAACAACTGACAAGTTGAACTCCCGTTAAAGGTTTCTGCTGTTACCTCAGAAATTACCTGTTGTAATGTTCTGATTGTGCTGAGACACAATCATTTTGTTGGATTTTGTTTGTTGACTTTATTTTTTATAAAAACAGGATGACATTAATGCCCTGGCTAGTGGCAATACGCTTTATTTTATTTGACATTTTTTAAGATGAGATTTACACTAAATATGTGTTACTGACAAGTGCTGATGTTAAAAGTGTTTGAACAACAAATGTTTTGGCACTTTAGTTCATATGGCAGCAGAACATTTAAATAAAAGTGCATTTTACACTCCTTTTAAATTCATTATTTGATTTTGCGTATACAATATGATTAATCGTGATTAATCAGAGAAATAATGCGATTAATCGCGAATAAAATTTTTAAATCGTTGCCCAGCATGTAGAGCTCTTCATTGCTGTCCTCAGAGAAGTATCTTCAGGACAGGCGTAATTAAACGGGCAGGTCCAGGCTGCTCCGTGACGTGAATCCTCTTTATTTACATCCACGAGGACATCTCTTGACTGTCGATGTCAACAAACTTAAATATCAGACAAAGTACAAAATGCAGTTTTTAAGTGGTGATTTTATTTATTAAGGAAAAAAAATGATCCAAACCTGCATGGACTATATGAAGAAGAACCTACTGAGATCTGCAGCTTCTCAGACGTTGTTGTGTCTTCTGTGATGTCGTGGATGAGGCCTGTCGCTCCTGGGGAGGTTCTCCGCCATGTTCGGGATCTTCTGGCCTTTGTCAGGCAGGTTCCATTCAAGAGATCCCGTGATTTAGGGAGCAAACACTTTTTCATGTGTGCAAACTTAAAATGCACATAGAAGATCAGTGACAGAACTGAAAGCCCACGATTTAGTAATAATTGCACCTCCACCGCAGTCGGGGAAATCTTCCACGTCTCCGTTTCGCCCCTTAGTGATCTTTCACCAATTATGGAAGACATTTCCTTCTCGACAAATGAGATTGAAAGAGGGGGACTGCCAACCTCCTGTGGTACTCATTTCCTTTTTTATGTGCACGCCAGTCCTCCGTCGGCAATCCTTCTCCAAACGTTCCACACCCTCCGAGCGTTTCTCTCCATTCTAATATTTACTAGCTGAAGTGCAGTAATGCCTTAGCGCTCGTTCAAACCAGCCTGAACGGAAGACAAATGTTTTGTCGATTTGGAGAAAATCGGAATAAGCAGCTGCAGTAAAAACAAAGATCATGTTACTGTATAATGTACAGAAGGCATGACTCTTTATTTTTTTGACAAGGACACGAGGCCCCAAAAGCTGTAGCAGAATCAGGTCATCTAAGTGATTTATTACCGAGTCTGAGAGGTGTTTAGTCAGACATTTGGTCGATGTGCTTGACTGCAGAGTCAATGATGCAAAGCTTCCTGGAGGATTATTGCCTGAAACAGTAAACTAATTGCAATAACCTATACTGTAGCAGCAGTCTGGCATGCTGGGGGATTTCTCTTCAAAGCAGGGAACCTCCACACATGCTGAATACTGTAAGAAGCAGCGAAACAAAGGTTGCTTTTTTATTTCTTCTTCTTTAGCAGGAACACTGCATCATTGTGCTCCGCTGGGTAAATCTGGAAATGTGTTTCCACCTTTGTGTGCTTTGTTCCACAATGAATTAAAAAAAACAACAGCTGGGAAGAAAAGAGGAAACAAAAAAACAAAAGCTCTGCAGGAGGACTTCAGCCTCTGCCCAAGAACAGTGATGTAGCAGCCAGCTAAGGGGCTACATCCGGCCCGCCGGTCTGGCATTTACACGGAAGTAGAGCGACTTGCAGCTACTCACATCACAACCACCAGGAGGCACTGAGCCAATCACACTTGACCTCGATGTTAAAACGTCCAAGATTACAGCAGAAATAAACATATTTGCAGCCTGGTACATCAGTGACAACTGTACAGAGGGTGAATGTACCTCAACAGGGCAATGGATAAAAAAAACACATTCTTTTGAGTGGCAATCTGTCGTCACATCAGATACTTGGACATCTGAGCTGTGAATGAAGACCTAACAGAGGAAAATCATTCGCATTTTAAAGGTAATATGGCCTTTTGTGCTGCTAATTATACAAACAGACCACCACAACTGGCTCTGTGCTGGTCCAGAAGGACGAAGATTAGCAAAGCCACCGAAGTGGGGCCAACTGGAGGATGGCCTCGAGTTAATTGGCTAGCAGCACTGGCACTGGCACTGCTAACTAAAGGCTTGGATGGAGAGACGTTTTCCTGGATCTGTGATGTCACAAACCCCTGAAAATTACAACAGCTCAGTGAAATGCACATTTCCAGACTCAGGCTGCCCAAACCATTGTGACGTGGTCGTGCTATGTTGCTCTCAAGCTCATATAGCTTTGTTTTTGTTTTGTTTTTTTCTTTTCCATATGTCCTCATTAAATATAATAATGTCATTATAACTTAGAAGTTTGTGTTTGGTTTCACCAAGGGAGACCCACCACAATAGACCCACCAAGGATGACCCATCAAGGAAAACTCACCAAGGGAGACCCACCAAGGGAGACCCACCAAGGGAGACCCACCAAGGACGACCCATCAAGGAAAACTCACCAAGGGAGACCCACCAAGGACAACCGATCAAGGACAACCCACCAAGGAAGACCCACTAAAGAGACTCGCCAAGGAAGACTCACCAAGGGAGACCCATCAAGGATGACCCATCATGGAAGACCCACCAAGGAAGACTCACCAAGGAAGACCCACCAAGGGAGACCCACCTCAGACGACCCATCGAGGAAGACCCACCAAGGAAGACCCACCACGGGAGACTCACCAAGGAGGACCCATCAAGGAGGACCCATCAAGGGAGACCCACCAAGGGAGACCCACTTTGGACAACCCATTAAAGAAGACCCACCAAGGAAGACCCACCTCGGACGACCCATTAAGGAAGACCCACCAAGGAAGACCCACCAAGGGAGACCCACCAAAGACAACCCATCAAGGACAACCCACCAAGGAAGACCCACTAACGAGACCCGCCAAGGAAGACTAACCAAGGGAGACCCATCAAGGACGACCCATCATGGAAGACCCACCAAGGAAGACTCACCATGGAAGACCCACCAAGGGAGACCCACCTCAGACAACCCATCGAGGAAGACCCACCAAGGAAGACCCACCACGGGAGACTCACCAAGGAGGATACATCAAGGAGGACCCATCAAGGGAGACCCACCAAGGGAGACCCACCTCGGACAACCCATTAAAGAAGACCCACCAAGGGAGACCCACCACGGATGACCCATTAAGGAAGACCCACCAAGGAAGACCCCGCAAGGACAACCCATCAAGGATGACCCACCAAAGACCCACCAAGGGAGACCCTCCAAGGATTACCCATCAAGGACGACCCATCAAGGAGACCCACCAAAGACCCACCAAAGGGAGACCCACCAAGGGAGACCCACCTCGGACGACCCATCAAGGAGACCCACCAAAGAACCACCAAAGGGAGACCCACCAAGGGAGACCCACCAAGGACGTCCAATCAAGGAATACCCACCACATCCAGCCCTTCATTACTAAACACCCCATATCGCTTACCTTGCCTGCAGTCAGCTGTATCAGTATTCAGTCCACCATGCAGACCGAGTAACTCAGCCCACAGCCTTACCTGCCCTGTCTGCCACATCTGTTGAATTCTGTGAGATGCTTTTCTGCTTGAAGACGACTGAAAATAAACTCTTTATTGGTTGAGAGAGCTGTCTGCTGAGTGTAATTCTGGGAACTCTTATATAAAAGTGTTTTTGTTGCTTCTTCCAGTTTGGGTGATGGGTGTGATTTTTGTAAAGTTATTTTGTAGGGACCTCATAGTTTCTGACATGGTTGCTTCTACTGGATTTTTTTTAACAAAATCCCAGATTCATTATGATGCAAACAAAAAAAACATTAAAAATCTATTGGTATTCAAGGCAGACCTATTAATCAACTAGATCATTAAGTTGTTGACCAATTATTGGCATATTTTTTAATAATCTGCATCAGCCATAAAAACCAGACATTAACTGACCTTTAGATAATATATATGCAGGATAAAACCCCACCATGTTCAGAGCTTTCTCTAATGACTTTACAGGAATGAACATAGTGCAGTACAACACATATAAAAATAATCACCACACATGTAATCCTCCAACATGTATTTATTTTGTTGAACACAAAAAAATAGAGAAAATATTGCACCAAGAGCTTTGAAGCCTTCAGAATTAGTTAAGAAGAATAGGTCTTTTGATATATTTCTTGCTGCTACAAAGAAACCAAACAACAGGAAACCATATAATCCCTTCAGTTTAATTTGTACAGACAAGAATGCATTTTTTTTTTTATAAAATGGGCAGAGTGTGGCTTTATGCTGAGTTATCACCTTTCACACAGTAGAAAAGGGGAAGAGGACACAACCAAGCAGCAGGAAGAGTTTAGTGCTTTATTTAGCAGAAATAAATACAGGAACAAGCAAGTATCAGACGATTTAACAGCAAACAGAAACAAAGCGGTGCAGAAACCAACTGGGCCAAAGACGTCTGTGATCCGTGTGCTGCGGGAATGGTTTAAAAGAGAGACGACATGGGTGACTGGGACGTGAGGACACGCTGAAGACATCCGCTGAAGTGGACGGAATGATAAGAAAACAGAAGAGTAAGAGGAAGAACAGCACCAGGCATTACCTGTTCACCGCTAGAAGATAGAGGGTTTTTATACATTAGGGAACATCAAGAGATCACATTTCTTACCAGGGGAAGTACTTGTCCAACATTCTCGCAAACTATCTTTTTTTGGGGGGTAAATATATATCACACTGACCTGAATATCAGACTGGGTTTGTTGGGTGGTCCTTACATGTTCAGTTGAGACTTTTAAACACCAAGACCATAACAACCGCAACAACTACAGATGTTTCCGCTGGAGATCGTCAGAGGGTTTGAGAGAAGCAGAGCATCTGGGGCGAGAGGCGAAACAAATTAGAAGCTTTGATGCTAACTTTAAGGTGATGGCGATTAAAAAAAAGAAAGCTACAGAGCTGGAAAACAAAATATTAGGGCTGTGCAAGTTAACGCATTATTATCGCATTAACGCATTAATATATTAACGCTGACATTTATTTTATTGTGCGTTAACGCATGATGCTCACATGCTTTTGTTTTGAAAAGTCTGTTACTGGCTTCTGCGGAACCAGAAGAGAATTGGCAGAAAAACATGCAGAAAAGCTAAAACAGACATGGAGAACGGACATGGCCCTTTTTTTAATTTCGTATTTTTGATCCAAGTCTAAAATTGAAATTGAAATCATTTTTTTTGTGTTAGATTAAAAAACGAAAAACGTAAGAAAATGTCACTTTTCTATTTTTTTTTTATTTTTGATTGAGAATTGAAAATGGAAAGAATGAATGATACATGGATTGGTAAAGTTATTGAACTTTAAGATGGACATTTTCATTTTAAAGTTCTCCCAGACGGAGGATTCAACAGAAACAAGGTTATTTGTAACAACTGACAAGTTGAACTCCCCGTTAAAGGTTTCTGCTGTTACCTCGGAAATTACTTGTTTTAATGTTCTGATTGTGGCTCAGGATTTTGTTGGTAGACTGTTTTTATTTTTCATAAAAAACAGGATGACATTAATTCCCTGGCAGTGGCAATAAGTTTTATTTTATTTGACATTTTTTAAGATAAGATTTACACTAAATATGTGTTACTGACAAGTGCTGATGTTAAAAGTGTTATGGTATGGTACTTTAGTACATAAAATAGAACTGCATTTTACACTACTTTTGAATTCATTATTTGATTTTTCATATACAATGTGATTAATCCTGGTTTATCAGGGAAATAATGCAATTAGTCGTGATTAAAAATTTTAATCGTTGCCCAGCCCTACAAAATATATTGTTGTGCAGTGTGATACATGGCCATGGTGGGTCCAAAAGGTTTCCAAGTAGGGAGCCAACAAGTAGGGGTGAGTATTTGGCAAGGACTTCGCAATACGATATGTATCGTGATACTTTGGTCACGATACGATATTATCACGATATCACGATATATTGTGATATTCTACCCAGTTAATATCAAAATTAAAAGTACAGATGCTGTATATGTTCATCAGATGATATTGATCATTCAGAGGACAAATTGAGTCAAACCTATTTGCTTCAAAACAACCTATTTATTGTTTATTATTAGTGTTTTTGCACATTTAAGTGAATGAATGAATTTTCCTAAAATATCGATATTAGGAGCAAAAAAATCGATATTATATCGGGCGGCCGAAAATTGCGACATATCGCCAAATTGATTTTTTTTTTTTTCACACCCCTACCAACAAGTGGCTCCAATCTTTACAGAGTGGGCCTACGTATTCGTCCAATATCACACAACCCCACTTTCAGGTAAAGTGTAGTCACACGAGAAAAGCATAGGTGGTAAAACGGAAGTTTTACTTTCATTTTTTTTCTGTGTATAGACAGAATAGTTCTCAACACATAAATGCAGACCAGACTCCAGTCCTCCTTTCACCACAGTGTCTTTCATGTGTTCTGCTGTGAGCTTTATCGGCGGTGGAAATTCTTATGAGCGCTACTAACTGACGCTGAATCGCATCCATACATCGTCTGATAATTGTTCTCCTGCTGTGCTTGGAAGTGGAGGGGAAACTAAAAAGAAAAGTGCAGCAGAACAGGCCACTGAAGTTGTGATTTTAACTCAGAGATCCAAGCAGACCGAGTGTGTGAAGTTTGATCGCCCGACCTTCACATGTTCAGTCTTCAGCCACAAAATTGACTGAAAGTCATCAGGCCAGCGTTTCGCTCCGGCTTTATCATTTATAATTTATGGCGATGAGCAGATGATTCCTTCCTTGGTGTGGTGTTACTCCTCAGTCCTGGTGTTGAGGTTCGTCAAACGGGTCCTTTTCTGCTCTGCTAATTACCTTCCTGCAGGCGTCCGCTCCATCTTGAATGCAGTCGTGTCGGAGGTTGGGATGCTGCTCCGCATTAGCTCTTGGTTGTTTGTGCATCAGGGCTGTTTTCTTGCAAGCTGTGAGCTGCTCCAGTTTTTTCTTCTAAGGTTTGAAAAAACATTTTCGTTAACTTAAATAAAATAAAAAGAAGTTTAAAAAAAAAAACGATAACTAACTGAAACTGTATTATGTGTTTATAAAACGAACTAAAATTAACTATAATAATATCAAGAACGTCCTTCATTTTCGTATTTGTAATTTTGTTTTCTCATAACAACAACAACAACCGCAAAAAAGAAAAAAAAAACTGAAATGATCAGCAGTGATGGCTGCGGCAAAAGTTGGGAGAATGCGGAACAGTTCCTATTTGGGATTTCTTTGACTATGACTGTTAACAATAAAAATAAGTGCCTTGTTGTAGAAGCAGGTGATACAATGTGTGGAATATTTCTCAAGGAGAAAAACCCACGAATCTGAAAGTCCATTTGAAAAGCTCGCATAAGAAGGCTAACCAAGACTAGCTGGATAAGCTAACCTAAGCTAGCTCCCTGGAAATAAGCTATAGCTGCAGGCCAGTCAGCGTTGGGAAGGAACAGGAGAAAACAGCAACTATAATGGACTGTTTCCATGGAGACAAGATAGCTGCTGGTCAGTAAATACGCAGGAACACCACAAGAGGGAAGACGCATTGATAAATATGTTTATTGAGACCGGAATGTAAACACGACTATGTGATTCGATAGCCTTCAAAAAGTTCAGTGCTTCACTCCAACAAAATAAAACTAAAACTAACACTGAAACTAATAAAAACTAAACTAAAACCAAGTATTTAAAAAAAATAAAAATGAATAAAAATTAGCAAAACTGCTCTAAAAACAAATTAAAACTAACTGAATTTGAAAAACTAAATCAATGAAAAATCCGAAACTATTATAACCCTGGTTGGCAATTCAATCCTTGCTCCAACTGTCCACATGCTAAAGTGTCCTTGGACAAGACACTGAACCCTAACTTGCCTCCAGTGGGTCTGGCAGCACCTTGCATGGCAGCAGCCGCCCACAGGTGTATGATGGGTGAACGAGAGGCCATCGTTTTCAGGTCCCCAGTACGACCCGAAAACGACTCAGTGGCTTTCTCTCTTGATCTTGCCTTTGACACAGGGGTTTGTCACTTGTGAGTCACGAGAAACAACTGTGATGCTTCATTCTGATTCACTGTTCGTTTTTTGATGGCAAAACTGGTCGTGATGTGACTTGAAAATATCACATTTCAAACCTCTGCATGTTCCTCAGAGCATCAGCTGACGATGTTGGACTCAGGCCGGGCTCATTTTGAAATTATTCATAACTGTTTTGCTTCAACAACTGGGCTGGTAATTTGCATTTGGAGGAGAAATTTCCTTTTGTTAAATTAAAGGTGGCGGTTTGGTCCTGAATAAAATGAAATAAAAACAGAATGCAATGATTTGCAAAACCCATATTTTATCTGCAACAGGAGACAGAAAACCCATCATTATGCTGGAATTGACCATCTCAAAAGAATTGGAACGTGGCAATCTTCACTTCTGTGCACCAACCCCCTCCCCCCCCACCCCCCCCCCCCGCCCACCCCGCTTCTTTTAACAACAGTCCAAATATGTGTGAGACCTGAGGAGACTTGTGATGCTCCAGATATTTTCAGTTGGTTCTGGCCTGCAGGCAGACCAGTTCAGCAGCTCCGACCGCAGGACTGCTTTGTCTTGGTATTTAAAGGAGCACTGGTCCAGAGGAGCCGGTGACATCACTGGATCACATCCAGCTGCAGTTGTGGACGCCACGGCCCGCCGCGTTCTTTGACAGTGATTTCTGCAGAAGTCCGTGCTGGGATTTCCGTAACACAGCCGTACCAGTTTTTAATTCAATACCGCCCGAGGCCCCAAAGATCATCCGTGTCCAATATTGATCTTCAGCCTTGTTCCGGGCTCGTGGGTTTCTGTAGATTCTCACAGTGTTCTGATGATATTATGTGCTGCAGATGATCAGATATTCAGTTTTTTTTAAACTGAGGGACATTATTCTGAAATGATTTCACGACGCGTGGATGCATCTTCTCTCAGAGCGTCCCGACGTCTGACAGATGCTGTTTTGCTGTCGTTTTCTGACCCGTTGTCTCCCGTCTCAGTTGCAAGATGTTCCTCAGTGTGTTTCTTTTTAGTACCACTTCCTTTTCCAGCCTCTTGTTGCCCACGTGTCGCTGCTATCTGTGAGGAAGCTTCTACTCCCTCACTTTTTGCTGAACCTTCATTTCCTAAATTGTTTGATTGAAATATTCAGACGCTTGTAGCATGTGGTTGTTTCTGAGGAATAGCCCTTCCCATGTGCTGTCAGAGTCGGTGGGTTCTTCAATTTTATTGGTCAAAAGAAGAGCGATGAAATTGCTGCAAGATATTTAAATGACTGGCATATTTTAAATGTGTGGTATTTTTGATAGTGTATTGAAAAATGAAACGAGGCTTTGTTGGTGTGAGCAAGCTCAGAAAAACTGGTTATTTGTGATTGATCTTGTCAAGCTTCTTTTCTGCAGAGCTGACCTGATAGGTCACTTTAAACTGGCGAGGAGGGCACCAGTGGGACACATGTGAGAGCCCTGAGAGAGGAGGGATTGGCTCTTTTTTTCTAAAATCCCCAAAAACGGCACTATGCAACAACAATCAAGGTCAAAACTAGAGAAATATTTTCCATGAATGGTAAAAAAAATCTCTCTTTAAAAAAACTTTGAATATTTTCTGTGCTCGATAATAAATAAGATGTGCTTGATTACAATCCATCCATCCATCATCTATGCCAGCTTTATCCTCTACAGCAGCCGTTCAGCCGGTGTGTGTGTGTATGGGGGGGGGGTATTGATGTGCAACTGTCCTTTGGTGCAGGTTGTGCCTCCTTGTTTATTGCTGCCATTGTGTTTCATACAGGGGTGGGGGGTAGTAGTGGTAAAGGATGGGGGGGGGGGGGGGGGGTCTATAGCCCTCTTGGCCCCCTGGTCCCTCTGGTGTCAGTTGTGTCACTCCAGTCTTCTTTCGCTCCCTCTTCTCTCTTTGTGCTGCAGTTGCTGTTCTTTTTATTATCTTTATAATATGCTCGTGTGTAAACACGTGTGTACGCATGCATGTGTCAATAAATGCATGATGTGAATACGTGTGTATATAAAGGGTGTAGGTGTATATTTACATAGATATAAAAAGATTGTTCTCAATATTAGTGTGTTAATCATGAATTGTTCGTGTGCATTTTACAGTGTATTATATCATTATACAGTGATCCCTCGCCAATTTGCGAACTTTAAGTTCCGCAGTTTTAGTTATTTGCAGATTTTTCAGAAATATATAATATAATAAAATATCAAGAAAAAAAATCACGGAAACATCACAGGATTTTGTGCGTGTGCTCTCACAACGAAGAAATGTTGTGAGCCAGCCTGGCCCCTTTAAGAAGGTGCCACCATTAGCCTTATGGGTAATGGTGTCTGTGTGTCGTGGGACGGCAGAAGAAAATGGGGTTAGATGAAAAGTGTAGTGAGCATAAACAGCAGCCCAGCGTGTATAGATTTACATTCTCTGTTAACCGACAGGAGCCCAACAATACAACCTGTGTTAGCCGCTAATTAGCCAAAAATAGCACAATACCAGCAGTTTGTTTACCACGGTTCAGAGACTAGAGGCTGTGAAGGTAACAGAAAGACCACAGTTGAGCCTTTGTCTTGTTTTGCTGCAGTGCCTCGCTACTTTTTTGGGGTTTTTAAACATATTTTAAACACATTATTTAGGCTGGGGGGGCTCCGGCTCCAGTTTGCGGATTTTGACTTTCATGGTGGGGCGCCGGTCCCCTTAAACTGCGAAAAATAAGGGATCACTGTATATCATTAACCCTCTCCTTTTCTGCTGTTCACGTTTCTTTACTATCTACGTGTTTCGCTGTATATCTGCTCGTCTTTCTTTTGCATGCCTGTCTCTCTACCGTGACACCGCAACATGCTAACGCTGCAGGAGCCAGCGTAGCGCTCACACCGGCCCATTACCTTCTTGTCTCTTTGTTCTGTCCTCTCATGTTCCACCGTTGGTGATTTCAGTCATCTCTGACAGAAACAGGGCTTCAGGTGCTCATAAAATGTGTTGGATTCGACCGTCAGGAAGCCTCGGTTAAAGGCACATTGACTTTCACTCGACACACACGCAAGAGAAAAGTAATATCTTCTGCAGGATCAAAATGTATATACAGTCATGGAAAAAATTATTAGACCACCATTTTTTCTTCACTTTCTTGTTCATTTTAATACCTGGTACCACTAAACGTCATCATGTGACTAAAACAGACAGAAAAGAAAACACTGAATGCATAAAAGCAGTGTTTTTGGCAGTACAACGCCATAGCTATTGATGTAAAAACTTAAGTGATTTAGGTTATAATCAAGAAAACCATGGAAAATGGTAAGATATCAGCTCTTAAATAAAACTCTTATGAGCAATCTTTGTGGTTATCGTTATGTTTGTCCAAACAAATGTACCTTTAGTTGTACCAGGCATTAAAATGAACAATAAACTGAAGAAAACAAGGGTGGTCTAATAATTTTTTCCATGACTGTACGCATAACTGACTTTGAGACGTTTTTGCCTAATTATGGCACCAACCATTAAGAAATATGCAGACAGCTGTGAAAAAAAAGAAAAAACGATTTATGTGATTCAGCTGGCTCTTATATGTTTTTACACAGTAAGCATTTTCTTTCATGTATGTAGCTGCTACATACATATTCATTGCATCTAAACATGGCAGAATGGCAAAAATATTGGTCGTGCACGCCTCATCAAGCAGATCAGAAATGAGAAACTGCAACACAAGCCTCAGATGAAGAAACTGAAGTTGCACCAAACCAGCCCCGGTACAGAAATCATATTCCCTAAATCTCTGCAGCAGCAGGGAAACGCTGGCCTGCAGCTGCAGACTGTCAACAGGCTGTCACGCCGGCCTGAATGCCGGTCGGTAACTCACTCTGCCCACACTTCAAAATAGCCCCTTTCCTTCACTCCATCTCTGCCTCCTCCTCCTCCTTTAGTTCCACTTCAGCGCACGTCTGGCAGCTCCCCGGCCTGACGTGCCCTCTATTATGTAGGCAGCGTGCCAGGATGCAGGGCGCCATTGTGAGACGCTCCTCCAGGACGCGAGGATGACAAGAGCGTCCGGGTTATTTACGAGAGCAGATATTGCTTTCCAGTTACCCGGTGTCGGTCTCAATGGGACAGTGATGGGTTTTTCTCGGCTATGTTTACTGATGGCAGCCCGGAGAGGAGGTTCAAGCGTTTCCTCGTGTCCGTGTGACACAGTGTTTTGAGTGGTTAACTTGCACCCTCCCTTTCAGAGAGTCACACAGACTGCTCTCAGGCCTTTCTCTGACATCTAACACACTCTCCTTTGAGACATTAATGTCACTTGGTGTAAAAGATACAATGTAGAACGATGAGACCGGTTGCTGGAGGAGGAATATTGTCCCAAACTTTTTCTGACACGGGACTAGAAATGTTCAACAGTCCAGGCTGCTCCTTATTGTGTTTTTTGTGTCATGATTCTCCATTGTTGTGCAATAAGGCGTATAACGTGCTAATTTAGTCATAAAAGGGTTATTACCAATTGTTTTGAGGGACAGCTGCTAAAAACCAGAAGGGTATTAACAAAGTTAATAAAATGAAACGGGGCACCACCTGATAAATCAGGAAAAAGGACTAAACAGCGCAATCAGTCTCTAAATGGCTGTTGTTCTATGCGTGCCAGCCTGTGACCAGGTGTGGCGCTATAGAGCAACAGAGAAGATGTGAGTCCGAGCACAGACCTCTTTAACCAGCAAATGCTACAAAACTGTGTACTTCTCTCATTAGAATGTATCAGAATTTATTAACCCAAGTATTAAAATGAACAAACACTTGAATCAAGATCCTGATATCTACTAAGTAAAAGACGACTAAACTAACATAAGCAGATAAAACATCAAATGGAAAAGAGTGTCAACTTATATACGTGTATACTGGGACTAAACTAAGATGGCTTAATACTGTTAGAAGGATTTCCAGGATGGCGGTAACGGGTTGCTCTCTTCCCTTGCCAAGATGGCCGCCGACTCACGCGATAGGGGTTACAAGATGGCGGATGAGATCACATGGAGCTCTGTCCCTTACCAAGATGGTGGACGAGGGCACGTGGTGCTCTCGTCCCTTACCAAGAGGGCAAACCAGGTCACGTGTTAACGTCCTCACGGAGGTGGTTAGTACGAAGAAAGAGGAAATAAAAGACAGAGTTAAGTCAACAAAGCGAAGGTGATTCCTAACCACCGATGCTGTGATCACTCCGAGGATTTCCACACAGGAGGGAGAGTGTGAAGCAGACGTCCGCACTCTCATCCGATCGTTTGTTTGGAAATCGGGGCGCGATCAACCAGTGGTGAGGAAACACGGTGATCACGTTGGTAACTACACACCTACGGATTACCGGTGGGCTCAGTAGTAAACAGTGTCACAGTAAGCACAAAAATATTAACTAAGCTAAGTAACTCTGCTCAGACACAAAAGCCTCTTACGTGGATCGCTCCGGAAGTGATCGATGGCGTTGTGAAGTCCGTGGAACTGGATTGATGATCCAGGATCAGTAGAGCAGGTTTGAGCGTACGCTTCGCTGATCCAGGAGCGGGGAGGATGATTAAGCTTGGATAAAGGCAGAACCTCTAATTAATTACGCTCCGCGGATGTGGTCACAAGAGCGGCTCCTTTTCGTCCTGGTTCTCTCAGCTTACGTGGGGGGGGGGTACAGGTTGCAGCGTCTCGGCACAGCCGGGCCCTCCGATTGAAAGAAGACGAGCTGATGGGGTTCGCGGTATTAATGTGAAAGGGGTGTGACATCACTATCACCTTGTCGTAAAATCATAAACATTGCAAAGCATGTTGGGAGTTGCAGTCATTCCAGTGGTCCTTTGTCTCACAAACCATGCGGTCTCTGTAACTCATGGCCTGTGGCCCAACACCATGACGCGTGGTGGAAACTGCAGCCGGGACAGTTCAGCGCCCAGACTCTTCGACCACAAAGCCACGCGTTTGTGATGGTATGAGCTTCAGCATCATCTTCCTGACGTCATCATGAGAGACTGACAACGTTAAGGTCTAAAGTGACCACTTATTTTAGACCTCTGAAGTTCCAGAGAGTCATTCTAAAAACTGGTAATCAATGATCGGTCGTAGCATCTGCAGCCAGAACGTTCAGAGTATGTCAAATATGCTTCGATTCATGTGATGGATTCTTGAGGTTCTGGTGGGTTTGGAGCTGACTCCCAGTGTAGGGAGCAGCATATTTCAGTTCAGGCTTTAAGTATGGTCCTGCTGTGCTGCAAGTCTTAGAAGTTTCCCTGCTTCAGCACATCTGATTCAAATGATTTTTCAGATTTCAGATTTCTGCTGACTGACCTGACGTCGGCGGACGACTGACCTTCTGTGTTTTTGTGTTCGCACAGGATGGTGGTATGGTTCTCTGTCTGCTGTTTGATTCTAGATTGAGACACCAACCTTACATTGATAAGAAGACATAGTTTAAACATTTATTGAATATTTCTTTTACAAATCAGTGGCTAGAAATGGTGGTTCAGTCGTCTCAGAATTCACTTCTGTGCGAGGTGAGATCCAGGCCCAGATTGTACACTTCCCGCTAGCCGCTACCTGCAAATTGCGTGTTTAGGAACCTCCGCTAACCGCTAATGCAATTTTCCGCTCCCTAAAGCCGCTACCCGTTATGCCAACTCCCTTACTCACATTGTTGGTGTAGCAATGGGCGTGTCTTTTGCCTTTTCTGCAAACTCGGTATTTTGTGATCGCGGGTTTAGGGTCACATTTGGACGTGCACAATCGGCTCTACCTCTCGAATTAACTCTTGTATAAAAAGTGTGATTTGGCCTCAGTTGAACCCCCTGAGAAAATGGCAGAGATCGTCTTAAACAGCTTGCTCTCCAGTTAAACCATAGACGACCAGAGTGTGTTTACTGGGAGGACACCAACTATCTGGGACTTTCAGGTAGCTGATAGTAATTGTCTGTGTAAAAATATTTATATGTATATATCAGTGCAGAGGAGGAGGAGGAAGGAAGAGAAGGAAGCTCTACAGCAGAGTCCCACGAGAGGAGAGCTGCTCTGATCTGGATGAAAAGATGCTCCATAGAGGTTTGCTGGTCGCGGAACCTGCTCTTAAAGGCAATGGCTGCTGATGCACTGATTGGTTTAACAGGTGGAACGCCCTAACCACTCCTATGCATAATATAGCGGGTAGCGCAGGTGGTATAGCGAGTTTAGCAAGGTGGAAGATTGCATTCTTTGCGGGGGAATGCCCCTCCCGCTACCCGCCATCCCTAAATAGCGGCTTTAGCAGATCTGGCGGAAGATCGGGCCCCAAATATATAGAGAACAAGAAGTGCCCTGGAGTAGGGAAATATGATCTAAAAGGTGATTTGATAACCTAATGTTTAGTGTGATATAATTTCAAGAAGCCAAACGGAGGATCTTTTGAGGCATCCAGATCAAAGATGCTGGAAAGATATCAACAGAACTGCAGCTGCTTTGTTCACAGCCCATAATGCATCTTGTTTACATGCATCTGTCATACGGGGTGTTGAACAATAAATGTAGAAGACTGTTTTTCCTGTGAAACAATGGTTCTGCTGAGGCGGGTTAAAACGGTTATGTCACAAGGGGTGGTGTGGGGAGTGGAAGCAGGACCCAAATGCAGGAGGTTAAAAAGCAAAAAGGTATTTATTTAACAAAAGCACAAAAAATCCAAAACAGGGGTTAAGGACAACAATGGACAGCAAACTGAAAGGGAGTGACAGGACTTATATACACACAGGAACAAACGAGAGGCAGGTGTGAACAATCAGGCTTGACAAGGGGAAGGAAGCAAAGCTGAAAACAACGGAGACAAGACAGACCTTCAAAGTAAAACAGGAACACTAGAGACATGGAGAGACGCCAACTTGACAACACACAGAATATACAGAAAAACAAAGAACGATCATGGCCACTCCAGGCCATGACAGGTTAAATCACAAGACTTAGCTGCAACTGGGGCACAAGTGAGATTTAATTTGGTTTGTACAAAGAGAATGGACATCGCTCACATTAAGGAGGTAGTTTATGCAGGAAATGACAACGACACATTGAGAACAGTGGTTTTTTAACAATGTCTGAAAACCTTAAGATCAAACTCCAGACTGAGACGTGACCAGGCCTGGAATTTCGTGATTTGAGGGACAAGGCCACTTGGCCTTCAAAGGGGCATTTTTTTTGAGGGCACAAAGGCCAAATGCCAGGGCAACAAGGCCATAATAAAAAAACACAATATGACATGATATGCTAATAAAGGGCACAACACAGTTTTTAAATTCAGAACCTTGGATATTTTTAATAGGCTACCACAACTTTTTGACTTTTATCAAAGGGAAACAGACAACAAAATAGGCAATGTCATTGACTTTTATCAGGTTATTACACATCCATAAACTTAATTTAAATCGTCATCTGATGATGGGGATGGAGAACCTGGGGTCTTCCCAGGCCCATAAGGAAAAACAGTTGGCCTCCACCTCTCTATGCTCCCTCTGTCTTTTTTGTTTTATGATTTTTAACAGTTTTATGATGAATCAGTGGCACAACTAGTTATTATATTTCATTCCATTTCATTTTATTGATTCATTCCAGACATGTCAAAACAATCTTTTAAAGCATAGACAATTTAACACTATCATGAATCTATGTATCTGAAAATAAATATATTTATAAAATATATAATAATGCATAACTCAATATACACTGACACATGTGCATAACCATAACTTAGAAACATATAGAACCTCTTGTAAATAAATCTAAATATTAAATGGACATATTCCCCCAAAAAATAAAAAATAAACAAAATGTATATCCAATGTATACACACGGATCTATATACATACATACGCAAAACACATATCTGATTTAACATCAAAAGTGACAGAAAAGGGGTATTAATTCCTTCCAAATGTTTTATCCTAAATGTACCACATAAACTTAGGCTAAAATAAGAAGAATCTAACAATTACCTATTGCATGATAACCTTTTGAAGTAGGTGTCCATTTTTTGGCAGTTTTTTGCTGCATCTTCGAGCTCTTTTGCGACTCAATCTCGACTCGTTCCCGTCTTGGCATTCTTCTTTCTGAGGGAAAAAAGTTTAGAGTGAATATGTTAAATGAATTTTAAAAAATAATTATCACGTTTTCATAGCCTACTAAATATTCAAATGCTTAAGCCACCCTGGAGCGTATTTCTGTAATGATACGTGTTAAAGAGTTTAGGTTTCACTTTCGCGCACCTGAAGTCTCAGAAGTGTATCGTCTATAGAACAGGGATGTCGGAGTTTGAATCAATTTATCTCAGCATCGTCATCCTGCTGAGATAGAGTTGTTGTTGATTTATATGTCAATCGTGAGTTTATGACGTGTTATCCAGTCACAGATGTTTTCTTTATAATCGAATTTGATTTAATGGCATCCTGAGTTTTGGCGATGAAATGAAGACTAACAAGCAAAGCTTCGCTGCACACATAGAAGAGAGACAGAGAAGTTGATTTGGCGAGAAAAGGATTATTTGAAGGCTTTAGTTTACGATAAAACAGCTGATTGCAGGAGACCGTCTACTTGGGTTGCCTTAGCAACCATAGCTCAGAAGGCTACAGTAGCGAGACATGACAGTCTCCGTCTGATATTGAAACATTAAAAATTCTTAGTAGGCTATAGCAATAAGATATGACACGAACGATTTACAGAAGTGTTGAGTTAGCTTGTTGGATAGCTAGGTCCCCCTCAGGGAGGCTAGTAGGCTACTGCTACAACCAAGTCTAACAACTCTTTATCAATTCAAAGTTGGGAGCGATTTATTATGATTTATTACTGGGTTCAATCTTTAACGACAAGCTATTTGATCCAGAAAACAGATGGCTTTTTGAACACCTACCTTTAATGTCGTCTTCGTGGTATCGTTGTGCTGTTTATCCCACAGACAGAACGCTGATGGAAATAGATGCTGTGCGGTACAGTTATGGACGGATCCCGCAGTAGGACACACCTCTGCTCCGATTGTTTAGCTTTAATACAGGTAGGCAGGGGCGCCGCTAGGGATTTTGGGCCCCATGAAAAGAATCTTTACCGGGCCCCCCAACACAGCGGCGAAATTTGTTGATGCTATTTTTGATCATCATTAGGGGCCTCTCTGGGCCCCCCTCAATCATGGGCCCCTATAATCCGTATCCTTTACCCCCCCTTTTCGGCGCCCCAGCAGGTAGGCCTACCGATGGGCACTACGGCGCAAACTAGATGATAGCCGAAGGAAGGGGAGAGAGCAGGGCACCAAGGCCACAGTGGCCGTTAGGCAACCAATTTTCGGAAGGACATCACGGCCAAGAAGAAGGGCTACGACGGCCATGGCCGCCGTGGCCGCCATGAAATTCCTGCCCTGGACGTGACATAACTCAATTGAAGATGGAGACTACGGTACCAAAAGTGATGATATCCCACATTCAATCCAGTGTTTTTTTTTTCTTTAATGTGAGTCTGGAGGTCAGGTGGGACTTATATGACTCATATCAAAGAGCCCCAGAGCCTCTATTGAAGATGGTTGCAGAATTGCGAATGACACCTTGGACCGGTGTTCCTGCTCCACTGCATGCCAGTCTGGATGTCTTTGTTATGGTCATTTTTTTTTTTTAAATTAATTTCTGTTTTGTTTGTAGGACTGCTGCCAGGTGCCCTCCTGGGCTCAGGGTGGCGCAGTCTGCTCCGTGTCTCTTTTTTTCTTTTGTTGTTCCAGGTGGCGGACAGCTGATTGGCCCGTGGGACCTTTAAAAGGGGGAGGTCACTAATTCAATGGCTCCTGCCTCTAACTGAGGGCCGTTTGCTGTCGTTACTTTTGTTTGTTGTCATGTTCTGTTTAGTTTAATTGTAGTTTGAGTTAATTCTTGTTTTGGAGCAGTTCAGTAGCTTGTAGGGGTGGGTGCCATTTATGTTGATACGGGTTTTTCTTCTGTTTTTTTTTGGCCAGGGAGGTTAGTTTATGTCATTTGTTTGATTGATTCCTTTTTCAGGTAGGATGGGTGGGAAGTATCTTTTGTTTGTTATTTTGGCCACGCCCTCCCTGAAGGTGACGCTACTACTGCCCATGAGTTTAAATAAACATGTTTTTTTACTGTAAAGTCTTTGTTGCATGGTTGTCCTTCTGTTGGTACTGCACCCTGGAAAAGTCCAGTCCAGAGGAACCGAACTTCTTCTTTGCATTGAAGGAGAAAAGCTGTCCAGGCTGGTGGGTCCATGGTTTAAAAACTTGGAATCCCTCCGTCACGCTGGTTCTGACAGGTGGCTGCTTTGGTCCAGAGAGGACGGTGACATTTCTGGATTTGCACGAATTGAGTTCTTAGAGGTTTCTGGAGGGATTTCCAGAACAGTGTCTGTTTTTAATGAGACCATGTCTCAGGGAGCACAGATTATACCCATCTAAGACTTTTTTATTGCCTTGATCTGTGCACACAGAGATTTCTCTGTCTTCTCTGAATCTATTTCATCTTTATCTGAAATTCTTTCACCATTTTCAAACAGTTTTCCACTGACCGGTGAACCTCTGCCCATCTTTAATTCTGATACTCTTCTTTTTTATCCCCAATCACGTCACTGACCTGTTGACAATGAACTTCGTGGGCTGCATAATGTTCCTCCAGATGTTCTTATTTTTTTTTTAAGACTACTTCCTGCTCCAGCCTTTAGTCTTCTGTGGGCTGTTGTTAAAATTAGGACAAATTAGGCCCAAATTGAAATGTGAAAAACCTCCGTGGTCCACCCAAACCTTTAATCACAACTCTATTCAACAATCAGGACTAGAACCTATGTTCCGATTTTCATGTAAGGGGCCAAGAAATAAGGTGACACTCGTCATGATAAATTAAGATGACAGTAGAATAACACTTAACTGGTTTGTTTTATTACATCTCAATGTTTTTTTTTAATCACGTCATGAATATTTTACCGTAATTAAAAGCAGATTTAAAAAAGATTGAGGATTTAAAACATATTTGTTTAATTTTAATGACCTTTCACAGCCCACCTGCAGTACCAAGATGGTCCACCAGGGGGCTGCGGCTCACACCTTAGGAATCCCTGCTGTAGACACCTGTTGCTGCCATCAAATTCAAAATGACCTTATTTTATTGTACATTTCCTCCATTTATTCATTTCACTTGTATTCTCTGTTTTGTTTTGAATAAAATATAAGTCTGTGGGATTTGCAAGTCCTTGCATCTTTTACTGATTTGCATTAAACAAACTGTCCAAACTCTCTTGGAGTTGAGGTTGTGTTTGCTGATGGTACTGAACACTTCTTCTCTGTGATTCTGCCTTCTTCATGGTATTATTACAGCTTGTTTATATTTGCTGTGTAGATCTGAGCATTCTTATTAATTACACTAATTATACTCTTCGCAGTAATTTGATTGCTTCTATGTGAAATTAAAAGGAGCAGGCAAATAAAATGAGCAGACGGATGCTCAGACGTCCTCTAAACCTCTCAGAAACACAAATCAGATGGGAAGACCATTTTGTTGTCTCAATTTTTACAACTTTGTGTCAACCATTTCCTATTTCATGAGGTTATGAGACACCACTCTGCTTCGTACCCACAAGTTTAAAGGACATTTCCGTGATCCAGCCGCAATGACGGCGCTCCTCCCGGGACCGCTCTGCAGCAGCCTGTGGATGGCGGTGGTCAAAGTTGTCATTAAAAAGCATTTAATGGCAGTCTCAGGAAGCTATTATCATTTGGGAAGCGATTAATTAAAACCTAATCTATTCCTTCAAGCCCTTATTATCGCGAGCAAATTTCATTATGACATTGGGCAGCGCTGGGAGCACGCTCAGACCTCAAACCTTACCGGAGGAAGAAGGAAGTCCAGATGAAATACGATATGAAACCCAAGAGAGTCTTGGGTCACCTGGAAGAGTTATGTCTTTATTCTATTAACCCCTTCAGACCCAAGGTAATTTGAAAAAAGCCTCCTAAAATTACCTCTGACGACCTTGTAACTTTAAGCCTCTGAAGGAAATAGAAACACGAAGTAGTTCTCAGTTTCCTTTAACCTCCTCGCCGTGTTACTTATTTGGCTTTTGCCCGTTTCGTTCTGTTTTCTGCTCCCTGGATTTCCCATCCTGGCGGAGTTCTTTGTTTAACGATCAAAGGACTTTATGTGATTACTTCCACCTCCAGAGCCGCCTGCATTTGGGGTCGCCTCTACAACAAGTTGTGACAGAACTGGGGAGTAGCAACGCCACGGACAAGAGAGGAACCCAGGAATACAAACCAAGAAGAATTAAAGGTGCCAAGCAGCGTTGATGAGGCCCTCGCACCCATCGCCACTGTCCCCCGGGAGCCCGCCATCCTCCCACACCACCAGGAACGAAGACGCTACAGAAATGATTTTATTTGACGGTAAAATGGAAAGGATTGTGTGCTGCTCAGCTTGAATCCGCAAGTATGAAGCCAAAAAAAAACGGGTTCGAGATCTTCTCAGAGCTGAGTTTGAAGCTTTCACATCACGGCTGTAACTGAAACAGCTTTCCATCACCTCAAACAAACGTGAAGAGTCAGAGATGTGATGATTAGACAGCTTCAGCTCATCCAGAATGCTGTTAACCCTAACCTTAACCCTAACCCTAACCCCCCCAACAAGAACCGGGACAACTGAGAACATCGCTGCTGTGTTCAGATCTTTACTCTGGCCAGCAGCTACCTGCAGAGCACACTTTAAAGGATCTTTCCCTCCCAAGGACCAGTGCGTGATTTTTTACAGTGAACTTTTCACGTTTCTGCATGGCAGAACCTAGCAGCAAAACATGTCACTGCTTTAAGCCCAATAAAGCTTGTGATTACATCGTTTTACAACATACACATGCCCGCAACAGCGGGGGTTACAAGCATTACTACATTTTTGACACATAGCTCAAAGCATTTGATAATAAGAGTTCAACACCACGAAGAGCAACCATGTCATTCTGAAATCAATCAAACCTGTAGAATTATGGCATAATCAGGGTCATCGTCATTCGGGGGCATTCGCGGGCCATGCCCCCCCAAATGAGTTATTGTGCCCCCCTCCACTCGCCCACAAGCAGGTCCAAGCCTTTGTGCCAAACTTTGTATTTTATTGATTACTTATCTTATTGAATGTGAAATCATCCTTCGTAAATTACATTTAAAAAATAAATTTACAAAAAAAACCCACATTTGTTAGTTATATTTGCGTCACACGTGTGGATGTATGCTCATTGGTCCGGTTCTTGACCTATCACCTACTGGTTTGGTTTGTTGTCATTTCATCAAGAGAAAGCGCGGCCAGTGAGCACTACGGCGCTAGCATATTTCACGTAGAGACCAACCTATCATCAAACTGAAATAACTTTGAAAAGAGAATGGATATAAGAAAGTGGCTACACGGTGCTGCGTCTTCTAAGCCTCCTCCAGCTCCATCTACAGAAGAGGGAGAAAATGCACCCGGTCCCAGCACCTTGAAGAGCCCTTGAAGAGCAAAAATCAGGGCCTCCTTGTGTAAGCAGCCATGATGCACCTGCTAGTGCTACCTGTGGAAAAGCAGCCATAGATGACCTCGGAACCGACCAGCCCAACCAAGTTGTTTTACAGCAGTACCCTGCTAGCATTTTCAGCGGTAGGAAGCGATCATTTGTCGCTGCTTGGTATCACAACCGAGACTGGCTTGAATACAGCATCAAAGCCAATGCAGCATTTTGTTTTTGTTGCCGACATTTTAGTGGCCATCGCAGGTCTCAGACAGTGGATGCTTTTGTGAGTGTGGGTTTCCGTAACTGGAAAAATGCAACGGAGAGAGATCGTGGATTTCATAAACACGAATCTTCAAAGGAGCATCTCTCTTGCTACACACTGTGGAAGGAGCGGGAGAGGCGCATAGATACTGGAAAGGAGATTTCAACACTTGTCAATGCAGAGCAACTACGAAAGAACAGGTATTACGTCTCCTCTCTCATTGATGTTGTGGGATTTCTGACAGAAAACCAGCTGCCTTTACGAGGGAAGATAGACGCTTTTGACAACATGTCGGAGGGAGGGAGTGGCCTTTTTCTCTCCTTACTGGACTATACAATTAAAAAGGACCCAGATTTGGCAGCTGTTGTGAAAACAATCCCACGCAACGCCACATACACCTGTCACGACATGCAAAATGAACTCATAAGCACACTGAGCAGTGTGGTGACTGAGGCTATAGTGGAGGAGGTGGGGGACTCCTTTTTCACTTTGAAAGTAGATGGAACCCGTGACCCCACAGGATGTGAGAATATATCGATAGTCATCAGATTTGTGAATGAGTCGTATGAAGTCACAGAGCGTCTACTAACCATAGCAACCGCTGATAAGGGTGACGCACAGACATTAACAGACACCGTTTTGGCAGAGCTAAATGGAGCTGGACTGGACACATCAAAGATTCTTAGCCAGGTATTTGATGGAGCTGCGCTGATGTCTGGGAAACATGGTGGCGTCCAGAAGCTACTGCAACAGAGGCTCGGTCGTGACATACCCTATGTACACTGTCTGAACCACCAGCTACACTTGGTGGTAGTACACGCAATGTCAGCAGAGACAGCTGTAGTGGATTTTTTTCATGTGTGTAATGCCCTTTACAAATTCTGCAAAAAGCCGACCGTTGCTGTGCACTACAAGGGTGTGCACCTTAAACGTCTACTGGAGCAGAGATGGACAGGACATCTCGCCACTGTGTCAGTCATCCTAAAATCCTTCAATGACCTCACATCCCTATTGACTGAGATTGATACACTACAAGCCTGTGGCCCAGAGATGCGGATGGAGGCGGTGGGTCTGCTGCGCGAAATGACCGAGGCCAGCTTCTTGTTCATTGCTAACCTGGTGCACACAGTTCTTGCCCTGCTGGATCCACCAAACAAGCTTCTTCAGAGAGAGGACGCAGACTTGATGACAGGTTTAAGTGTTGTGGCTAGTGCAACAGCTTGTGTGCGGAAACTCCGCTGTGACGAGGAGTTTAATAAGGTGTGGGATGCGGCTGCGGCTGCGAGCGCTCCACTGAGACCCACGACCCCCAAACGGAGACGCAAAGCGGCCGCCAATATGGATGAGTATGTCGTTGTGGGAACCACTGGACACAGGGATGGCGATGACAAAACCGAACTGAAGAGACTGAACTACAGCACTATTGATTCAGTGCTTGGAGAAATGGACCACAGGTTCAGCGAGCGCAACTGGAGTTGTCCCGTGCGCTTGTTGCTCTGAACCCAGAAAGTGACACATTTCTGGACGTATCGGCTGTGAAGCACATCATGGATTTGTCACGATCGCCTATTGTTGAGACGGAGTACGAGGTTGCTAAACAGTTTTTCAGCTCTCAAAAACAATCGCAGCCAACCGAGGGGGACTGGACTGTACAGCACATCATCTCCAAGTACCACACGCATCTCACCGCAATGCCCAGTGTTTTGACTGCTTTCAAACACGCTTTAACATTTGGAGCCTCCACAGCCATGTGTGAGAACTCATTCTCCACCCTGAGAAACATATTTTCGGACCACAGACGCGTCATGCTCCACAGAAGAAAGGCCCAGTTGGTTCAGCTGGCGTTTGAAAGGGACTTAACCAGAAAGTGTACAACTGAGTGGAAGGACACCGTTCTCCGGAGGTTCAGCAACAACAGCCGCCGCTTGCAACTCTTCTAAAGGTGAAACATGCATTTAATTCACTTCATGGCGCCAGCCTTGGCTTTTATTATTACGCAAATGTGGAATGTTTGGGTCTGTCTAAATTCGTCAAATTGAAATTCGGAGATTCACCGTTCACATTTTTATGTGTATGCGTTGTATGAGAGAGAGATGGAGAGGGCGAGGGAGAGGAGGGAGAGACGTGGCCTGTACGTCGTTGTTTTGTTTTGTTTTTTTGCAGTTTGGGTGCACAGTACACTTGTGTGTGTATGTGTGTGTATTAAAAAGAGATTTTGCGGTATGTTGTGTAATTGAAACTGGTTTTCTGTGATCGTTGATGGCAAACTCATATTAAGCATTTACATCATATTGCGTTCTTGAACGGCAGTTTGTGCCCCCCCGCTGGTTATTATATGCCCCCCAATTAGATCTGTTCTGCCGCCGACTCTGGGCATAATATATTGTCTAAAATGTATTTGGCGGTATGCGGTTGTGACGTCACGTGGGAGACGCACCAGTTATTGTAGTAGTAGCTACCGGCATTCATTCATTCATTCATTCATTCATTTCATTCATTCATTCATTGAATCTCTTTGCAACATGGAGCTGCACAGTTGGGGGTAAAAAAAAGGGCTTCAAAAGCTGTCTGTACGTACCGATGGGTCACATGACCGGATGCTGTGTCCAGTATTGACCGTCTAGTATAGCACACTGACAACACAACGCTCACTCTCTGTGTCAAGTCTGTTTTTGTCTTTGAAGTGATTTCCCCCCCGAATGTTCTCCGTAAACTCGGTTTTGAAGCCCCGCTGACAAATGTGCAGCCACCACTCCAGTTTAATGGATTTCTTTTGATCAGATCGCTGCGTCTTCTCTTTACCTGACCATTATTTTGCTCATTCATCCTGGGAAACCTCATTCCAGAGCCAGAACGTTTTTCTCTGCGCCTTTTAAGATATTCACAATATATTTGAGCACATATTTATTGTCAGGTGGATTGTTACGCGTGCTCCGTTTCTGTTTTCTCTCTGAGACAAAGACACAGCCCCAGGAAATAAAAATGTCACGTTAACGACTTCTGTGAGGGAGAAACATTTATTTTCATTCATTTTTAAAAAAATGTATTTATTTATTTTCTTATTTCCAATTATATGGTTTAAAAAGCGGCCACACAAACAGGGAAAAACTTTCTTCGGCTAAACTTTTTTGTACCACCAATTGTTCTGCCACATGGATAATTACAGCGCCTACGTTTAACTGCCTCGTTCATTTGTGCTCATTTGCACAAACAGTTTGACTCCAGGGGCTGAACACTGATGTCAGGAGGGTGGGGCGTGTCTGGGGGGCTGCAGGCCAGCGAGTACGTCTTCCTGTTATGTGGTCCGCTGCCTTTACTCCCTTATTACCTCCGCCAAGGAGGTTATCTGAGTCTGTCTGTGTTCAAGATAACTCAAAAAGTTATGGATGGATTTTGATGAAATTTTCAGGAGTTGTCGGAAATGTGAAAAGGAAGAATTGATTTCATTTCGGGTGTGATCCGTAGAAGAAATCCTTGATTCTGGATCACTTTCAAAATTTCCGATAACATTGCGGTCAATGGGGCCAAAAATCTTGTTTCTCAATATCTCAGTTAATTATTGCCCAAAACTCATGAAATTTGACTCAGGGATTGACAATGGGAACCTCTGTCAAATTTCAAAGGCTGATCCAGATCTGATCCAGAATGCTGATTTTATAGCAATCTGTAAATTGCTATATGGGGGAACTTTTGTGCTTGGTGGAGGTCTGCGCTTTACACCTGTGACCTGCAGGTAAAAACATCATCTGATCCTGGTCATCTCTCTGCTTAGCAAATGCAACCTCAGAGAAACAATTTAAAGCTTTTTTTTTTTCACCGTGCCATTGTTAATTTAACAAAAATGAACCCAAAGAAGAAAAAGAAAAATCATGTGTTCAATACTAAGTCCAGAGGATTTACTGGTGTGGAGGATATAGCCGTCTGTTAACACAATGCCTAGATTGAAAGACATAAGTGGAGGTCTTCGAGAAGCATTTGCTGCTGCACATCAACCTGTCAGGGGTTTTAAACCGTTTCCAATCAATGTAAAGTTTTGCAATGAAAACAATTAATCACAAGCGAAAAGCATTCAAGACAGTTGTCAGTTTTCTCGAGAGCGGACGTCCGAGGAAGTTTGCCCCTAAGGAATACCGTCAACTGCTCAGAGGAATGTTAAAAGGAAAGAAAAAGAAGAAGGCCAGTGCTACGTCCCAGAGCCGACACAGCTCACTGATCGTGTTACATGTTAAAGTTCACGACAGCGGACTTGTGGGCCCAAACCCAGGAGATCGGGACACACGGGGAGTTAAAAAAAAGTCCCGTATTTAAGACCAAGAGCGCTGCTGAAGCAGGATAATGAGAAACCAAACCTTAAATAATCCACAAGGTCTGTTCAACAATAACCCCGGAAACAGAAAAAAAAAAGAAACAGAACAGAAATGGTGAAGAAAAGAGCGCAGAGAAACCAGCACCAAAACAGAAGAACACCGAATACAACTAGAAAAGCACTCGGAGAGCACCGACCTCCGCCCAGCACAACAGTTCTCCCATATAGCAATTTACAGATTGCTATAAAATCGGCGTTCTGGATCAGATCTGGATCAGCCTTTGAAATTTGATAGAGGTTCCCATTGTCAATCCCTGAGTCAAATTTCATGAGTTTTGGGCAATAATTAATGGAGATATTGAGAAACAACATTTTCGGCTCCATTGACCGCAATGTTATCGAAGATTTGAAAGTGATCCAGAATCCAGGATTTCTTCTGGATCACACCCAAAATGAAATCAGTTCTTCCTTTTCACATTTCTGACAATTCTGGAAATTTCATCAAAATCCATCCATAACTTTTTGAGTTATCTTGAACACAGACAAACACACAGATAAACGCCGGCAAAAACATAACCTCCTTGGCGGAAGGTAATAAACCAGAATAGAACAACTTCGGTTTTGTCAGAAACCACCAGACCTCTGGAGCAACGTCCTCTGGCCTTCCCTGTCTATCTCCATGTTTGATGGAAAACCAAATACACCGTTTCAGCAGGAACAGCTCAGACCCACTGTGAAGCACGGCAGTGGAGGGTTGGTGATTTGGGGCTGTTTTTGCAGGATCTTTGCAGCTTCCAGTCATCAGTCGGGCCATGAACTCCTCCGTGTACCAGAATATTCTGGAGGCAAACGTGAGTCCGTCTGTCTGAGTCATGCAGCAGGACACTGATCCAGCCCACAGCAGCAGATCCAGAACAGAACAGGTGGAAAAGTAAATCAGAGTCTTGAAGTGTCCAAGTCCAGTTAGTAAATGGTCTGAGTTTTTTTTTGTGTCGTACATGGAACCACTATGATCAGGTGGTTTTTCATGTTTTCAAAAATATAAAAACCTACTAACCATTTCAGATCTTCTCACCTCCTTCTTTAATCTTCCCTCTGAAATATCAGAAACAGTTTCTCAGTTTCACGCCGTGTGGTTAATTATAGTTTTCTTCATTGTGGATGAAGATGTCTTCCACTGTGAGGGCGTATGAACAGCAGCCCGCTTCTGCTGTTGTTGCAGCTGTTGATGCTTCCTGCATGAATAAAGAACATTTCTCCTCTCGCCGTCCTCACATTCGCAGCATTCCTCCCACTCCTCTGCTGAGGCTTCATGACAAAGAGTTATGAGAACCAGAAGTGACGACGAATCAATATTTCCTGGAAGAGGTCAGTCCCAGGCCTGTCTTTTGAATTTTACAGAGGTCTGACTGCGCTAAGAGCCACACTTTTATCAGACTGAACAAAGCAGGAAGAAAAGGGGAAAATGTGATAATGACTTAATGCAACCTTGTGAAAATGAAATGAGCAGCGGATCCATAGTTTCATTCAAAAACCACCGCTGCTTTCCTGAAAGGCTTTCACGTAAACAGCCCACCAAAGGTTGGTTTTACTTGGAAACACTTCAGCCTGAACAATTACGCTCTAATGCACTGGTTCTCAAAGTTTTAATACCAGCTGAGAAACTGTTCAGCTCTCTGAGTACCACCATGATGACCAGTTTTAAAATATAGCCATCTATATATACATATACAGTCATAGAAAAAATTATTAGATCACCATTTTTTCTTCACTTTCTTGTTCATTTTAATACCTGGTACCACTAAACGTCATCATGTGACTAAAACAGACAGAAAAGAAAACACTGAATGCATAAAAGCAGTGTTTTTGGCAGTACAACGCCAAAGCTATTGATGTAAAAACTGAAGTGATTTAGGTTATAATCAAGAGAACCATGGAAAGTGGTAAGATATCAGCTCTTAAATAAAACTCTTATGAGCAATCTTTGTGGTTATCATTATGTTTGTCCAAACAAATGTACCTTTAGTTGTACCGGGCATTAAAATGAACAAGAAACTGAAGAAAACAAGGGTGGTCTAATCAATTTTTTCCAATACTGTATATATGGCTAATTAACATAATTAGCTTAAAACACACAGAGATGTTTATTACTTATTGTGGTTATTTATTGTTGCCTGAATTGGCCCTTTGGTAAGCACCGCCCCCTCCCTAGTTACTGTTGCTAGGTCAGACAATCTTGCTGCTCCTGCATTAAGGACTGTGTTAATTCGCTATATTTCCGATGTGTCTCTCCGTTAGCATTAGCTCTGTTCCATAGGTCTATCCCACATCAGAGCTATATTAGCATGAGACAGTCACAGCATTTTATTAATATAATTAATACAGTGACGTTAACATCATTAACCTCACCTTATACCTAACAAAATAAATATCCATGGCCATATATATTGGTAGACAACGAGGCAGGCTGATAGCTGGCAAGCGAGCTCTGGTCCACAGTGGACATTGACACTAGACCAAAGCTAATGCTAACTGAGAACTCATCACCCTCCCTGCTGCTAAATCATATTATTACTTTTACTAAACGATGGTTAAATCAATCATCTAATAAACAAAGCTACCTTATCTTTGAGCAAATGTAGGTGTGTTTTGTAACCCCCCCCCCCGTTCAGTTGTGGACGGACACATAACTGAACCCACACTGCATTTTTCCAGCGTTTGTTTTATCTTGGGAAAGAGAATAAAAATGTTCCATCCAAACGTTCTGGACACCTCGAATCACTGTTGCAGGTCCCCAGCAGCAATATTTCACCATAGAGTTATTATAGTATAATATTAACACTGATGATAGGCATCGGAAATATAGGGAACTTAACACAGTCCTTAACAGGAGCAGCAAGTTTGTCCGACCTAGCAACAGTAACTAGGGAGTAGGCGGTGCTTACCAAAGGGTCAATTGTTACTTTACTGAATTAGACATTTACAACTCTGTCCAACAATTCTCACATCCTCATACTCTCATACAGAGCAAAATAAACACACTAAAAAGTTGTTACATCTGCACTGCAACTGAATATGCAACAAATATTTTTTTAAAGACAATTTTAATCATCTCAAGTTACACATTTTGTTTGAAATGTGGTATTCATAATGCATTGTATGTTTCAGATTTTTTTTAAAGTGAAATTGTGGAAAAAATGTGGAAAGTCATGACATTCCCCAGCATACCACCAGAGACCACCACAGATGCCGAACCGGGTCTCTTTAGGTTGCTGGCCACTGGGGGGCAGTAGGAGGAATCTCCGTCGAATGTCATGCAGCATTGGATGGCTGATATTCATCCATCAATCCGATTCATCCATGAACTCATTCAGGTTCAGGTCACGCTGGCAGCAGCCCAGACAGAGGGTCAGGGTCAGGGTCAGGGTCTCCGACAGGTCGGCCCAGAGGAGCCTTGGTCATGTGACCAGAGCAACCGCACTCTGGTGAACACCAAAACAGCCTCGGATCTCTGAAGAGGTGGTGTCGGGGCGGCTGACTGCCAACTCTGGTCTTGTTTGTGGCGTGAAGCCTCCACAACCTCGGGCCGACCCGACCGGGCCATTTTACTGATATTACGATCAGTGGTTTTTATTCTTTAATTCTGAAGCTGTTCTAATAAACAACAGGATGTAACTTGCAGTCTTGTGATGAGTTTATGGAAATGCCAGTAAATCATGATGATGCCTCGTCCAACATAAACTCGTCTGTTGTAGACTGTTGTTGAGCTCCTGGACAAATGAATTTCTTTCAGGAACAAAGAGGTGTACGATGCAGCGATGTAATCAGGTCCAGGTTTTGTCTGGTTTCTCCAGCCACCTGAGTCACCTGCATTTGGACCCTGATCTCCTCATTCATGACAGCAACACTAAATTCAGTACTCACGATGACTCCTGAGGAGATATTTCTACTTGACAATAATATCCAGAATCCAGGTGAGATCTGATGGGCGTTTAAGGCTTTAAAAACGCAGAAAATTCTGAATTTTATATCAAATTACTTAAACAGACTCATTACACCGCAGTAACAAGTGAAAGACACTGAACTCAGAAAAGATTTTTTAATTCTTTTAAGTTCTGCTTCTTACTTGTTTTAACAGTAAATTTTTAAGAGTTCCTGGCTTATTGAGGCAGAAAAGACGGTTTAATGTTACATTTAAGAGCGTGCCATGGACCCGATGAGTAAATTACATTTGAAAGAAGATAAACAATGTCATATTTCCAGATCTGAGTTTTCCCATCTCGGCGAGAACGGAACAATTTGCAGCAGCGAGATCTGAAGATCTCAGCGTTCTCCGGCCACGTGACACCAAACCAGGACCCCTCTGACCCTGGGCTGCACCAAGACACTCCCTCCATGACTTTTATTCAAGAGAAATTACGCAAGAAGGAAAACAGTCAGTCTAAATTCACCTTATTATTTCAGGGGACTAAAATCTGGTTTCTGAAGGCCATGATTTATGATTCTAATGTGACCCATGGATGCATTGTTGTCCCGGAGAAGATATGATACAATATATGATCACCAAGACAACAGTGTTTTTATATTTAGCAGCTGGAGCCCGGCACAGCTGGAAAAGAAAGCAAAGCCCATGGAACTGACGGAGACTAATGGAGAAGAAGAAAATATGTTTACTGATGAAGCAGAGCAGCGGTTTTATCAAAGGTATGCATAAATGTTGCATGTATTCTTTTCTTTTTTGGAAACTTGACTACATTGTAAAGAATCAAATAGTTTGGCTTGTTGGGTGTGAAAGTCCATGCTAATGTAGCATTTTTAAACTTATTTTTAATTACAGTGGCTACGGGTGGTGAAATCCCATCTGTCAGTGCAGCGACGTAGAGAGCTATGTGATGTCATCTGAAAATGTCTTACCGTGCCTTTAAAAAGAAAAGAAATTAACTGTAGCTGTGAGGTATAATGTCAAGGAAATGTCAGACTTCTGACTAATCCAAGAAGATTTTCTTTTCTGCTGAGCTGGCCCTGATGAAAATTAATTTTTTCCACCATGAACTTTAAATATCACGAAGCAATAAAAGCGTTAAGTGCAGAATGATGCTCTGAATGAGTGTATATTATTGACCTGCACATGCCATTTACCTTTTTCTTTTCTATAAAGGAAAAAAAGAAGGGAGGATATGCGTAGAAATCAAACAGAGGAAGGTATGCAGTGAAGAAGAGACAGAAAGGAAATAAATTAAATCAGCCTTTAAAATGAAACATCTGGAAGTGCTTCTCGTGGCACGTTTGCTGCTGTAACTGATTGGAGTTGCACGCTGCCTGAAACCATTTGTTTCCACATGCTGTCGGCTTCTGCTTCTTTGTTCTTCTGCCCTCCTTTTCTACAGGTTCCTTCATATCATAGGGGGAAGTTAATTTTGCTCTTGTCCTTTAAAAAGTGTATTTAATTCCCAGATACTGGCTGCTGTGTCGTCAGATCTCCTCTAGGTGGTGGTGCAGGATAAACAATCAGCCGTCATGGCTGTGGAGCTGTAATCTGGTTGTTTAACCGTCTGTAAACTGCATAGACCATCATTATGGGCCACTACTAACAGTTACATAGTCATGTCTGTACAGACATATATATATATATATATATATATATATATATATATATATATATATATATATATATGTGTGTGTGTATATATCTGTGTATACCGTACATTGTGTTTATTTCACTGCAAAAGCACTTCTGGTTAGGTGCTAACTGCATTTTGTTGCCCTGTACTTTGACATGTGCAATAAAAATAAAGTTGAATCTAATTTAATCTAATCTAATGAGGGAAGTTACTTCCACTGGCTCACTTCAAGATGCTTATAAATAATATAAGATGGTAGCAGCTGCATATATTGGCAGCTCTGACGCTGCAGCTTGGTAGATGCAATATAACATGTTGGTTGTTTCATGGAAATCACAGTGTGTATTCTCCACAACAGATTTCCAAGTGTTTCCCTAAAACATCATTTATCACAGAGCAGCATCAGTTCTTGCAGTAGCATATCTTCAACACCAGGGGGAGCTGCAGTGTAACAGATCAGCTGCTGCTGCTGCTGCTGCATCATGCATGCCCATGATGTGCTGGTGCACTTGAACGGAAAACATCAGCTGTGTCGTCTCTGAAACGAAACGCACAGATGCAGCTGGCGAGGACTCTGTGTTTCAGTAGCTGAACCAGTTGTGCTTGTAACCAATCAAATTTGCACCATCAGCCTGAAAAAAAACAAAGAAAAAACATGATTGTCTGTTACTGCTTAAGTAATAAAACATGGGCTGTGTTCCAAATCACGCACGTGTGCACTGAGACTTGCTATTTTGAGAGCATAAGTGTGTTAATATTGTATGGGGGGTGTCCCTGGGACAGGAGACAGTCAGAGACGGTCTCCAGCTGCTCTTAGTGCTTAATTTAAAATGTTAACGTAGGCCCAATCCCTGTTTATCACAATGATCAATGATCACGCTGACGCTTCTGTCGTCTCTCAGTCATCACTATAAATACCCGGATGATCTTCTCATAACGGACGGAAAAATCAATTGTGGAATTCAACGGTCAGTGTCTAGATAGCATAGCAGAAGTAGCGCGGAGGGAGGGGGGGGGCATCTTTAATCTCTATGTAAATGGCAGCGACTCGAGTGGATAATAACACGAAGAAGAGAGTTCCCCGTCGTCACCTCCAATAAGAGCGCTAAGGCAGTTTTAAAGTGGGACAGCACTCGCTCGCTGTTACTGCGAACGCTGCTAACGCTGCTAACGTCGGCCACGCAGACTGTACAGTGACGGAGAAAATTCAGAAATAGTCAGATGTGATTGTGGAGAAGAACTGTGCCGTCTGGGTTCTGTTCAGGCCCAGTTCGTCAGGGACGAGACAGTCGCATGCTGAACGGCGATGATAAAAAGGGCGATGACGCAAACATCAGCCGTCAGATTTGGCCCAGATTTCTCGCTGAAACCTGCAGGTTGAATTAAACTTTGCTGCACTCAGTCGTTCTGTGGTTAAACCTGTTGCAGGAACCGAACCTCTGGGTTGCTCACAGCTCAGTTTAAGCGTCACGCAGTCCTTCTAGCCGTCGACTCCAGCTGGTAAGATGTTAAAACGCCATCACTAAATACGTAATATTAGGGGGAATTCCAATTCCTCCCTTAACCCTCAATCTCAACCCTCAATCTCAAAAATGTGCGCTCCCGCTAAATCCAAGTGATGTCCCGATTCTAAGAACGTCCAATTGAGGGACAAGTTTGAGGGCCGTATCGCCCTCAAAATTGAGATTCGCCGACACCACCCTTGGAAGTAAGGGCTACCCAGAAGGCATTGGGTAATTTAGTCAAGACATCTTCGAAAAGGATGGCGAGAAAAAAAACTAGCTACAAATGTAAGTATCTTCGTAGTTCTTAAAGATATAAATGTTACGAAACCATCTTATTGTCTTTGTTTGAGACTTTTTTCATGGATTAACATCGTTGTTGTGTAACATTTATTTTTTACTTTACGATGTTTGCTGCCGGACCGGCGGTCCCGGCCGGCTTCACGTTACTTGTATATGTTGTTGTGTAGCGACGGAGGACTGAATAATGTATCCTCTATTGTGTTATTTGCTAATATTATTTAGAGAATATACGGCGCTCTTTTCAATGTTATCCCTGTGTCATTTCAGGAAATACAGAGACAACACGGCTCTGATACATTTCAGTCTGAAGATGTAACTGCACTTGAGGGGTGTCCCATTTCTAAGTCACAAGATAGCCCTGACACTTACTTTTGAGGGTTAAACTTGATGGCCGAAATTGAGAGTTAAGGGAGAGGGTTGAGATTGAGGGTTAAGAGAGGAATTGGAATTCACCCTTACTGTCCAACTTAGAGATGCTTGACTACAAGACCCAATGAGCAAAACACATGCAGCGGCGTCCTCACAACGCTCAGTCGTCGGGGCGTCCAGCTGATGGGAGTCCAGCAGGAACCAGGATTTCACAAATTATGTGCCTGATGGGAAACGATTTGCCGATTTGCCAGCGCTCACTGACCGAGAGCAGTGACTACGCTGTGATTCTGGCAACTCCATTGCAGCTGTGCAAACCTCATTTAGTCCCGTTTGTGTGTGTAAGTGTGTAAAAAAATAAAATATGAATCATCTGATGTTTTGGTTACAGGCATCAACATGCGGCGGAGGGCTGATAATTTGTACGTTGCTTTGCAGTAGAGGTCTTCACAGGTCCACTTTAATGAACCTGAACCTGAATGGACCCGTGAAAATTTGATCCGAAACCGACCCGACCTGAGCTATTATCATGAATCCGGGAGTCCGAACCCAAATGGACCCGCAATATTTGGACCCGGAACCGACCTGACCCGAGTCTTTAGTTTCCAACCACGAACCGAACCGAGTTCCTTGAATAGAACCGAGACAATCCAGCCCATAGTAGCTCATGTTAAAACTTGTCTAGCGTTGAATAAAACTTGATTTTCTTACCTAAAGTTGTCTTCTTCTACCCGGTTCAGTTGCTACATAGGCTACGTGATGTAAACAGCAATAAATCCACGTCATTATTTTCTTTGTGGATACAGATGTTATTGGTAGCAACTGCTAACGCTAATAGCCTACACCGGTCAGAACGTGTCGTAAATATGTTCTCTCATCCAACGTTGTCATGTTGGCGATCTGTTGTGTTTTACAGCTGCCGGGCAAACCGCTAATAACACGCTATGGTAACACGATTGTTTCATGACAAACACGCCACGTTAATGAATAATTAATCAACTGCCCCGAGTCCTGACATTGGCTGCCACCGCCAATATCTTTAACTCTCTTGAGTAAACACGGACCCAGCCTGTCAGAGAGCACCGACCGGACCCGAGACTAACTGTACCGATTCCGAACCCGAAGTCACGTCTTTTGAATGTACCCGAGACCCGATTCGGGTCGGGTCGGAACCTCAGGTTTTCGGGTTTTTCCGAAGACTTCTATTCTGCAGCCATGAGACCTTCTCTGAGTGGACCATGAACTCCTCCATAAACCAGAGTATTCTAGAAGTACATGTTTGGCATTGGCTCTGTCTGACGGCCAGACTGTCTGGATGTCTGGATGGATGATCAGATGATTCATCCTGCTTTTACACACAAACACAAAGTGATCTGATCGTGACCCACATCGCCTTACTTTGTGCAGCCACCACTTTGCACAGGCTGTCGGCGAGGGTGTGTGGTATTTGTTTATTTGTTTCTGGCTTTTTGCTTCCATTTAACATAATCTGCCAGGCAATCACGTCTCAGCAACAGCACAGAAATGGGGAAAAATGTGGCTGTTCTTTTATCATTATTACAAAGAGACAGACCTGGCCGACGCCTGGCTTGAAATACTGCTCAGAAAATTGATGAGAGGAGGAGAAAAATGATCCTTCCATCCACTTTCCGTAGCCTCTTCATTCTTTTCAGGGTCACGGGGGAGCTGGGGCCTATCCACGTCCTGGGCAGGTTTCTGTCATGGTTACTGGTTGCCGTTCCTCTATTTTTGTTTTCGGTTTTGTGTTTTGTTGACTCTACTCTCTTCTACCCGTCTGCCTCCACCTCTCGTTGCCTCCCTTGACTATTGCCACCTGAGCCTTGTTTGTGCCACCTGTTTGTCCTCAGGAAGTGTCCCACGGGATCTTTGCTCTTTTACTCTCCACCACTTCCAATCCAGACTCGGCGCTGACGTTCTAGTTAGCTATTCCAACGACCTGGTTGTGGCGTTCCACGTACGACGCACCCCTCTGTTATGTGCTGGGTTTGTCCCGGGGGTCTTGTCTGGCCCCCGTGGTGATTGGTTCCTCCCCCTTCCCATCTTCCTCACTGGATTTCTTCAGTCTGAGACGTTCACTTAGCCTCTCCACCTTCCTCTTAGTGTACAGTCCCATATTGCTCGACTTGGGGTGAAGCCCTACCAGTGTTGTGAGGGAGTTCTCTTGTCCTGACATCAGTGGCTCCCATTTACTCCTGTGGCTGGTATATCATACCAGCAGGGGCGTCTGATTACTGGAAGAGCGTCTGATCTGCTGGGCTGTACTTCCCATGGCCGGGGGGCCAGGCTGCTGACGTCCCGGGGCACTTCCGGTTAATTTCCGGGTTGCGTCGCCAGTGGACAAGTAAGGTGTAAAATAAAAAGTAAAACAAAAAATATAAAAGATGTATCAAAAGGACAAAAAAAGAGAGATGAAACAGCAGTAAAACCATCTTGGTGACGACTGGGGTAGATGGATAATTCGAAGCTTCATAGCCCCTGGTTTTGGGATTTACTGATCGTGTTATTATAAAGTATAATAAAGTAAACAAAAGAAAAAAAAATAGTATTAACGGGCCAGTGACATAGGATGAGTCCTGGACGTGACATCTCTGGTTGTTGTCTTAAAGGGTTTTGTTAATACTCTGTAATGCTTCGCCTTGAATTGTCTTGTACAGGAAATGTGCTATAGAACTAAACTTGCCTTGCCATTCAGCTGGCTCTCCTGGAACTCTTTCGGTCCATCACAGGGCCACTCAGAGGCTCATGCTTGCCTGATCGAGCCTGTTGTACTGATTATGGTCACTGGCTGATGCTGAGCAATAGCAGGTCAACATCAGTCTTCTTTGCTTAGCTGCTGGACTGCTTTGAACCTCCGTACATCGTCATCTAAGGGTGCTTTCAGACCTGTGGCCCGTTTGTTTTGTTCCGATTCAGGGGCTAAATCGACACAGTTGTTTTGTTTTTCGTTTGGGGCATTTGTGTTCACAAGGCAACCGTCTGTAGAGGTTCAAAGGTGTTAACAAATGCCATGCGCGTACCAACTGTTCTCTCATTGGTCAGAAATGAACGCGGGAGGAGTTTCCTCTCTTTCTCCCCTCTCTTGGAGGTTGAACCACAGTTATGAGTGAGATGTGTCGGTTACTGTGTCGATTATGTTCTCACCACCTCTCCTAGGCGATCTTGGCTCACTTGTTTTGTCCCGCATCCGAGCGCGATTGCTGTGTTCACATATACCAAACGAACCGATCTTTAGGGGGAAGCGCTCCCTGTTTCGGAACAACTGCTCCAAACGGGACAGATGTGAAAGCACCCTAAGGCAGTCCTTCTCAAACAGTGGGGCGCGACCCCCTGGAGGGGCACGACCCCTTGCAGGGGGCGCGCTGCGATTCCAGGGAACATGCTTCTTTTTGTCGTACTGGAATAAAATGTAATTGCACATATACTCCAGTAGGTGGCAGTGGTGCTCTCATTATCAGGGTGTGCGTAGGTAGTACAGTGATCCCTTATTTTTCGCTGTTAATGGGGACAGGCGCCCACCCGCGAAGATCAAAATCCGCAAACTGGAGCTGGAGCCTCGCCGAGCCTAAATAATGTGTTTAAAATATTTCAAAAAATGCAAAAAAAGTAGCGAGGCACTGCAGCGAAACAAGACAAAGGCTCAACTGTGGTCTTTCTTTTACCTTCACAGTCTCTGGTCTGTGAACCGTAGTAAAGAAACCGCTGGTATTGTGCTATTTTTGGCTCGTAATTAGCAGCTAACACGCTAACAACAATAAAACAAAAAGTCCGGTTTTCTCTGCCTGGAACGAGCACTTTATTCTGGCACTGCAGGAACTTGTAACATCACACAGGTTGTATTGTTGGGCTCCTGTCGGTTAACAGAGAATGTAAATCTATACACGCTGGGCTGCTGTTGATGCTCACTACACTTTCATCTAACCCCGTTTTCATTCTGCCGTCCCACGACACACACACTACATACCCATAAGGCCACCTTCCTAAAGGGGCCAGGCTGACTCATGACATTTCTTTGCTGTGAAAGAACGCGCCCAACATCCTGTGATGTTTTCGCGATTTTTTCTTTATTTTTTATTATATTATATATTTCTGAAAAATCCGCGAATAAATAAAACCGCGGAACTTAAAGCACAAATTGGCAAGGGATCACTGTAAATGTTTTCTTCTACCTGGGGGGGTGCAGTAGATTAATAATAATTGAGAAGCACTGATCTAAGGCAACAGTCAGCATCGGTGGCGGGTGGCGTGAGGTCCGATGCGCCACGGACAAACGTATCTTCGACCCCGTTGGTCGACCAGCAGCCACTCTTCCCGATGGGCTCCATGACGATGGCTTTGAAGAAGAACCAACACCCTTGGTTATTCACTGCGTAGATTATCATCTTTCCAGTCCTAATTGTATTTTGTGTGTGAATCCTGACAACTGGAACAGTAATTCATGTGTTATCGGTGATGCTGTGATTACTTTATGGATTTCCATCTGTAGGTTGATATTAACGAGTAAAAGACAGAAATCCATGTTTATGTTCACTAACCACAGCGCAGTTCAAACTCAAATAATATCGAGGTGGATTCTTCTGTGGCTTCCTGGCAGCTAAGAAAACAGTCTTCGTCCTTTAATATGATGACAGTCAGTGTCTGTGTGCCCTTGTTCCACAAGTTTTGATTTAAAGTTATTTTAAAATTGCTGCTTCATTCTTCTTTTTTTTTCTTTTTAAAAAGGATAAAAAATGAAGAAAAATCTGTTGGCTGTCGCACGCCTGGAAATTATGTTTTACACAATTCCCAGTGTTTCGCTCAGACCGGCTCTGGTGAATTAAATGAAGTACGAGTACACGGGGGTCTCTGCCGAGTTCTTCGCCCAACATCCTCCCTGGCCTGAGATCGGGGGGGCTGAGGCTCTCGCCTCCCATTCTGCTCCCTGGAGGTTAATTATGCCCACTTTGCCAGCCGTGACTCACTTTCTGTCTGCCTGAGCGGCTCAGACGACTACCAGGCGCGGCAGCGCTGCTGTTATTGCTAACAACTTGCTCCTCCAAGCATTTTCTGTTGACACGTGATCTATCGCTGCCATGTCAGGGATGGCTAATTAAAATGACTGACTGTGCACAACCCCAGAGCTGAAGCTGGCCGTGAACCTTTTTATTTTTGCCATTCGGATAGTGTGTCTGAAAGTGCCCACTTTTCACCAGTTTCTCCCATTTGTCTATTAAGGAGTTAACTACCGCCAAGTGATTCCACATTTTCTTTCTACCCCTGTTCGCTTGTTCTTCCTGTTTCTGACAGTATTTTCTGCAGATTAATGAGACTGCACATGAAACTTAGCTTCACAAAAGCCTGAGGAGCAATATTGCTGCTTCTTTAAGATATATACCCTCTTGTTTGAGCCTTTCTCTAACATTAAACTAGTTCATTGTGTTTGTAATTTAATATTTGCGTAACACTTAAGAGCTTGACTCATTTTCGGATCTCAACAGTACAGACCCAAAAGAAATGCATCCTTTTGCAGCACTTAGGCTGCACTGAAACATGGCTCGAATTGAAAATAACCGCCAAACCCGTCATTGGAGAAAATCCATTTTCTTCCCCAGCCACGTTCAAACTCTTCAAGATGATGTCGAAAAAATAAAAAATAAAAAATGGCTATGGCATATGGCTTCCTCATCTAGAATGGCTGTGATGCTATCATGCCGATGACATCTGCTCAAAGACAGACAGCGGTGTCTCCAGGCGCTGCGTCACCCATCAACCACCATCTCCAGCATCACATTTCCCCCTGATGGCAACACATCTGAAGCACAAAACCATGAAGGTTTTATTCTGTAAATGATTCTGACGTCTCTGCGCCTTGATGTATCCGCAAGTCTATAATTCAGAAGTGGGATTCTTGGCTTGGTAGACACGGAGAAGACAGACATTTAACCGTGTCCCTTGGGACATCCTTGAGGAGGGGAGTTCAGGGAGCTGGTGGTACTTGGCCTGCTGTTCTGGGCTGTTCGGTCCAGGTGTAAACTGAGCGAGAGTTCAATTCTGTTCATAACTTTTATATCGGAGGATTTCTAGGTTCTAGTTTGGTGGTGTCAAGACTTCATCTCTACTTTTTGGAGATGATGTGGTCCTGTTGGCATCGTTGGCATCTTCAGCTATGAGTTGTGTGGCAAATTTGTTTTCAAATGTTCTGCATGAATAAATTTGACCTCGACCTGTGACTTGGATGAAGATTACATCACATTTTACTGCAGAAAACCAGTTCATTTTACAACAGTTGCAGTCAAATGAAGCAAAGTTAGACTTCTCTGACCCAATCGTCAGTGTGTAAAGTCACTGTGGCACAACGAAGTGCCGTTCTGGAATGCTGTGTCGGGTTTCGGATCTGTGCTCCAGACAAACTGCCATTTAACTGAGCACATGGTGAACAATAGCGATGTTACGAGATGTGCCGAGGCTTCGAGGCGCGTGTCGAGTAATGGAGGGGGCGTTTCCGCAAAGCGCATATCGAGGCTTGCTTCATTTAGGGGAGGGGCCAAAAATGATGACGTCCAAAGCCTCGCCACCCTACTGTACCATGTGACTGCTTCGGGAAGTGGTTCAGTCTGTCGCCGCAAGGTTCGACAGCGATATAAACCCCTCAGGCTCCATTCAAGATGTGGGTTGTTGGTAGAAAGTTGCAGTCAGTTCAGAGTTTGGATAGATGATTTGATAGTTTGGACACTAGAGTTTAGATAGCGTTTATATAGTTTGGAGAGTTTAGAGAGAGGGATAGTTTGAAAATTTAGGAGAGTGAGGAGAAAAGAATAGCTAAGAGGATGGAGCCAGCTAGGAAGAGGAAGATTTCCCCTGCGTGGAAACATTTTGATTTGATAACTCCTAATAACCCTCTGGAATACTGGGAGATGGAAAAATGACTGTACCCCCATTTATATAATCGTTCTCTTGTGTTTTTGTGCACATCATCATCTTCTGTACCATGTGAAAGGGTGTTTTTAAAGACCAGAGATGTTGTGGAAAAAAGAAGAAATCACTTAAAACTAGAGCTGGGCAACGATTAAAATGTTTAATTGATTAATCCACAATCAGCTGTCATTGAGATCCAGCTGCCTGTGATTATACACCCGGCCTGTAGGTGGTGTCGTGTGCACATGAAGCTTCGAGTAATAAACCCTTTCTGGAACCGATTGGCTCAAGTTATACGTTGCCTCGTGAGGCTTCATCTCGCCATCACTAGTAAACAATGTCAAACCAGCCAGCCCCTAGTGCTTATTCGGAGAACTGCACGTCCGCTTTGGCTTCACACAAAAAGATTCGGGATATTCTTGACCGCGTGGGCGGTGCAGAGGTCTCAGGAAGTCATGAATCAAATGTGTTAGATTCTGCTTTTTTATGGAGCCAGAAGAGTCACAGCTGCTGGCACTGCTTTTAAAGCAGATTCACTTCTGAGATGGAAATCACAGCGTGGGCTCGGGAACACTTCTGACAACTACAATCAAAAACAGTTTGTCGCCGTAACCCACAAATACAAAACACGGGGACGAAATCCAGAAAAAGCACACCCCCTTCTCAGAGTCCAAGTCCATTTAAGATGGACTGATATTCAGCAGAAAACTGTCCTGCAGCCAAACAAAGCAAAGTTTTAAATATTTCATGGACAGAGCATCTATGTGGGCCAAACGGGGGGGGGGGGGGGACCATCCAGCGAGTTATCACTGCACAGATTTGAGGCCAGCATCCTTGATGGTACGGGTCCCGGCAGACCTCTGCTCAGAAGGGCCCTGGAACGATCTGGTGTTGCTCCCAGCTCCTCCAGCCAGACCACGGAGGAGCTGCCGGTGGAAATCTGGGGCAGGACCTGCCATTTCAAATGTCGTTTTGGTGGCAACATCCGCACAGTCCCCAATTATAAATACTTTTTAGCTTGAATCCCCCGTACGGTTGTCACGGATGTAAAATCTAACTACAGGGGCCGAAACCCTTGAACCAGGCTGTAAATGTGTTTATTTCTGCAGCAAACGTGGACATTTTAACATGCGCGTCAACGGGGGATTTGCTCGATTTTGGAGCCGGCCCCCGGTGGTCCATCGAGGAACTACAACAAAGCCCTCCTCCTGGTGGGAGTCAACCCAGAAGGAGGATGGTTGCATCCCGCTTCCGGGTTTAACCAGCGACGCATGGCTGTATCTTCAGCTGGTTTAGGCTACTTCCTGTTTTAGTTTTAGAGTGCGTCATTAGCACCTCTCCTGATTGTTCACACCTGTGTCCTGGCAGCGCCTCTGACTATATGGAGTGTTTTGAGTTTGAATAAAGGAGATAGTTTGATAGTCCAGCCTCCTGACCTCCTGCATGGACCCTCTGCACCCGAATCCTGACAGTATCAGTCTTCCTTTTCTTTCCTTTCCATTCTATACTTTATCTACCTTTTTGCCTCTGAATGCGATGGCACATACTCCACCTCATCTGATTTATTGCATCAGTTCAGCTCATAACATTCACAGCATGTTGTACCCACTTATATTTATCATTCCATTCCACCATGAGCAGGTAGGCTGTTTTGATTGATTTTCATTGCAGAAAACGCAGAGAAAACAAATGCAGTGGGGGAAAATGTAAGATATTGTGCTAGCAAAGAGCAAAATCCAACCAGATGTTCATTTTTGTCAGATTCAAGGCAGGATTCTCTGCTGATTGGCCCGGACTTTCAGCTCAACGATAAAACATGAGGTTGAATCAGCGGATCGATGCAGAAACACCTTGGGCAGATGTATCGGCTCACGTCTTCAGATGGTCAGTCCGCTGCATAATTTTAAACTCTGTGTGGCATCAAACGCAGTTCAGTCAGTTTACTTGACTTGCTTTAGCAGCACGGCACAGGAATCTATCTTAACATGGCCTTCCATGTTTCCATATGCAGGAAAATTATCTACTTCATGAAGAGCTTGTTATGCTTGACTTTTTGAAAAGGACGATGCTCAAAAGCAACTCACCGAGTGGATTCGAGCCACCGGCGTGCTCTGCAGCAGAAGCAACCACACAACACGACGGACTACAGCACCGTGCAGATCCAACCTGCTATCGTGGGAAGGTATAAAGCATAATTTATGTCATAAAAATGAGCAGCAATGCACAGTGCAAACTAACTCCAGAAGCTTGAAATATTCTGGGATCGATGTTTACGCTATAAATTTTGGATTTGGTCTGAAATTGGCTTTTCTAAGTGCATAACAAAATACAAGTCCTTAATGGAAATGCTTAAGGAGACGGCAAGGGGGTCAAACACATAAGACTTCATTCACGAGAGACAGCACATCCCCAACACAACTTTATTTTACCATTTTAAAAGATAACTGGGCCAATATTGATGTGAAGAGAAGATATTGAGCCAGGGGTGAAGAGGTCAATAAATCACTCAGAATCATCACCCCGAGGACGGTAAAACTGGACAGATGACTTCAGTTACTTTGATCCAAAGTGTGTGGGAGGCTAAATTAATCTTTTTGCAAAGCCTGTGCAAGTTCTAAACAAGGTTTGTGTCGGTTTGGCAGAAAAAGACAGAGAGTTATCCCCTGGACTGACCGCGGCGTGAGTTTATAACTCTTTAACATCAAACCTTCAAGAGTCGAATCGCCACTTCAGCACAAAATATCAGATGAAGACGTTTGAAAAGGCACAGAATCTCGATGTGATAAATTTGATAAATGTGAAGTTTGCACAATTTCCTGAGGTTTATTAAATGCCTGTGAGATGTGCTGGTCCCTTTCTTTTCAACAGCTTTGTTCACAGCAGCTACTTTTGTTGCTCAGCCTTTAGATCCACACGTGCTAACATGACCAACTACGCCAGGATTGGCCTGCTGAGCCAAAAGGGTGATCTTTTTTTTTTTTTTTTTTTAGTTGATTATTATCCCAGAAACACAAGTAACCAGCCAACTCTCTTTGTTCATTTAAACAAGCCGTTCAGTGACTAAAATAAAGACTCCCGAGCACACATGATGGGTCAGACCAGGTGAAATTAAATTATACCCATGATGCCTCTGATTTGTCAGAATCTAATATAGTCTTCATACCTTCAGAAGACTCACTCCAGGGGGAATATAAATTAGGGGCCTTTGCCTACACGTGTTGGAAATGTTTTTTCCTCTTGTGCCCGCTCATTATTAAATCTTTTTGGTTTGTTAAGTAATGCACAGGGACTCAGTTTGATACACAAAGTACTTATGTGCTGCTAAGTGGATTCTACTCGAGTGAGACTGTTTTTTGGCAGGATGTATTTCAGCGCTGCTTATCTGAAAACTGATACGTGGACCTCGGGCTTCAGTTTCTTGACCAACTGCTATTAAAACAAAAATTTATTGCAAAAATTATTTTATTTGACTGTACTTCTATACATATTTGCTGATTAATCACAATTAATCTCATTGTATATGCAAAATCAAATAAGGAATTCAAAAGTAGTGTAAAGGTCACTTTTATTTAAATGTTCTGCTGCCATATGAACTATAGTCCCATAACATTTGTTGTAAATATCATCTTAAAAAATGTAAAATAAAATAAAGCTTATTGCTACTGCCAGGGCATTAATGTCATTCTGGTTTTTTAATGAAAAAAAAAAAAGTCTACCAACAAAATCCTAAACCACAATCAGAACATTAAAACAGGAAATTTCTGAGGTAACAGCAGAAACTTTTAACGGGGAGTTCAACTTGTCAGTTACAAATAACCTTGTTTCTGTTGAATCCTCTGTCTGGGAGAACTTTAAAATAAAAATGTCCATGTTACAGTTCAGTAACTTTACCAATCTCCATGTCTGTTTTAGCTTTTCTGCATGTTTACCTGCCAATTCTCTTCCGGTTCTGCAGCAGCCAGAAACAGACTTTTCAAAACAAAAGCATGTGAGCAACATGCATTAATGTGCAATAAAATAAGTGTCAGTTATGTCACTAAATAAATGATAATAACCCGTAACTTGTCTAGCTCTAATATATATATAAATATATAAAAAATTTTAAACCCACAGTGTGAGGTCACGGGTCAAATTTACCATAAGATTAAACAAAAGAAAAACAACAACAATAAATAATTCATTGTAAAATGAGCCCCTCCCCTTCTGTTAAAAATTATTATTACCCTCTGTATGAAAATGCCAGATTAGAATAATGTGTATTGTGACATGGGTGCCATACAAGGAACCACTGTGGAAATGTTAAATCATGCCTTTAGGGCATGCCTTAATCATGCCTTTTTAGTCATAAGTCATTTATTTATCTTTTAATCTCTTTCATTCCCAGTCTCTCTCTATGGCTTTTAATGGTGGAACTTTGGTGTTTTTGTTCCCCTTTTTTCCCCACCTCTAATTTAGATGGACATAGAAATATGTTTGGGATGATGGATGGATGGATGGATGGATATAAAGGCCTTGGTTCAGAACTAGTGCTTTAAGGTATCACATGACTCCTGTAGACCCGTTGTAAGGATCGTACGGGTCCAATGCCATGTGAACTGGGCCCTGGTGTGAGGGTGAAGCCTTGGTGGCTCAATCCATGGCTGAGATGACCTCGATACACAGCACAGGTTCTGAAACCAGTCTCCTGAAGAAGGCCTGGACTTTATTCCTCTACGGAGACTCCCTGGGTGAGAGGTGGCAAGCAGGACTGGGGGTCAGAGAAAGGCTCTGTCAGATACTGAACCCCTCATTCATTTGTCATCATTTGTTCCTCAGCTGTAAGTTGTTCTGGATAAAAATCTCTCTGAAATTGACGTGATAAAACATAACTGGCAGAGCCCGGAAAGTTGGTCGGGATGGTCGAAACACAAGTGGATTTTTATGTCTTGGAGTGACTCTCAGATTACTGTACACCAGCGAAACCCAAAAAGCTCCAGGAGCTGGAACAATTTCAACCATGATGATCAAATTAAATAATTATACCAAAAACATAATTTTAATTCCAGGCTGCAGTGCTACAAATCTGTAGAAATGCCAAATGGCCTAAATAAATCTTTTTATTTTCCTCAGAATGCCGAATGTTGGTCTGATTTCCAACAATATGATGAATTCTATTCAACACGGACAATGACGAACCATGACTTCATATTCCATCTGTACTTGATCCAGCTGACATATTAATAAGTCCTGATGCAATCTCGCTCCTTGCATCCCTCCATGCAAAAGCTGAATTTCCACTGAACGCGGCGTGTTATTGAGTCTGACAAAGTGATGCAACCAGAGGCAAGGTCAAGTGTTGGTCTGGAGGCAGAGGGCGACGCCGGCACGCCTGGATTATTAACAAGGTGAGACGGCGCATGAAAGAGACATGTGAATCGGTATCTGCCCGACTCATTTAATTTCTGAAAGACTCATCGCAGGTTCCCCCGTGCGACGGTTTATTGCGGGGAGAGTGATGGATGGACCAAATCATTCTTGTTTAGTTGACAATAAGGTGTAAGCGAAAGCCATTTAAACGTGGATGATGTAAAGCCTGTGTTTGTCGAAGGTTCAGCAACAGCGTAGGCGGGAGAGTTTTAGGTAAACAGCTTCCTCTTCTTCAAACGTGTTGGAAGGCAACACACCGCAGTCGACAGCAGTGGATGTTTATGCGAGAAGCTCCTTCCTCCCCGCTGGGTGTTGCGTTGTAAGCAGAAGCATCTATCAACACCACATTCAAATCAGTTCTTATTATGCCTTATGACTATTTTTGGCTTTTAATACCTTTATCCCTCCTACAAAGGACTTTGCAGCTCTTCTGGAATTGAACCTTTATTATCGAGGCGGCTGTTGAACAGGTAATCCTTTACCTTGTGTCACGTCCGTTTCTCTTTCCAGCCACAAAGACCAGTTGCTCCAGTTCATATTCAAATTCAAATTCAAAAATACTTTATTAATCCCCCAAGGGGGAAATTTAAGTTTCAGTACACCACCGATGAACCAAACCGTCTCCTCTGGGAAGACTGAGCTCCATTCAGTCCGGCGAGCGACGGAGCCGACCGTCCCAGAGCCCGGTTCATCATGCGGACCGGACCAGGCCGTTGTCGCCTCCCCCGGCGGTGCTGGGCCCCACCAGGTCACCAGACGGCCCCTGCCAGGTCAGCTGACCCATCCGGTGTGTAGACTGCTGGACGGGGGCAGCATGCCCCCGCTGCTACGTCGGGGGCTCCCGTCCAGGCTCCGTGACGCTGCAGCCCGGATCCAGTGGCAGTGGTTGCCACGGGTAGCAGTTCAGGACTATTTAGCTTAGCTTAGCTTTCCCGAACCGGCCTCCAGCGACACCGTCCATGTCCGCGGCGGCAGATCTCCACCAGCCGCAAGAGGACCGATCCGCCCCCTGCAGACAGTATGTAAACCTCCGACCGCAGATCACCACAAACCGGGCACAAACTGGAGCGTCCAGCGTCCAGCATCCAGCATCCAGCGTTGCAGGGATAAGTCCCCGGAGCAGCAGCGAGAGGCGTCGTCCAGGCAACGACAATCATGAGATGGGTTTAAATGTTCAGTCTGTAAACTTCTGGCATGGGTTTTTCTTTTCATGAGGATATAAGAGAGGTTTTCCTTTGGAGAACAATGCATCATGGTTATATTTCTGCTGTGCGCGGCAGAACGGTGTTGCCACTCCAGAGTCTGCCGAACATTCTCGGATGTCTCATGTAATCAAACCTGCGTTCTGATTCGTCTTTCAAGCCAACCTGCAAACAGCTCTCCTCCCAGACCTCAGCCTGACCTCCAATATACCTTCAGAAAATTACATTATGAACCACCTACTCGGTGTTGTGCTGTCTTTATAGCTCGCGCCTGCCTTGCGGGCATCCATCCGTATACTTTTCAGAGTACTAGGCTGCTCGGAAGAATCCAATGCTGCTGACTGTTGCAGCGAGGTTTAGGGATCCGCGGTTATTACAAAGCTTTTCACTCTGAGGTTTTTCTAATATAATAGAGTCATCTAGTTGACAATGATGGAAGAATATTTCATGTTGAGGCTTTTTCAGATTACTTCTGCTCTCTGAAAATTAGAAATGACCTTTTACTGAACAGTGAACAGTTGTATGGAGGTTGAATTTTTACAATCAGACAAAATCATCCCCTTGCACATCACTTTTGCCATCAGAAAACCCAAAATGACAACAAAAGGACAAAGTGATGCCAAAGATGCCGTGGTCATCATTTATGCGCGGTTTGCGAGGTGATCTTTGATAGAAGTGAATGACCAAAGATCATTGCAGGGATGCACGATGGTATCGGCACGACATTGGTATCTAAAGACTAAAAGATGCAGACGGTCCTACACTGACATATACGTACATCAAGCACGCTGCATTGTTTTCTCGAACCGCTCAGCGCCATGTTACAAAGAGGAGCAGCAGTGCTGAGAAGCCGGCGGGAACACGCCCACCAGTTAGCTGTTAGTCTGCCTGGTTTAGCCTCTGCTAGCCTAGCGTCCAGTGTTGTACCTGAACGTGTTCATTGAACGAAAGTTCACGGACTAGTTCATATTTTGTGCAAACGTAAACTGAGCGCGTTCACTTTCTCCTTGACGAGCATCGGCTGAGAATGAGTTCATTTGAGCTCTTTCAAAACCGTTCCAGGTTTCCAGCAAACCCCATTTAAAATCCACCACAAACGAGCCTGATATGTATCTGAGGAAATCAATCAAACATGGCAACACGAGCTGTCGCTGCTGTCACGCTAACAATTGCATCATCAAACATTTAAAACGATCATGAATGAAGATGAGAGCTGCAGTTACCCAGAGCTGGAGGAGCGCCCCGACTCCCGGGGAGGGGATTGAAATATTGAAATGGCGGAAAAAAACATTTGCACCTTAAGGACCTGTTTTTGTCATATATTAAAGACCATTTGGCAGCAAGTTTTTCCTCATATTTTTAACTGCTCTACATCAACATGTAGAACAGTGATTCCCAAAGTGTGGGCCACGGCCCCCTGGTGGGCTGTCGAGGTACTACATATGGGCCGTAAGAGGTCATTAAAATTAAACAAATATGTTTTAAATTCTCGATCTTTTTAAAATATGTTTTGAATTACTGTAAAATATTCATGATATTATTTAAAAAAAAAAAACATTAAGAAGTAATAAAACAAACCAGTTAAGTTATTCTACTGTCATTTTAACGTAATATGACAAGTGTAAACTATTTGTTGACCCCTGACATTAATATCAGAACATAGCTTCTAGTCCTGTCTGGTGATCACAGTTGTATTTAAAGGTTTCGGTGGACCATGTATATTTTTCACATTTCAAATTGGTTGCTGTAGAGAGAAGCTGAAACGGAAATTACAGTTTAACTGCGCTGTCCTTTCAATGCTAATGTGAACCCTGATTGGATAAAGATTCTGAATTGGACACATAGTTTTCGACAGATAAAATGGATAAAATAATTGGCGTTTGTGGTGGGGTAGTATATGGGCAGTGGCAATCATTTTGACAATTAATTGCTTACAGCAACATTAAAAAAGAATAAGAAAAAAATAACTAAAAATGAACTATTTAGTTCATTTTTTGAAATGGTGAACTGAACTAGTTCAGTTTTAATTTCTGTGAACTATGAACTGAACTAATTCGTGTAGAAAGTGAACTTGCCCAACACTGCTAGCGTCACAACTGAATGTTGAATGAATGTCAGCATTAAGTACCGCATCAGAAGCAGAGGCGGGTTATATCGGCGTCTGCAAATGGCAAAAACCTGTTGAAAAAATATCGGATATCAGATATCGGCAAATATCCAATATCGCACGTCCCTGACGGGTTTCACTGATCTTTCAGTGCTGCATGTGATTTAAGGTGTTGAATCTTCTCTTGTGATGCAGATTTCTAGTCGTAACGTGGATTTTGTTTTTAAGTAGGTCGAGACCGAACTGATTCGGGCCTCTGGAAGCTGCTCAAGCAGTACTTGCAGGTTGTGCAATCCAACTGATGTGTTCTAACGTAAGAAGAAAACGCTGCTGCCTGCACCCTGCAGGGATGATTAGAAGATAAGAATAGAAATGTGCATGTGGCCATGCATTTGTTGCCCTTGTTGAGGGTGAAAGTGGGTTCTTAGTTCCATGTGGAGTCGGTGTAAACAATTTTCAAAGAGAGCTATAGATTTAGGAGGGAAAAAACAACCCTTTGGTTCCTCACAAAAGCAACAGCTATATTTAAAGTTGCTCCAGTGTTGTTTTGCCGCTTTATCTGGTTTTACATGTCGTTCATCTTGAGTTGCATTTGTCTAATACCAGGACTCACTACCGTCAGATGATTCTTTTTATTACGTTTTTACATTTTAAAAAGAAAAAGGAATCAAAGAGGGGGTGCCGACGCCTGCACATGACTGCAGACGAGCATTCCCTGTGTAGGGAGGTGGTGGTGGTGGTGGGGGGGGTGATACTATTTTGATAATTTCAAAAACCAGGCGTAGCTCCCACCTCGCTGCCTGACTCTAAATAATCAGTTCTGAATCTGAGTGAGACAGAGAGACAAAACTCAAAGTCAACAGCCGCCTGAAGACAAACCGAAGCCCCTGTCTTAAAGGCGGGAGCCCGATAATGAAGGAAGCGGCGGCGTTCCTGCAGCTTCTGCCGAACGCCGCCGCCGTACGTTCCGGGTGGAGCACCCCGATGTGATAATGAACCCTAGATGTTTTGACTGAAAACTATTCATCTTGTCACGTCCTTAATCCTCCACCGTCGTACAACGAACCTGTGAGTGCGCACACCGAGTCTGCAGCGCTTATATCTGTGGGGGGGTATAAAGAGCTTGGACTAATCCCAATACCCGGGACAACGAAAAATAATTAATTGCGCCTAATTTGCTGCTGCCTAAACAGAGATTGGATTTTGTTTAATGCTAAACAGGCCGGTCCAGGAAATAAACACATTCCTAATTTTAAATACTCCCCAAAGTGATTCTCGCTTTTCTCTCCGCTCCTCACAAGAAAAAATATGCAAATGACAGAATTTAGGTTTCATTCGCTGCACTGAGAGCAAATGGAGGAATATCCCCGAGAGGGTCTGAATTCTTAAATGAGCCCGCTCCATTCTCTCTTCAAAGCCCCGTCCCTGAGCCGCATCCACCCTCTGCCTCGGTGATGAACTCGCTTCCAGGCCAGAGGTGTTTAATCTGGACCGGGCCTGAGCCCTGCCTATTTATTTCCTCTTCTTCTTCTTCTTCTTCTTCTTTTTTACATCCCCACCCACCGTCACATGAGATATGAGTGTGAAGAGCTGGGTGGGTGCTGAGTGACTCAACAGCTGCTGCTCGCCTCAAAGTGGGAGAGTATGAATGAATAAATTCAAGGGCTTATCTTGAAGCCTTCTGATCAGCGTGGGGCGAAGACAGATGACTGACTGAAATGGAGCGTGGACCCGATACTTGCATCATCTCTCGCAGGTTCACAAAGGTGCGTGTGACGTTATTGGATTGGCACTTTAAATGGACTTTTCCATGACTCGCTGTGATGAAATGTGTCTCTGAGAATGTCACTATCAGACTGCGCTGTGTGTCGTGCATTTCAAGGGACACGAGAAGTTTGGTTTATTTGTCACGAGCGGCGCGGCGCCGGGCCTGTCAGAGTGTTTTCAATCATGTCTTCTGTGTACGACCTCATCCTGAGGGACGAAAGTGGGCCAGAACGGACTCTTTGACAGAGAAGAGAGCAGCTGCCTCTACAACCAGGCCTGTTTGGCTCCGCCTTAAACGCACTAGAGTTCGTTCGTTAGCTCGGAAAGTCCGGTTCGTTTGAGGAGGTTTGAACGCGCTTTGGTCCGCCTCATAACTAGGGGCGTGAAAAAAAATCGATTTGGCAATATATCGCGATTTTCGGCCGCCCAATATAATATCGATTTTTTTTTAGGAAAATACTTAAATGTGCAAAAACACTAATAATTTACAATAAATAGCTTGTTTTTAAGCAAATAGTTTTAACTCAATTTGTCCTCTGAATGATCAATATCATCTGATGAACAAATACAGCAACTTGATTTTTCATCTCTACTTTTAATTTTGATATTAACTGGGTAGAATATCGCAATATATTGTGATATCGCGATATCGAGATAATATCCTATCATGTCCCAAGTATCATGACTAACTGACTAGACTAACTGTACCGATTCCGACCCGAACAGGGAGTCACGTCTTTTGAATGGACCCGAGACCCAATTCGGGTCGGAACCTCGGGTTTTCAGGTTGTCGGGTTGTTCCGAAGACCTCTACTGTACAGTGGTATCTCTTTTTACGAACGTCTCTACATACGGAATTATCAGGTTACGAAACGCCTCAATGGGAAAATATTCCCTCTTATTACGAAAGAAATTTCAGTATACAAAAGGCAAAAATACAGTAGCGCTGCTACTCGCAGCTCCCAGAGTTTACTAAACGTAAACATACTTGTTGCTGCTTTGCCATTGGCTATCGGCTAGCATCTTCCTGGCATTCGGACAGTTTTACGTGTGTATATTAACTTTTATTTTTTTTTTTACCCCAAGAAAGTGATGGAGAAAAGAAGAAAAGAAGAAGAAGAGAGTTTTATTCATACTATCGCTCACTATGTTGATGTTTGCCTTGCACATTTTCAAAGGATTGTTAAAAGCTGACAAAAGCAAATGTCCTTGGATCAGTTCTTTACAGAACGTCAGGCAAAAACCTTTATTATTTACTTTATTCTTTGTTTTTTACATTACGTACAACTCTCATTTGCAGTAATCTAATTGTAACATGTATTTGTTACATGTTCTGCTGCATTTTTATGATTATAAAGAAAATTAATGTCCGAATTTTGTTGGGCTTGGACTGGATTAGGGCATTTACATGAAAAACGCGTCTCAGGTTACGAAACTACTTCCAGAACTGAATTAATTTCGTAAATAGAGGTGCCACAGGACAAACAGTCCTGTTTATACGCTCTTTGTACATGTGCAAAGTTAACATGACCCCAGTTTGTCTGCAGGGAACGACATCTGAGCCCCGTCAGTGTCTCGAAAGAGAAATTTATTCTCGCTACAAACGTATCTTCCATTCTAACTCATGACACTTTGGTGCGTAAATAAAGTTTGCACCCTCATAGTCGAACCTACTGTTGTTTTCACTCTGGAATTTCCTCTTTTTCTCTGAATAAGATCATTGATCTACTTTCACCACTGATTGCACCAAAGTCAAAAAAAAAAAAAAGTAATTGGATTACCTGCATATTAATGAGTAATTTTCCCTTTTTAGGTTCCAGTGGTCAAAGTAAAGAATGACATCTCAGTGTCTAAGTAAATGTATTTCCATGCAGACTCCCCTTGTCAGTTCTCTTTTATTACTCCGAAGGAGCTCATTCTTCATAATATGACTGTTTTGCAAAGAAAGAACTGCCCACAAACACAACGGGTATAACTCCAGAGACTCATGACAGGCTATTAAGCTTGTGCAGATGAAGCTTGAAGAAGCTATTATAAAACAGTCCTTTTAAAATCCACCTGGGTTTTTACCTCTTGTTTGTGAATGGTGATATAAAAGCTTTTTTTTTTTTTTTTTTTGTGCATGTGTGTGGCACCTAATTACAGCCTGGTCTCTCAAGGAAATGTGATGTGCACACAACCTTCCCACTTAATACAAATACAACCTTAGACGACACACAGAAGATGACAGACAGTTTTCACTGTTCCATTATCTAGTTAACTAAATCAAAGCCAAAATACAGGAGCAGCGTGTGAATAATTTAACACATCCTGACTGCTTCCATGAGAACCGAGAGAGTAAGTACCAACCAGGTGCTGCTAATTAAATGCACTTGATGAATTGATCACCAGCAGGTGTGCGGACCTCTATGAAAGTGGACGCTTTGGCAGCTTGCTGGTCTGAAGCGTTCAGGTGCGCTAACATGATAGTAAGAATTAAAGACATCAGCAGTTATCTCGGAGAGGCAGTCGTCCCCGCGCATCAGTCCGGGAAGGGTTATAAGGCCGTTTCCACACAATTTGAAGTCCATTATTCTGCAGCGATAAAGACTTGTCACAGGTGAAAAATATTCAGGGCAGTTGGGGTTCCCGACACTCCTGAAACCTCAAACACGAGGTCAGACGATGCAGCGACGAGGGAAGAAAGAAAAACTTTCAAAGACAAAGACAAGAGCTACATTTTAGACTGCAAAGACGTCGGTTAGGAAGGTAAATGTTAAAGGTCGTCACCGTGCAATTACAAAAAGACCACAGGGCTGTGGGGCTTGTTTGAAATGAGTTCGATTTGCAGACTTGAATCTGAAGAAGAGCACAAGACCAGATCCACGTTGATGTGAGTGGTCATGATGCCCGGTGCCTCGTGCAGTGAAAACCGAACGCAGCACATCAACACAGCACAGGCACCAAACTACCCACGAACACCTGTATATACATATATATACATATATATATATATATATATATATATATATATATATATATATATATATATATATGAGTAAAACTGTGTCAAATATGTGGCAATTTGTCCGACACGCAGCAGGACAATATTCCCCAAAACATCCACTGTGTTGACAAAAAGAGCCACTGGCTCCACTTCACTGTGTCTTGCACCAGGAGCTGGCACTAAATGTCTTCACGGGTCCAATTTCATTGACCCGAACCCAAATGGACCCGTGAAAATTCAACCCGAAACCGACCCGACCCAAGCTATTATCGTAAGTCCGGGGGTCTGAACCCGAATGGACCCGCGATATTTGGACCCGGAACCGACCCGACCCAAGTCTTTAGTTTCCAACCACGAACCGAACCGAGTTACCCGAATAGAACCGAGAAAATACAGTCCATAGTTGCTTATGTTATAAAGTTGTCTAGCGTTGAATAAAACTTGATTTTCTTACCTAAAGTTGTCTTCTTCTACCCGGTTCAGTTGCTACATAGGCTACGTGATGTAAACAACAATAAATCCACGTTGTTATTTTCTTTGTGGATACAGATGCTAGTTTGGTAGCAACTGCTAACACTAATAGCCTACACCGGTCAGGACGTGTCGTAAATATGTTCTCTCATCCAACGTTGTCATGTTGGCGATCCGTTGTGCTTTACAGCTGCCGAGAAAACCGCTAATAACACGCTACGGCAACACGGTTGTTTCATGACAAACATGCCACGTTAATTAATTATTAATTAAATGCCCCGAGTCCTGACATTGGGTGCCACCGCCAATATCTTTACCTCTCTCAAGTAACCCTCTCGAGTTACCCCTCTCTCGGACCCAGCCTGTCAGAGAACACCGACCGGAACCGAGACTAACTGTAACAATTCCGACCCGAACCTGGAGTCGCTTCTTTGAATGGACCCGAGACCCGATTCGGGTCGGGTCGGAACCTCAGGTTTTTGGGTCGATTCCGAAGACCTCTAGCTGGCACACAAACTTTCTTGTGAAACGATGCCCCCATGTGGTCAGAAGTGGTATTGCTACATAGAGAACCTTTTTTTTCAAAGTTTTTAACCTCAACCCGATTTTTAAATACTATTGTGGTTCAGACCAACTAAAGTAACTGTGTAAAGGGAAGTGGGGCGAATATCCTCCAACCCAACTTTGGGAACCACTGCTTTAACTTTAACTGATGCTATCATACTGAAAACCAGGTTCCAGTTCTGTTTGTACCGTAAATAGACAGGAAATTAGATATGGATGACCAAACTTTGACAAAATGACCAAGCTAGGAGTGGGCTAAGATGTCAGTACTGTGCTGTAAATGCACTCTGTATGCAACTGTTTCTTTTCTGTTTTAAATGTCTATTATGACACACCAGTGATCATACTGGGAACAATGTTCAGTTCAGTGTCTTGGCCAAGGACTCTTCAGTGGGAGGAGAGGTTGGTGATTGAGCTTCCTACTCTATGATTACAGGACAAAGAGCCTAAACACTGGTGCAAAAAAGGGAGAAAAAAAGGTATAAAGTGTAGCTTAGAAATGAAATGCTAATGCTCAAACACTTGTTGTTGTCAAGCCTCCCTCCCCACCCTGCACAGCCCCCACTCAATGCTCCCTTAATGGTTGGTTTCATTATATCTGAGGTTACGTTAGGTTTCATTATGCTCAGATGAAAGCTGTGTTTTTCTCCCGAAGACTTTCCAGCTTTCTGATTGTTGCGTAAAGCGAAAGATGCAGAGACCCCGCCGTCTGTGTGACAAACCCTGAATGCGCCGGCTTCAGCTGACTGGGATTAATGCGTTTCTTTATCTGAAAAGTAATAATGGCAGCGGCAAACTCTGCCGGATGAGGAGAGAGGTGAAAAACAGTGCTCCCATGACAAGGGAGGATTTGAAAGATGGGGAAAGGATTTGAGAAACGTTTGATGATTACGAGGATGAAACGCCAACAGCGTTCCGGGGGAAGAAGTCAAAGGTGGCTAACAAAACAGTGTTGTGAGAAAATGAAGTTATGTTCCTCGGGGATAAAGCTGACAGATAGCAAAGGTAAAGACTGCCTTCTTTTCCAATCTGTCTGTGATATCAGGTTTGATCAGGAGTAAGGCGGCGGGAGCCAAGTGCAAAAAAACAGACCGGAGTCAAATACCGACACGCCACTCAAGATTGGAGAGATTTCCAGTCTGGCGCCGGTGGTACAGGAGGAAGAAGGAAAACAGAAACTGTAATCAGTCTATCATTTGGGTGGTTTGTCAGCGAACCTGCCTTGATTACACAGAGCACAAGTGAGACTTTTCACCGCCGTCTGCACATAACTGCAGCAGCACAGAAAAAGCTGAAAATAATAACATGCTAGGCTGGATTTTTATTCAGATGAGAGGTAGGCAACTTGGGGAGGGAAAGGAAAAAATGACAGCGGCAGTAATTAGGAGAGTTAGTCATGCAGAGGCTGTTAATAGCGGATATGGAATGAAGGAGGCATAAAGATCAGGGGAGTGGATAAAGGTAGACCTGTGTGAAAGTTTTAATATCCAGGCTCATATTATTCTTGCGTTTTAATTTTATTGGATAAAAGGCCGGGAAATTGTGGCGGCGTTTAGGATCAAAAGGAGGGTCCGGTCAACGATATTGAGGCCCGGCGCCTCCCTGTAATAAAAGAAAATGAATTGTGCCGAAGCGGAGGGTGCTGAAGGTAACTCTGTCTGCTTGGTTGAGCTCTGGTAGTTAAGAACTGAGCTGCGTTTAAAGATTGACTGATCAGTTTATACAGCGTCCAAATGGTGGCAGTAATGTCCCATTATCAAAACAGGTAGAGGGAAAGGGATAGGTATGGTTGTCTGTTTTAGCATCATCTGTTCATTAAACTGAGAAGTATACAGTCATGGAAAAAATTATTAGACCACCATTTTTTCTTCACTTTCTTGTTCATTTTAATACCTGGTACCACTAAACATCATCATGTGACTAAAACAGACAGAAAAGAAAACACTGAATGCATAAAAGCAGTGTTTTTGGCAGTACAACGCCATAGCTATTGATGTAAAAACTTAAGTGATTTAGGTCATAATCTAGAAAACCATGGAAAATGGTAAGATATCCGCTCTTAAATAAAACTCTTATGAGCAATCTTTGTGGTTATTGTTATGTTTGTCCAAACAAATGTACCTTTAGTTGTACCAGGCATTAAAATGAACAAGAAACTGAAGAAAACAAGGGTGGTCTAATAATTTTTTCCATGACTGTATGTGATATTACATCATACATGTAATTAACTCACGTGGCTACCGAAGTGAAAGGACTTGGGTGGATGAGGCATTCACAGATGGGTTTTTTTTATCAGATGATAGAAGCTTTTCTTGAGAAACACTGTGGCTTTATCTGTTACCTGCTGGATAAAGTGTCGCAGCATCCAGCAGACAGACGGAGACCACCAGTCAACACCCAGTCAGAGGTAAAGCTCGGGTTTATCACATCAGCCTGCCTCCTTTCACATCTTTCTCTGGATTTAGACAGTCGCCACGTCCGGATGCTAACGGGTTTCCAGCACGGCCGACTCTCTCAGGGGGAAGGCTGTTCAGGCAGATCAGACCCACCACATCTTTCCTGAGGTGACTGTCAAGCATCAGGTGGACAGACGGGTACCAGCCCAGGTGTACTTGAGATCCACAAACTACTTTTTGTCTTCCATCCGTTCAGCTGGGTTGGTTAAATGTGTTTTCATTGCCAGGATGTCAAAAACTACAAAGACCTACAAATGGCACAAACGTACAGGACAGTCATAGGATTATTTTATTTTAGTTTATTTTTAACTTGTCCAGGCAGAACCCATGGATGGTATTATCTTCCCTGAGATGAAGACAGTTCCCCTTGTTGTTTCATAATCAATGACACCCCACGTATTTCTGACTGATGAAACCTAAATTCAAGACAGACTGGGGTTTACATTATCCCAGCTGCTTAGGTGGAGTTAAAGGTAGGGTAAGTCATTCTACATGACTAATTGACTAATTTTCACGGCGCCGAGCCAGGTGGCGCTTGAAAAGAAGCCGCTAAAAAAAAAAAACATCTAAACAACTTGCTGCAGATGTGTGAAACTGAAGTGGGAGTTTAGCAGTTGGAGCCTGCAAAGGCAAAAACGCCATGACTCAGTGCTGTTTCCCTTACAGAGGACGGGCGGGTGAGTAACTGTTCCCTCATCCATTAAGACACGACTAATTGGAGCTGGGCTCTGACAGCGAATGGCTCGGACAAGCTATGGCAAGCTTTGTCAGGAAAAACAAAAATCCAATTAAAAAAAAAAAACCACATAATTCTGCATGATTAATAACAGGAGAATGCTGAGGCTCCCGATAAATGCAGTACTTGTAGTTTTGTACACTTGGATGAAATGATGCATGTTTCTGCAAATATTCTGCAGCTAGCTTTCTTTAACCGACAGCCCATCACACATCACTGACATCACATCACATTGCCTTTCTTTTCTTCTACAGGAGTAAAAACCTAAAACGCCACCTTTCATTGGAAGAAAAGGTGGTGTCTTTTCCATATGAAGGGTTTCATCCCAGACAAACCTCTCTGCAGTCCTGGGTATTAATAAAACGCACTTGAAACGGTCCACTTTCACTGCACACTAACTGAGAGAATCTATAAAATAAAAGCGGCCATTACGCACCCGTCCAGCTATGTGGTCCGCTTTATAAATCCACCCTTGTGGTCTTTGATGGACCAGAAACAGCAACAGGCTACAGTCGATATGTGTAATTTGAACATGAGAAGAAAAGACGGTCAATTCTTGGACGTTTCAAAGACATTCAAGACGAGACAAGATTCAGCCTCTAATACGATACTTCAGGAAGATTCAAACTCATCGCTGAACCGACGTGCCTGTGAGACAGCTGCTCAAAAATAAAAGCATCCTCTGTGTCTGGAGTTTTCTGGAGCTTTTAGAAGGTTTTTACCCTGCATTTTGGCTTGTTTAATTCTGTTTTATGGATGTAGGTTTATTGTAGCCACTATGTGTGTTCGGTAACACCGGCAATGACACACAAATGAGATCAGATCTGGAATATGTGATGCCGGACTCACATATTAGACGATTAGAATAACCCTCATACCGCTCACCTCTGGGGTCCGAGACCCAGAGGTGTACTTTTTGTCATATCTCAGAGGTGCTTTATTCTATAATTCCAATTTTTCATGACTCTGTCAATCAATTTGTTCCTAATGATGTCATATGATTTTTTTCTGTTTCTGTCTTTGTCTGTGCTTTTTTTAAATTCCAATGCATTGGGGTCCAAGAGGACCCCAGTCAAAATCTCTAATTCCGCCTATGTATTTTTAATAGATGGAACCATTTATTGAGTCAATGTTTGCCATGGGTCCTAATTTAAAGTATCACACACTCTCAGGGGGGGTGGGGGCACTCTGTCAGTCATTTTGAGGGAGATAGACACAAATGCAGCAGAGACAGATTCAGTCATGTGCTCTGTCAACAACACAAAATACTGCTCCTCCCAAGGTAAGACGACTTTCAAAGTCAGGAATAAAATACATAATTCCATCCTAAAAATGTATATGACTATGAAATGGAATGTTTAAGTTCTATTTTACAAGATAAGACTGTAAAATAGTTTGTAGTGCATTTGATTGCCACACTGCAAGCCCCAATCTGTGCAGCAATGACCATCATGGGAGTAGGGAAAACTCCACCTGCTGACGTCCAACACTTGGCTGAAAAATCTACTTACAAAAAAAGGTGTTGCCTTTGCTCCCGAAGCACAGATAGAAAAGTAGCAAGTACTTTCTCCTTCTGCCACATGCCAGTATGTCCTGACCATAGCAGAAGACAAATTGTGTGCCATAAGTGTCTATAGTCCAGAGTTCAAACAACAGTGCTTCCACCAGTTTTAAGTTCTTGGGGATAACAATCAGCACTTTTTCCTGCATTTGACGTAATGTCCACTTCATAGTTTTTGGAGATGGCAACTGCATTTGACATAATGTGCATTCCTTTTACATTATAAACAAATTGAAAAATCTCAATTTAAATTTGCATTTATTCAACCTTTGTTTTGAATATCGACTTTTGTATTAAAATTCAAATAAAATTAAAATGTAGTGACATTTAAATGATTGTGGGTTTATTTAAGTTTTTTATATATATTGGGTTCAAAATGACTTTGGTTGGTTTCACCATATAAATACAACACAAATAATGTTTACTTGAAATTACTGAACACTAGAGATGAGAAAGAATGTAGCCTCATTCTTTAACTGATTTGAAAAATTTCAATGGATATGTGCTTAGCTCAGATAGGATCTTAATTGCTGTAAAGGAGATCATAAAATTCCACTGTTGACATTTTTGGGTTAAAGAACAGTATATTTTCGTTTTATAAAATATGCAAATTAACTATACATTTCTTAAAATAATAATAATTTGTTGTTGTTTTTTTCCTCAGATGACATTTAATACATCAGTAATAATATTCTGAGAAGAAAAAAGTTGTAATTTTTCTTTGATGGTTGTTTATTACAGTATTTATTCTTGGGGTCCGCACGGACCCTAGTCGGTAATCCATGTATGCGAAATATGTCGGTAGAATGAGGGTTAAAAGACGAAAAACCTAATAAAATGTCACTTTTTAATTTTTTAAATTTTTAAATTTTTTGATTGATAATTGAAAATGGAAAGAATGAATGATACACGGATTGATAAAGTTACTGAACTTTAACATTGACATTTTCATTTTAAAGTTCTCCCAGACGGAGGATTCGACAGAAACAAGGTTATTTGTAACAACTGACAAGTTGAACTCCCCGTTAAAAGTTTCTGCTGATACCTCAGAAATTACCTGTTTTAATGTTCGGATTGTGCTGAGCCACAATCATTTTGTTGGATTTTGTTTGTAGACTTTTTTTTAAATTTTTTTTTATAAAAACAGGAGGAAATTAATGCCCTGGCAGTGGCAATAAGATTTATTTTATTTGACATTTTTTAAGATGAGATTTACACTAAATATGTGTTACTGACAAGTGCTGATGTTAAAAGTGTTATGACACTTTAGTTATGACAGCAGAACATATACTTTTAATTTCATTATTTGATTATGCATATACAATGCGATTAATCGTGATTAATCAGGGAAATAATGCAATTAATCGCGATTAAAAATTCTAATCGTTGCCCAGCCCTAATTATTACACATAAAATAATAATTTTAATGATAGCTGACTGCATTTGGTCTGATTAGAGAAGACTGTCATTGTCCTGAGTATCTTCTGTTGTCATCACAAGACTTGGCAGGAGCATTTACATTTCCTGGCTGACATTCGGTCCGTGAGCACTTTTCACACGTCAACCTTCATGTGCTTCCATAAGGCCTTTTAATTCCCGGCTCTGCTGGGTTTTCCGTTCACGGAAACTGCTGTTAAATCAGCCCACTGGGATGCACCGTACGGCCTCGAGCGTGCCAGTGGAGTGTCAATAAACTGAAGGACACCGGTATCAGACCGGATAACACACAGCTGGTGGAGGTTGCTGTGGTTTGGAGCCGCAGCCGTCTTCAACATTAACGACACGGTAAGAGATTTCTAACCCAGAACAATTCTGTCACATTTAGTGAATATCTCCTCCCCGGTCTTAATGCACAGACCTGCACCCCCCCCAAACCGAACAAACATTGGTGCAGCCAATCACCAATGGGGGGAGGGTTGGTGCTTGTGCACATGACATAGATGTCATGATGATGGAGTATGTTTTCATGGGGAGCAATGGAAGGAGGGCGAGCGAGGAGTTAGCTTTGTGTTTTGTTGGTATTTTGTTTAAAATATCAACAGATGGGATGCCATTTAGAAATGGCTTACCCTGCCTTTAACTCTGATGGTCCCCTTCAAAGCTCATTTTATGCATCAGTTAATCTGCACCTGCCACTTGTACAACTACAAACCAGACTTTAATAACACCTGTTAGTAGATCATCTAATATCTGGCTGACTGGTGCCAATTATTTCAAATTCTGTTCACGGGCTTGTGTATGACCTCCTGTGTGTTTCTGCTTGTAACTTGTATCCAGACTCAGTTCTTGATTTGGCGCCCAGATGAACCCATCGCACAAGCGTCCTTTCACTGTGATGACAACAGGATGTCCTTCATTTAAGACAGGGATTAAACACCTCTTTTTTTGCTGGATGTGAAGTCAGTTTTGTGCGTATATAGGTTGTTACGTCGGCAGTTGTATGACATTGAATTTGCTATTAAACTGTATTTCCGTTTTTCAATGTAACTATGTGCATAGTTGCCATTTCTTTTTCAGCAGAGCCGGTTGACAAAGTCCTTCATAGTAAGGGGAATTTTATTCTTCATCTATTAACACATTTGTCGTCCTGCTCCTATGTTTTCTATATGGCAAACCAGAAAATAAAGGGTAAACATTTGATTAGATCCTTCATAAACAAGGATGTTTGTTGAACTTCGTCTTTTCTGTAGAGATAGGTGGTTGGACCCACCAGTGAGGCCTTCTGATCAACCAGTGGTCTGCTGTCCTTGATCTTATCATGACTGAATTGGCTCAACTCACTCGGACCTCAGCGAAAGGTGCCACCTAAAATGTAAAACCTCAGAAGCAGTGAGCTCAAATCGAGCCGGAACGTCGAGTAATGATAAAGAGCCCTTTTTCCTCACATCATAAGATACGCTTTAGCTGAGAAGGCAGAGCAGTCGTCTCAGGCTTCCTCTGTGTCCTTGGGTGTGTGAAGTTTTGTACGCTGTAAGATTTTTATTCAATAACGAAAGTATAAAAGCAGGAACTGTATGAATGGATTGATTTCATTTGCAATGCAAAAGCACCTGGTGAGATTAACAAAACTATGTAAATGTATAAATACAAATGATTTTCACAGGTTGTAGGAATATTTCATCCATCCACATTTAGTCCTCTACAGCAGGGGTATTCAATTAAAAGTCAAAGAGGTCCGGTTACTAAATTTTGCTTAAGAAGAAAGTCCGAGCCAAAGTACGTATTTTGAAAAAGTAACTAATTTTTATTTTAACTTCAAATGCAGGAAATATTCCAACATAATCCATATCTTTTATCATAAATAAAAGCAGTCCCATGCATTTAAATAATTTTAAGGCTTTGATTTTAAATCAACCAAAAATGAAACCTCAGAATAAAATCAAAAATAGTGCAAGTCCATGCCTGAAGAATTAAAGGCCTCCTCAAGTAAAAAATTAAACCCTGAAAAAACTAAAAAGTGCAAAAAAGGGTGTTGACTTTTTCATAAAACATTTTTCTCTGAACTGTCCTTCTTTCTTCTTGAATTAAAGGGAGCTTTAAGTAAAAAAGTTAAACTCATGTACATTCAGGAAACATTAACTAAAAAGTGCAAAAAAAATAGTGCTGTGTTTCGTCTCATAGTAGTGCTTCACACTTTGAATCAACGGTCTCAGAGCTGATGTGGCAGACAGACTTGGAACTGCTGACCGAGAGTATAAAAATACATTTTGCTGTCCATTCGTCTTTAAAACAACAGTTTTCAGTGTCTACATTTCTCTTTTTCCAGCAAGCCATGATGTCTCCGTGGTATCTACTTTGCTTTCTTCCTGCGCTGTTGCTAACGTCGGTGCTACAGTTTGTGCTTGTGTGACTGATTTTGGGTTTGCTGGGAATAATGTGGGTGTGGTTTGGTTTGGGGGTGCAATGAATTCTGGGGATATAATATTGATTTGCTCGGAGAATTTGCATGCGGCCACTATATTCTAGATGATGCGATGTCAGAGATGGACTTTGGTCATGTGTGGCTCCGTTGCAAACAACAAACACGCGTTTCCAAGCTACGTCTCTGACTACCAGCTAGATTACCGTAATAACTGTAGTAGCAGCGCGCGCTGTAAATATCCACGGTCGTTCAAAACCGCTCTGTGAAAATGACACGACAGTACTTATTTTTTGCATTGGTCATGGGTCTGGACAGAACCATCTCCCGGTCCGGATCCGGACTGGAGTCCGCTGTTGCGTGATCCCCGCTCTACAGGATCACGGGGATCTGCTGGAGTCTATCCCAGCTCACTTCGGGTAGTACAGGTCTCCAGTCCATCGAAGGGCCACATGTAGACGAACAACCACACACACTCACAATCACTCCTACAGGTGAGCTAGAACCACCAATTAACCTGAATGCATGTCCAATGCATGTCTTTGGACTGTTGGAGGAAGCTGGAGAACCTGGAGGAAACCCACACAAGCAGGGGAAGAACATGCAAACTCCACACAGAAAGGCCTGCTGAGGTTCGAACCAATAACCTTCTTGCTGTGAGACAACAGTACTGACCACCAAGACACTTTGCTGCCCAGAAATGTTTCAATCTGGGGAAAAAAAATATTATGGCAAAAGGTTCAACGATCAGGATTGCTGGTTGGTGATGGAACAGTTTCTGTTGCCTTAAATGCATGCTAGTCATCGTCCTCTATTACATACTTACACTTGAATGCAACCAAGCTTCATTTTTTATTTTTTTATTTTTTTGTTAAAGGCATGAACTGTGCTTTAAGCAAACTCTGTAATTTTTGAGAACCACGTCACGGTTGCAGTAGCATGAGTTCATCAGGTTGTTTGGGAACACATTATGCTTCATGAACAATGACTGTCAGCGTCAGCTTCAATCCATCACAGTGTGCGTGTAGCGTTGCTTTCAAAGTACAGGGATCTAAAATAAAACGTGTTTGAGGAAGAGGGTCAGATAGGAAGTCTTGTTTGCAGAGCTGCGACGCCGGTGAGACTTCTCGATGGGCCGGTGATGTTCAACAAGAAAACCAGGTGATGACACTCTTCAAACATGCTCTGCCAGGCTGGATGTGTTCAAATCAGTGTTCAGTAGTTAAAGTGTTCTGACAGATTGCTTTTTCTGTTTTTCCACAGTGCAGTTGATTTTTCCTTAGTCTTTATCTGGGCTTGACTTGACATGAAACTAAACTGTGCACAGACAGCAAGCATTGTGCATGATAGATTACTCCTCTATTGCTTCTTGAAGATAAATCTTATACCATCGGAAAGCCTGTTTATTTCCTATTTCCTGTTTTTATTTCCTATTTATTTGTCTTGAGCTTCTGGTATCCCCAGGTTCCTTCTCCAAGAATCGGCATGCCACGTTTAACTGGCAATGGGGCAACTTCAAGCTGATGTTCTGCAAAACTAAGTTGTAGCATTATTAGTACTTTCTGCAAACTGAAGGCCAAGTTCAATATAAAGGGGGATGTCTGGCCATGAAGTGGGCGTCCCAAGAAAACGGCACCCCAAGAAGACTGTTTCTTCATCCTTTCAGTGCTAAGGAACCGTAGACATTACGGATGTAACGATATAGAAAATTTGATATCTCGATTATCGGGACCAAATTATCACGGTTTACGATATTATCGCGGTATTCTTCATTGCTGTACAAATGTCCAAAACACACATACATTTAAATAATTTCACAAAATCTTGTGATTTTCTTGTCATACTAAAACATCAGAAGCCAAAATTTTATCAAAATGAAACTTTCACATTAAAAGGGCAAATAACTGGCACAGAAAGAGTTTTTATTTTAAATGAACAAAATAAATAACAGGAACAAAGGTCATTTATAAATGTGCAAATAAAGAAACAGTTGTAAAGGAGCCAAATATGTTGTTATGAATTGTAGTTCACTCTGTGTGTCTGTGGGTGTCGCTGTGTTGTTACCTGAGGGTCAGGTATAAAGGTAGCTGCCTGTTATTGGTTAGCTGTTTGACCCGGAAGGGCAAAAGGTTTTTGACCGCTGTGGCGCTAACTGCCGGCGTTATGATTGTCGGATCAGTTAATGGAATAAATTAATATTTTAACTGCATCAGAAGAACATCGTTCCGGTCCTTTTTCAATCAACACGCAACGGTAACGTTTACAAAATGCGAGCTAGCAAAGCGCGTCGACCAGGTTACCCTTGGTCAAACATCTCAGTAGCTTGAAGCATTAGCCTTAGCTCCTTCAAGTTGCTTCGACAAATCAGGGTTATAATAGTTTTGGATTTTCCATTAGTTTTAATTTTCATTTAGTTTTTAGTTTAGTTTTTCAAATTCAGTTGGTTTTAATTCATTTTTAGAGTAGTTTTGCTAGTTTTTATTCATTTTTGTTTTGAAATACTTAGTTTTAGTTTAGTTTTTATTAGTTTCAGTGTTAGTTTTAGTTTTATTTTGTACATTAGGTTTGTCATTTTGGTTCGAGTGAAGCACTGAACTTTTTGAAGGCCATCGATAGTGTTGAGCAAGTTCACTTTCTACACAAACTAGTTAAGTTCATAGAAATTAAAATGAACTAGTTCAGTTCACCATTTTAAAAAATGAACTAAATAGTTCATTTTTAGTTCATTTTTTAAAAATTCTTTTTTAATGTTGCTGCCAGCAATTATTTGTCAAAATGATTACCACTGCCCATATACTACACCACAAACAGCAATTATTTTATCCATTTTAACTGTCGAAAATTATTGGTCCAATTCTGATTCCTTATCCAACCAGGGTTCACATTAGCATTAAAGGAACAGCCCATGTAAAACTGTCATTTTCATTTCAGCTTCTCTCTACAGCAGCCATTCCCAAACTTCAGAATACCAAGGCCCAATTTGAAATATGAAAAATCTATGAGGAAAAACTTGCTGCCAAATGGTCTTTATTATAAGACAAAAACAGGTCCTTAAGGTGGAAATGTTTTTTCCCCCCATTTCAATATTTCAATCCCCCCCCTCGGCAGTCAGGGTCTCCTCCAGCTCTGGGTAACTGTAGCTCTCATCTTCCTTCATCATCGTTTTAAATGTTTGATGATGCAATTGTTAGCCTGACAGAAGCGACAGCCCGTGTTGCCATGTTTGATTGATTTCCTCAGATACATATCAGGCTTGTTTGTGGTGTATTTTAAATGGGGTTCTCTGGAAACCTGGCATGGTTTTGACTGTGCGTGAACTTTGAAAGAGCGTCGTTTACAACTGCCCAAATGAACTCGTTCATGGCCCACGCTCATGAAGGGGAACGTGAACACGCTCAGTTCACGTTCGCAAAAAATATAAACTAGTTCGTGAACTTTCGTTCAATGAAGGCGTTCAGGTACAACACTGGACCTAGCAGATAGAATTAGCACCATTTCATGATACTGGAGTGGACTGTATTAACCAGGCAACACGGTTGTTTGCAGCAGAGCCCTCCTGTCCTGATGGGACATTAGCAGCCAGATATGTGATGGACTCATGGAAGGAATGGAAGATATCTTATGTATGTTGAAAATGCATACATATTTGGGTTTCAGATAACAGGATTTCTGCTGTTTGGAGTTGGCGGTTACCTGGTGTTGCGACAAATTCGTAAAACGTCAGCTTTTCTGGTCATTGTGAAGCTGCCGGTCATGCGTGATGGAAACCAGAGAGACTCTAATGGCAGACGGTAAATTATTATTACTACCCCTCCCCTTCCCCCATGGTGGACCATGTATCAGTACACTGCCAAGGCTGGGTAACATGTCATCGCAAGAACTGTGCGAACTATAGCTGGGACTAACTGAGACAGATGTCCACTGGCTCACTAACACTTACACACGTGCACACACGTGCACACATACGCACGCATATACTACAAACACACCCCCTTGACTCACCGTCCTCATGCTAGCTCCCCTGTAGTTGCTAGCTCCCTCCAACTCTTAGCACGTTGTTGTCTGAGTATGTTAGGTTTTATTTATATAATCTCACACTGCGTCCTTCAGAGGACACAGTGTGAGAAATATTTTTTTTGCCACCTCTCTCCTGGTGTCACCCCTTTCCTTATCTAATGAAAGGTGGCGCAGGCTACCTGGCTGCAGCCTCACTGCACCGCCAACCCATGTCCTACGCTGTTTGTCTGATTTTTTGTGTTTTCTTGGACTGAATGACATTTAGTTGTGCTGGGATGCTGGCTCAATGACAATGAAGGACATTTTGACTCTTGATGGTTTTTTTTTTTTTTTTTTTTACTCCATTTCAGTTAAAAGTAACTTCAGTGAAGCGTTCAGATTTTTTTGTCCACAGGGAGAATCGGTGAGCAGGGCAGGGGCGCTGCCAATTAAACACAAATTTTTCATGGCATTCATGAATCTGGACTCGGTCTTTAATTAGGAGTTGATTTACTTCTAAATCCACTCACAGATGTACGAAGATTTCATGGCTGAGGCCCAGTTGGTGAACTGGAACCTGTATTCTGTTGTATTAAGGATCCATTTTGTTCACAATTAGCAAGTCAGTGCTATCTGTGAAAAGAAATAAGGTGATAACAAGTGGTGACTGTGCTTATTACCAGGGAATGTTTGGCTCATGTGCACAAAACACTTTGTTCACACTTTCTTTGGTATTCAATAATGGAAATCTTAAAAAAAAAAAAAAAAGAAGGAAACAGAGTTTGTGAAGTCATTATAACAAGCCCTGTATCATCTTGGGCTTCTTTTAATGCATCATTCAAAGTCATTAAAGTCAGTCATTCAATGTAAAGTAATTACTTTCACAGGGAAAAGCCTACACGAAGAAGCAGTTCATTTACTCACAGTGATTTACAGCCGTCCGTCCAGTGCAGTCAAAATATTCAGGGCGGGTTGTTGATGGTCAGACGTGACTTTCTGTAACGTTCAGGTAGACTTTCAAAATTGCATAAACATACCGCATTTCTCCCCTTTCCCCTCTCTTTCCCCCGGGGAGATGGCGTAGATGTTTTTCAAGCTATGCCTTTGTACTTGCCTTTTTCTCTTTTTTTTCCGAGGCTGTCACATTAGCACTTGGAGCAATGATGTCGTCTCCCTGTGGGTTCATGGTGAGGAAGCAGAGGTGGCGCGCGGTCTCGTTTCCAACATTTAGGGCATCACGACATGCCCGTACATCACCACTTGTCTTTTTTTTCATTCCGTCCATCCCAGAACTCTTTTGAAGTGTATCCAAGACTTATGAACTTTACGGCGAGAGATGGTTGATTTCTGGCTATGTGTCATCATGATGTCACCAACCTGGACAATGAGGAACGGTACTTCCTCTGGTCCTGTGTCAAGATTAGGGCTGGGTAACGATTAAAATCTTTAAGCACGATTAATCGCATGATTTCCCTGATTAATCACAATTACTTCAATTCACTTTTATTTGTATAGCGTCTTTTACCTTTATCAGTCCGTAATTATCGGTGTATCATTTGTTTTTTTTTCCATTTTCAGTTGTCAATCAAAAATTTAAAATATTAAAAAGTTACTTTTTTTTTGTTTTTCGTTTTTTAATCTAACACAAAAGAAAAACAAGAAAAAGCCTGTTTTTTTATATTTCAATTTAAGCAAACAGGCCTAAAACCCAGAATTTGTTTTTAATATTTAATTGTCCGGTTTACATGACCCTGAAATGGCTCTGTGCGGCAGTTCAGGTAGCATGGCGGCGCTGTAAATCACAGACTATAATATTTGCAATATTGTGAAAATCTGAATGAAAACTCAGCTCATATATAGATGAACCAAAGCCTCTCCAGCTCTGCGTCTGACATCAGTCTTTTTCTCCTCAGATCATGATGAGCACAGAATCTTCTGATGCTCATTTCCATCATTGCAGGACACTCATCTGCTGTTGAATAAGTCATTGATCCAACTATCGTATTAGCCAGAATTTAGGAGGATATTTTAGTCTAGAAGTCATATTGTCAAAAATGGGGGTCGTTTTATTATCGAGGACTAGACTTTCTGTTGTCATTACACATCTGTGCCACTAGATGGAGCCACACTGAAGTAACCAGCTAGAGAACAGCAGGACAGTGAACACATGGAGCAGATCTGAGGATAAATGGAGGAATGACACGATCGTCTTGAACAAAGGGGTTTAAAAGTTTTGTTTCCAGACAGAGTTGTTAATATTGCTACCTGAGTTGCTACCCAAACTGTAAAGTACACTGATTTTTAATGTGCTCCATGTGTGTTTTAGCATGTTTACCTGCCAATTATCTTCCGGCTCCGCAACAGCCAGTAACAGACTTTTCAAAACAAAAGCACGTGAGCAACATGCGTTAACGCGCGATAAAATAAATGTCGCCGTTAATGAATTGATGCGTTAATAATGCGTTAACTTCCCCAGCCCTAGTCAAGATATATACATACATGGGCTCAAAGGGACCAAAGGAGGAATGATTAGTTTCTATTTAAGACACACTGCTTTGTTAACGTCTTGGAAGAAATCTGTGTTTGATTCTGGGGATATGACAAACATCTTACAGCTTTATCTGGACTCCTTTAGCAATCCAGCTTTAAGCAGCCATCCCACCTGCAGTTCCTCTGGTTCATGACTTGACTACTCCACATCAAATTTTGACTCAAACTCGTGTGGCTGGATTTCTGAACTTCTCGTTGTTTGAAAATGCAAGTAATCTCACTCCGTTCCTGACCTAGCAGGAGTTATTTGTATTCATGAGACACCTCCGCCCCTGATGGAAAACGTACAGAAGAAATTCAGCCATTTAGATGACACTTAAGAATCTTTAGTTATTCGACCAATCACAAAACACTTGAGACAACAGCATCTAATCTTCAAGGAAGTTTGGGATATTTTCCTTTGTTGTTCTAAAGTGAGTACAGACTGTGTGAAGGTAGTGTAAAGCTAATGTAGAAGTACCCTAGATGAGAAAAGGAATGGCTGGAAATGCCCATCTGATGTCCAATGTAAAGTAGCCAGATTGTGGTCATTTCCAGCCATCTTATTTTAATGCTCGGCACCTCTGTAGCTCTGCACGCAGCATAACTACAAAAGGCCGTTATTAATAGGAGCATCTCGTTACTGTAACTGTGCTCCATTTTCTTTCCTGTAGTTTGTTGTGCTGTGTTCTCCCTTTTTTCTCTTTTCTTTCTGTATGTTTGCAGGCCAGAGTTGAACTGAATTGAATTATTTTTAACTAGGGCTGGGCAAGTTAACGCGTTCTTATAGCGTAAACTCATTAATTTATTAACGCTAGGCTTGGGCGGTATCCAAATTTTGATACCGTCAAACTTCCCTCACATTTTACCAGGGTATACGGTATTCCCGCGACTATTAAGGCGAACACACACACTGCTGGCGGACACCGCGCGTGAAAACACCCCCCCCCCCCCCCCCCATTATGTACCCCAGGCGCGCTGCCGCGGGGCTTTATGGTGCTGTACTATTCCCAGTGTTGACGCGCCTGGGAAAAAAAGGCAAGTTTACCTCGAAACAGCAGTTCAGTGCTTCAATATAAAGTTGGCTCAACTACAGTTGTTATTTATTTGTGTATTTCTTGCTTTTCACTGTAGTTTTAACTGTTCCTTCTCTGCCCCAGCTGCTCTCTGCTGCCGAGGTGTGTTTGCTGAAACCTGCTTTATAGTAAAGTGTCTGATGCCGGACGTTTCACTTCATATAAATTCTTCAACATAAAAGTCCAACATTATTAGTTTCATTAGAAGCTTTTATTTTGAAGCAGCAAACTCAGGAAGTGTTGTTTTCATCGTCAGTACCTTAACAGGACGAGTCAAACCGAGATCAGCTCCAAGCGAACACGAATAAACGGTAAAATAAAGCAGAACGCACAGTGATACAGGAGAGAAACTAAACTAAACTTTAAACCACAGAAATCATTCATTGCATTTTTTAATGACGGTATTGAAACTGATACCGCCGCTATTTTTAAATACCGGAAGTAAACGGTATTACCGTAACACGCCCAAGCCTAATTAACGCCAACATTTATTTTATCGCACGCTAACGCATTTTGCTCACGTGCTGTTGTTTTGAAAAGTCTGTTACTTACTGCTGCCGAACCAGAAGATAATTGGGTTGTAAACATGCGGCAAAGCTGAAACGTGGGACGTGGAGAACGGTAAAAATCAGTGAACTTTACAGTTCAGGTAGCAACTCAGGTAGCAATATTAACAATTCTGTCTAAAAAAAAAAACTTTAAACCCCTTTGTTTAAGACGATCACCTCATTCCTCCATGTTCCATCAGATCTGCTCCATGTGTTCACTGTCCTGCTGTTCTCTAGCTGGTTACTTCAGTGCGGCTCCATCTAGTGGCACAGATGTGTAATGACAACAGAAAGTCTATTCCTTGATTATAAAAAAAAAAGCCATTTCTGGGTCACATAAACCAGACAATAAAATATTAAAAACAAATTCAGTCCTGTGGCCCGTTTGCTAAAATTAAAATATAAAAAAACAGGCATTTTGTTTGTTTTTTGTGTTAGATTATAAAACGGAAAAAAAGTCAATTTTAAATTTTTTTTTAATTTTTGATTGACAATTGAAAATGAAAAAAGCCCCAAATGATTCACAGATAATTACAGATTGACAAAGTTACATAACTTTAACATGGACATTTTCATTTTAAAGTTCTCCCAGACGGAGGATTCAACAGAAACAAGGTTATTTGTAACAACTGACAAGTTGAACTCCCCGTTAAAAGTTTCTGCTGTTACCTCAGAAATTACCTGTTTTAATGTTATGATTGTGGCCTCTAGATTGATAGGATTTTGTTGGGTTAGGGTTAGACTTTTTTTTTATTTTTCATTAAAAAAAAAACAAGGTGACATTATTGCCCTGGCAGTGGCAATAAGCTTTATTTTACTTTACATTTTTTAAGATGAGATTTACACTAAATATGTGTTACTGACAAGTGCTGATGTTAAAAGTGTTTGAACAACAAATGTTATGACACTTTAGTTCATATGGCAGCTGAACATTTAAATAAAAGTGACCTTTACACTACTTTTGAATTGATTATTTGATTTTGTGTATACAATGCGATTAATCGTGATTAATCAGGGAAATCATGCGATTAATCGCGATTAAAAATTTTAATCGTTGCCCAGCCCTATTATTAAAGGAGCCGTATGTAAGAGACCTAATAAAACGAATCATAAAATGACCCCGATATGTCAACAGACATTTAAAAATCATGTTCATTTCAAATACTTATGTCACTGACAACAGCACTCAAGCCAGGATATTCCCGTTTAAAAAGAGGAGTTGCAGCCCTCAACTGATGTTGATGTTGTTATTTTTTTGTTTTGGCCTGAAGCGCCACCCTCCACCTATCTCCCAATCACGAAGTCAGTAGTGTTTCGGCATCCGGGTTGCCAGCTCGGTTCTAATTATCGCAGCAGCCGCTACAAACGTGTTGGATGAAGACCTCGTTATGAATCCGAGTTACATCGTGACAAGGTCCGAAATAAAACAAGGATTTGTATAGGAGATGCTTTTGATAGATGGAGACGGCTGAGAGCGGAGAAGAATTTGAAGACAGACGCCAACGTTGCTGATTTTCTCCTGGACAGGTAAGATTCATAGCTAAATGTTTGGCTAACGCTAATTTACTTGGACAAGGTAACAGTGGTACCTCTACTTACGAACGCCTCTACATACGAAACTTTCAGGTTACGAAACGCCTCAACGGGAAAATATTTCCTCTAGTTACGAAAGATCAAAGAAAGAAAAGATCTTTCATAAAGCATTAAATATAATTAACAGAAAATAAACTTACTGTGTAGGACTCGTCGCTTGCCATGACAGCCTACGTTCCTGCTGCATTCTGCAGCCGACCTGGCAACCTCTGGTCGGGGAGGAGGGGGAGGGTACACGCCGCTCAACAGTAATTTGAAAGTGACTGCAGTACCAGTTTTGGCCATAATCTTACACACGGCTCCTTTAACTGACAACTACAACAAGTGATGCTTCTGGTAAAAGAGAGGACTCCGCCATCCAGTAGAGCTCAGCTAACATTAGCTTGTTTAAGTGGCCTCAAGCGTCTTCTGATTGGCTAAATTCATGTCAGAATATTATGTAAGACGGACCCAGCGATCTCACACAGTCCTGCAAACCTCGACCTCGTAAGATTTCTCAATCCTGTTTCCTGTATGTTCCATAATTTTTTTAAGTCTCTGATTGCGTGTAAAATGAAAATTATTTGTCATAGCACAGTAGATAAGTCCAAAAAACATGGAAAAGCATCATCTTTACAGAGTACCTCGTTGCTTATGATGCAGAGAGCCGCTGTGATCAGAGTGGCGTTGCTCAGGACTGGCATCGCTGGATTTGTAACCTACTTTCAGAAAGGAATCAAATTTTGCCATCTCATGGTATTAGCCTGCCAGGTTTGGAAAATGTCAGCTAAATATTTCAGAGTTTAAAAAGAAAGAAAACAAACCAGCAAAACACTGTCCTGGTATTAAAAAGTTGAACTGTCGTTGCTCTCTCCACATGCTGCAAGATAAAATCAAACACATGCCATGCAGAAATATTGACTTCCATCCCGCGGAGCGTTCGCAGCGTTCTCATCTCCCAGCCGAAATTCACATATGGACTCCTGCAACGTTCCACAGCTCAGTCTGAATGTGTTAACGTCAACAGATCTCTCAAAGCCGAGAGGACAGAATAACACCGACATGTAAAACCTGGAGGACCCAAATCACGGCGTCTCTCTGAGCTTTTACGTCTAAATCACCCGTAAACAGTTGTAAATATTTAAATGAATTTACCACATTACTCACATTCTTACTACAGCCGTGCCCACACAGCAGATGTTCCCGAACACGTTTTTCTGTAAACGAGCTGCGCTTGAGACAGAGATCATCTCACACTTCTTATTTAATTATCTCGTGTGAAGACCTGCTCCGTGCACAGCAAGACAGCCAAATGTTTCTCTCTGGAGACATCCACACTGGTGATGTGTGTCTGCTGGTGTCAGGAAGACAGGATTAAAAATACATCCTCTTTTTTTCTTCCACCAGGATGATCCCCCATCCGTGTTTGGCAAAATGGGGAGAAATGCGGAGCTACTTGCTGAAGTGATAATACACGGTTATATCACGCTTAAACCAAAGGTCTGGTCTGACAGCAGATGCCTGCTAATGAGCCGACCTCTTCTGGGTTTCACTCCATTCCTGGAGACGACCTTCCATGGTTGTTCCTGGTCCGTTCTCTGTGGAAATGCATCTGAGATAGTTATGTTACACACACACAGACACACACATACACACACAGCCATTATAAATTCCTTCAAAGCACGACTTGTACATGAAATGGTTTTTGATGCCACAAGGGTAAAATGATATTTCTGGGATGTTCAACTGAGTGGCCTCAGGTACTTAAAAAAAACTATATATATATTTAAATCAATTTGCTGTTTTGAATATGACGGCCTTGAACCGAAAACTTTTTCTTTTTTTTTTGCTGAATGACTAGGTAGAAGTGAAGTGTAAGCACTGCATGTATATACAGTTTCCCGAATGTAAAATGGCAATGCACTATCATGGTCACTGAGGACAATAGTTGTTTTTAACACTATGATTTCACAGACAAATAAATATACTATGTTGCAAACTAAAGAGAGCTACGAAGGGACGGTCTAAATCAGCGGTTCCCAAACCTTTTTAGCCGCGCACCCCCTTCTATGTCTCAACCGGGTTGACGCACCCCCGATCCCCCACCCCTTAAAAAAAAACCAACAAGCTTTATTATAGCCATATTAAAGTCGCCATGTTTATTCATGCTAAAATGACCAGAACACACATATAGCATAATAATCACAATCACAACAATGCACTCTCGCATTTAAATTAAACTGAAACACTGTAACACAGTTCCAATATAATGAAACAAAGTTATGCGCAGGCTTCCACTTTTAAGAGCAAAGAGGATGGATGACATGCTCAGACTCAGTGGCAGAAAGCAGGTAAGTTGAGGAAAATGTTAGAATATTTTGAACATTGAACAAAAATTGCAGCAAGTTTAAATGACTGTGGAACTAACACAACCTGTCATCATAACACGGGTTATGGAAATAAAATTTGAACGCCAGTAATTTAATTCTATTCCAATAAAGTTCCAATAAAGATATTTTCCCTGATTTCAGCCAATTGAGCATATTTGCGAGAATGAATAAAGTAGAGGCAACAAGCTAAGTGCAAATGCAGCGGTAGAAGAATATAACTTCTTCTTCTACGCTTCACTTTAAGATGACGTGCATTTTGAATAGCCTGCATTTATTTATTCATTAAAATTACAGTTTTTGATTTAAAATTTTACAAAGGAAATGTTTATTTACACATCTTTATTGTGTAAAAAAAAAAAAATTACCGCCATTACATTTTTCATCTCGCGCACCCCCTAGAGGCAGCGCGCACCCCACTTTGGGAATCCCTGGTCTAAATGAATGCTTGGTTCAAATGTATTCTCACTAGAAAGAGACCAAGGGCCAATTCCAATTCCTCCCTTAACCCTCAATCTTTGGCTCTCAATCTTGGCCCTCTAAAGTAAGTTTAAGGGTTATCTTGTGACTTAGAAATGGGACACTCCTTGAGTGCAGTTACATCTTCAGACTGTGGGGGGTGGCCTTACACCAAAGCTACATCCAGTCTGTCAAGAAAACAATAACGACAAAAAAGGAGAATAAGATAATATATTTATGTATATCACGAAGACAATAAGATGGTTTTGTAACATTTATATCTTTATTGAGTATATAAATACTTACATTCATAGCTAGCTTTTTTCTGCGCTATCCTTTTTGAGGACATCTTGGCGAAAATACGCAATGCCTTCTGGGTAGCCCTTACTTCCAAGGGTGGTGCCGGAGAATATCAATATTGAGGGAGATACAGCCCTCAAACTTGTCCCTCAACTTGACTTTCTACGAATCGAGACAGCACTTGCACTTTACGGGAGAGTACATTTTTGAGATTGAGTTTTGAGATTGAGAGTTAAGATTGAGGGTTGAGGGAGGAATTGGAGTTCACCCCAATTCTGCGTTTTGTTTTTTTTCTTTGAGCCTCTGACTGCCTGGGACTCACAACACTCCCTTTAACCCATATCAACATCAGCTCAGGGCATCTGGCCCATACAGCCCGTACCATAACACGAGTCATGTTCATTTCATGAACTTTGGTCCACATTTGGATAGATAGATTTCCTGTTTTACTTTGAAAGTGGTTTCCCCTGGTGGGTCATTTCCTTTGTTGGTCTGCATTGTCTTAACCGAACGTTAACTTCCCCCGTTGAGGCTGAAGTAAACCCAGTCGTAGCAAAAATTGCAATTCCTTGACTGACCACAAGGTAAAACACAGCAAATTCCCATGAACTCCAATGTGAAAATGCCCAACTTTACAGCAGATATAAACACACTTCCAGTCTCGTAAATAAAACAGTTTTGGTTACTATAGTTAGAGTTAACATCCATGATAACTGCACAGTTGTTGGTTTTGTTTTTCAGGTAAAATTATATAAGGAATCAAATTTATGGTGGCCTGACAGTTAAATGGCCAGATGTGATTTGATTGACAGCCAGCCACTGACTATCCAACAGATGGTATTCACATGACGTCAAGACAAGCCTTCTGCCAGTTTGTAGGTGAAACGTTCATTCATAAACACTGTGAGCAGCTTGTTGAGGCTCAAATCGGCATGAGTCGCTAAAATGCCACATACATGTGACATCTGGGCTTCTGAATGCCCGAACTAACAACACTCGTGGATGCAAGACCAGGTCGGATCCCTGCAGGTTCCCAAAGGTTTCTCAAATCAAGATTACCATAAACCTACCTAGCTTAGCCCAGCCTAGCATGGCCTCCTCTGCTTAGTACAGTATTTATTTAATTCGATAAACATCCAGAACTGATCGGAGTTGGGGTTTTTGTTTGTTTATTTATTTGTTTTCTAATTGAATGAGGTAACCAACATTTGAAAGTAAAAAGATCCCATTTGGAAACCTGAAGATAGAGACTGGTAATATCAGCATGACTAACATAGACAGACATCAATCATTCCTCATGATATTATGGATGACAGACTCTAGACTCTATGAAATATAGAGGTTGAGGCTAAATGTACTGAGGAAACATTTTGGGGTAATTTAAAAACAATCGGCATGCTCTGATTGTGAAATTAATTTCAGCAAGGCTTTCCTGCAGCCACAACATGTCCTGTCAACCAAATGTAGCACAGATCCTTCAACCACCAGCACACGAACTGATTGGAGCCTCCAGACACTTGTAGGTCTTCAGTTCTTCCAAAGACACTCTTGTCATGAAAAATATAACTGAGAACGTCAGGGTATGACATGTCAAGTCCTTAGGGTCATATAATCATTTTCAGCAGTTTGTACTGGTTGATTCCACCTTTTCTGTTATTTTTTAGTTAAATAAAGGTTAATGAAAATAAAAGAATAAAAAAACAACATCCAAAACAGGAAGTCCTGCTGTAGATATCTGCCACAAGTCTCAGCTCCTCCAGCGCAGCTTGGCTAAAGGATCCGGGCTCCATGACAGATCATTTCAGGACCCTTTCAAGCAGAAGTATGCTTGGACCCTCAGTCAGTCATCTCACTACCTGTGGGTCCTCCATCCCTGAACCTGGGCATTTATCCTGCACGCGTGACATTACTGATATCACATTTAGTGATGCCTCTGACTAAAGCTTGGTTGTTTTTTTTGGAACATAGAGATGACAAAAATAAAAATCCTTCATTTAATTCAGTATTATCTTCAGGCTCCAACACTAAGCTTTTCTTGCATCCCACAGTGCAAAAATAGAATAAAATAACAAAATACTGCAGTGTTCCTTGCCGCCACTCTGGAGATGCTGGAACTGCTTTTTTTTAATGTTCTTAGGGCCTTTAGGACACGCCTCTAGGCCTCTATCAAGCTCCTTTCAGAGGACCTATTCTTCTGGTGTGTGTGTGTGAGGGACCTGTTAAATGGCATGGCAGCAGAACTTCACATTCCCATTCACTGTTGTTAAAATCTGCCATTAGCTCACTGGCTGCCATTGATGCAATGGCAGTGAGCGTTTGAATTGGAGTTGACATCAATGGCAGCTAGTGAGTTAATATGTTTAATCAAAACCTACGGATGGAGAATTGACATCAACTAACAAAAGTTAGTAAAAAACTAAACATGAAATTTAACCAAAAAGTTCCTAAGACAAGTTTCCAAACTAACTGCTTGTAAAAATGTACTGCTGGTGTCAAAACCAACAATATATCAGCCTTGTTTTAGAGAAAACAAGTTACAGACTTTAATGTAAAACAAGTGTGGACTTTAATGTCAAACTGCAGCAGATGCTAATGTTTGCAAAGTTAGCGGGAGCAACAGATGGTGATGTTAGACCTTCATGTTGGCAGAAGGTCTCAGTGTTAGGAAAGGAAGTTGATGCTAGCAGTAGAACTGTGACTGTTAGCATCTGATATTTCATTTGCAACAGACATTCATGTTAGCATGTTAGCAATAGATGTCAACGCTGGCAGAAAATAATGCTAGCAAAACGCCTCAGAATCTGCAACAGATGTAAGCATTAGTGATACACATTAAAAATAGTGGCAGACATTCATTTTAGCAATAGATGTCAACGCTGGCAGGAAATAATGCTAGCAAAACACCTCAGAATCTGCAACAGACATTAACATTAGCGATACACATTAAAAATAGCGACAGACATTCATGTTAGCATTTGACGTCAATATTTGTGGTAAAAATCAACGTAAGCAACCAACGCTAGTGTTTGACAGATGTCAACATAGGCAACTAATGCTACTAATAAACATCAGTGTTAACGACGGGCATAATCGTTGGCAAAGGACATTGACATTAAACGCAGAAAATTAAAAAGTTAAAGAAAAAATTTAAAATGATTTAAAAAGAAATTTACAACAGATGGAAACTTCAGCAACAGAAGACAAAACTAAAATCATCAAAATTAATTTAGTTAATATCTTCCTCAAATCAATATAATTATATAAATATAAATTATATTTTTTTTCCAGAGCCAAACACGAGGTCAATAGGCCACAGTGGGCGTGTGGATACGCTCTCTCTCCTCAGTGTCTTCCTGGCTAACGTGTGATCACTGGCCAATAAAATGAACGAGAAGCAGCTCCAGCTCAACACACAAAGTAAAAAAAGGGACTTCTGTGCACTAATTTTCTCAGAAACGTGGCTTCATGGCCATATGCCCGACGAAGCCTGGGCTAACCAATGGGACACTGGGGCCATGAAGACCGCGCACACGACTCGATTAAGAAAAGAGGTGGAGCATCTCTGTTCCATCAGTAATGACTGGTGAGCCAGTTTCAGCACACTCAAGAGCTACTGCTCATCAGATGTGGAATATCTTCAGTTAAAATGTAATCCATACCATCTACAGTGGGATATCTCAGTTTTCATGTGGGCGTTTATATTCACCCGCAAGCTAATGCTCATGCAGCAGAGGTACGGCTGCATTACACCAACGGCAGGCAACAGGATGCCCATCCAGGTGGAGCTGTCACAGTTCCAGGGGAATTTAACCTTTCAACTGTGAGCCCTAAATTTTACCAGCATGTGAAGTGTCCAACAAGAGGCTCTAATATTCTAGACCAGGTGTAAATTAATGGTAAAGACTCGTATGGACAATCGGATCAGCGTTTAGAGATAAGATGATCACCAGTGATTTATTTTTGAAGTCTTTTTTTTTTCTGCAAATTGGATCCTTGCAATAGCTTCCAATCAGTTACTTGTAAAGAAAAGCCTCTTCTTCACATCAAGTAGGCTATAGGAAACTGTGTGCCTTTACACAAGCGCTTGCTATCTTGATTATGGAAAGCGAGTGAGCAAACGCAGACCCGTCGCCACTGCCCTGCCATCGCAATCTGTGCCGCGGCCGACAAGCATCTGTGCTCCAATTATCATGCTACAGCTGATAGAATTAAATGGTTTGCACCGGTAGGATAAGATAAGACCAAGCTCACAGGGTCAAGTGGCGCAGCACACGGTGACTCATCCAAGACACCAGGAAGTAAGGCGTGAATCAGCCAACACATTAGTCTGTTTTCTGGTTTATAGTTCCTTGACGAATGTCTAGTGAAAAGCCTCCGTGTATCACCTGCAGCTTTTGTAAGTATTAACATCTGTGCTACTCCCAAAGGTACCAGTTCCTGTCATAGTTTCTAAAGTCATGTTCAAAACACCAAGTGAGAACATTGTACACTCTTACCTTGGGGTGAGTATTGGCAAAGACCTTGCAATACGATATGTATCATGATATCACGATATCATGATATACTACAATATTTTACCTAGTTAATATCAAAATTAAAAGTAGAGATGAAAAATCAAGTTGATATTGATCAGATGATATTGATCATTCAGAAACCAAATTGAGTCAAAACTATTTGCTTCAAAACAACCTATTTATTGTTTATTATTAGTGTTTTTGCTAGGGCTGGGCAAGTTAACGCGTTATTATCGTGTTAACTCATGAATTTATTAACACCGACATTTATTTTATTGCGCGTTAACGCATGTTGTTCACATGCTTTTGTTTTGAAAAGTCTGTTACTGCCTGCAGCGGAACCAGAAAACAGTAAACATAAGGAAAAACTAAAACAGACATGGAGAACGGTATAAATCCGTAAACTTTACAGTTCAGTAGCAACTCAGGTAGCAATATTAACAATTCTGTCTAAAAAAAAAAAATTCTGGACTGCAACAAAGCCATTCCTCAAAATATTCCTCCATATTACATCGTAATATACATTACATAGATGCTACCTCCATCTATGTAATATACATTACATAGATGGAGGTAGCAGCACTGGGATGAGATGGCCAGAGGACCAGGTCGCAGATCACCACGCCAGTCGACACCCCAAACACAAGTGGAGGAGAACCTTTCAAACCCCTTTGTTTAAGACTATCACGTCATTCCTCCATGTTCCATCAGATCTGCTCCATGTGTTCACTGTCCTGCTGTTCTCTAGCTGGTTACTTCAGTGCGGCTCCATCTAGTGGCACAGATGTGTAATGACAACAGAAAGTCCAGTCCTCGATTATAAAACAAATTCAGTTCTGTGGTATGTTTTGTAATTTCGCATTTTTTTTCGTTTTTTGTGTTAGATTAAAAAACGAAAAACGGAATAAAATGTCACTTTTTAATGTTTTTTTTAATTTTTGATTGACAATTGAAAATGGAAAGAATGAATGATACACAGATTGGTAAAGTTAGTGAACTTTAACATGGACATTTTCATTTTAAAGTTCTCCCAGACGGAGGATTCAACAGAAACAAGGTTATTTGTAACAACTGACAAGTTGAACTCACCGTTAAAGGTTTCTGCTGTTACTTTAGAAATTACCTGTTTTAATGTTCTGATTGTACTGAGCCACAATCATTTTGTTGGATTTTGTTTGTAGACTTTTTTTTTTCCATAAGAACAGGATGACATTAATGCCCTGGCAGTGGCAATAAGCTTTATTTTACTTTACATTTTTTAAGATGAGATTTCCACTAAATGTGTTGCTGACAAGTGCTGATGTTAAAAGTGTTTGAACAACAAATGTTATGACACTTTAGTTCATATGGCAGCAGAAAATTTAAATAAAAGTGACCTTTACACTACTTTTGAATTCATTTGATTTCGTGTATACAATGCGATTCATCATGATTAATCAGGGAAATAATGCGATTAATCGCGATTACAAATTTTAATCATTACCCAGCCCCACCTTTTGCACATTTAAGTAACAATTACAACATACATACATTTCCTTAAAAAAAAAATCGATATTAGGAGCTGAAAAATCGATAATATATTGGGCGGCCAAAAATTGCGATATATTGCCAAATCGATTTTTTTCCACACCCCTACTCTTACCCACTGTCGAGCACAGCAAAAGAGGGATGATGATTTGGGGTTGTTTTAGAGCCACGGGACCTGGCTAACTTTCAGGCATTAAGGGAACATGAATTCAAGAGCAAAATGTGAAGACATACGTCGAAATTTAGTCAAACAACAAGACAATGTTTCCAAACACACCAGCAAACCTACGTCAGCTGAAAAATAAAAGAATCAAGGTTTGGCAGTAGCCTGGTCAATGTATATAGCTCAAAGCGGCGGAAATGCTGTGTCGTTGTCCAAATAGCCATACAGGAAATGAATACTCCAAGTTATTGCCCACATGGTTTCCCCTTTTGTTAAAAAAAACATTGGCACAGTGAAAAACTGTTATATGCTGTTGTTCATCTGAGGTACTAAGACCCACGAGGTTTTTATAATGTTCTTACACACACACACAAACAAAACAAAACCCAGTAATAAGGACGCACTTTTGCACCCAACTGTTCGCCGCTACTTCAGTGGTGAAGGAAAACCACTGGATGGAATTTGGACTCAATGAGGACACGGGGAGCAATTAAATGTTGAAAAATTACCGATACTAAAATGTTTCCAACAAAGAAAAAGTGGGAAGACAGTGAAAGAGATGATGTGAACTATTATTGAACCTAATGAGTTTCTCCACAGGCCGGGAGAGCTTTGAAAATGAGAAAAGGCCACGTAGCTCCGGGCACAATAGACGTTATTGCAGTGGCATTATGAGCAAGCCTGATACAATTAAAGCTTGTTACATGCCGCATTTCGATTTTACAGAGACATCATGCTTGAGCAGAGACGTGTGCCATGCAGATATGGTATATAACCAATTACTACTGATGCACGCAGTGATGTATAATTACACATACGCTACATAGGATTTCTTTAAAATCTTTACTTTAGGCACTCTTGCACCATCGTTGTGATACTACGAGCACAACACAGTTTTGCTGCTCCTCTTATCAGGGAGGATTAATCACAAGGTTTTGACATAAAACATGGTGCTTTATGGTTAATGTGGCTCCCATTTCCTCCCCGCTCATCTATTCTCTAATCTGTTACACTCTCCGCTCTCGTGTTTCCTGTCAGCAAACACAGCTGTACAAGTTTTACGCTTATATTCTGTCGACTCCCAGTTGGCCTCAGATCTGTTGAAACACCTCTTACGAAGCTTGTTAGCTTGTCCCTCATCTCACTGTAGATAACGAGCATTGTTTTGTTTTCTTTTAATGAAAAGATCCTCAAAAGCTCTGCACCCTCTTCGTATGGATGATTATCCTACAGATGGAAAAGAGATGCCTCTCCATGTTGCTATTTGAAAGCCAGAAATCAAGTTAGCTCGCTCAGATCATTTCGTTGCAACAATGGCAGAGAAGAAGACGTTAACCGGCAGCAAAATCAAAGGGAAAACTGTTGTTGAAAAAGCAACAGCCATGCGGAAGCTAACCGAAGAACGAAACAGAACGAGAGTGGTTATCGGTACGGCTTTCCAGCGCTGGCGCCAGCTAAAAAATGAAAAGGGGCTCCAGACCGATGCCAAGGTGGCCCAGTTTCTACTGGATAGGTAAGATGATGCTGTTCTGATTATATAATATTTCAACATACTGATCGGTTACGGGTATTGTAGGCCTATTCACCCAGTCAGTGAGAAAATGAAAGATGATGACAAAATTATTATCCATCGAGGGACATGAAGAACATATTCCAGTGTGTTTCGCTAAGCTACCAGCTCTGTCAACTAGGCTACAGTACTATGTGTGACACCGTTAGGTAGGCTGTTGTTATCCTTGACGGTAGCTTTCCCAGTATCATTGAATGCTATACCTTTTGTTAACTATAAGCTTCATGCACAAACCGATAAATGCTGCTTATTGATTTTGTTCTTAGTTATGACGCTGGCATGGCACATAGTTCTACACGGTGCCTTCAAACTGACATAACCAGCTGTTGTGCATGCAAGACCGCTGCGATCTGGTCTAAACCAAACCCGTTGTTCATTCTTGCTTCATCAATTAAAGCTCCCTGGTTAAAATATGACCTTTAACACCGAAGCTTCAGAGCTAGCACCCTTCTTAGGGTGCTACCCCGGTCACTAAACTCCACCGGGGTATATGCAACCCCTGGGTCCCATCAGGTGCAGAAGCACTGCACAAGCCGCTGTGAATCATGGCCATCCTAGTCAAGGAGGACGGTCCCACCAGATGAACCGTGGCGTGGTTTAGAAGAGTCCCAGAAGCAACTGTTCATTCTGCTTCGAGAAAGATTCACGTTAAGTCTACTTTGGCTCTTGACCACAGCTAAGATGCATCAAACAGTTCAAGCTGGCAGGAAGTCGGACACAAGAATGGGGTAGAGTTGTCAAAATAAAACACCAGGACCAGGCTCTAACTGGTACGTCAAAATGATGTTAACCTGTGGAGGCTGTGGAACTATGGTAGTCATTTTATTTAACACTATCCATCCTTTTAATGCTTGTAATTACACAAAGACAAGAAAATATCAGAAATAGGTACGCAAACAAGCAGATTATCACAGGTTTTTTAACATGATCTCAAAACTTTCTCATGAACACGTGATCTCACGATGCTATCCGGCCAGACACACCTCCCGGCAGGTGTGTCTGGCTGGATAGCACGTGATCTCACGATGCTATCTGGCCAGACACACCTGCCGGGACCCGGGCCTGAGGCCAGGTTCACACTCTGTGATTGTAAGATGTAAGATTAATGCAAGCCACAGTGCATGATGGGAAATGGGTAGATCATTGAATTTACTCCATTATACACCACGCGTTTAAACAAACATTGAATTGTGCTCCGACAGAAGTAAACCCAAGACATTTTTACTGTAATATTAAAGAAGTTTTTTCTTTTTTTTTTTAATAGAGCCATTGCAGTCTCCAGTCTGCTTGATTCAGAAAAGAAGCTGAATTAGAAACACCAGTGGATGAACAACTTTTCAAATCAGCCATGCGCCGATCCCACGGGAGCTAGTTCAGGCAGTCATCTCAAGCAGTGTTTGAAGATCGCTTTCACGCCTCTGCATGGTCTATTCCAATTACTCCATGTTGGTCAAAGGTCTGTTTTAAGGGTACTCATCTCTCACATGCCTCCTGCTGCCTGCTGCCTGCCCAGATCACTCTCTGGTCCCCAGGTCCACCTGTTGGCTCTGATTCTATGGTTTTCGGGTTAATTTATGGTCATCATCCCCAATATCTCTACATATCACTAATTAGTGGGTATTGATGAGACTGAAGCCTCAATGGCAATACTCAAGTTTGTTTTTTTGTTGTCGTTTTTTTTAATCATTACCTCCACCAAGGAGGTTGTGTTTTTGCCGGCATTTGTCTGTCTGTCTCTCTGTCTGTGTTCAAGATAACTCAAAAAGTTATGGATGAATTTTGATGAAATTTTCAGGAGTTGTTGGAAATGTCAAAAGGAAGAACTGATTTCATTTTTGGTGTGATCCGGAAGAAATCCTGGATTCTGGATCACTTTCAAATTTTCGTTAACATTGGTGTCAATGGGGCCCAAAATTTTGTTTTTCTCGATATCTCCAATAATTATTGACCAAAACTCATGAAATTTGATTCAGGGATTTACAATGGGAACCTCTATCAAATTTCAAAGGCTGATCCGGATCTGATCCAGAAGGTGGATCTTATCGCAATCTGTAAATCCCTATATGTTGAATTGTTGCGCTTGGTGGGGGTCTGTGCTCTCTGAGTGCTTTTCTAGTTGATTAAGCATTTGAAGTCTTCATTGCAAGAGTTGACTGACTGAAATCTGAGTTTGTCAATGTCTGAATTTAGTCTCATGTGCTGCAGAAAGTGACGTTCATTATGGCTATTTGAATTACATTTAGAAAGAATTTTTGTTGTATTGCTTGCTATTAGAATAGAATAAAATAGAATAGAATCCTTTACTGTCACTGTACATAGGTACAATGAGATTAAAAGCACCATCTCCGGTTACAATGCAAAAAAGAGTGCGGATCAGTGTACAAAGATATACAACTAGCAGATTTTAGATTTGTGGGAAAACAACATCCATACTGTGATCTGTGTTTATGTGCTCTGATGTAAATGAAGAGGACGTTAAAGGGAGGTTCAGACCACACTTAAAAAGGCATAATGATGTGCCTCTGTAGTGTTTTTGCGTATGTGGAAAAGAAATCCAGTTCTTATAATGTTCCAAACCTGAAGCAGCTCTGAACTGGCTTGAGCGCCCAGCACCAGAACCTGGCCCCATCTGAGCAACAAACATCTTACTTCTCACAAATTATACCCCACAGACAGGCATAATTCTAAGAATAAAAAGGTAATTAATACTGTTAATAATCTTTCACGCTGAGCTTTCTGAAAAATATTAATTTTTTTTCCCTGAAGTGGAAAATATCAATTCTCAAATGCATCCTGATTCTTGCATAAAATCCATTCCCAGTGTTAACCGCACCTTTTTCACACAGTTTCAACATATTTGCCTACCAGATTCAGAGCATTAGGCTGCTCAACAAGGAAATAAAATGCAAGATGAAGCTGGCATAATATATGAGAGTGAAACTCCAGTGACATTCACAGAGGCAATGAAAAATTAGAAAATGAAATGAATTAAGAAGGGATAGGATGTCAGAAATGATTATTTCCCTCCATGCTTTGGTGCTAAAGTAGCATTTAGCTCTTTCCCCAGCTGCTCTGAGGCAGAGTAGCCCAGTCAGTCGTAGAGCAAGGTTAGTGATCACTTTCAAAAATAAAAATAATGAAAAAAAAAAATGTTTTTGAGGCAAGCTTGCTGCTCGTCTTCGGGATTTACATGGATAAAGTCCAAGGCTACGTCTTCTCACAAACAGGCAGCTGTAGCTCGAGCGTCTTTAACAGAGCACCCATGATAAAACAGAGAAACAACCTCCAGAATATTAACAAGATCCAAACATCTTTTCCTCAACAACAACCTTTAATGCTATCCCATGTTTCTTCTTGTCCAAGCGCAGCCATCCTATCAAGATTTTATATATGAACTCAACAGCTGTAAAGAGTTGTTTTTTCCTTTAAACTTTTTTTTTTTAGTTAAAGTTCTTTCACTAATATTTTTCAGGACTAAAGAAATCTCTGGTATCATTAGGTTCTTCCATCACTATCTTTGATAATGCATTAGCTTCGTGTTTAATATCATCAAAAGTTTTAAAAACAACCTGTGGAGGAAATTTTTATTTGTTTTTTTTTTTCATTTTATTTGTCTTTAATAATATTCTAAAAAGTTATTTGTCTTTCTTAACAAGACCAATACACATCATAATCAATAAGAACAAATGTCTGACAAAAGGCAAGAGAAGACAACTGTGATTCATTGATCAAAGAAACACCAGCAGGGGGTCAGCTGTGACTTTGAATAAATCCCTAAATTCAATTATCATCAAGTAACTAACCTCTTGATCAAGGAACTGTATAACGTTGCTAAACTCAATTATCAGTCTCATTTAAGACAAATGTCCCTTTTCCTTCCCCACCACCAGCTGTGATCCACTTTGTATGCAAACCTGTAGAGGAATCAACATCTCTTTGTCTTGGTATAAAAGAAAACGCTCTCTCCGTAAAGACAGAGTCCTCATTCAGTATTCTGTGGAGTGCTGACTGACAGCTCTCCTTATGTGCACATAAGATTTTTGTAATTTTTGTTTCTTTTCTCTTTAATAAATTCTATTTAGATTTTCTAATCGAGATCGGATCTTATTTTTTCCACAACAAACCCGTTTATGAAAGTCTGAAAAACCTTACCTCCTTAACAGCTAAGCTGAGATATGGTGTGCCCCAGAGGTCAGTTGTAAGCCCCCCTATTATGCTAATCAATTTTTATTATTTCTTTTTTCCTGCTACCTCTTTGTCAGCTTATTCAAGGTTGTAATGTCCACTGGTATTTTGTTTTTACAATGCTCAGTTTTTCATGCAAAAAACAGCCCACACATTGACGCAGCTTTAACATTGCTGCTGCTTGCATTTCGCATGATAAATCTCGCCTGAAATCTTCTTGAGTTCAGCCATGACAAATGTGAGGTTATTTAACTGATGAGTAACTACTGTTGCACATTATTCTCAGACATCCAGACATTAGTCAGTACTTCCTCCACCATCATCGACTGTTTCAAAATGCTGCAATTAGACTAATTAGCTATACATAAAGACACAAAGACTCCACCATTGTACCTGTTCACCTGCACTTTCCTGTTCATTTTAAAATGGCTTGCTGCCTTAAATGGCTTTTAAATGGCCCTGCCTTTAATTACATCTTAGACTAATTGACATGGTTTGCACTCTGCAGACCTTTTAGATCGTGCAGATCTAAATTATTCATTTCCAGGTCACAGTTTGTTACAAAGCCAAATTAGGCCTCATCCATTACGGCCCGTCGTTTGTGAAACTCTTTGCTGCGCAGTGGACACCTATGATCTCCAAACCCTCAGACGGACCTGTATCAACTAATCAATAGCTGACATAACCACAGTTTCCAGACGATAGTCTGGAGCTACAATCACAAGCGCCTCTTATATTCTTAATATTTCACTGTGCAGCCTTGTGTTGATCGTGTCCAGGTGAAGTGTTGATGTCTCTGGGTTTTGGGGGCTGAAACGTGTACATGTGGCCAGATGTGGTTGTAGTAGAAGTGGACATTGATAAATTAACCATCACAGCCTTTTAAACTGGGGTTATATTGGCAGCCTAACATAAGGGCTAACCACCTTCACCAGTTAAATAAGGAACAGGTGAACTTTCCTAAAACCACTAGTATGTCTCTTCACGGCTGTCTTCTCCCTTATGGCGCTCAGCCAAAAACTGTGGAGAAAATTGTTGTGTTATTCTGCAGGAACGACTGCTTCATTGCAACAGTCCCACCAACAAAAGAGCCAATCAATCCCACACAAAACTGTGGAGGCTTTTGTACTATGAACTCCGCTGGGAAGCTGAAGTCAAAGCAGTAAGACAGAGAACTATGCCCCGCTTTGAGGGAAAAACAAAATACAAAAATAAATCAGCTAGCGCTTCACTTCAGTGATGTGGCAGTCAAACGCCAAACGATGCACCACCTGTCCCGGGCTACAAGCACCCTAACTGGCTGCCTGGCTCTTTGGTGCAGTTAAAGCTGTCTGCAAGAGAAATGAAAAATTCCTTGACTATGCATGCATCTATTTTCTTCTTTGCAGGGAAAGCAGCGTGAGTCCTTTTTGGAGAAATTGTTCCCTCTGCTCTAATCCTTCCAGAGACGCCAACAGAAGACTGATGTAGTTTCCTCCGAAGGAGAAAATGGAGCTGTGCCGTCGTCTCTCCACAACAATACAATACAGCACAGGGAGTTATTCAAGAATAAGGACAGTCTTTACCAGATGGCTAACGCTGTCAAGAAAAACATGCTTGTGGCTGTCTTATCTGATACCGTTTATCTACAAAGCAGTCACCAGGTGCGCTCACGTTCAATATTTCTTTTTAGAAGCCACTGAAACACATGAAAATAAGTTTTTTACTGGCTGAGCGTGAATATATTTTTTATAATTTTTGATTGCATTTGCAAATAGTCACAGTTCCAAAACTTGTAAACAGGCCTGTGATGTATTGGCTTTTCTAAATAAAACATGGCTGCTATCTGTGACTCAAGAGGCACTGTTCAAGTCAAGTCAAAGTTTATTTCAATAGCACAGTTTAAACAAGAGTTGGCCAAAGTGCTGCACAGATTAAAAAAAATGATATCAACAACAAAAATGAAACTGAGAACAATAAAACATGATATTGCTTTGTTCTAATGGTCAGCTAACAGGCGGCGACCAACATGAATCCCACTCTTTACTGCGCAATGAACTCAAATTTACCAAAGCATGTTGTTGGGGCTATGAGTTACTCCTACTCTTTCCAAAAAGAGCGACACATAAAATGTATCTTTCTGACTCTGAACCCTAGGGCTGTAGCGATACACTTATCTAACGATACAATTCAATACACCATATTCAGCTCACAATACGATATATATCAATATTAATCTTACAATACATTTACATCATTTTCCGAAAGATTTTAAAGGGACAAAGTGATTTTGGTGACATCTTGTGAGTGTTCCAATGACTTTGTTTGAATTAACTGAACTGAAAGCATCAATTACACATTATATGGCTGACAGGCAGCTTGCAAATGCTGGACAAAATGAATAAAAGGTTTGTTGAGAAGAATAGTTTCATTTATTTAAACAGTGCAAATTGTTTCTTGCAAGCTTTTAGAGGTGGGACACGGGGGTTTTGAAAGAAGCTTAGAATATCGATACCCGCAGCTGAAAAATTGATACTTGATAAAATATCGATATATATCGCAGAATCGATAAAATCGCTCAGCTCTACTGAACCCTTTGTATGTCTTTTCCAGAATGGTGTGCAAATACGGTTGCTTCTCTAATGTCATTGTTTGCCTCTTTCCCCATTGGCGTTGTGTTAACACACACCTGAACACTCCAGAGCAGCAAGGAGGTCTGCACACCTGCCGATGATCAGCAACCTACCCTTTTCATCCAGTGGAAGCAGTAAGGAGACTTAGTGTTCCTCCTGTGTGTTTTTTTTTTTCGTTTCTTTCTTTTTCTTCTTTTCTACTGAATTTTTTCTAAGTTAAAAATGGCAGATGTTGTAAAAAAAAAACTGACTCTTGAAAGAGAGTGGCATATAGATGTTCACATCTAGATAACAAAGTTAAGCATGTCTGAAACTCTACAGTGGATTAGGGTTAGGGTTAGGGGCTGGGGTTAGCTAACTCCACTGGCTGACCATTTTACCTTTCTGACATCATCATAAAATCTGAGGAAAAACCTCAAAACTGCAGTGAGTAAGGAGCATAAAACCCTAAGATGGCTGTAAAAAATGTTACAAGCTGTGATACCAGGCAAAAGGGATTTTATGGTTGTGACGGTGTCACAATCTTTGGCTAAGAGCCCTTTTCTTTTCTTAAAGTGGCTGCTGCCAGGAGTAATCAAACCTTTGATGTTTTCAGTCAGCGCAAGCTTCCATGATACTGACGCAGACGTTAATTTAAAAGTCTGGCACCCTCATTTGTCACAAGTCTTGTGAAAAACACTGCTATCAGTTTCCACAAAATCTAGTGTCGAGCGAACCTTTTCACGGGTTCGATTTACTCTTTCACTTGAACTCACAGGATATTTTGTCAGTTCAAGTTCTGCCATGTTTGCCAGTCTGCCGCGAGCACCGAGAGAAGTCAGAGATGTTCATATTTTCCTCACTGTGTTGTGTTCTGTGTCCACTAGGGGTCAGTTTATTGTTCCTGTAACTGGCCTCCAGCACAGCCGTGAAAAACCTTGGACTCATTTTTAAACAGGATATGTCATTTAAGCAGCATATTAATCAGCCTTTTTTTTAATCTCTGAAATATCTCTAAGATTAGGAGCATCCTCTCCCAGGGTGATGCTAAAAAAATTAATCTACGCGTTTGTCAATTCTAGGCTGGATTATTGTAATGCGTTGTTAGCAGGATGTCCGAAAAGCTCGCTGAATAGCCTTCAACTGATCCAGAACGCAGCAGCGAGGGTGCTGACAGGAATCCGTAAGCGAGATCACATCTCTCCCGTGTTAGCCTCCCTCCATTGGCTTCCCGTGAAATTTCAAATTGCGTTTAAAAATTCTGCTTCTCACATATAAGGCCCTTAATGGCCTAGCTCCACGTTATCTACCAGACCTGATAGCATGTTACGCTCCTAATAGAGCTCTCCACTCTCAGAGTGCAGGATTACTCGTCGCTTCTAGAACTGGTGGTACGCGAGTGCTCTCTGGTGGTACGCGTAGGAACGTCATGACTTTCCGTATTTTTTCCACATTTTCACTTTTTTTTAAAATCAGAAACATACAATGCATTATAAATACAACGTTTTCAAACAAATTCAGGTAACAATAAATAACCACAATAAGAAATGAACATCTCTCCTTTCTGTAAAGCTAACGGAGAAGGCATATATGGCTATATTTTAAAACTGGTCATCATGGTGGTACTGAGAGAGCTGAAAAGTTTCACAGGTGGTACATAGTATTAAAAGTTGAACCTTCTGCTACCAGGCACCTTTATTATGGAACCAGCTACCAGTTTGGGTTCAGGAGGCTGACACCACCTCATTTTTTTAAAACTAAATTGAAAACATTTTTGTTCAGTAAAGCCTACAGTTAGTCCAAACTATAGTGTGTAGGGGCTAATAGTTATAGCTATAGTTATAGGAGCTCAGACTAGAGTAGGCTCGACTTAATCGTCATAGCGATGCTGCTATAGGCCTACGCTGCAGGGGGACGCCAACATGATCTGCTGAGTAGTGTCTCCACTGCTCTTCTCCCTTTCCTCCTCCTTTCTTCCTCCTCCAGCTCAATCCATAATTAATTAGGAGCACCTTGTTACTGTAACTACACTCCATTTTCTTTCCTGTAGTTTGTTCTGCTGTCCCCCCTTTTTTTCTCTTTTCTTTCTGTATGTTTGCAGACCAGAGTTTCCTGAGTTGCATGCTGACTTGCAGTTCCCTCCTCTGTCCATCCCAGCGTTTACCTCCACCTGTGTGTGTAGGTGTGTTCAGGGTGCTGAGTGGCGTGGTGACCGGTGATCTAGTCCTCTGACCATCTCACCTCAGTGCTGCTACCTGCATCTGTTTATGTGGTCATTACATTCAGTCATCTGTATGCTCTTCTCTCTCTGTCCTCCATTCTCTCTCTGTCCTGTCTCTCCTCTCTTTTTCTGTCTTTATCCAGCTGGTCTTCAGCAGGAAGGTCCCTCCATATGATCCAAGTCCTGCTCAAGGTTTCTTCCTCTTAAAGTAGAGTTTTTGCCACTGTTTGGTTTAAAGGTTTTTTTCTCCCACTGTGTGAGTTTTTTATCTGCCATTATCCTTGATTTGGATGTAATATTATAATTTTAGTTAATGATTTGCTTGGGGGGTCATGATCTGGGTCTCTGTAAAGCCCCTGGAGACAACTGACATTGTAACAGACACTATACAAATAAAATTGAATTGAATTGAATTGAATTAACTTGTAACAATGTAAGAGAGAGGAGAAGAAGAGATGGTCCAAGACAAGTCCTCATGTGTGATTTTCCTTAAGTAGAATATGGAAGTAATACAAAGTCATCTCGTCATTATTCACCACCAAACATGACAAACTGCAAGAGCGGTCTTAACGTTGGGTGAAGAATGTTTCATTTTTATTCTAAGTCTAACTGAAATTGGGTGCGTTTGACGTCACTGGATTTTAATTTGATGAGATCAGAGGGACAGAGGAACCCCAGTAAACACCAAACTTCAACACTGTTAGCTTCGTTTAACATTTACATAGATTTACAGAAAGCCTGAAACTTAGTTTAAATTCGCGATCAAACCTCTGGCGTAGAAAAACATCCTTAAACCCCTCCAGCATGAATTTAATTTGAATTTTTACCAGCTGCATTTCCATATTGTTTCCTGTTTATAGTTATGTGCTATCTCGTGCCCGCTCTTCATGATTTGAATTAAATCTAGATAAAGTAGATGTGGTCTGCTCAAGTAAAACCATCAGTGGAGAAACATCAGGAGCTCCGACATGAAGCAGTCCTGCAAGAGAGAGTCCTTCTAGAGCCGGGGTCTTCAACCCTGGTCCTCGAAAGCCCTGATCCTACATGTTTTAGAGGTTTCCCAGCTTCAACACACCTAATTTAATTTAAGTAGAGGAGGGCGATACTGAGAATTTTGGTATCAATCCGATACCAAGCAAATACAGGACCAGTATCACCGATACCGATACCAATACTTTTTCATATTGACCTTGATCTATCATGAAACTGCTAACCATTTGGTTTTATGATCTGGATTATTTTGTTAAAACCTTGGATAGAATTTCGGCAAACTTTTTCGGTGACAACAAAATACTTTATTATCACAGTTAACATTTTTGTGCAGATATTCCTTGGAGTTGAATTGTTCTGTTCAAAATGTTTTTCTAGTCCACCTCTAAGTGTTAAGGTGTGGGTTGGGTACGGTGTGTTTTTGGTATTGGTAAGGGTTTCGTCTCGTCTCCCCTGTCCTAAGTCTCTTGTTTCATGTGTTACTTTGAAGTCCTGTCCTTATTTTTTCTGCTTCCCTCCCCTGTGTTGTCCTGATTGCTTGCACCTGCCCCTTGTTTGTCCCTCTGTGTATTTAAGTCTAGTCTCTCGCTGTTCTGTTGCTGCTCGTCTGTTCGCCTCCCTGCTTGTCTCAGCCCTTCTCCCTCCCGTGTTCCTGCCTCGTCATCCTGTCACCGGGGTACTAGAGTTTTAAGTTAAGTGTGGCTTTTTCCTTTTTTGTTGTAATAAACTGATTTCTGCTGCAATCCCCTACATCTGGGTCCTCCTTACAACTCCCTACACAACACTTAGGATATTATATCTTTCAATACTTGTGTAATATTGTTTGCACTGTGTGGACCTTTCCTGTTGCTTTCCTGTTTCTTTCAATGGGATACATGACATGTACTGGGTTATTTCAAGGTCTTAATTATATCTTTTTGAGTTGGCTCCAGTAACATATGACTTCAGTCACATGTACTTTGAAAGTTAATATGAATTGATGCTGCAGATGACCACTCTGATCTACCTGGATACTCTCTGTTGGACTGAAAGGCGTCTGCCAATGACTTCTGTCTCAGGGTTGACAGTCTGTCAAGGAATGGCAGACTGAATGGAGACTTCTCTTCCCTCTGTTTCTGCAGTTCTTCATTTTTCGTGCGCATGGTTTTTCATATGCTTAAATAAATTTGTAGTGTCACCATCAGGCCTGGAATTTTGTGATTTGAGGGACAAGGCCACTTGGCCTTCAAAGGGGCATTTTTTTGAGGGCACAAAGGCCAAATGCCAGGGCAGCAAGGCCATAAAAAAAAAAAAAAAAAAAAAACACAATATGACATGATATGCTAATAAACGGCACAACACAGTTTTTGAATTCAGAACCTTGGATATTTTTAATAGGCTACCACAACTTTTGGACTTTTATCAAAGGGAAACAGACAACAAAAATAGGCAATGTCATTGACTTTTATCAGGTTATTACACATCCACCATCTTGCCACAGCACCTTGGGCTAAAATAAGAAGAATCTAACAATTAACTATTGCATGATAACCTTTTGAAGTAGGTGTCCATTTTTGGCAGTTTTTTGCTACATCTTCGAGCTCTTTTGCAAGTAATCTCGACTCGTTCCCGTCTTGACATTCTTCTTTCTGAGGGGAAAAAATTTCAAGTGAATATGTTAAATATTTTTAAATAATATTATCAGGTTTTCATAGCCTACTAATTATTCAAATGCTTAAGCCATCCCGGAGCGTATTTCTGTAATGATACTTGTTAAAGAGTTTAGGTTTCACTTTCGCGCACCTGAAGTCTCAGAAGTGTATCGTGTATAGAACACGGAATGTCGGAGTTTGAATTAATCTATCTCAGCTTCGTCATCCTGCCTGTAAGTTGTTGTTGATTCATATGTCAATCGTGAGTTTATGATGTGTTATCTAGTCACAAATGTTTTCTTTATAATCGAATTTGATTTAATGGCATCCTGATTTTGGCAATGAAATGAAGACTAACAAGCAAAGCTTCGGTGCACACATAGAAGAGAGACAGAGAAGTTGATTTGGCGAGAAAGGGATTATTTGAAGGCTTTAATTTACGATAAAACAGCTGATTGCAGGAGACCGTTTACTTGGGTTGCCTTAGCAACCATAGCTCAGAAGGCTACAGTAGCGAGACATGACAGTCTCCGTCTGATATTGAAACATTAAAAATTCTTAGTAGGCTATAGCAATAAGATATGACACGAAAGATTTACAGAAGTGTTGAGTTAGCTTGTTGGATAGCTAGGTCCCCCTCAGGGAGGTTAATAGGCTACTGCTACAACCAAGTCTAACAACTCTTTATCAATTCAAAGTTGAGGAGCGATGTATTACGATTAATAGTCCTGGGTTCAATCTTTAAAGTCCTTATGCTCAATAACAAGATATTTGATCCAGAAAACAGATGGCTTTTTGAACACCTACCTTTAATGTCGTCTTCGTGGTATCGTTGTGCTGTTTATCCCACACACAGAACACTGATGGAAATAGATGCTGTGCGGCCGTAGAGTTATGGACGGATCCCGCAGTAGGACACACCTCTGCTCCGATTGTTTAGCTTTAATACAGGTAGCCGGGCCTACCGATGGGCACTACGGCGCAAACTTGATGATAGCTGCAGGAAGGGGAGAGAGCAGGGCACCAAGGCCACAGTGGCTGTTAAGCAACCAATTTTCGGAAGGGCATCACGGCCAAGAAGAAGGGCTACCATGGCCGCCATGGCCGCCGTGAAATTCCTGCCCTGGTTACCACTATATTTTACAGCCTCTTTACAAAGTACACAACTTGCTATTGTTTCGTTTTTGGGATTAACATGCAAACAAACCACGCTCCTTTTCCCTTCTGCCATTCTTGATTCTTCTGCTCCGTTATCTCTCTCAGTGATGTGTGTGTGAGTCGAAGAGGGGGGGAGAGGGAGCGCTGAGTGGGCGGGCCTGGGGGAGGGGCCACACTGAATCTACCTGCATGCTTGTTTGGTTGGCGCTGCTGAGCCACGTGACGATGCAACGTCAAAAGACGAGACGAAAGGAGAGGGAGGAGGATGCAGCGACAGCGTGTCAGACATAGACTTCGAGTATTGTTCGATATCAATACCAGCACTGATATCGATATTATCAATATTTGGATTGATCCGCCTGCCTCTACAGATAAGCCCCTGTATGGATGTACCACCGTCACATGAAAGAGGTGGCTGACATTGGAAAAACATACCGGTGGCTGGAAAAACCTGGACTGAAAAACAACACAGAGGCACTGATCACGGCTGCACAAGAACAGGCCCTAAACACAAGATCTACAGAGGCCAGGGTCCACCACACCAGACAGGACCCCAGATGGAGGCTGTGGAAAGAAGACCCTGAAACACTACAGCACATCAGAGCAGGGTAGAAGATCCTGGCAGGCAAAACGGACATGGAACGCCGCCACCAGGTAGCAGATACAATACATATGAAGATCTTCACCACTATGGACTGGAGGTCCCAGGGTCAAGATGGGAGACACCTCCAAAGGTGATTGAGAACAAGCGGGTCAAGATCCTGTGGACTTCCAGATCCAACCCAGAAAACTGGTGATGGCTAATTAGCCCGACATAGTGGTGGTGGATAAACATCAGAGGACAGCAGTAGTGGTGGATGTGGACATCCCAAGCGATGGTAAGATCCGAAAGAAGGAACATGAAAAGCTCCAGAAATACCAAGGACTAAAGAAAGAGCTTGAAACAACGTGGAGGGTGAAGGCAGCAGTGGTGCCAATAGTGATCGGGGCACTGGGAGCTGTAACCCCCAAACTGGATTGGTGGCTCCAGCAGCTACCAGGAACAATATCTGAGATCTCTGTCCAGAAGAGCGCATTGCTGGGAAGAGGTAAGATCCTGGAGACCCCCATGCTCCCAGACCTCTGGTAGAGGACCTGAGCTTGAAGGAAAACAGCACCACCTGAGTGGGCAAGAGGAAGAATGAAAATAAAGATAGATAAAATAACATTTTAATGATTGCTAACTAGACAGATTAGCATGTGAAGTCTTGTTCGGGCCATCTGCTCCTGGGAGATAAAACATCTACTTCCTCAGGAGCTTCAAGGACTCGTATGTAATACAACAACCACTGATACTAGTTTCCTTCTGTTTTTTTTATTTTCCCTCCCTCTAGTGACTCTATCTTTGTGCTTCAATCCATTGTACCGTCCTATTTCTGTGGTTATTTACCATCATGTGCAGCATCACGTACAGCCCCTTGCATACATCTAGATGTGTTCACGTCTCTACTTTCAGTCATGCTGTGACAGATATAGTCATAGAAACAAGGACAAATATGAAGACATATTTTTAGAAAGACATTTTATCATACTTTGCTTCTGCTTGGCAGTCGATTCTGCAGCCAACTCTGCAGGCTTTATCGCCATAGTCTTAAATTTACATTTGTTTCCTCACTTTCCCTTTTGAGCCAGATCAGTCGGGACCTCACCATCATTTTTGTATCTCTCTCTCACTTGATTCAGGAACTGTCATGGCGCCATGTTTAAATAAGCAGTTGTAACGGACACATTCAGCATGCTGGCCCAGCGCCACCAGCTGTTGTGGACGTAACGATCTAAGTGTTTAGAAGTCTGCACCCCAATTTAACATGACCAAACTTCTTCAGGTGTATTCGAAGGAAAAGAAACCTGGTTTTATATTCAGATCAAGGTGGTAAAATCTGCCCCTGATTCCTGAGGTTGACTGCAGTTAGCGAACAAGTCAGAATCTGAGTCGACGGCGTTCAACAGGGACGGACTGGGACTAAAAAACGGCCCTGGACTTTCCTCGCTATGTAGGCCCACCAATAACTGGGGTGGGGGGGGGGGGGGTGCTATAGTCATATATTGTGATAACAACACCCACGCATACAAACTATTCATGATTGTTTATTCAATAACACTAATATCAAAGAACAACTAAACAGCACTTGCATCTCCAAAACAAAAATGAACAAACATTTTCTTTTTTACTGCTATTTTACAGTTACTTATAGATTTCTTTTTCTGCTAAAAATACAAGCATATATCGATACATCCATCACATATGCTTGATTAACATTTGTTTAGCTTTACTTGGAGTGACAGCCATTAAACCTGTACTTATACCTCTTATAACACTTTGGATAAACATATTATTTGATACCAAGACTACAGACAAGAAGAATAAAACAGATTTGGTTTTCCTAAATCTCAATACATGAAAAAGGCTAAACTTTTAGGTCTATTCTGTGTCAGAATTAGCCTGCTTGACATATTTTATAGTTTTAATATTCTGCTAAGGTGACCAAAAACCCAAATAGAGGACACCCTAAAAAGTAGCTTTACAAAGCATACATTTATTTAAAATATTCCTTTTCTTTTTTAAATGAAAAATTTCTGGTATGTAAACCTAAATAATTCCTTATAACCAGTGACATGTGGTGAGATTTATGGCTGGTGAGACACTGACTCCATCAGAATCAGATTTACACATTTATGAACCCAACAGAGTTTATTCACCATCTGGTCAGCAGTAGTTAGCAGGTTATGTTTTATATGTTATATCAGCATCTTTTTAAAAGATTTTCGAGTAGCCTTTATTGGATAGAGAGAAAGCAATGGCTAAAAAGGGACACAACAACATATTACAACAAAATTTGGTTATTGAACAGGGCCGACGGCCGTAGACCGGACGGTTGTTCTGGACTTTTCCAGAATCCACAGATTACCAGTCCACCCCTGGCACGTTCAAGTCCGTGTCAAGTCTTGAGTCGGACTTGAGTCCAGTCCTGGACATGAGTATGACAGGCATGCTCTCTGCTATGTCTTAATAAAAGATTACATCTCAGGGCTCTCTAGAGGCCATTTTGGACTGTAAAAGTATGACATCATCCGTACGTCATACTTGACAAAACTGAGGTCATCTTCTTTGGTCCCTCCAAGTCCAGAAGCTCCACAACCTGTGAGTCCATCAATATCTGGCTGTCAGTTTCTGACCGTAAGCTTAATTTTGACAAAACAATCTGTCGCCGTTAAAGCTGTTGTAATTTATCTCCTATCACAACCTGGAATAAGTGAGCCATGCATTCATTACACCGCCTGGGCATTACTGCGTTAGCGAAGCCTCTCCAGGCCCCTGTTAGCATGTTATTATGGCCTAGAATGCATCAGCAAGACTGTTGACTGTCACCAGGAAACGCAAACACAATACACCAGTCCTCTGCACTGGCTTCCTGTCTGTTTTGGAGTTCAGTTAAAACTTTACCGATTTTTCTTTTCTTCTAAGACTCTTAATGTGCAGACCTCTAATCAATCCTTTATTCAGCGTCCAGGTCTTTCAGATCTGCTGATGAGGCTCTTTTCCATGTCCCAAGTCCTGCCTTAAACATAAAGGAGTCCGTGGAAACAATTACTGTCTCACATCAGAAGTGCTCCCTCATCTCTGCCTTTAAATCTAATCTGAAGACCGAACCTTTACTCCCTGGCCTTCTCTCACACTAATTACTCATCTGTACTCCATCTGAGCTGCTGTTTAATTGTTGCTGTTATGTGTCTGATTTGTCGTTTCATTGTTTTGGGTTCCCTGTTTCTTATTTTTTTATTTAATTTATTTAATTTTATTAAAACATTTTATTCGTTGTGTTTTATATTTCTACATTTTACAGTCCGTACAGCACTTTAATCAGCAAAACTGCGTTTAATTGTGTCCATATAAGACCTGGCTGTTGAGGAATATTTCATTTGTTTGTCTTAAAAAAGTCTTTGTGCTGCTTTTGGGGCATGTTTAGAATAATTATCCAGCTGTACTGTAAACAGGGCCGTTTCTAGTCACCTTGGGGGCCCTAGGCAAGAGTGAGCATGGGGGGCCCTCCCGGCCCCAAAACACCAAGAAAATCATTCAATCCAAAAATCTTTTATTTTTAATAACAGAAATCCACAATAATGTAAGTTGCAACAACAACAACAACAACAACAAGAACGCCAACTTACCTGAGGTAAGTTGTTGTTTTGTTGTTGCCTCCATCTGTGAACTCGTTCCTCCATCTGTGGACTCGTTCCTCCATCTGTGGACTCGTTCCTCCATCTGTGGACTCGTTCCTCCATCTGTTGACTCGTTCCTCCATCTGTGGACTCGTTCCTCCATCTGTGGACTCGTTCCTCCATCTGTGGACTCGTTCCTCCATCTGTGGACTCGTTCCTCCATTTGTGGACTCGTTCCTCCATCTGTGGACTCGTTCCTCCAGCTGTTGACCTGTTCCTCCAGCTGTTGACTCGTTCCTCCAGCTGTTGACTTGTTCCTCCATCTGTGGACTCATTCCTCCAGCTGAGGACTCATTCCTCCAGCTGTTGACCTGTTCCTCCAGCTGTTGACTCGTTCCTCCAGCTGTTGACTTGTTCCTCCATCTGTTGACTCGTTCCTCCAGCTGAGGACTCATTCCTCCATCTGTTGACTCGTTCCTCCAGCTGTTGACCTGTTTCTCCATCTGTTGACTCGTTCCTCCAGCTGAGGACTCATTCCTCCAGCTGTTGACCTGTTCCTCCAGCTGTTGACTCGTTCCTCCATCTGTGGACTCGTTCCTCCAGCTGTTGACTCGTTCCTCCATCTGTGGACTCGTTCCTCCATCTGTTGACTCGTTCCTCCATCTGTGGACTCGTTCCTCCATCTGTGGACTCGTTCCTCCATCTGTGGACTCATTCCTCCATCTGTGGACTAGTTCTTCCATCTGTGAACTTGTCCTCCATCTTTGGACTCGTTCCTCCAGCTGTGGACTCATTCCTCCATCTGTGGACTCGTTCCTCCATCTGTTGACTCGTTCCTCCATCTGAGGACTCGTTCCTCCAGCTGTTGACCTGTTCCTCCAGCTGTTGACTCGTTCCTCCATCTGTGGACTCGTTCCTCCATCTGTGGACTCGTTCCTCCATCTGTTAACTCGTTCCTCCATCTGTGGACTAGTTCTTCCATCTGTGAACTTGTCCTCCATCTGTGGACTCATTCCTCCATCTGTGGACTCGTTCCTCCATCTGTGGACTAGTTCTTCCATCTGTGAACTTGTCCTCCATCTGAGGACTCGTTCCTCCAGCTGTTGACCTGTTCCTCCATCTGTGGACTAGTTCTTCCATCTGTGAACTTGTCCTCCATCTGTGGACTCGTTCCTCCATCTGTTAACTCATTCCTCCATCTGTGGACTCGTTCCTCCAGCTGTGGACTCGTTCCTCCATTCCTCCATCTGTGGACTCGTTCCTCCATCTGTGGACTCGTTCCTCCATCTGTGGACTCGTTCCTCCATCTGTGGACTCGTTCCTCCATCTGTTGACTCGTTCCTCCATCTGAGGACTCATTCCTCCATCTGTGGACTCGTTCCTCCATCTGTTAACTCATTCCTCCATCTGTGGACTCGTTCCTCCATCTGTGGACTAGTTCTTCCTTCTGTGAACTTGTCCTCCATCTGAGGACTCGTTCCTCCAGCTGTTGACCTGTTCCTCCATCTGTGGACTAGTTCTTCCATCTGTGAACTTGTCCTCCATCTGTGGACTCGTTCCTCCAGCTGTGGACTCGTTCCTCCATCTGAGGACTCGTTCCTCCATCTGTGGACTCGTTCCTCCATCTGTGGACTCGTTCCTCCATCTGTGGACTCGTTCCTCCATCTGTGGACTCGTTCCTCCATCTGAGGACTCGTTCCTCCATCTGTGGACTCGTTCCCCTCCAGCTGTGGACTCGTTCCTCCATCTGAGGACTCGTTCCTCCATCTGTGGACATCTGTGGACTCGTTCCTCCATCTGTGGACTCGTTCCTCCATCTGTGGACTCGTCCTCCATCTGTGGACTCGTTCCTCCATCTGTGGACTCGTTCCTCCATCTGTGGACTCGTTCCTCCATCTGTGGACTAGTTCTTCCATCTGTGAACTTGTCCTCCATCTTTGGACTCGTTCCTCCAGCTGTGGACTCATTCCTCCATCTGTGGACTCGTTCCTCCATCTGTTGACTCGTTCCTCCATCTGAGGACTCATTCCTCCATCTGTGGACTCGTTCCTCCATCTGTGGACTCATTCCTCCATCTGTGGACTAGTTCTTCCATCTGTGAACTTGTCCTCCATCTTTGGACTCGTTCCTCCATCTGAGGACTCATTCCTCCAGCTGTTGACCTGTTCCTCCAGCTGTTGACTCGTTCCTCCATCTGTGGACTCGTTCCTCCATCTGTGGACTCGTTCCTCCATCTGTTAACTCATTCCTCCATCTGTGGACTAGTTCTTCCATCTGTGAACTTGTCCTCCATCTGTGGACTCGTTCCTCCATCTGTGGACTCGTTCCTCCATCTGTGGACTCGTTCCTCCAGCTGTGGACTCATTCCTCCATCTGTGGACTCGTTCCTCCATCTCTGTCCATCTTTCAGTCCGTGGTTCTCCTTCATTGATTATTTCATAGCTGTCATCTGCTTTTCTTTAGTCTCTGGCTAGTTTCTCCAAACTTTCTGCTGCTCCGTTACTGTTTTCAGCTGCTGATTTGATAATCTTCAGTTTAAATTCTGCGGTAGAGCTTTTTCTTTTTGTGGCATATTTGTGTTCTCTCAGTCTTCATTGTTTACTCTTGTCATTTTTTCAGTAGCAGTGTTCAGTTGTCGTGACTGTAGACGATGTCCTGTTGTTGGAATGGAGGATGTTTTTGACATATAAGTCAAAAAGAGGCCTGCACTTAAAGTCTAAAGTACTAATAGGTTCCAAGAAAAAGAACAAGTTAGTGACTTACACAAGTGGTAAGTTTAATTTATATTAGCATTTCTGTTAAGGACGTTCTAAATGCTGCATTAATGACTCACCTAGACCAAGCTGTTCATGCAGAAAACGTATTTTTCGTCGCTTTGCTTGTTGCCAGGCTCATTTACCCTGATAAGCTGAATGTCAGAGGTTCTCTGTAAAATCCAACCTTCTCTAAAGGAGTTTTTTACTGCAGCTGGGAGTGATTTGTAAAGACGCACGTGGATATCTGCCGTGAAGATACTGTATTTTTAATTTCGGCTGCTCAACTGAGTGCCCATAAAATGAAATAAACAAGTCAGCGCTGCCTTGTTATGAGCACGGCAGACTATAAGACTGGTTTGATATGCATTAGTTTGATAAAATAAGCATTTATATTTATGAATGCTTCTCTTCAGTGGCCGCGCGGTGAATGTTCAGAAATGGCTTCAAAGTGCCTCCGAATGCTGAAGGTGCTGCTACGATGCTTCAGAAGTGGCCGTGATGAAAAATGTCCATTTCAAAAATGCTATTTTCAGTTTCTGCATTCATGTTTTTTTTACTGTCTCCTTGATAAATCACATGGTTATCGCGCCGTGCAGAACCCGGAGCTCAGAGTGACACCGACACCGGTGGGCTCCTTCCCTTCGTGCTTTTACAAACTACCTGTGGATTCACTGAAAATGTCCATTTTTTCCATCATCAAAGCTCTGAATAAGTCGTTTCCTTAAAGCTGAATCCGTTTTCGCCATTCAGGAGGCGTCCGGTCAGGCCGGAAACAAACCAGCCGGTACCGTCGCCGCCTCGTACAGCCGTGATTGCGAACAGCTTCGTCCTGACGTGCCCACGTGTACGCCGGCGCCGAGCTGCCGGTGGGCCTCCATCGCAGATGAGATTTAGGGCCCCTGCTGCGCCCAAATGAAGCCAGCGCTCCTCCCATTCCCCGCGTAGCGTTCGCATGCGTGAAATAATATATAGCCCCAGATTCGCCGTGCAGTTTAATTAAACACACAAATGAATAGAGGGGAGAATTAATTGAGGAATGTGCCCTGTTTGCTTGTTGGATAATACAGCTTTGTCAAGCTTATCAGACGCAGACTCATTCATATTTAGTTGTATCAGCCGTATCAGATGAATGCATACGTAATATTAATTCTGCTTGCAGCTCCACCGTCTCCTGAGAGAAATATGAGGCTGTAACATCCCCCAATCAGAAAACGTTTGGACGAAAAATGACTGAAAAGAAAAGGAAAGAGTTCCTAGATTCACACAGAATTGTATTTTTTTTTGCAGACAGTATGAGACAGGATATTTAATGCTTCAGCTTTTCAGCTAAATTTCATCTGTTAATACACGTCAGACCTGCAACGCTTTTCCCAAGAAGATGATACGGGGACAATTTAGTGCTATTAAGGAGGTGAAAGAAAAAGAAAATAATGAAGCTGTTTAAGGCAGGTTATTGTTGTGATGAGTTGATGCAAAAAGCAGCGTCAGTGAAGCTCCTCAGAAGTAAAAGTCTATAGTCTCATGCCATATCTCTGGCACTTTGACCAAAAATGTGTAGGAAAAACCTAAAGAAATTGTTTATTTATTTAATTTTTATTTTTTTTTTTTCCTTTTTTTGTCTCTGCATTTGCATTCGTGGTTAGTGCAATTGTCTAGCAAAACCATCTAGTATGTATTTGCAATTTAATCTTATAGCAGACTTTTTTTTTTTTTTTTTTTGGGGGGGGGGGGGGGGGGGGGGGGGGGGGGGAGGGGGGGTGAAGGGTGAATGTGTCCTTCACCAGTCCTCTCTGGCAGTAATTTCTTTATTAACATCTTAAATCCTGATATCATCAGAGAGGACCAAAAAACACCAGCAGTGAAATATGGGGTGCTGAAAGTAAAAACTTGATTACAGTTTTCAAACTGATATATTTTCAATATTTATCTCATTTTCTTCACATTTAGCTCATTTTACACACATTTGAGACATAAATTATTTAAAAATTTGGTTATATGTGAATGAAAATGAAATGTTAAATCTAAATGTTAAATGTTAAATCTAAATATTAAATCTAAATCTAAATGTTAAATCTAAATCTAAATATTTAGAACATTTAAATCTAAATGTTAAATCTAAATCTAAATATTTAGAACATTTAGATTTAATTTAAGATTTTGATTTAAGATTTAGATTTAAGATTTAGATTTAACATTTAACATTTAGATTTAACATTTCATTTTCGTTCACATATAACCAAATTTTCAAATAATTTATGTCTTAAATGTGTGTAAAATGAGCTTAATGTGAAGAAAATGAGCTAAATATTGAAAATATATCAGTTTGAAAACTGTAATCCAGTTTTTACATTCGGCACCCCATCAGTGAAACATTTAAAGACAAGACATTTAAAGAGACAGGACAGTGAGGGTGTGGTGTGTGTGACAGCTAACAAACTCAGAGGATAACATGTAAGAAGCAGAAAATACTATCAAGAAAACTGGATGAACACCTAAAGAAATGGTTTAAAATAATGTTCTCCAGATTGCAAACGTGTCCTCAATAATTCAAGTATTTCAAGGGTCCAGGTAACAGACTGGCCTGTCTGCAGCCCTGAGATGATCACTCACTTTTGTACACATTGAGATGTGTTTGCAAGATGGAATCACAGCATCACTGTGTTGTAAAGGCTTTCACTGTAGCGCCCTTGCAGGCCAGAAATGCACAATCGGATATATGTTATCAAATGCATTTAAAATTGAAATATATCTCATCATTTTTCCACATCATCCCAACCTGTTCCACTGCTGAACAGGTGGTGGATTGCAGGACTATAAAACCTTTTTTTGGGGGGGTTATAAATGTTCAAACAGTTGACGCTGCAGCGTGAAACAGTGCTGATGAGAGCAGAACGGCTCAGCAGAGTTTCATGGAAATGCAGAGTAGTAATCATCTGTGGCTCTGTTCACCTGGAAAAAAAATAAAAGGAGGAAAGAAACTCACTTTTTCAGTCCACAGCTCCCGCATGTGAAGCCGACTGTGGTGATTATTTTTCCAGAAATGTCACCTGTCAATCAACAAGCAGCCACCGGACACAACAAATATGCAAAGACCCTGAATCAGAGAGTGTCATTTGCGTTTACGCCGTTGTTGATGGGGCCCATCACAGATATGAATGGGCTTTGATTAAAAAAAGGACCGTGTGTTTCAATTCATGGAATTGTTTGGCAGTTTATCTAGCGAATTCTCTTATCAATAACAACTAGGGGTGTGAAAAAAAAATCGGCGATTTCGCAATATATCGCGATTTTCGGCCGCCCAATATAATATTGATTTTTCAGCTCCTAATATCGATATCGTCAGTATGTTGTAATGTTTATTTAAATGTGCAAAAACACTAATTATAAACAATAAATAGGTTGTTTTGAAGCAAATAGTTTTGACTCAATTTGTCCTCTGAATGATCAATATCATCTGATGAACATATACAGCAACTTGATTTTTTATCTCTACTTTTAATTTTGATATTAACCGGGTTAGAATATCACAATATATCGCGATATCACAATATCATGATAATATTGTACCGTGACCCAAGTATCATGATAGATATCGTATTGTGAGGTCCTTGCCAATACTCACCCCTAATTCCAAACAGCACGAATCTCACGTAATTTATGCAAGTTACACACAGTCAATTCCAGAAAGCACTTACGTGAAGTTACGTCGGTTTAGAACGCGCTTTGCAGTTGTAAACAACAATGGCGCCCACCAGGTTCAACACTCCAAAGTTTGGCTTCACTTCGCAAAGAAAGATGGCAACAAGGCAACTTGCAGTCATTGTAAAGTGAAGATAACAGCGTCGGATTTACAGCGAAAGGAATGGCAACATAGTAATTATTAAAAGTATATACAAAATGTAAACCAAGTTATGTACAGTCTGTAGAGTGTTCTGTTCTGATGGATCTCAACCCAGCAGCAGCAGCAGTAGCCAAGCTAAGGTCACCTCTGGTTAGTAGCTATCCCACTGCCTATGTGCCTCTTTGTAAAACACGCTATAACATTAACGCTATGCTATTAAACGAATGCCTTCTGTATTACATTTAGAAGATGACCGTGATGAGAGAGAGAGTCTGGCTGGTTCAGAGACTGGCAGCACTTGGTCCTGCTCACTACCTACTAGAGGCGGGCGGATCGATCCAAATATCGATAATAGTGATACCAATGCTGGTACTGATATCGAATGATACTCGTGTAAAAAGATCGATACTCAAGCTTTTTTTCTCTCCCACAACACTAAGAATTAATTGAAGTCTGTGTCTGACACGCTGTCACTGCCCCCCCCTCCCCTCCCCTCTTGTCACGTCTTTTGATGTTTCATCATCACGTGGCTCAGAGGCGTTGGCCAAACAAGCATGCAGGTAGACTCGGTCTGGCCCCTCCCCCCAGGCCCGCCCACTTAGAAAAAACATAAACAACAGAACAATTCAACTCCAATCAATATTTACACAAAAATGGTAATTGTGATAGTAAAGTATTTTGCTGTCACCTATAAAGTTTGCCGAAATGTTATCCAAAGACAAAATTACAAAAATGCCAAAAGGTCAGCAGTTTCATGATAGATTAAGCTTAATATGAAAAAGTATTGGTATTGGTATTGGTATCTGCAATACTGGCCCTGTATTTACTTGGTATTGGATAGATACCAAAATTCCCAGTATTTCCCACCTCTACTACCTACCTTCAGAAAGATCACGTATCCTTCCTGAAAAAGCAGACATGCTTATTTTTCTGCAAAAGAATTGTTAATTCTTTATAGTATTTGCAGATTTCCACTATGAACTGTTCCGTTGTATTTGATTTATCTTTCTTTATTATTATTTTTGAGTGCTTAGTGAACTCATATATCCTTTTTAAAAGGAGATTTTTTTATTTCTATTAGGAAAAATCTGTTAGTAAAATGTTACAAATTCTTGCGTATTTGCACAGTTACATATTACAACAGTTAACACGTTATCCAGGCTTTGGGCCTCTTTTGACCTCGCTGTTGAGTTTGTAAGGTCGTGACTTCTAAGCAAAAAAAAAAATGATGCTAATAAAACTGCTAATGCTAATAATGCTAATAAAATTAGAATCGATAAGAGAATCGATAAAGAATCAAATCGTTAAGCATTATCGATAATGGAATCGGAATCGGAAAAATCTTTTCAATTCCCATCCCTCCATACGGGTGGTCCACGGGTTCCATGTTGGCTCGGAGTCACGTGGTTGATGGACGCGCCAACAACGGGTGACTTATCTGGCTCCCTGTGGGCTAAACAACACCACAGCGCCAGTCACTGGGTGAGTCTGTCTTTCTAACTTCATCGTCAGGCTTGACGTCTGTAAAAGTAAGAGTAAAAGTAAGTAAGTAAGTAAGTAAGTAAGCAAGACAGCAGCAAAGTGAAAATCCCCTGCTCCGAAAAACACCGGCACCGTCAACGCGAGGCTCCGGCTCCATTGTCTTCCAGTAATTACAACACAATCAGGGTTTCGTTTGAAAATATCTTCCCAACGTGAAAACACCGCATGCAACAAACTTATTTCACAAGAAAATTAGTTTTACTGAGACGGAAATAAGTTAATAGAATAAACATTAGCGCTGCAATCGCAAACAAGGGGCCCACTCGGATCTGCTTTTCATTTTGTGCATGCTGGTTAATTTTCGTTTCCCGACAAAACCTTTTGTCTAAGCCTTATACTCACAAGGGCCAATGAATTTCTTATCTTAATTAATTTGACAATATATCTACCCCGAGGAGTCTGGAATATTCTTACAACTCCCTTGACTACTCTTGCATTGGCGTACATAAACCTTTGTCATGTTGTGATATTTAGTGCACACCAGACCAGAATTAATTTGGAGTGAGACGTTCGTTTTTGAGCTTTTTTTTTTTTCTTCCTACTTTCTGTATCTCTTGTGAGCAGTAGTCTTCAGTAAATGTTAAAAAATAAAATGTGCTGTGTGGTAAAAAATTTACCTGGTTCCATCACAAAAGTCTAGTTTTCTTACACAATAATCCAGCTGTAGATGGTTTTTTAATATTTGCCAAAAGCAGTCACAGATGATCAGCAACAAATCATTCATTGTCTCTATTTATATCATTATTTATTTAAAAATAAAAAGAAGAAAACTGGGTACCGCTAAGCTTTAGTTGGGTTTAAGGCTGTGAGCTGCAGCTAATCATCAACCCTTCATGAGCTGATCATCAGCAGGTATGCATCCATATAAGCCAACACTTTGGCGGTTCGCTGTTCTGGAGCATTCAGGTATCGGTTAATACAGTGCCAAGAGGGAAAGACATAAGCGCCATCCTGCAAAGTTAAATGTTCCTGAATTAGGACATGTGTGGCTCCGATGCCAACAACAAACACGCGTTTCCAAGCTACGTCTCTGACTACCAGCTAGATTACCGTATTAACTGTAGTAGCAGCGCCCGCTGTAAATATCCACGGTCGTTCAAAACTGCTCTGTGAAAATGACACTACAGTACTTATTTTTTGCATCGGTCACGGGTTCGGACAGAACCATCTCCCGGTCCGGATCCGGACCAGTGTCCGCTGTTGCGTGACCCCCGCTCTAGACCTCTAAGCGCCAATCTGACATTACACGACCAATGCAAGCCAAAGTGCATTTGAATAAACCACAAGAAGCAATGGACAGTTGAGACGTTTGCTGAGATGCTTTGGCCTTAATGTCCAGCACCAGATGTCCTGATCGCCACACCTGGTCGACTGATCGATCACCTGCACAACACGCCAAGCTTCGAACTGACTCACATTGAGATCCTGATCCTGGATGAGGCTGATAGGTACGATCCAACACTCTTTATCACACCTGAATGTAGCACAAAGTGATTCACAGACTCCAAATGTTACAAACAGCAAAGACGAGGATCAGAATAAAAACACTTCTGCCTCAGCAGGAAATGAGGATAGATTAAAGGATTTGATCAGAGGCTAATTAAATAACTACATGGATGAGTAACAGTTACATTACTTAGCATTATAAGCTGGCATGAGCTAAGGTATGCTATAGCAGCCGGCTTCTAGTAGTTGGCTAAATGGGCTTGTATGGGATAAGCTTTGCTAAAAAAGCTAGGACACAGTAGTTAGCATCATAGGTTAGTGTGAGCGATGCTGTTTTAAAGTGGCTAGCTAAAATGAGTTATCATATGTTAGCATGGGCTGAGTTATGCTAAAGTAACTTGCAGTGATGGGTTAGCATGAGCTAAATTATCTTGAAGTTGCTAGCTAACATTAGCACCTTAGATTAGCATTATCTAAAGCAGGGGTCCCCAACCTTTCTGGGTCTGAGGGCTACCAAGGGCTACCCGAGGGCTACTTGTTTGTTTAAAAGCCTCTAATGATGTCTTGACATTGTTCTCAAATCACTATGATTGAATGATAAGTTGCTTATATGTTATAAAGAACTGTTCTTTATAGGTTATAAAGAAATAATCTCATATTTAAATTAAATAAATATTAACTGTAACTAAAATTCTGTAGTTGTCACTATTTAGTAACATCCTTGGTGGGCACCTCAGAAGCTCCTGGAGGGCTACCTGGCACCCGCGGGCACCACGTTGGTGACACCTGATCTAAAGGATGCTAAAATAGACAGTTTGCAGTAGTTGAGGCCATGGTTTTGAATAAGCTAAGCTATGCTAAAATATGTAGCTCATACAGTCAATTCAATTCAGTTTTATTTGTATAGCGTCTGTTACAATGCAAGTTGTCTCTAGGCCAGTGGTTCTTAACCTGGGTTCAATCCAACCTTAGGAATTCACGCTTCAAACCTACTGTGAAGCACGGCAGTGGAGGGATGATGGTTTGAGGCCTGGGCAGCTTGCAGCCGCTGAATCGGCCATGAACTCCTCAGTATGAAGGAGAGTTCATGAGGCGTCTGTCTGACACCCAAAGCCTGGCCGATGCCGGGCCGTGCAGCAAGGCAATGATCCAAAGCCCACCAGAAGATCCACATTAGATCAGCTGAAGGCTTAAAGAATTAAGATTTTGTAACAGCCTCGTCTAACTACAGACCCAAACCCAATGAAAATGCTGCGGCGGGACCATGAGAGAGGCGTCCAAGCCAAAAACCTCAATGAACTGAGGCGAAACTGTGAAGAAGCATCCCTCCACAACCACGCGATAGACTCATAAGCTCATACAGGAAATGGCTTCCTCACCCTCGCTTTCGCGCGATGCAGATCTTCCCTCATGTGTTATGGAGGCAGCATCGTGCCCGTATGTCTGAAGTGCAGTACTGAAAAATACGTAGATCGAGCCGGAAAAAAAAAAGGAACATATGGGCTGCATCTTATAAGCAGGTTGCACGTTTGGACACGTCCCAGTCGCAGCAGGTGTTTAATGATTGACAGCATGGAGCCCGCCTTCTTTGAACTCGCCTGCATCCGTTAGTAGTGCAGTGAATATCCACTGTGGCTGCAGATGGACAGGCACTGACTTTAAACTGATCATTTTACGCTTTGCACGACTGTTTTATTTAGATGAAAGCATAAAGAGTCCTGCAGAGCCATCCCAGGCTCTTTTAGGTTTGCTTGTTTGCTTGCTGCATGTTTGATTTGATTTCTAACCGGCGATGGCAGCGGGATGTGTTTTTGTGCCGGGACAGGAAGCTGACCTTGGTTTCTCTGAAAAATGCTGAACGCGAGTTTAAACGGGTCACTTCCCAAAGCATCAAAATGTGTGAAGCAGGGGCACTTGGGATATATTTGGCTGGGAAAAAAAAAAAAAAAAAAAAAAAAAAGGACCCGAGACCGGGACGGTCCACCGGGCGTTGACGGATGACATTTCACAAGTCCCCCGGGAAAAAGAAAATGTAGCACGAACAGCCAGCTGAAGTCTTGTCATTTCCTGCAACAACTGAAATCAATCTGCCTCTCCTGTTACAGGGGGCACTCTCCTTTTTTTGTCTTTTTTGTGAACCAGCGATTTATCATATCAACTTCCACGAAACGAGGCCAAAGGTTGCATCAGTCACATTTATTTTTAGCTGGATGCACTTCAGTCATAGCTGCCCTGACAGTGAAGTTACTGATGAGATATTTTATTATTATTATTTATTAGGGCTGGGCAAGTTAACGCGTTATTATCGCGTTAACGGATTAATTCATTAATGCCGACATTTATTTTATCGCGCGTTAACACATGTTGCTCACATGCTTTTGTTTTGAAAAGTCTGTTACTGGCTGCTGCAGAACCGGAAGACAGTAAACATAAGGAAAAGCTAAAACAGACATGGAGAACAGTAAAAATCTGTGTTCTTTACAGTTCAAGGTAGCAACTCGGGTAGCAATATTAACAATTCTGTCTAAAAAAAAAAAAAAATTCTGGACTGCAACAAACCTTTTGCGTCATTCCTCCATGTTCCATCAGATCTGCTCCATGTGTTCACTGTCCTGCTGTTCTCTAGCTGGTTACTTCAGTGCAGCTCCATCTAGTGGCACTGATGTGTAATGACAACAGAAAGTCCAGTCCTCGATTATAAAACAAATTCAGTTCTGCGGCCCGTTTTTTTATTTCGTATTTTTGATGCAAGTCTATAATCGAAATATAAAAAAACAGACATTTTTTTTCTTTTTTTTTTAGCTTAAAAAACGAAAAACATAATAAAATGTCACTTTTTAATTTTTTTTTTAATTTTTGATTGACAATTTGAAATGGAAAGAATGAATGATACACAGATTGATAAAGTTACTAAACTTTAACATCAACATTTTCATTTTAAAGTTCTCCCAGACGGAGGATTCAACAGAAACAAGGTTATTTGTAACAACTGACAAGTTGAACTCCCCGTTAAAGGTTTCTGCTGTTACCTCAGAAATGACCTGTTTTAATGTTCTGATTGTGCTGAGCCACAATCATTTTGTTGGATTTTGTTTGTAGACTTTTTTTTAATTTAAAAAAAAAAACAGGATGACATTAATGCCCTGGCAGTGGCAATAAGCTTTATTTTATTTGACATTTTTTAAGATGAGATTTACACTAAATATGTGTTACTGACAAGTGCTGATGTTAAAAGTGTTTGAACTACAAATGTTATGACACTTTAGTTCATATGGCAGCAGAACATTTAAATAAAAGTGCATTTTACACTACTTTTGAATTCATTATTTGATTTGCGTCTATGATGCGATTAATCGTGATTAATCAGGGAAATAACTTGATTAATCGCGATTATAAAATTTAATCATTGCCCAGCCCTAATATATATATATTTCTACCATCTTTATTCTTGGGGAAAGTTCAGGCACCAGTGAGGAACTAAATCTACCTGATCATGTTAATGAGTTTAGGAAAACATGGTTTGGATTTGTTGTGTTTCCCAGATGTTTCAAAGCTTCCCAGCTGCCTGAGCTGAGCGTTCATGTTCCTCTTTGGTAGATGAATTATATAAAACATATATGTCATAAAAACAGCTTCTACAAACAGCCAGCTGCCTGTTTTTATTTGTTTTTATGGGGAAAATCAACCCAATTTTATCCCAAAGTGTCTAATCCTGGTACTTCCTCAGAGTTTGTGGTTCCTGTGATGAAACTGGTTCTTTAGTGACTCCTGTTTTTGTGCTTGGGGAGACATACCAACATCATTCCTGGTGTATTTCCTTTTCGGACAAACACCAAACTCCCAGGAGTTGACCGCAGACTCTATAAAGAGAAATGGAGAAACCCTGCTCTTTTTGAAGAGCGGTGATGAAGGCACCCTGATCGATGCCGTCTTGGCAGGAGCCGACTCTGAACAGTCCAGGTTAGTTAGTCCAGAAACAGCTGGAACAGCTGGAACCCCACGAGCCTGGCAGCTGCTTGGAGCTCCTGTTGCTAACTAATGTCACCTCTCATTCATTCTTCTCAAATCTGTCCATCCATTATCGTTTCAGGCGTCACTTTGGGAGCAACATCTGAGACGAAGACAGTTCCAAAAAAGCTGGGTTGCTGAATGAAACATAGATAAAAACAGAATGCAATAAAGCCAGAACATAAAGACGATATCAGATGTTGAAGCTGAGACATTTTATCATTTTGGCATTAATTTTTGTTCTTCTTTGGGAATAAAATATGGGTTTATGAGACCTGCAAACCATTGTCTTCCTTTTTGTCTTTTATGTTTTACACAGCGTCCAACTTTTCTGGAATTAAGGTCATGCAATTAAGTCATTATCTCAAAAACAGCAGTGACCGTTGCTCTGTTAGGTCTTCATTTAAGCGCTACGTCGCTAAAGAGAAAACTAAAACTCGCTAAGAAATCCCTGCTAAAGCATGAATTAAAGGTTTGATATAATTTTAATTGACGAGACACATGAAGGGTCACCACCCGTGCAGTCTTCACGGATGTGAACCCGGAGAACCGGGCTGTGAAGCTGTTTGTTCTTTAACATGGAGCTACAAGGAAATTCACTCACGTTTGGATCCAGTCCCTAGTGGTCATTTGAGGGACTGCGTGTTCTTGTACTGATGAAAGAGCTTTGGAAAGGGAAGCTGGAGGTGGCCCCTTTGGGTTGGACTAGCAAGACCTGGTCCCTAAATAAATGGTTAGAACACTTGTATATATGCAGATTAGGGATGTAACGATATGGAAAATTTGATATCTCAATTATCGTGACCAAATTATCACGGTTTACGATATTATCGTGATATTCTTCATTGCTGTACAAATGTCCAAAAAACACATACATTTAAATAATTTCACAAAATCTTGTGATTTTCTTGTCATACTAAAACATCAGAAGCTAAAATGTTATCAAAATGAAACTTTCACATTAAAAGGGCAAACAACTGGCACAGAAAGAGGTTTTATTTTAAATGAACAAAATAAATAACAGGAACAAAGCTTATTTGTCTGGTGCAAATTTAAATAAACACTTTAACAACCATAGTTGGTCAAAATATGCAAACAATTATCAGGAACAAAAATTATAGCGCAAGTTCAAATGAAATAAAACTTTGGACTTTAAGCTGAACCTTAAATACGTATAAATGTGCAAATAAAGAAACAGTTGTTTAGGAGCCAAATATGTTGTTATGAATTATAGTTCACTCTGTGTGTCTGTGGGTGTCGCTGTGTTGTTACCTGAGGGTCAGGTATTGGTTATTGTTATGGGTTGGTTATTGTTTTGGTTGGTTACTGTTATTGGTTAGGTGTTTGACCCAGAAGGGTAAAAGGTTTTGACCGCTGTGGCGCTAACTGCTGGCGTTATGGTTGTCGGATCAGTTAATGGAATAAATTATTATTTCAACTGCATCAGAAGAACATCATTCCAGTCATTTTTCGATCAACACGCAACAGTAACGTTTACGAAATGTGAGTTAGCGTAACGCGTCAACCAGGTTACTCTTGGTCAAACATCTCAGTAGCTTGAAGCATTAGCCTTAGCTCCTTCAAGTTGCTTGTAAAAATCACAATAAAATGTAAACAAGTGCTCTGCAGACAGGATAACTGTCCTCCACCAGTTGTCCCTCTGCATTCTTAAAAAAAAAAAAAAAAAGTCCAGACCTCGGATGTCGTCCTTTTAGTGAGTTGGTAAATGTCCTGCATGCCATCACCAATTTCTGCCATGCTAACGTTACGATGCCGATGTTACAAGCTACATATTCACGCGAGACACAGTTGCTTTTAGACTTGAATTAGGCTGATATTACATATCCCGGTAATTGACCGCGATAATGAGATGAAGTCAAACATAAACGGTAATCGTTATCGCATAAAAGTTTACCGTGCTTTACTGCAATACCAGTAATTGTTCTATCCCTAGTGCATATATATATATATATATATATATATATATATATATATATATATATATATATATATATATATATATATATATGTGGCTTTTGTAACCCTAAATCCTCCTTATCTCAGTGTGATATGTGTACCATTGTACATAATAAGCTCAGCGTCAGACCAGTGGGTAAGCTGTAACTCCCTCCACTGAGGACTAAAGGGCTCCAAAACCAGACTTCCTCGGGGGAACATCGCCAGTCCTTAAGACGCCGTGACATAAATGACAGCAGAGCTTCCCGGGGTGATCCAGACGTGATTTACGCTCATATACTTGTGTAAAGTAAGAAGACTCAATAAAGAAAACTTATCCTGTCATCGCATTGCCAATATCCATATTTCCTCCCAACACCCCGCACTTGAGCCCCAGACTCTCGCTTTAAAGCCCCTCGTTGCTCTCGGAGGGTCAAAGAAAAAAAAAAAAAAAAACCTTGTACAGCACTCAAACCAGCCACCGTTCCTTATGATTAATATTTATACGTCCCAATTGTTATTCAAGAACTGTAGGCTGACTGTGTAAAGAGCAGCGGAAATGAGGGACCCTGATGTGACGGCGCAACAACACATCCCATTCACCCGCAGAAATGACTTCGGTCATCACAATCCCACTGCCCACGGCACTAATAAGGCGTTTCTCTGCGCTGGATGTCTATTAGACCACAATTGCATTCAATGTACTTATTAGAGGAGATCATTTGTATAGAAATGATAAAATGAACATTCAGACATGCAAAGTGAGGATGGATTGGGAGGTTTTCTGTTATTAAGGGAGCCCAGTCGTTCAATAAATCTAATATCAAACCTCCATTATTCTCATTCAATACTCCATTTGAGCAGGACAGCCCGAGATCTTTAATAGCTTCACAGATTGAGAGAGGTTCTAATGCTCTTTGAATGGCCCGTAAGTGTGCGGCACCAAATTCCAAATCAAATGAAATCTTTGTTCAGTGTCCAGGCTGGATCCCATTGTTCTAACGTCGTTAGTCCAGTAAACGCTCCGAAGATCTCTCTCGCTCTCTCTCTCTCTCTTCTCTGATCAGGCTGCAGAGGTTCGTGCAGTCCCCCCCCCCCGCCGCCGTGTCTGAGACGCTCTGCTACGAGCTGTGTCCGAGGTCGCTGCGTGCACGGCTCATCCGGCTCGTCTGTCCCCAGACGAAACGATTTATTCACGACGAGGCAAGAAAGTAATTAGATATCCGCTGGACCCTATCGCTTGTCAAATCAAGCCCGCGGAGAACCGCTGCAACGTCCGACTTTTGATACCGATAACTTACCAGAAACCTCTGAGAGGTTACTGGCTAAAGAGAAAGGGTTATCGCTATTATTTTGAATACAGTGATCCCTTGCCAATTCACGGTTTAAGTTCCGCGGTTTTAGTTATTCGCAGATTTTTCAGAAATATATCATATAATTAAAAAAAAAAATCAAGAAAAAATCGCAGAAACATCAAAGGTTGTTGTGCGTGTTCTCTCACAGTGAAGAAATGCTGTGAGCCAGCCTGGCCCCTTTAAGAAGGTGGCCTTATGGGTAATGATGTGGCCTTATGGGTAATGTAGTGTGTGTGTCGTGGGATGGCAGAATGAAAACGAGGTTAGATGAAAAGTGCAGTGAGCATAAACAGCAGCCCTGCGTGTATAGATTTACATTCTTACTTTTTCTTTTGTTGTTGTTAGCGTGTTAGCCGCTAATTACAAGCTAAAAATAGCACAATACCAGCGGTTTCTTTACTACGGTTCAGAGACCAGAGGCTGTGAAGGTTACAGAAAGACCACAGTTGAGCCTTTGTCTTGTCTCACTACTTTTTGGGGGTGTTTAAACATATTTTAAACACATTATTGAGGCTCGGGGGGGGCTCCGGCTCCAGTTCGCGGATTTTGATTTTCACGGGGGGGCGTCGGTCCCTATTAACAGCGAAAAATAAAGGATCACTGTATTTTAATCCCGTCCCAAAAGACATCAGATGGCATCAATCACTTATAATTATTTATTCAACAAAAAGGGGGGCCTCTCTAAATCTACCATCATGGGGGGAAATTGAAGCAAATATCTTTTGTGTTATATACGTCCAAGTGACTACTAATTAGCGTTTCACATCAGGAGCCCATATGTTTATTTATCTATTTATTTATTGGGAAAAAAAACCCCTCAGATTATCTTCCAGCTTCTCACATCAAAAACCAAAGGCTTTTATTCCCCGTGGGCACGGCGGAGAGCTTGAAGGCGAAAACAATCACGTCTCGAGAGTCGCGCAGGCAAAACTCTTTCCCAAAGAAAAAGATGAGATGGGACAGGCCCGAACCACACGGCTGGGTTCTTTTAATCACCGGGCCTCTGCGAATTAAAATAATTCCTGTCAGCAGCCAAACCGGAGCCTGACGTACATTTGAAAAGGCTCCGGCTTTCATGTTGGGAATTATGACATGACTTTGACTTGAAATGGCAAGTTTACAGCTTGCAGAGCGCTTCATTAGCAAACGCGCCGCCGTTCTCCTCCGCGGAAGCTTCTCCCAGGATATTACTGTCATTAACATGCTTATATCTTTGCGTCACGCTATGTGACCGTTGAGTCACATGCCTCTTTTGTTCCTGCATTTGGTATAAAAACATGATTAAAAAGAAGAAGAAAAAAAAATCTAATTAAATTAAAAGGTTTCCCCCTGACTTTATCGGCGTCGCCAGACATATTTTAGTGAGCACATGTCCCAGTACTGATCTGCAGTGCCCCAGTATAAATTTCACCAGTACAAAAAAAAAAAATCACTTTGGAGTTTTAAGTCTACATAGCATACGCAACAAAATGCACACATGGCTACTTAATATGGTAATTAATTCACACGTACAGAAAGAGAGAGAGAAAGAGAGAGAGACACTGTCTAGCAGCTGAGTGACTATAGGTACGTAACTTTAGCCCAAAACAACTTGCTGAATACTTATACAATATCATTTGTTTTTTTTATTTTGATTTTGATTTGACTCAAACACTTCGGTACTTCTGTAGATGGAAATCAGGAAGTGATTCCCTCGCAGCAGGGATAAAGCAGCAAGGAGAAATGAGAGAGGGAAGCTCCTAGCTAGGCAACGCTAACATGTGCTTATGACATTCGCACTACGTTAGCTGAGCTGATTCCTTCTATCGAGACAACCGAATTAACATTAGCATTACAATTCAATTTCAGTTCAATTGTATTTGTATAGCGTCTGTTACAATGTCAATTGTCTCTAGGCGCCTTACAGAGACCCAGAGCTAAAATTATAAATATTAAATCCAAATCAAGGATAATGGCAGGTAAAAAACTCCCACAGCGGGAGAAAAAACCTTTAAGCCAAACAGTGGCAAAAAAAAGAAAAACTCCACTTTAAGAGGAAGAAACCTTGAGCAGGACCTGGATCATATGGAGGAACCTTCCTGATGAAGACCAGCCGGGTAAAGAAGAGAGGGGAGACGGGATAGAGAGAGAGGATGGAGGACAGAGAGAGGAGAGCATACAGATGACTGAATGAAATGACGACATAAACAGATGCAGGTAGCAGCACTGAGGTGAGATGGTCAGAGGACTAGATCACCGGTCACCACGCCAGCCGACACCCTGAACACACCTACACACACAGGCACACACAGTAGTAGTAGTAGTAGTAGTAGTAAGTTATTGCACTACATTTATGTTGTAGGTTTATTTTATATTTTATTATTAATTGACTATGTGGAGTCATTATGGGGATAGTGATTATTTTATGTTGTTATATCACTACTAATATTATTTTTTATTATTATTCTTTACTGATGATTATTATTTATAATTATTTAGTCAGTTCCTCAGGGGCATCTTGGTTCCTACCTGTAACATGTGTCTAGGGGGACGTTATTGTTGGGCACGCGAGCTCAAGCGAACCCAAAGTGGTGATTTAGAGAGTCAGACCCGAGGGGAACTTTAGTGAGTTAACTATCAGCGTGAAACAATGTGTTAACGGCGGCATCATGTTGGTTCTGGTCAGGACCTCTGCGTCAATGATGAGAGCTTGTGTTAGTTAACTAGATACTGATATCGCCCAGGGATGCTGCAGTGGTTCAACCTCAAACGGTCTACCTTCAGGTTTGCAAATGTGGGGTACATTTTTCCTTAATCATCAAGTCATGACCCAAATTTTTAAAAACAGAAAAAGTGCACAGTTTGCCTTTATAATTGGCTAAAATAATCTCATTTTGTCTCCAGAAATCGAATGCTTTTTTTATGCTTTAAAAAAAAAAAAAGTGCAAAAATCTTTTTTTTCGCAAACAAAATTATCTGTGCCCCAGCTGTGCCCCAGCTGTGATCCAGTACAGTCTTAAGTCTACGCCCCTGCATTACTTTCTCCATGGGATTTAGGAGGATGAGTGACAGTCCGGCTGCTGAAATCATCACTTGAGCCTTGAGCATCAAGAGGTGTGCAGAGCTCTGCATGTGGGCAATACTAAGTACCCCCCATGACTGAGCGTTCATGGCAGCAACATGAAGTCGTTTTTTCTTGAGTAGCTTCTTTTTGTAGCAGAGGAATTTTTCATTCCCTTTTTTAAACGAAACCGCTTCATTGAGGCCGTTGGGCATTCACATGTGCATGTCTGTTAAGGTTTCGATTGACGCTGAGGTCTGGACCTCAAACCAGGCCGATCCATTTTTCAGCCATTCTGGCGCAGATTTGCTGGTGTGCTTTGTATCTTTTTCTTGTTGTTTGGCTTTCACGTTACATTATGCAAATAACATAACATGAGTATAACATAAAACTCTCTGGTAACATCCTCTGTACCCATTAAATAAATAACAACAAAAAAAAAGAAAACTCACACAAAGCAGGCTTGGTATGTAGAATCACCTGTCGTGATAAATCCATATTTCAGTAGGACTCCTCGTATTGTCAGTTAAAAGCTTTCTTTTTCTTGGAAGCCGTAGTCTGTTCTTCTTTCTCTTCACTGTGCATTTTCCCCTTCACAAGGAAACTTTCCAAAAACATCTGTTTCTTACTCATTTTGCTAGCTGGGTTCAATATTGGTGCTCAATTCACCAAGATGTAACCAAGAGAATCCAGTCATTTTTCAAAATAAAAGCTCATTTAGACTCATAATAGATAAAACTTAAATAATTTTTTTCTTGTGTGGCCCGGCACCAATTGATCCATGGCCCGGTACTGGTCCACGGCCCGGGGATTGGGGACCACTGCTCTAGGTGATCTTCATTATTGGTTGCAAGGTGCCCAGGTCCTGTTGCTGACCTCAAATCATCAGCCCTCCACCGCTGTGCTTGACAGCGGATTTGAGGTGATTTGAGGTGCGCTCTCTGAGTGCTTTTCTAGTTGTACAAGAAATGCTGGCACAGTAAAAAAAAATAAAAAAAAGCTCTATGATGTTGTTTGTTAGGATTAAAATTAACTTAGAGAACTGTTTAACTGTTAAAACTAAACTTTATGGCATGTAAGAATGCAGTCTCTGTTTATGATGGTGAGTCCTCAGTTTTGCTGCTTTATGCTTTATGACCTAACGACTGGAACATCCTCTCTGACCCCCAACAGTCCGGGTTAGTAAACAGTTCATTTATTAACCCGGACTGTAAGACTGAAGAGCTGGAGACCATCTGGATTTTCGAAAGCAAAGGGCCATAAACCTTAGGAGAAGAGCAAGGATCCGCCTCTATCCAGGGTGCATTCTCTAGCATCTCTTTGTGGTGTTAAAGCAATCATCATTGGCCGATTAAAATATTCTGCATGGCATATTGAATCTTTGCACTCATGATTGTATTAAACTCTTTAATTGACCTTTGTTTCTAGTCTTGTCAATGGCACCAGATAAAAGAACACGGAGAATTACTTTCATGTTCATTGAAGGCAGAATTTGACTAAATACCAAGATGAAGTCCAATCACTGCGTTTGATGGACTCGCTTTTGCACACGACTATAATTTTGCTGTAATTTGACTGGCGACTCTGAAAGACTACTTCCTGTTTCCCAGACAATCACGTCTCAATGGGCTTTCACCAGGAGGTGAAAAGGTGCACAAAAGACAAGGAGCTCCAGGAAGAGAAGAAGAAAAGGACTGGCTCTTACACCGGAGGACAGAGGGTGCTGCCTGTCACTTACCCCCGTTCACTTCAGGGTGTTGTGAAAAGAAGAGAGAGCACGGGGAGTCCCTTGATAACTGCCAAAAACATGTTGTGGAAAATTTTATACACTGGGAGAGAAGCTAACAATTCTGGCATGCTGTTTTTTTTTTTTTTTTTTTTTTTTTTCGGATCTTGTGGGGAAACTGATGTACTCCCCCCAGGATGGAATAATCAATTGTCACGCCAGCAGCTCACTTTTGCCCTCCAACATCCAGTGTTTTCTTTCTTTCCTTTCCCCGTGGGGCCATTTTCATGCTGATGTTGTCCATTCCTCTCGCCACCTGCAGAGAAGCTAATCGCCAATCATCATGCCCTCCATCGCTCCAATTACCTGTACCTGCAGCCCTCAGCCCCCGTCTCTGACACTGATAACGTGACGGCGTTCAGCCATCGCCCTCATCATCACCTGCAGCATCGCGGCATTATCTTCTAATGACAGTCGGGGGATTAATGTTTCCCATAACCAAGCATCGTCTCATTTTGAGCACAGTATGAGATGGGCTGCTTTCTGTTTCGATTCGGTTAATTCAATATAGGTTTGAATAACTCGGATAAACAACGTGGACAAATAAAGCCTTGCTATGAATGGCCGCTGAGGAGCTCTCGGGCTGATAAGACAGACTCAGGGGCGACTCAGTCACGAAGTTTCTGCTTTTGAAAAAGGAAAATAAGTCCTCCAGAGTGGTGGCCTTAAAAACTTCTAGCCCTGATTGTACAGTATAATGACCTTAGATAGGTTAGCCGCCGCGCCGAGCGGGGTCTGGCAAGCATGATGAAACCGGAGCAATGCCCTGCTTCCAGCCCATGATCAATGACAAGAAGGTATCACTGTGTCAGCGAAGGACTGCGCAGTATGCCAAAAGAGGACACGCGCTCCACGGGGACCTTCATGGAGCCTACGTGATGCAGTGGAGGCAGAAGAGGTTAACATGCCCCGTTCCACATAAGGACACAACGCGCAGTGTCATTTGTCAAACCCGCGTTCTCCCGAGCGCTCTGGGGCTGCGTTTCCACCGTCCGCGTGATTCGCAGATATTCAGCATCAAATAAAAGGATTGCATTGTTTATTTGATAGCAGAAACGCAATTAAACAGATTACATTCCACCTTTTAAAGCTGACACACGCACAAGAATGAAAAATAAAAAGAGCCGTGCAAGACGTAGACTTTATTGTGGCAACTAATTTCCAAGTGCTGTTTATTGTTGGGCTTTTAAACTGATTACTGAATCTGTTATGGTATGCAATCTGAAATGCACACAGAAGGATCTTACGGTTAATTTTACTCCACGGTAATGGACCGCTATCATGCTGTCAATTAAAATGTCCCCGAGGTGCAATATTAGGGCAGTTTGCTCCATAATCCGCCACGTCTACAGTCAAAAATAACACGAAATTGCCCGAGAGTCAGCATGCGTGGCTGTTTGGCTCATTTGTCTCTGCGTGGCTCTGACAGGCTGGAGACCTGATCAGCGTGTACCCTGCCTCTCGCCAGATGACAACTGGGATAGGCTCCAGCCTTCACGCGACCCTGAATAAGATGAAGCGGGCATGGAAAAAGATGGATGGAGCAACGGCGCGAATGCTGAAGTCACACCATCAGCAACATTTCGTCTATTCTCGCAGAGGCGGAGGCATGCGAGGAGAGCAGTGTTTGTCTCCGGTGGGAGAGCGGGATCCCTGATGTGTCACCTTACAGTTGTAGAACTGCGTGACTCGATTCAGGTCACAAACACTAACCCCAACCCTAACCCTACCCTAACCCAACCCTACCCTAACCCTACCCTAACCCTTTGCAGAAAAGTCAGGATAAATGTTGGAGCGTAATTCTCTTGGAGCCTTCATTTCATGGACGTGAATGCAAATGTAACCCATTAATACTTGGTTAAAAAATTACAGTGGGAATAAATATTGGTTAAAAACATAAAAAATATAAGTTCATAAATATGTTTCAAGTAAAATGAGTTTAAAAGTTATAAAGTGATGATAAATTTGCATCTTGACAGAAACACTGAGCAACCAATAGCGGTCTAGTCTGATGTGGTGTTGGCTAATAAGGTCAAGGGTCAGCCCCTTGGCACTTGCGTAGCCTTTGTGCTGCTCAGTCTCTAATAAGACGCTGACCAGAGATCCCCCGTCTCCTGTTCTGTGAAAGCTAATGAGAGGAAATCAGCATTCTTCTAATGATTCATTTGGTGATTGATACGGCGCTGAGGGCCGAGTTTCGAGTGCCGCGGAAGGCCTGAGAGAGACCCCGTAGCCTGTTAGCACATGTTGCTCAGCAGTGGTCAGGTTTTTCTGTTTGGATTGGAGTTGTGAACTGGAGTCACGCAGGAGAGTGAATCCTTTTCCAGTACTGGATGGCGAGCCCCAGCCCAAGAGTTGACTGAACTGGTAGCTTGTAACCCGTCTGGTTACAAACACATTTACACCGAACTGGTAGCTTGTCGCCGACTGGTTACAAACACCATTAACACTGGACGACAAGAACATTGATCAGACTGTAAGAGACAATAAGGAAGGTCTAATAGAACTATACCCAGGTATATGACATTTTATTTTTTTTATATTGTTTGGTAACGATAGCTCTCATTTTGTTATTCTGGCACACTGAAATGCATTGTTAACCGTGAATCAAAAGTGTTGTCTGTGTCCTATGTTGGTTGCACCCCTAGGCTCCTTCGTTCTTAGAATCTGTCTGATCTGGCCGACTCTCCCTGTCACACTGGTAATAAGGTGTAGGTTACCTACACCTTATTACCAGTAGGTTATTGCCATAACCAGATACCATAAAAAAGGATAAAGAAAGCACCTAAAGTGCTACACAAAGGACAGATTAGCGACCGGTGTCAGGTGTGTCTCGCCCTTCAGACCAGGAGCTGCTGGAACATTTCCAGGAGCTGAAATAGATAATGAATGGACAGATGAGCACAGAGGACATTCTTTTCAGTCTCTACAGTGGGTTTTATTCAAAGAATACAAACAAATCTATAATTTGATGTCAGAAATACACTTTAAAAAAACTGGGTGAGAAAGAAAAAAATAACTGAACAAAATAGATAAAAAAGAAATATATTCAGAATGTCCAAGAAGATTAATTGTTGTCAGGAGCGGCTGCAAAAGGAAGCTCAAACTTTACAACAAAGGAAATGTCTTGGCTCAACAACTTTTGTTAAACTCCTTTAGAGAATCTTCTGTTAGTTTGAGAAGGAGAAAAATGAACAGAAAACATTTACCAAAACCACTTCTGACCACAGGGGGGCAGCAGTAGGGGTTCTACAGTACAGGTGGCTCACGATACGGTGTGCTGAGCCACAATCATTTTGTTGGATTTTGTTTGTAGACTTTTTTTATTTTTCATAAAAACAGGATGACATTAATGTCCTGGCAGTGGCAATAAGCTTTATTTTATTTTACTTTTTTTAAGATGATATTTACACTAAATATGTGTTACTGACAAGTGCTGATGTTAAAAGTGTTTGAACAACAAATCTTATGGCACTTTAGTTCATATGGCAGCAGAACATTTAAATAAAAGTGCAATTTACACTACTTTTGAATTCATTATTTGATTATACGTATACAATGCGATTAATCGTGATTAATCAGGAAAATCATGCGATCAATCGCGATGAAAAATTTTAAGCGTTGCCCAGCCCTAGTTGCAATACTTAGCTTTACCAAAAACCAGAGAAAAGCATGCCATGTGCACTTTCACATGTAAATCAGGAACATGAAACGAATCTTCAAAAATCAACTCATGTCTTCTTTTCCTCTCAGCTGGTTCCCTCCAGGGGTCGCCATCTAACCCTGCCCTCTATGTACTCTTCTCTCATACCAGCTAACTTCATGTCCTTTTTCACTACATCCATAAATCTCTTTGGTTTTACTTCAGACCTCCTGCCTGGCAGTTCCAACCTCATCATCCTTCTACTGATATATTCACCATCCCTCCTCTGTTCATGTCTAAACCATCTCAGCCTGGTCTCTCTGAATTTCATCTCCAGAACATCTAACATGTGCTGTCCCTCTGATGTTCTCATTCCTGATCCTCTCCATCCTCTTCACCCCCATAGAGAACCTCAACATTTTCATCTCTGCTACCTCCAACTCTGCCTCCTGTCTTTTCTTTATTCCCACAGTCTCTTAACCTACAACACTGTGGGTCTCACCACCGTCTTCTATACCTTTCCTTTCATTCATGCTGAAACTCTTTAATCACACGTCACACTTGTCACTTTTCTCCAACCTGCTTCCACACGCTTCTTCACCTCTTTTCCACAGTCTCTGTTGCTCTGGACTGTTGACTCGAAGTACTTAAAATCCTCCACCTTCTTCATCCTTTCTCCTCACCGTTCCTCTTGGGTTCCTCTCATTCACACACATGTACTCTGTCTTGGTGTAGCTAGACACCTCTCCACCTCTCCACCTCTCCAGATGTTCCTCCACCTGCTCTTTCCTCTCACTACAGATCAAAATGTCATCTTCAAACATCATTGTCCATGGAGATTCCTGTCTGACGTCATCTGTCAGTCTGTCCATCACCATAGCAAATAAGAAGGGTCTCAGATCTGATCCTTGATGCACTCCCACCTTGAACTCCTCTGTCACACCTACAGCACACCTCACCACTGTCTTCCAGCTCTCATCCATGTCCTGCACCACTCTAACAAACGTCTTTGCTACTCTAGACTTGCTCGTCAATGCCATAGCTCCTCTCTCAGCACCTTGCCATCTGCTTTCTCTAGGTCTACAAAGACACAATGCAGCTCCCTCTGACCTCTTCTGTACTTATCTATCAGCATCCTCAAAGAAAATGTTGCTTTGAGGACGCACACTTCTCTTCCATTCTTCAGGGATCCTCTCACTCTCTAAGATCTTGTTGAATGTCCTTGTTAAAACTTTTCTGAGACACTTCCATACCTGCACAGGTATATATCATCAGGACTGACTACCTTTCCACTCTTCATCCTCCTCAATGCCCTCCTTACTTCAGCCTTGCTAACCTTTGCCTCCTCCTGGTGCACAATGGTCACCTCTTCTATTGTTTGCTCCCTTTCATTTTCCTCATTCATCAACTCTTCAAAGTACTCTTTCCATCTTCCTGTCACATTCCTAACATCTCTATCTTCAATCACAGCAGCCTGTTGCACATCCTTCCATCTCTATCTCTCTTGTCTTGTTAACCTGTATCAGTCAGTCTCTCCCTCCTTGCTGTCCATTCTACAGTACAACTCACCATATGCTCTATTTGTCCTTCTCCACCTGTATCTTCTCCTAACGCTGCATGTCCCTGTCCTCCTGTCTACTCTCTTCAGTCCTCTCAGTGTCCCACTTCTTCTTAGCTAATCTCTTTCTCTGTTCATACTCCTGTACTTCCTCATTCCACCAACTCGTCTCCTTGTCTGCTTCCTGATCAGATGACACACCAAGTCCTCTCATACCTGTCTCCCTCATCACATTAGCTGATCTCCTTTGGTTCCATTGTCTACAGATGTAATCCACCTGTCTGCTCCTACCTCCACTCTTATTCGTCACCCTATGTTCCCGCCTCTTCTAGAAGAAAGTATTCACTCCAGTCATCTACATCCTTTTTACAACATCTACCGTCGTCTGACCTTCTGTGTTCCTATCCTGGATATCAAACCTGCCCATCACATTCTCATCACCTCTGTTACCTTCTCCGACATGACCATTGGAGTCTGCACCAATCACCACTCTTTCACCTCAAGGGATACTCTCCAACACTTCATCTACCTCACTCCAGAATTTCTCTTTCTCTTCTAACTTACATATATCCAGTGGGACATAACCACACACTGAAACACTGAACCTCACACCTTCAATCTCTATCTTCAGACTCATCACTCTATCTGACACTCTTTTCACCTGCAGAAGATTCCTAACAAGTTCCTCCTTCAGGATAACTCCCACTCCATTTCTCTTTCCATCCCCACCATGATAAATCATCTTGAACCCTGCTCCTAAGCTTCTAGCTTTGCTACCTTTCCACCTGGTCTCCCGAACACAGAGAATATCCACCTTTTCCTGTCATAGTCCCAACATTTAAAGTCCTTACTCTCAGCTCTAGTCTCTGTTTTTTCCTCTCTTCTCTCTGCCTTCGGACACGCCTTCCTCCTCTCCGTCTTTGACCAACAGTTGTCCAGTTTCCATCAGCACCCTGTAGGTCAACAGCGTCGATGGTGGTTGTTGTTAACTCAGGCCTCAACTGATCCTGTATGGGATCCTGTAGGGGGTCTTGTGAGTCACATGGTCAGTTGGCATAGGTTTTATGTCGGATGCCCTTCCTGCCTGGGACCGGCTCAAAAAGATGCTGGCTTGCGACCCCCCCTGAGGCTCTAATCATAAATCAACTAATATAAACCCCTTAATCCATGTAATTACTGTTATTTAATGGCAGTCCTCATTATGCATGACTTTTGTTCATATAAACAGTGTGAAACTTGCATTCAGATTCCTCTTTAAAAACATCAGCAACTGGTGTCCTCAATAACCCAAACAATAGAAAGTAAAATACTAAAAAGAAAAGTAAGGAAGGGTGATGAAATACAAGAGCAACCGTGCCACTTTCCAACCCTTTTTTATTATTGATGGCATGACATTTTAGATTTGTTTATATTTTCTGAACATGGTTGGGTTGGTCAGTGAAGATACGGAAAGTTATTTCCATTGTATTTGCTAAATAAAAGTTCAAACGACTAAACAAATGACAGATTTAGGTCACTGTTGCTTTTTAGAAGACTTAAGAGCTTTTGAAAATATCCCCGTGGATTAGGTGAGTTTTCCTTCTCGGTTTTGTTCAGAATTTCATTAATACATTCAGGTTTCAATCAAAAATATATCCAGTCTTTAATAAGCTAACACAAGGCATACTTTGGAAGCTCAGTATAATTATGGGGACTGCATTACCCTCCTTGAAACTAATTGGAAAGAGGTCATACCAAATAGGAAAGCAGCTAGCACTAGCGCTGATGATAAATCTAGAAATTACTCTATGGTAAACAGGTTATCTAATTAGCCCTAATACCAAGAGCCGTGCCCTTAATAGCGTCAAAGGGAGAAGCCGGAGCACGCCCAGCTAATTGTGTTCGAAGTTGCACAATATAAGCAAGGCACAGTAACATATGCGTCAGTTAATAGGGTTTAGCATGTGAAATATAGCGACAGTGGTGAGCTCATGAGGGGGGCAATTATGACAAAGCTGTGCACATCCGAGATAACCGTTTGCCTGACTCAATCTGGCTAAACCCCGGGGGAGGAAGCTCGCAGCAGCTGTAGGGGCTACAGACGCTAACAAGAGGAGGAGAGGCTGGAGAAGAGAGAAGGGAAGCGATCCACACAAACAAGCATCTAACGAGCGCCGCACACACTAATATTAAGCTTGTGTAATGTAAAGCCATCTGGATTACAGTGCAGATGCGGAGTACGCTGCAGAAAAGCATCTCCGTGTGCTGATATGCTACAGCATGTACTGCGCAGGAATTCCACGTGATAATAACGTTAATGCTGAAAGATGCAGAAGATTAATTTGAACAGATACGGCAAACAGGAATGGAATTGGGTAATGCTTCTTTCAAATCCCCCCACAACCCCCCGAGGGCGAAATGAGATTACAGATTACATCATTACTTTATTTTCAAGGCTGATTGTTCCTGCAGAGCAACAGTAGACAGCGGCTCTACACAAGATGAGTAGTGCAAGCTGGTAATAAGAGCTCAGCGTGTTACATGAGTGGAAAAATTCACTTTGGTTGCAACGTGCTCAAACAGAAACAGATGAGAAAAACAACCATGCATGCTGGTATGGTCCCGGTGCACCGTTGCTTTTGTGAAGGAGTCAGAGATTCATTCAGTGTCGAGGTAAACTTGAGTTTGATTGTCAACTCCTGGGTCACAATGTGCTACAAATACTGTATTTTCCTACCCTCTCCAAGTAAATTTGCCGTCTAAGCCTAACCAGGTGTTTTTATTTTTATTTTTTCCTAACCCTATGTGGTTTCCTGCTCCCAGAAGAAGTCTCCTGGCGATGATGATGTGACTTTTCTTCTCTTGATCTCGTCGTGCAGCGTGGAAGAGTTGGGACATTAAAAAAGCAGCTGCGAGCTAACTTTCAAATGCAAAAAGATATTTATTTACAAGAGAAAGAGGCTTTAATACAGACTTGCGCTACATCTGGGATCTTCTGAGCGAATTGTGGAAAAATCCATGCACGTACAAACAAGAGAAAGCTTTTATACCCATAGCCAGGTCTAAATTAGGACACGTTTGGAATCAATCAAAGCTTCTCCTGACAGTTCCCGGCATGTTTTTCTCTTAGACAATAGACAGCTGGAATTTTTGATAACAACACGGGATGTACTCTTTTTTCTTGATCACGGATCTTCCAAATTTGTAAAGCCTGGGAACGTGTCCTTGGAACATACACAAACGAACTCACTGAACTTATGAATATCCGCAGAGGCCTTGCAGCTGTCAAAGAGTCGTAGTTGAACTTTATATAAAAAGGTAAATATCATGTAAATATCATATTGTTCAGACACCACACCTAGCCTAACATCTAGCCTGCCCAGCCACACCCATCTGTTTTAGGGAAATGAAATGGGTCTGGTATCTGTCAAACCTATTTCCATCACGTACAGAACCGATCGTAATGGAGCGGATCAGGCTTTACTCAATGGCTCATACTGTAGCGTCCAAGAACCACAAATCTAAAAAATCTGAAAGGAATTGCTAACAACACCTTGCACTAAGGTTTTTTTTGTTTGTTGGTTTCTTTTTTTTTTCACTGCAAAACCAACAAGATCTATTCAGTGACTTCAGCGGACAGACTAAAGAACATCGAAATCATTAAGCCTTTTTACAACGAGGTCACAGCAGGTGAGAGGGAATGACATTTTATCAGATGCCCTTTTCTCTTCCACTGGAATAGATGAACAGATACCGTAGCCGTCACCAGCAGGCAGCATATTATCAAATTCACAGATGAGTCTGTTATTGTGTTTCATCTGCAGCGACTGGATGCAAAACAAAATGTTTAAAACCTAATTTCTTCCCGTTGCCATGGGCCTGGTAGGTAAGACACTTTAATAGCGACTTGTGTTTGATAGTTATTGTTGTATTTATCTGTTTCTTTGGTGTCTCAGTGTGTGTGCTGCTGGCTGAAAAGCAAATTTACCTTTGGGAACAAAAAAAAGATACCCTGAACCTTCCGTCTCCTCTACTGACCATTTTGGGTGTCTTTTGTTGATTCTACACCGCTTGTCGCTCAGACTGCATGCCTTTGTTTATATGTGCATTTAAATGGCATAAAGATGCAATTTCCTCTGCATCTGTTGGTACTGTCTCCTTTAAATCGGATCCAAATGCAAGTGAACCAGATTAACTGAACAGAAGAAGAATTGGGATGGCTGGCCAGGCTACTAAACACCAAGAATAGGAAAAACAATCTGTTTAAATCTAACGGGCCAACTGCGCTAGTGGTCACCGTGAGGCTAGCTTAGATCATGGTTTAATACAGTCCTATTGCAACCAAAACATTTAACCTGCGTCATCCTAAAGCTTGAAGTTGAACATGATTGCAGTATTCTAAAGGAAGCTGATGTGATGTTTTCTTTACAGCCATGTCATCAAGCACTTCAGGCTAATTTATGCTTCTGCTTAGCACCTACGTACGGAGGCTAGTCTCGGCCCCTATGCCGACTCTGGCATTGTGCTCTGTAATTACAGCACCAACCACGAGGTGGCAGTGCAGCGCTGTAGCTTCCAGTGCCGAGCTTCCTTTTGTATATTTTATGTTAATTGGCTCTAACAAATGTTGAGCAAACATCAGGCAATCCACCACATGGTCTAATTGAAGTCACACAAGTGGGTGCAGTTTAATTGACTAACCCACGTATAAAATCAGCTGGGAAAGAGACTGTGAGAGTTATTACTGAAGATGCCTAGAACTGCAAATTTCAGCCATGCCCACAAGCTATTTTTACTTTTTTTTTTTTACTCTGAAAAGACAGCCACTCTCGAGTGTAAAGATCCCTGAGCACAGACGCGGCAAGAACTTAATGGCCTTATGAAAACATATGAAGGCTGATGCGTGAAAAGTGCTCGATGATCAAATGTGCGCCACGTGGAACCCCAACCCATGAACCAGGGAAACGTAAGCAGCGAAACATAAGTGCTCCTGGCTAGGGATGGGAATTGATGAGATTTTTCCAATTCCGATTCCATTATCGAGACTGTTTAACGATTTGATTCTTCTTCTTTTTTCTCTCTCGCTCTGTCTCCACCTTCACCCACTAGCCACCTACAAAGACAGACAGTTGTCCCATATGGACAACTTCCTAACAGGGTTGTCCCTACACTACACAGCACATCTTATACTCAATAGCCTTGGCTGGCCCAAGTGCGCCTACACCATGCACGACATAAAAAGGGAATAGTACAGCGAATGGACCTCGACTGGACATTGAGTCGTGTGCAAGAAGAAACCTACTCCAAACTTCCAGGACGTCATTGGACGGTGGAAGAAGCAGAGTTGGGCTTATCTCGACAAAGCACACAACACAAAACCTAACTCTCAATCCCTAACCCTAACCCTACCCTAACTCTAACCCTGTGTGAAGCAGATGTTTTGGCTGGTCTGGAGCACTCTGGTGTGACACAGCGCCAACAGGGAAACATATAAGCAATGACCTTGGAGAAGCAATTGTTGCTGCACACCGATATGAAAAGTGGTACAAAATCATTCCCAGACTTTCTGCCATGAGCACCATTGTTCACAGGTGGGAGGCATTCAAGGCTGCTGCCAGTCTTCCCAGCAGCGGACGTCCCAGCGAGTCTATGGAAATCCAAATAACGAAAGGACAACATGCCAGACCTGACGGGGCATTCATGATCGGGGGGTAAGGGAAACACATGCGCAGTGAGGGGAAAACATTTCAGTATGAAGCTTGGACGTTCTTCATCAACTTGTACTTTTGAAGGAAATCCTATTTCAGATCACAACACAGACGGCGCAAATCTGAGGCTTAAAAAATCCTTCTGACGATTCTGGATAAAGTCTTTGTTAGTATGTTTCAGGGTTGACGTTCCCCACTGCACCGTAGTACAACTTAGTGATTCACCTACGATGTTTTAAGATGAATCTATCTCTGCTGTCCAAACTATCTATCTATCTCTACTGTTAAATAAAAACAACAGCAACTACATCTTCTGATTGCTTTTTTTTTGCTTCATTTTCTTGAATTGATAATTGGCACGGTGAGAAATATCGCATGTCGTTTGCCTGAGGCTGCATGTGCCTGATATCTCTGCATTTAAAAGGTCACATGAAGTTTAATTAAGGGAAAGAAATAAAACATTTCAATCAGTTTTGCCGAAAGAACAAGAACAAGGGGTGATCCCGAACTTTGCAAAGGATCCCAGATCAGTTCTGGGTTCAGGTAGTATCGGGCACCCAGGTGGATGTAGACGTTGCTGTTTGCCATGTTGGTCTCATGTGTAAAGATGCAAAAGATGCATAAAACCCAAGCGGGGCTCTGAGGTCTTTGGGGAGTGGGCAAGCAGGGTGAAGATGCATTAAGCTACGGTGCTGCAGAGAGCAGGAATAAACATCCTGTTGATATTAAACATGCCCCATCTCCGAAAGTTAAACTGAAAACTCAGCTGTTTTCTTTTGCTTTCGTCTAATTCCATTTTCTGCTGCTGCCAATATAACACTGTGCTGGTGGTCATCTATTTTAATCATTGTCCAGTATTTTACTTTCATTCGCTGCTTTATTCTTTTTGTTTTGATGCTATTCGGGTTTTCATTATCTTCTGTTTTTAATGTGTCAGTGATCTAATTTTCTTTTGTCTTAATGGATTTTATATCCTGCTTTAACATTTATTGTTTCTAATGTTCTAATGCATTCATTTGCTGATGTAAAGCACTTTGAACTGTGTCTTTGCTTGAAATGTGCGGCACAAATAAAGCAGCCTTGACTAATGATAATTATAGAGTCTATTTGGATAAATGAAAAGCCTGAAACGGAGGAATTAATCAGATCGTATTTTATACATGCTTCCTGTTTGTCAGCACCTTAATGTATGGCGTTGTTTATAACTTACAGAAATTCAGATTAATGGAATTCCAGCATTAGTTTTTGCAGTTAAGCTAGGACCGAGGACCAAGGATGCTGGAGACAGTTAGAGCTGAAAAGAGTTCAAAAAGAAACATCCTTAACTGTTACTGTGGCATCTGAGGGGCAGTAATGCAACTGGTTGGTCTAGGAAGGCAACCAATCACAGCAGAGTGAGCGGGGAGCAGCTGAGGCCAAACAGGCTGCTCACCAGAGCACACAAAGAAAAAATGGAAGATTGAGGCTGCACAGTCACAGTCGAATAGACCAGAGTTTGAGTTGCTACCAAAGTAAAATAACTCTACTTGAATAATATGAAGACGTATCAGAACTGGATAATATCAGGCCTTTGATGTGGGGGCGGATGAAAACTGGTTTTGACGTGTCTGCACATTTGCACTTCTGGATTGGCGTCAGTTTTGAGAACCAGACGCTGTCCTTAAGAGTTGCACGCTGGTAATCTGCACGTAGGAGTAGATCTAGAAAAGAAACTTGCCAAAGTCAAAGTCAGCGCAGTCCTCACCAAAGACGACCACTGAGGCTGAAGTAACGGTGTGTCAAGGAGCTGATGAATCAGCACGGTTCAAATACTGCGACGCTGATGAGTCGATAGATGGAAAAAGACGCAAACCTGGACGCGACACAACCACCTACAATCACACAAACCCAAGTGAGCAAAGAGACGTGGACGGCACTGCCGCAGCAGATCTGAAAATCCACATCCTGATTGAGGATTTGGATTCAGTTTCAGGAAAATATCCTGAAACCAGACTGACATTAACGGCAAATCACCGTCACCACCAACATTACGAAAACAAGCGGAAATCAGCCAGAGAAGAGAAGTACAGTTCCTTGCAAAGTACTTTCAGAGCAGCAAACTGACTCCAGAAGTTCAGTGAGGATCTCTGAATGATCCAATGTTGTCCTGAATGACTGATGATGATCAATAGAATCCACCTGTGTGTAATCAAGTCTCCGTATAAATGCACCTGCTCTGTGATAGTCTCAGGGTTCTGTTTAAAACTCAGAGAGCATCATGAAGACCAAGGAACATACCAGGCAGGTCCCAGATACTGTTGTGGAGTTTAAAACTGGATGTGGATACAAAAAGATTTCCCAAGTTTTAAACATCTCAAGGAGCACTGAGCAAGCAATCATAGTGAAATGGAAGGAGTATCAGACCACTGCAGATCTACCAAGACCCGGCCGTCCCTCTAAACTTTCACCTGGAACAAGGAGAAGACTGATCAGAGATGCAGCCAAGAGGCTCATGATCACTCTGGATGAACTGATCTACAGCTGAGGTGGGACAGTCCGTCCAGAGGACAACAATCAGTCGTACACTGAACAAATCTGGCCTTTATGGAAGAGTGGCAAGAAGAAAGACATTTCTCAAAGATATCCATAAAAAGTCTGGTTTAAAGTTTGCCACAAGCCACCTGGGAGACTCACCAAACATGTGGAAGAAGGAGCTCTGGTCAGATGAAACCAAAATCAAACTTTCTGGCCACGATGCAAAACGATATGTTTGGAGTAAAAGCAACACAGCTCATCACCCTGAACACACCATCCCCACTGTCAAACATGGTGGTGGCAGCATCATGGTTTGGGTCTGCTTTTCTTCAGCAGGGACAGGGAAGATGGTTAAAACTGATGAGAAGATGGATGGAGACAAATACAGGAGCATTCTGGAAGAAAACCTGTTGGAGTCTGCAGAAGACCTGAGACTGGGACGGAGATTTATCTTCCAACAGGACAATGATCCAAAATATAAAGACAAATCTACAATGGAACGGTTCACAAATAAACGTATCCAGGTGTTAGAACGGCCAAGTCAAAGTCCAGACCTGAATCCAGTCCAGAATCTGTGGAAAGAGCTGAAGACTGCTGTTCACAAACGCTCTCCATCCAACCTCACTGAGCTCCAGCTGTTTTACAGGAAGAATGGACCAGAATTTAGTCTCTGGATGAGTTAAACTGATAGAGACAAACCCCAAGAGACTGGAGCTGGAACTGCAGCAGAAGGTGGCGCTACAGAGTATTAATGGAAGGGGGCCCAATAATATTACACACCCACTTTACAGTTTATTTATTTGTTAAAAAAGTTTAAAATATCAAATACATTTTGTTCCACTTCACGATTGTGTCCCACTTGTTGTTGATTCTTGACAAAAAATTGAAATTTTATATCTTTATGTTTGAAGCCTGAAATGTGGCAAAAAGATTGAAAAAAAAAGTTTGAGGGGGCTGAATACAGTGTTACCTCAACTTACGAAATTAATTGGTTCTGGAAGTATTTTCTTAACCTGAAAATTTCGTAAGTAGAGACGCATTTTCCATGTAAATTCCCTAATCTGTTCCAAGCCCCCAGAATTCGAACATAATTTTTTTTTTTTTATAAATTATAAATAATACATAAAATGACATAAAAACCTGTAAGAAATACATGTTAGAATTAGAAAAGCACTCAGAGAGCTCAGACCTCCACCAAGCGCAACAATTATCGAAAATTTGAAAGTGATCCAGAATCCAGGATTTCTTCTGGATCACATTCAAAATGGAATCAGTTCTTCCTTTTCACATTTCCGACAACTCGTGAAAATTTCACCAAAATCCATCCATAACTTTTTGAGTTATCTTGAACACAGACAAACAAACAGACAGATAAACGCTGGCAAAAACATAACCTCCTTGGTGGAGGTAAAAATTGTTTGTTTACCTGGGTTGCTGGGTTACACTCATACCAACAAGGGGCCCTCCTAGCCAATGGGATGCCAGGAAGATGCTAAGCGATAGCCAATGGCAGAGCAGCTCGGACGCACCGCTTTCAAACCGAGATACAGAGCCGACAAGTATGTTTACGTTCGGTAAACTCTGGGAGCTGCGAGTAGCAGCGCTACTGTATTTTTGCCTTTCGTATCCTGAAATTTCTTTCATAACAAGAGGCAATATTTTCCCGTTGAGGTGTTTCATAACCTGAAAATTTCGTATGTAGAAGCGTTCGTATGTAGAGATACCACTGTACTTTCACAAGGCACTGTAAATATCTAGTTCGACATATTCAGTGTGAGAACCCTGGTATCGCTGTCTGGAGATGATGTTGCACCAAGATGTTTGTGGGCCACGGCTGGCAATTGGACACTTATTGCCCCAGGTTTGTACTTTCTAACACGGTCTTACACGCTAGACTCTCATAGTTATCGTTTTGGATTCTTGGAAACTTTAATATTTTTTTCTAATGTATTTTTTATTGCCTGAGGTTCATCGAGGGTTGCGTCTGCTTTTAACTGAACCATCTTCTTTCGCTCATTCGGCAACAACAATAAGAATAACCAACGGGGAGCTTTGAGTTTTTTGTTTTAAAAAAGATTGGTTTTAGAATGACCGAGTCAAGAGCAATTCCAGTTTTTTAAAATCTGAGCTCTATTTTCCAATACTTAAATGTCTAAATTATTCAGAGGGATAAAAAAAATCTTTAGAATCAGTCCAGTATTGAGCAAAGCTGGCTACCCTGAAATAAATGCCGTATAAACACATGGGGATGGTAAAAAGATTTATTTTAAGGATCAAGAAGCTCAATTTTAATGCGAATGAAAGTAAACATGGAAATTCACCACCTGGCGCGGCCATGTTACAAACTGTATCAGACTTCTATCGAGAACATTTAGCAGCTTTATCTCCCCACATGTGACTCTTTAGGATGTAAACAGCTTCCTTTTTTTTTTTTTAATTTATGCAGGGAGCTGTTTGAGGGAGTTTGTTTCTGTGCGTCTCTGGCACTCGAGGCGAACAAAAGGAGTCAAACAGCCAGCAGTTTTACTGACTGTGTGGAGAGCAGACGGTCAGAGCAGTCTTGCCCTTCTCCTCCAGTTGCTTTTGCTTTTTCTCCAGTCCTTCAACGTTTCTCATCACTGCATATTCATGAAGTCCTGCACAAATTTTCCCAAGCTGTGTTTGGATGCACGACATGCTAAACCGCACATGGACAAAATACGACCCGAGGGCTGAATCAGGCCCCCGGACCATCTAAATCTGGCCTCAAAAACATGCACACAAAATGATAAATATCACATTTTTGGTAAAGATTCTTGGGGGAGTCCACGCTTTCTGCTTCCACTTGACTACAGGAGCGTTACTGTCTATGCATTGTCTTCATTATAGTGAGTCATGCATCTGTTTTTGATGACAAAACCAAACTAGAATGAATGTTTCAACAAAAGAGAAAAGTTGCATCAGAAGGTTTTGATTTTCAGTATGTGTGATACGTCGAGAGAGATGTTTGAAAAGGCTTCATTTGAACAGTGAACCTTTGAAGGATGAGATGATAGAGATGGCTGTTTTTAATCAAATGCAGCCGAAGTATAGCCCTTTGACCATACTGACGATGGAAATATGAGCCTAAGATAAGGGTTTGGACAGCCTCCATGCTAGACTCATGTATTCCCTCTGTCATTTAAAGTCAGTAAAAGACCAACAAAAACTCTTTCAGAAGAAAGACTCTTTTGGTTTGATTCTTTAGCAGAAATTTCATTCAATTTTGTGTTTGTTGCGCTGTCACTAGCTTAGCTTAGGTTTAGAGCACAACTTGAGATAAGAACCTTTATTTGTCCCACAACGGGGAAATTGCATTATGTTGCAACAGCAAAGTACAGACGAGAAGCAGTGCTATAAGAATGCCAAAAAATTAGTTCAAAAAAATATCAAAGATCAGTAGGAAACTGATAATACAAAGAGTAAACATGTTTATCTAAATATTAGGGCTGGGCAAGTTAATGCGTTATTATCGTGTTAACGCATTAATTTATTAACACCGAGATTTATTTTATCGCGCGTTAACACATGTTGCTCACATGCTTTTGTTTTGAAAAGTCTGTTACTGGCTGCTGCAGAACCGGTAGTCACGCCCTCTGCTGACCGTTCACTCCTCCAGGATGCTGCTCCAGGTAGTAGAGAGCATGAAAGCTCCCTCGTCCCTGTTGATGGTCCTCGGGCCCTGCTTGCGGATCTCCATGGCCTCCCTGATCCAGCGCTGATGTTTATTTTCTTCTGTGCTCTCTACTACCTGGAGCAGCATCCTGGAGGAGTGAACGGTCAGCAGAGGGCGTGACTCACCTGTCAGATTTGACAAGTGAGTCACGCCCTCATCAGCTGATAAAGGACCTGTCACAACAACACCGGTGACACTCTGATGAAGGCGGAAGTACATGCCGAAACATGTCAGGTAAAACAACCTAAAAACTTATTGTCTGTGATAAAAGAACAGTTAACTGATAGAGAAGTGAAGACAAAATGAACTTAGTACAACTATTTAAAAGCCTTTAATAAGATTTTCGTACCTCGTTTCAATTCTTTGTAACAACAGCTTAAAAAAGTAAAGTCATTCCATGTTGTACTGCGTAGTGAAGTTTGACGTGCAAACCAACGAGCAGCACAAGATCTCGGAGTTTGGGATTCACACTCCGAGATCTGTTGAATGTGTTTGTATCACATCGGCCTGTTCGTAGGCTGCAGGTGTTATCGCTCATGCCTTTGGGCGCACAAAAGCTTCACAGCCATTGTTGTTATTCCAGATACAGTAGGTCTACAGTCCTTTGAAAGTCAGATACGTTTTCCCGGTGGAAGCTGTGTGTCAACCGGCCACTGGGTGCGATAATCACCAGCTTCAGCTGAGCAGCAAAAGCACGAGCACAAATTAGCCAGAATTACACTTCTTCACCCATTTTTTTTTTCTTCCCCCACCTTTCACAGCTCCTCTCATGATAATTGAATCATAAACCCAGAGGAGAACTTAAACATAAAGCTCAGCTGGAAATTTACAAAAAGCCTACAACCCACATTTAAGGCTGACAAGTTGACAAATTTCTGTCTTAATTTAGTAACCCTGCAGGCCTCCTGGCATCTTTATCTCTCCGGCACGGCCAGAGACAGATGGGGGGGATACTGATCATGGCCGGACTGATTCTCTCGAAGGTCAGGAAAAAGATGTGGGCCCACAGCATACGTGCTTTTAAATCCTGGCACAGACGCTTGCTTTTACAGTTCATGTGAAAAGGAAAGTTTTGGTCATTTAAGCCCATGGTGTTTTCTTTTTCTTTTATTTTTTATTTTTTTGCAATTAATCAAGTGACCAAAACGTAAAACAAGCCAGAAAATTAGAATTTGATGTTATTTGGCAGTTCTTCCCTCCTGATTGCACAGCCACTGTGTTCCTATGCAGGACAGAGGCGACGCTGTCAGCATGCTAATGGAATTAGAGGCCTGCCAGCGGTATATCTGAACCTCCATCCTCCTCCATGCCAACTCTGAAGTGCAGCGAGTAATTCATCCACCGCCCCGCGACCTCCTTCTCTCCCGGCGCACTCCATTTATTATCATTTTGATCACAAAGTTAGCTATCGCGCGTGGGCACATCCACCACGCCCCGCTCCCGCTGCCAGCGACCCATCTTTTTCAGAAGAGCCGCCGCCGCCATCCGAGACCGCTATCAGTCAGTGTCACGCGTCCTCCGCGACCGTCAGACACCCTGGAAGAGGGGAGGCGCACGCCATCGCTGATAGGAATCAGACGGAAAATCCAGCTGATAAATTTCACTTGGTGGGGGATTCATCATAACGGGATTTAATACGCTCAGCCCGAACGAACAGGCCGGACACGCATCTCTGTTGGGTGCGTGCTGGGTCTCGTTCTGCTGCAGACACAAAAGGACTGACTCATTCGATGCGTGCACTGCTTTTCTAGGACAGCCGGGAAAACACACTCCCCATCTCTGATTTAAACCTCACCGTCTAAAAACACCTGCAGATTCTCACCAGGCATTCGGCCAGAGTGGGAAAACATGTTTCCCTGAACGCCGAGGCTTCATTTAAGTAGTGTTGAGCAAGTTCACTTTCTACACGAACTAGTTCAGTTCATAGTTCATAAGAATTAAAATGAACTAGTTCAGTTCACCATTTCAAATTGAATGAACTAAATGGTTCATTTTTAGTTCATTCTTTAAAAATTATCTTTTAATGTTGCTGCGTGCAACTTTTTGTCAAAATGATTACCACTGCTCATATACTACACCACCACAAACGGCAGTTATTTTATCCATTTTAACTGTCGGAAACTATTGGTCCAATTCTGATTCCTTAACCAACCAGGGTTCACATTAGCATTGAAGGAACAGCCCATGTAAAACTGTTATTTCTGTTTCAGCTTCTCTCTACAGCAGCCATTCCGAAACTTCAGAATACCAAGGCTCAATTTGAAATATGAAAAATCTCTGCATCCCACCGAAACTTTTAATCACAACTGTGATCAACATACAGGACAAGGAACCATGATCTGATATTAATGTAAAGGGTCAACAAATAAGGTGAGACTTGTAATATTTAGTTAAGATGACAGTAGAATAACACTTAACTGATTTGGTTTATTACTTCTTAATGTCTTTTTAATCATGTCATGAATATTTTACAGTAATTAAAAACATATTTAAAAAAGATAGAGGATTTAAAACACATTTGTTTAATTTAAATGACCTCTCACGGCCCACCTGCAGTACCATGACGGCCCACCAGGGGGCCACGGCCCACACTTTGGGAATCACTGCTCTACAGTATATTAAAAATATGAGGAAAAACTTGCTGCCAAATGGTCTTTATTATAAGACAAAAACAGGTCCTTAAGGTGCAAATGTTTTTTCCCTCCATTTCAATATTTCAATCCCCCCCTCCCCCGATAGTCGGGGTCTCCTCCGGCTCTGGCCGACTGCTTTTATCTTCCTTCATGATCGTTTTAAACATTTGATGACGCACTTGTTAGCGTGACAGAAGCTACAGCCCATGTTGCCATGTTTGATTGATTTCCTCAGATACATATCAGGCTCGTTTGTGGTGTATTTTAAATGGGGTTCGCTGGAAACCTGGCCCAAACTGCCCAAATGAACTCGTTCACGCCCCCTGCTGGTAAAGGAGAAAGAGACCGCGCTCAGTTCACGTTCACACAAAATATGAACTAGTTCGTGAACTTTCGTTCAATGATCGCGTTCAGGTACAACACTGCATTTAAGTGAGGTGTTGTTGCTGTTGTTAGCTGTTGAACCTTCTGAATGGTGAAACCAAACTGCAACTTCACTCCCAAAAGACTGTTTTTAAATTTCAAGTCATGCAAATTAAACCGTTCAAATTCAAAACAGATTTCAAACAAACAAACAATAAAAATTGTGTTGTCAAACTGCATCATCCAAATGGTTCAAAATCAACAAGAGGTGATCGTTTCTGTCTCTTACTCGTACAGAAACAAAACCACTGTTGATTTAATCTTTCACTTTGCTTCTTTTGTGCCGTTGAGTGCACTCGCACAGTTCTGGGAATATAAGAGCTGAATCAAACTCTGAGCGGAGCGGTGTTCTCAGGGAGGCGATAAATAAGAACAAAGATATCAGATCAATTAAAAACCGTTTCACATGAGTCTGCTCTGAGATCAAGGACATGTTTCATACTTAAAACTGTATTGATCTCACACACACACTCACACACACACATACACACACACGTATATATGCATGCATCACTTTTTCAATGGGGTTTACTAGCAGGGGAGCAGGAGTTGGAATATTTTCCTATGTCCAATATGTCAATATTTAATGGTTTGTGCCAAAATCTGGCAAAACCTATATATATATATATATATATATAGATATATATATATATATATATATATATATATATATACAGTGGGTACCTCTACTCAGGGCCGGCTACCCAATTTGGTGCCCTAGGCGAGATTACACCCCGTTGTATATATATATATATATATATATATATATATATATAGATATTCTACATATATATATATAGATATATAGATATAGATAGATATATATATATATATATACATATACATATATATACATATACATATATATATATATATATATATATATAATATATAATATATTATATATATATATGCAACTTAATCTTGCTGCAGATGTCAGTTTTCTTGTGCGTCAGTGTGAGTGATGGTGAGCGTGTCCTCTCCAACATGCTTTATTAACTCCCAAAACCCCGATTTTTGTCAGAGAGGACTAGAATCACCGACAGTGAAGCACAAAAGACAAGGACAGAAGATGGACAATGATGATGTGCTTTGTGTAATATGAGTAGTGTAGAAATTGTGTGTTTGGCCAAGCAAACAGATAAATAAATAAATATCGGTACATGTGTTTGACGCAGGTGTTTCATTTTTTTAAAGCCTTTAACGGCACACCCCGATGTCATGCCAACACCATCGTCCATCCCCACCTATCAGGACTCCATGTTGGCTGCTGTTCATTATCTACAGCCAGACCCTGACCTTAATTCACAGCTGAACCCAAACCTGGACCAGTAAAACAACGACATGCCTCGTTGTTGGGCTTCTTCCACCAATGCAGCCTTTCTTCGTTTGCTTCTTCGTTTTTCAGCCGCCAACAGTGAAAAGCTAGAAAAGCAGTTAAAGCCACGGCTCCAAAACCCACCGCATGTATGTAAGAGGCACTTAGATCAGGGGTGAGGAGGCAGGATTACGTGACCGACCGAAACACGGTAACCTCAAAGAGGAACTGATGAAGATATCAAGCTGTGATCCGGGAAGAACGTTCATAAACGCAGACTGGAGAAACGTGTCTTTAGTGCACCGTGGTTCTCTAAAGAAATTCTGAGTAAACTCAAGGGAGGTTCAAACCACACTGGAAGAGACGTAATGACCCAACGAGGCGGTTCTGTAGCAGCTCGAGCACCGATGCAACGGCAGCGCGTAGGTCAAACTGGTCAAATGGAACAGATTAGGTCTGTTTTAACAGGGCGACAAAAGGCCGTAAGAAATAAGTAGCGCTAAAAAGGAAACACCTGGAGGAAAATCTTTCAGCTAATTAGGTTAATTGGCAACGGGTCGGTGACATCATTTGGTTTAAAAGCAGCATCTCAGGGAGAGTTTTGAAGAGGTAAAGACGTTTCACTGATCTGTGAAAAACTGCATCTACAAGCTGTGAAACAACGTATACGTGTTTTATATATGTTTATAGATGTTTCTCAGTGCAACATATTGAGTGTTTAATCATCTACAGTGTATAATATCAGGGATGGCCTTTTATTCTTTCATTAAGATACTGCATTCATCGCAAAAGTATGGTGTTCTCACAGAGTCTGGTTGTTAAACTGGTCCGTAACAACAGATACAATCCATGACGTGCTCACCCCTTGACAGGCCTTTGGTCCCTGTAAGAGTTATTAGTAGTTAATAGTAATAAGCAAACTGAGCACTTCAGAAATCTGGCCCTTTAAATGACACTTGGACGGTCAGTAAATCCTGTCCAGAACCAATCAGGCCAGATTATGCCTTTATTTCATGAGTACTTGGAGGTTACATTGCTAAGCGGTACTAGAAGCAGGAGCTAGTGCTATCCACGCCGGGGACGAGGCAGACGAGCGTACGTTCACATTTCCTACCTGCATTTACCAGTGGACTGAATTTGGTGAGTTATGATTTTATGATCGATTTCATATTTTGCGGTAAAACAAAGTTACTGCCGTTCGCTACAGCTAACATTGAACACTGTCAGAGCTAGCCAAAGCTCCGGTGAAAAACAGCTAGCAGTTTGCGTCAAGCTTGTGTAGTTAATGGTAACATAAAAGAAGAAACGCAGGCTTCTTTCTAATATCTCTGTAATTGTCCGGATGATATTCACGCGAGAGCTGAGAAGGCTGAAGGTGAAGTTGTAAACTCTAGTCCCTTGATACCCTAAACCAGTGGTGCGCAAACTGTGGTACGTGTACCACTGGTGGTACGCCAGCGCTCTCTGGTGGTACATGGGGAACATCATGACTTTCCACATTTTTTCTACATTATCACTTAAAAAAAAATCAGAAACATACAACGCATTAAAAATACGTTTTAAATGAAATGTGTAGCTTGAGATAAGTAAAATTGTCTTATAAAAAATATTAGTTACATATTCAGCTGCAGTGCAGATGTAACAACTTTAGTGTGTTTATTTTGCTCTGTATGAGAGTATGAGTATGTGAGAATTGTTGGACAGAGTTGTAAATGTCTGATTCAGTAAAGTAACGATTCAGGTAATAAATAACCACAATAAGGAATAAACATCTCTGTGTGTTTAAAGCTATTTGAGAAGGTATATATTTTAAAGTTGGTCTTCATGGTGGTACTCAGAGAGCTGAACAGTTTCTCAGGTGGTACGCAGGATTAAAAGGTTTGAAAACTACTGCCCTAACCCAATTTTGTACCTGAAGTATTTCCTCCGCACCACCACCTGGCTCCTCTCCATGTGGAGGAGCAGCAACTCTACTCCCCCGTCGGGCGACTGAACTTCTCGCCTCATCAGTGAGGACGAGTCCAGCAACCCTGCAGAGGAGGCTCATTTCAGCCCCTGGTATCGTTTTGTCGCTGGTCACAAATCATGACGGCGGGAGAGCGAAGGTACAAGGATCAAATGGAGAGGATACCCCAGGGTTTGTCCCCGGTCTGGAAATGTGAGTGTTGTGTTTAAATTTGGGCATATCTTACTCATAAGCATACACTCAAATTATACTCTAATTGTGTTCTGGTGATGCAGTCAATTCGGTTGTTAAACAAAGCACTGACAACCGACGGAGGTGCAAAAACGGAGTTTTATTCTCCAAGTCTGCATGCAAATTCAGAGAGGTCATTACAGAATGCTGGATGGTTCAGAATGACAAAGTCTCAGTAGGAAACAGTTGCCTTCAAACATCACATGAAAACATCAGGACCTTGGATAAGTTCTCTAGACGTCTACGTGTCAAAACTTAGCAAACTTGTCGGAGCCAGAACGATAACAAAACTGTGGCCTTCGAACACACAGGAATTGAGACCAGAAGTCATGGACTCGACACAGCACTTTAGCTCAAAATGCAATTTTTTAACATAACAGTGAGGTTTCGTTTTAATTTTAATTCACATATTGAGTCCATGTGTACTCTGAAGCTGACCATGAATTTGTCTTTTATGCTTTTATTGAGTCTGGAAACCTTAAAATGTAATAACGAGTTCCAGATTTTATTTTTCTCTTTCGCTGCCAGCATTGAGGAAAATCCACTTCAGGAGTTTATTTGATATATTTTAAAATAAACACAAAATTCCAGGTGAAATATAGTGAAATTATCTGTCCATGCAGAAGGATATTTTTTATTTGTTTTTCTTATTTCTCATTTATTTTATTTCATATTTACTTATTTCCTTGTATAAATGTTTTTATTGTATTTTTTTTTTATCTTTTTCGTTATTCCAATCTGACTGTCACTCCTCCCCTCCATCCTTCCCTCACTAATTAACAAGACCCTGAAATACTTGAACTCCACCACCTGAGGCAGTAGAGAGGCCGATCCACCTTTCTCATCTCAGCAATTTTATCGATTCTGCGATATATATTGATATTTTATTTCCCCAGAGACTCTCAATTTTTCAGCAGTGGGTATCGATATTCTCAGCTCCCTTCAAAAACCCCGTGTCCTGCAGGGGTGCTCTTCCTGCACTTTGCAGGAATAGCCATTAAGTCCTCCAGCTACTCTGCTGAGATTAGTGCAATTGTAAGATGGCTTAAATGTTGCTCCAATGGACTTGAATTATTGGCTGCCATGTTTCGTTTTTACTTAACCTGGTGGCTAGAATGGCTAGTAGCTACCTCATATGTTCAGTATCTAGCCAAAAAAGCTGCCAAAGAAGGCCACCTGCTGGACTTTAACTCTCTATTGTGCCCTTAGCTTTAAAAGCTTGCAAGAACAAATCTTTTATTCATTTTGTCCAGCATTTGCTAGCAGCCTGTCAGCCATATAATGTGTAATTGATGATTTTAAGTTCAATAAATTTAAACAAAGTCATTGGAACACTCACAAGATGTCACCAAAATCACTCTTGTCCCTTTAAAATCTTTCAGAAAATGATGATGAGAAAAAGATGAATATCGATATATATCGTATCGTGAGCCGAATATCGTGTATCGTATCGTATTGCATCTCTAGATTAGTGTATCGCTACAGCCCTATATACATATATATATAAATATACATGTGCAGTCATTTTAGGATTGCATCTTTGCTCTTTGCAGATGACGTGGTCCTTTGAGCAAACGTCCCGGGGGGCCACCGGGGCCGTTTGCATATAAATTGCATCCTGTTAAAAATATGAGCCGTTCATGTTATCTTGGATCGCTCTCAACTCCACAGATAACAGCATCGCCTTATCAGCAAGAGAGGCTTCAGAAAATCTTAGTTGCCGTATTAAGTTTCAATCTGTGCTCCCTGGCATTTGAACACTGCAGAAAGGGTAATGGAAAGAGAAGCAAAGCAGCGCTTGCAGCGGTATTCTGTTCGCTACACATCAAATAACCCCCTATTTTGCACCCAACTCCAAAACACTTGGGCTGAATCAATAAGAAAGCTGTTACATTTCACCGAAGAGCCCTTCTGATGACTTTCTTGGAGAGCTGCGCGGATCCAACAACCTGGCGGGGGATTTCAGAAAATTATTATGGGTTCAGAGGTCAAATTGTAGCCCTCTGATCAGGGCCCGTTGGGAGTTGAATTAATGTCGTCGTAGTTTTGAGCTGACTGCTTCGCTCTTCATTTATTTTTTCACACCACATGAGACTTGGAAGATTAGATCCATACGGAGCACCGAGGGACATCTTTTAAGAGCTATTTATCCAATGGTCTTTTATTCAACTTTACTCATTGCACGATTGAAAGATAGATTCACATACTGTTTCCTGGCTTTTTGTAGTTTGCGTGCAGTTATTTTCCTAAACATTCTCGCTCCCAATTAGTCAACCATGTATGAACAAACTGAGTACCCCTTTAGTGTCAATGATTTACTTAAGCGTCTTGCCAAAAGTAGATTTTGAGAGGCAGAAGTCCATGTCCATGGACCGGGACTAGAGGAAAGCCGTCAGCATGTTTACGTCTTTAATATATTCCCTCTGTTGAGCCACACTTTGATTGGGTTTTAGCACCAAAAATATTTAGCTGAGGTTTGGGAAATGCAACCGCATTTTTGTACAATCATTGTGAGCAGAGGACTGAAAACAAGTACAGAGTAAGAAAACAATGAAAGGAATGTTTGAAAGGGGTAAAAAGTCGGAAGTGGAACATGCTATCTCAAATTAAGGTTTACTCACATGGGAAGTTTGATTCCTCTTTAATACAGAATTAAAATTAAATCCGATTTAAAATGATTAAAAATTGCCATGTAAACACCTAATTCCGAATAAAAATGTCCATTCCGAATTCAACTTAATTCCGAAGTAAGTGGCTGGTTTATTCTGATTTTAAGTCCGAATAGAATAATTTGGCAGTCATGTATACACTCATTCCTGTTTAAATTAATTCCAGTCTTTTTGCGCATGTTCGTTCTCTTGCCCCTCCGTCGCGATGACGCTTATATTCCGCGCTGGGCTTGTTTTCGAAACAAAGTTTCAAGATGGCAGCACGCAGTAAACGGTGGTCAAGAGCAGAGACGATTTATTTAATAAATAGCTTCGAGGAACTGGAAATAATTAAAAGAACAGATGCTTCAAAAATAAAATCAAAACAAATCCAAAAAAGGATGCTAATAATGTAGTCCTCCATGTTGTTGCTAATCGAGTAAGTTTGTTTTCTTCTGGTAGACGTAAATACGTAAAGACGTCCGCTCCCCTATCCAATCAGAACCCTTCCCAACCCCCAGACCTTCAGCGGAATTGGATAAAGCCGATCAAACGTGTTTTTTATGTAAACCTCAATTCGGAATTACTATTTCCATTTAAACTCAAAGGAAAATAGTTTAATTCTGAATGATTTAATTCGGAATAATTCATTCCGAATTAAAAAACATCATGTAACATTGTGGCCAATGAAGTCCTGGCTTAGGCATTTGCTTCCATCTGCAAGTTCCAACCTCCTCATGAAGGCCTGGTTGGATGTTCATAAGTCAAATTTCCTTAACAGCACTGTGGATTTTGCTCTCTGCATCTAATATTGCTGCAATAACAAGTAATGCCATGTGAGTCTTTCAGAAGGGGCTCTTCACCAGATTGGGAATCACTGTGGTTCACATGTTGGAGCTTTTCCAACAACAAAAGGGAAAAAAAAAAAAAGAAGTTGATTGAAAACCAGTGCTCCAAACTGGAATTCCAACAATACCGGAGTCACATGAGCATCAGCTGAACCAGTGAGAACAACCTCTGTGTTGGATCTGAGGGAGGGTCTAGCGCTGCAGCTGAAATCCATCAGTTCACTTCTGAGTGATTCTGGCTGGTCCTGTAATTTCTGACTCGAGCCGGTGCCGAACATGGACCTGGTTGACATACAGCCAAAGACTCGAAGGGATCCTGGATTAGTGGCGATACTTCCTGGGATGCAGAATTTGAGTATCACAACCCGTTCATGCAGCCGGTTTGTGTCGCCTCTGTAGCTCCTTTAACCGGGCCTTGCTGTGCTTCGCTCTGCTGGCCAGAAGAAGAAGAACCCACCTCTGGACGCCACTGGATAGACAAACAAACAATCAGAGGTGGGAAGCGTGTGTGATAACCGGACTAGCGTCGGCAAAACGCTTCCAAAATGACGTGCAGTGGAGCAGGACGGTCAGTGACTGGTGTTGGCTTTGCAGCAGAAACACACCAGTATGAGTCATTGCATAAAGCTCACCCCAAGTGATAATGAAGGGAAAGATGCTGCAGGGAGAGGTACCGCCTGGTTTCCCACAATGCCCCACAATGAGGAGGAGACCAGCTGGATTGGCCGTATCACAAGCTTCGTCACTCGACCTCAGACGCCAGACTCTGGGAACATGGGAAAAGCACTGTCTGATGAGGCCAAGCCAGTGTCTTCCTCGCTGCTGCTGCTGTTCCTGGCCACGAGCTGTGAAGAGAAGGAAAGATGGGGTGTTTTTAATTTCCAGAGCGCCACAATGCTTTGAGAGCACCGAGTGCTGCGTCTTTGTGGAGTCATTATAAGAACACAGCTGGAGAGTAGAGGCCAAACAGACGGAGGATCGCCGCCGTTTCTTTATACCGTGATCTCTGCAGGAAATAGCTGGCTACCATTCTTTTGATGGTGATGGTCTTGTAACAAGGGCTCAGATGTGGCCACGCTGCTTTTTGAATGAAAATAGTGCTTTAAAAAAGAAAGACTCAGACCTTGCTCAGATTTAACAAAAAAAAAAAAAAAACGCATCAAACTTGAAGCTGAAGCAACAGAAAGCTATCTGTGCCTGTACCTATCTGGAGAAGATCCCTCTTTGGGTGAAACAAACTGATCTTTTGTTGACATCCGGGCTCAAGGAGTAATTTTAAATGTTATGGATCAGTGGGGGTGCAGTCGCCTCCAGTGCAGGTGGCAGGGGTTCGAATCCCAAGCAGACCAAATGGACGGACAGAGGAGAAACTATGATATGGAAAAAAAAAATAATAATAATAATAATAAATTAAGAGAAAAAAAGTAAATAAAAAATAAATAAATTAATTAAGTTTGAGGAAAAATAAAAAAAAAAAATAAGTTTGAGAAAAAAAGAAAATAAATAAGTTTGAGAAAAAAATAAAAGGAAAATAATGAAATTAAATAAGCTGGGGGTGGGGAAGGGCAGCCGTAAAGTTAGTAAAAAAGTAAATTAAGTGCTACATATAAAATAAGTGCGTTAAAACAAGTGCTGTAATAAAAACCAACAGATAAAAGTTAGTAAAAACACCACGAACTGAAAACTTTGGCTGATCTTCCCCAACCCGACCACACCCAAAGGTTATAAAGGAGGAGAAAAAAAAAAAAAAAGGTTATTGTTGAGGGGGAGGGGAATCCGGATCCTGGAGGCCGAGGAGGGACCAGAAGCATCGGGGGGGCAGGACTGACCTTTAAATGGATGATTCATCATTCAAGCATTCAAGAAACAAACTGATCTCTTGTCAATATCCAGGCTTGATGAGTAATTTTAAATGTCATGGGTTAATGTTCGGGTTGGGGTTAAGGTTACGTTTAGGATTAGGGTTTGGGTTGGGGTTAGGGTTAGGGTTAGGGTTAGGGTTAGGGTTAGCGTTAGGGTTAGGGTTAGGGATAAACTGCAGGAAGTAGTGTTTTATGTTTTCTGAAACGTTACCTCCATCTCCGGAACAAGAGGCAAGTCGGACACAAAGGATGCTGTGAAACTCCGTCCAGATATTTCCAGTGAAGCCTCCGAGTGGCTGAGGGAAACATCAAAGGTAGAGGTCATGCTCGAGTGTCAGGCCTCGAGTGTCCGGGAGTTATAACTTCTTTTTAGATTATACATTTTGCACCGCCGTCACAGGAAGAGAGATTTTCCTTTTAAGTCGCCCAGTTCGGCTGGCAGCAGGTGTGTCATCTCCAGTTACAGAGATTGGAGGGAGGTTATCATCCACCGCACATCAAAAAGACAAATACGCTGTCAGGGGCTGATTTCGACGCGGTTAATCACCGCTTCTCATGAGGTTTGTCAGATATAAGGTAAAGAGCAGATGGCGTTTCAGTGGGATATCTCAATCTGACGCTCACATCTCTATTGTCTCATCCCATCAATATACCACCGATCCAGAAGCCGTTTCCTGTCGCCGACCTGCGTGTCCTTCCGATATCTCATATTGTGTAAAATAAGAGGAAAATTATTGATCAGCAAAGTCCTTGTGTTCTTGAAAAAGACCGGACCCAGCTGTGTTAGAGACCTTTTTACGGCGTTCTGGAGGAAACAGCTGAGGGCTACGCCATCGATTCAGTCCTGTCCGTCTGTCTGTCTGTGGGGGGAAAACGACGACGAGGGGAAGGAAAACAAAAGCGGCGGACAGTTCTCCCGCTGCTTATTTCTCCTGAAAAACAGTTATTAGTGACAGTGGCAGCCTCTGACTAATGATAAGCAGCTTATCACATCTGCTGTAAAACTAATTAGGTTGCTAAGAAACGACACACTCAGCTAGTACCAGTGCACAGATTTTGCGGCCATGCAAATACTGAGACTAGGTCCATTTCTCTCTTTTTTTTTTTTTTCCTGAAGCCCACATGCACTCATCAATAACCTCACGTTTGACACTAAAAGCCAAATGCAAGCTGAGAGATGAGCAATGGGCCCTTCTACACAGAGCTGGAGATTGTGTGTGTGTGTGTGGGGGGGGGGGGGGGGGCAACACAAGAAAAACCAGCTGGACACTAAATACACTTTCAGATACTCAACACTGTACTATTTCACATTAAAAATGAATATAATTATATAAATATTTTTTGTTTGCAGTTAGTCCATCCATCCATTAACTTCCACAGTTTCAGCAGGTTCTGCAAAGATGCTCAGACATCCGCTCTCCCCAACCACCTCCTTCGTCTATTCTGGGGAAATGCCAAGGCTTCCCAGAGTCACCGAAGACATTCAGCGATGCATCCGAGGGCCGATCTAACAGAAAATGTCCGAACCACCTCAGCCGGCTCCTCTTGATGTGGAGGAGTGGCGCCTCGGTCACAAACAGACCACGGTTTGTGAGGCTGAAAGGTTGTGTGTCTGAGATGGAGGTCAGCAGCATTGGAGCACCACAAGGAACTGTTCTCTCACCATTTCTCTTCACGCTCTACACCTCTGACTTCCAGTACAACTCTGAGTCCTGTCATGTGCAGAAATACTCTGATGACTCTGCAGTTGTTGGGTGTATCAGCAACGGACAAGAAGCTGACTACAGAGAACTGATCTGTCAGTTTGTGAAATGGTGCGGTAACAGTCATCTCGTATTAGGACCGAACAACTGACGCCGCTCAGACCCTCATTGTGGGGCCGCCGCCTGCAGGAGTCGAGTGCTTTGCAGGACTGGCTCTTGGGGGTCCGGTGTGTCTGAAGCTGAATCACAACCCAGTCGCCTCGGTCTGAAAATTTCTCATTCAGTGAGTCACGCTTGCAGGCTACTGTGACGTCACAGTCCCAGATCAGAGAAGGGGTGTGACAAAAAAATCGATTTGGCAATACAGTGATCCCTTATTTTTCGCGGTTAATGGGGACCGGCGCGCCCCCCCCCCCCCCGCGAAAATCAAAATCCGCGAACTGGAGCCGGAGCTCCCCGAGCCCAAATAATGTGTTTAAAATGTTTGAAAACTGCAAAAAGTAGCGAAGCACTGCAGCGAAACAAGACAAAGGCTCAACTGTGGTCTTTCTGTTACCTTCACAGCCTCTGGTCTCTGAACCGTAGTAAACAAACCGCTGGTATTGTGCTGTTTTTGGCTCATAATTAGCAGCTAACATGCTAACAACAAAAGTTTTTTTCTGCATGGAACGAGCACTTTATTCTGGCACTGCAGGAACTTGTAACATCACACAGGTTGTATTGTTGGGCTCCTGTAGGTTAACAGAGAATGTAAATCTATACACGCTGGGCTGCTGTTGATGCTCACTACACTTTTCATCTAACCCCATTTTCATTCTGCCGTCCCATGACACACACACTCCATTACCTATAAGGCCACACCATTAAACACGTGGCGCGAGTTCTGTTGGAAAAATATCATGAGATTTTTTGTCACACCCATTCCGAAAAGACATCAAGGCAAAGGGAATGCTTGTTGGAGAGTTTGTGGCTCTAATGAGGCCAACCACTTTCATATATTTTGGGACTGCCAGGTGATAAGGACTTACTGGGAGGAGATCCACAAACATATAGAAAATATATTTGGTGTAAATATTCCATTCAAATGTGAAACAATGTATTTGGGAAATTTAATGTTTGAAACATGGAGCATTAAAGACAAAAAACTATTGGCTATGTTGCTGGCCGCCAGCAAGAAGTCAATCACAAGAAAATGGTTAAAAGTAGAACCACCTACCATTGATGAGTGGATTGACATTGTACAGGAGATTTATGTTATGGAAAAGATATCATTTTCTCTTAGAGTTGAAAAAGAAAAATTCTATAAGATCTGGACTAAATGGACTGAGTATGTAAAACCAACCAGACCTGATTTCATTTGACTGTATTTGTGCTTTGTGTAGACCAACCCTCTTTTTCATAGGATTGTCGGAAAATCAGAGGTGAAGTGCTCCCCTGTTTTGTTCTGCTTTTGTTCATAACTCAAATAACCCATGATCTGTATGAGAAAGCCCTGGAAGGGCAATATGGATACTAGGTATATGAAGATTATATGGATGGATGGATATTGTATATGATCTACCGTAGACAAAGGATTGCTGTAAATTGTGTTTTATAAAAATTTGCCTTTCTAAATAAAAAGAAAATTTCAAAAAAAAAAAAAAGACCAACCATTACCCATAAGGCTACCTTCATAAAGGGGCCAGGCTGGCTCACAACATTTCTTCGCAGTGAGAGAACGCGCACAACATCCTGTGATGTTTCCGAGATTTTTTTCTTGATTTTTTTATGATTATTATCTATTTCTGAAAAATCAGCGAATAACTAAAACCACGGAACTTAAAGTGCGAATTGGCGAGGGATCACTGTATATCGTGATTTTTGGCTGCCCAATATTATAACAATTTCTCAGCTCCTAATATCGATTTTTTAGGAAAATTCCAAATGTGCAAAAACACTAATAAACAATAAATAGGTTGTTTTGAAGCAAATAGTTTTGACTCAATTTGTCCTCTGAATGATCAATATCATCTGATGAACATATACAGCAACTTGATTTTTCATCTCTACTTTTAATTTTGATATTAACTGGGTAGAATATGGCAATATATGAAATCACGATATTGTGATAATATCGTATCGTGACCTAATTATCATGATACATATCGTATTGCAAGGTCCTTGCCAATACTCACCCCTAGATCTGAGCAGACGTAGCTTCACATCATGCTGCATCTGCGAGACTCCATAACCTAAAACTGGCTCCTGACTGAAGGCCTGGTTGAAAAACAGCTGCTTTTACTGCATTTCTGTAGTATTTCACCTGAAGCATGATGCAGACATTTAATTAAGACCCCAGGAAATGATGTCATCTTCTGAAAAAAAAAAGGTTGTGATGTAGTGCGTCTCCTTTGAAGTTACTCTCTCGCTCATTGCTGCACGTCGTTGCTATGGTTTCTTGTTTTGATGTGATCCTGGTGTGTATGTGCATCCAGTGCTGTGTGCGTCGCTTCCTGTCAAACTGTGCAGGCTGCACCGCGCCAAGGAAGTTGGATTTTTGTGGCAGGTTGTTCTAAGTTTTGTAAAGCAGATTTAGTTGCCCCTCCCTCTGTCGTCTCTGTCAGCTCCGTTGGCGCTTCACTTTCTTTGCCGGTTACATTCAGGCAAATCCGCAGGTGCCGCCGTCTGTGGGTAGGCCTCGTCACGTGACTCGTATCTACGACGGCGCCGGACCTCGCTCAAACGTTAACCCATAGCTGAGAATGTTTCACGTCCCTCAAGACATTCCTCCGTCAAGAGCTCCAAGGTGACACGTTGTGGCGGAAAAAAAAAAAAACCAAACCCTTAAGTCTGCCCAAACTATTCAAAAGGGATTCTTCAAAAACAATGCGCTTGTACGACTCCAGCAGCTCGGGGAGAACGTGTCCTCTTCACCTCGCTCCCCAGAGCGGATGCATGCAATGACTCGCAACACCGAGAAATCTCAGTGAAACCCCACAGTTGACCATGACGGGAGAAGAGGAGGGATGAAACGGAAAAGTGCACAAATTAATAAATAAATCAAATCAAATGAGTACGCCCAGGGGTTTGAATTAACATTTAGGCGACGAGCCTGAAAACCTTTTTCTTTATATTGCCAGAAATGTTAGCTGAACTATCTAAACCTCACTTATTTATGACATTTAAGATTAGCTATTTATTTTTAAAAAAAGGCAATTAACGCATATTCATACATAAATGAAAAATCCTTTGATCACCTTTATCTTATGGGACGATTTTAAACAAATGTAGTTGTGTAGTCAGGTGCCAAAGCTCTTTTAATCTATTTCTATCAGGCAATTTCAACCTCAGATTTACAACAATTATTTTTTACAATACCATTATTTATTAAACAATTTAAAAAAGAGCTCATGAGGACAATACTAAGCACCCTAATGATTCAACGGCCGGTACATCCACCTTTAGCAGCATTAACTTGAAACTTCATCAGCCTCTCACATGGTTGAGGAACAGTTCTGGACCTTTTCTTACGGCTCTCCTAAGACCACTGATCCCGTCTTTCCCTCTTGGCATTGGGTTATCACACACCTGAATGTGACCAGCTGCATGTCAAGACATCTGACGTTATAATAGCTCTAAAAAGGTTTTCAGTGTCCTTATTTCAAAAGGGGGGGGTGAGTCGAACTTTTGCACACCACTGTAGGCGATGTGTCTGCGTTCACGTCAGCGGGAATGCCGGCATCATCCCACGTAATGATGAATGACAAGGGCAGTCCTTTGAACAGGACGAACCTCAGATAGCCAGCGCTCTTTTTAAGGGGAGGTGACTATTGCTTGGCTTGTAAGCCTCCGACTCTGCCAAGCGCTCGACAGACCAAAGGTATGGACGGTTCACAAACAGAATTTTTAAATCTGGCCAGCATCAAAGGGCTGAATAGGAAATCATAATCAACCGGAGAGAATGTCAATGAACTGAATAATCCAAAGGGATGAGGGAGGACATCAGCGGTGGATTAAAGAAAGCAAGGCGGCGGTAACTTTGCTCCGTCGCTAATAAGTAGGCTTCTCGTTTCTTTGCTTTGTCGAGGTTTTTTTTTTTCTCCGTCGGAAAAAGTCACTACTTTTACTCCAAAGCGTTTGTCTCCCGTTTGGCCACATTCAATTCATTTCAGAAGAAGAGGACAGGCAGAAACATTTCTGCCAAGGCCGAGTCCTGCACCCAACGGTTTGATCGCATCGCTGCGATAAAGAAAGTCTCAGCAAACCAGAAAAAGTTTGGAAAACATATGTTTATCAGGGGAAATGTTTTTGCTAGGGCTGGGCAACGATTAAAATTTTTAATCGCGATTAATCGCATTATTTTAATCACGATTAATCGCATTGTATACGCGAAATCAAATAATGAATTCAAAAGTAGTGTAAAGGTCACTTTTATTTAAATGTTCTGCTGCCATATGAACTAAAGTGCCATAACATTTTTTGTTCAAACACTTTTAACATCAGCACTTGTCAGTAACACATATTTAGTGTAAATCTCATCTTAAAAAATGTAAAATAAAATAAATCTTATTGTCACTGCCAGGGCATTAAAGTAATCCTGTTTTTATAAAATATATTAAAAAAAAAGTCTACAAACAAAATCCAACAAAATGATTGTGGCTCAGCACAATCAGAACATTAAAACAGGTCATTTCTGAGGTAACAGCAGAAACTTTTAACGGGGAGTTCAACTTGTCAGTTGTTACAGATAACCTTGTTTCTGTTGAATCCTCCGTCTGGGAGAACTTTAAAATGAAAATGTCCATATTTAAGTTCAGTAACTTTACCAATCTGTGTATCAATCATTCTTTCCATTTTCAATTGTCAATTAAAAATTAAAAAAAAAAAACATAAAAAAGTGACATTTTATTACGTTTTTCATTTTTAATCTAACACAAATTAACACAAAAAAAAGCCTGTTTTTTATATTTCAATTATAGAGTTGGACCAAAATAATTAAATTAAAAAACGGGCCACAGAACTGAATTTGTTTTATAATCGAGGACTGGACTTTCTGTTGTCATTACACATCTGTGCCACTAGATGGAGCCGCACTGCAGTAACCAGCTAGAGAACAGCAGGACAGTGAACACATGGAGCAGATCTGATGGAACATGGAGGAATGACATGAAAGTTTTGTTGCAGTCCAGAATTTTTTTTCAGACAGAATTGTTAATATTGCTACCTGATTTGCTACCTGAACTGTAAAGTTCACAGATTTTTACCGTTCTCCATGTCTGTTTTAGCTTTTCCTTATGTTTTCTGTTTTCTGGTTCCACAGCAACCAGAAACAGACTTTTCAAAACAAAAGCATGTGAGCAACATGCGTAAATGCATGATGAAATAAATGTCGGCATTAATAAATTAATGCGTTAACGTGATAATAGCGCGTTAACTTGCCCAGCCCTTATATTTGCATTGAGAAATCCATTTATTCCTTTAATTATGAGAAAACATCCCAGTTATTGCGACCTAGCAGAGCTTGTACACCGTCTCCCTGGAAAAGATATTTTTCTCTTTACTCCCCTCCATCTGAATGTCCATTTATTTGCTCCTACTACCAACACCGGACTTTTACTTTCATCCAGTTATTGCTGCAACCTGATTTTCATTTGTTTTCCTAACACGTCATCAACACGTATTTGTTTCAATTCTCTCCTCCTTTCAGTCAGCAGTTCATCTCAGCTGCCTTTCTAATTAGCTGCGCCGCGCTCCGTGATCTGCCCGATTAATTGGTGTGTTTCAGATAAAACACAGGGTGTTTGACCTAATCTCTGCTCTGCGGACTTCTCAGGAATAAGGTGTGGCACGACTGCCAGTGGAAGTTTCTACAAAAGCAGCACCAAGCGCCGCCGGGTGCCGGCTGTATGAAAAATGACGAGTTCATGTTTAGTAACTGGCTCCTGAATGTGAGAGGATGCGGCTGCCTGTGAGAACAGACTGGTAAAAATAGACATTTTTGCACCCTGAGCAGAAGTGCTGCAGCTACACACACAGCAGCTGGGTGGATGAGCTTTTGTTGATCACGCTGGCAACACAGCCACTCAAATTAATCGCCACAGCTTTTAAGGCGCTGACAGCTGAGGGCGGTGCGGTGTGATGGTTTGTACATGCTTTGTCGTGACGCGGGTGTAAGTAGGACTTCGTGTCGGGCAGCTTATGTGCTGTGGAGCAGGCTCTGGGGTCGGCGGGTATCACAGGAGACAGACCTGTAACGAGGGGCAGCCTCTGCAGAGGTACAGTTCCTCAAACGACCACTGGAGGGTGGCTCCAAAAAGTGCGATCCCCCAGTTCCTTTCCTGCAGGGGGAGCAGGACCGGACCGTATGGAGGAGCATGAAGTTGCTACAGCCTACCTGCCGTTGTACTACGTCTTTTCCTGGAATGTCCAAACCCTGGGGCCAATTCCAATTCCTCCCTGAACCCTCAGTCTTGACCCTCGCCCTTAACTCTCAATTTTTGACTCTCAATCTTAACCCTCCAAAGTAAGTGTCAGGGCTATCATGTGACTTAGAAATGGGACACCCCTCGAGTGCAGTTACGTCATCAGACTGAAATGTATCAGAGCCGTGTTGTCTCTGTATTCCTGAAATGACACAGGGATAACATTGAAAAGAGCGCCGTATATTCTTTAAATAATATTAGCAAATAACACAATAGAGGATACATTATTCAGTCCTCCGTCGCTACACAACAAGGTATAAAAGTAACGTGGAGCCGGCCGGGACCGCCGGTCCAGCAGCAAACATCGTAAAGTAAAAAAATAAATGTTGCACAACAACGATGTTAATCCATGAAAAAAGTCTCAAACAAAGACAATAAGATTGTTTCGTAACATTTATATCTTTAAGAACTACGAAGATACTTACATTTGTAGCTAGCTTTTTTTGTCGCCATCCTTTTCGAAGATGTCTTGGCTAAATTACCCAGTGCCTTCTGGGTAGCCCTTACTTCCAAGGGTGGTGCCGGAGAATCTCAATTTTGAGGGTGATACAGCCCTCAAACTTGTCCTTCAATTTGACGTTCTTAGAATCGGGACAGCACTTGGACATAGAGGAAGCACGCATTTTTGAGTTTGAGAGTTGAGAGGGAGGGTTAAGGGAGGAATTGGAATTCACCGCTGGAGTCTAGTCCTGAACAAGCCTGATAAGATCCATGACAGTATCATCTCCTTTTGATCGGACAATAAAATCTCTGGAATGATTTTTTTTTTCTCCAGCTTTGATTCTGGCGCTTTTAAATTGCAAAAAGGACTGTGTGGGCGTGTACAGTCATGGCATGACTCCGCCTCCACAATGTCGCTGAGGTTTTGGAGAGTCTTGACAGCTCCATGTTGGCATTTTCAGTAAAATTTACACACTGAGCTGTGAGAGGACATAAAGACTCCTGTTTTAAAGATGTCATGGCTTGGTTTGCGGTTAATTGTACAAACAGGCCATCACGGCGAGATCTGGGAGGGTCCAGAGGCAAAGATGGCTCACTGAAGCAGCTGAGGTCGTGGCGGGAGGTCTGCTATGAGTTCAGCCAGAGCTCCAGCTGGAGCCAGAAGTTCTTGTTTCAGCTCTGGCAGGCATCATTTCAGATGTCAATGGTCCTCATTTCTGATATAATTTCAGTGGCAACAATGGACAGAATGTGAGCTGATGTTGATTAGCATCAATGGCACAAGCTTATTTTCTTTTCTGCTTTTCCCTTCAGGGGTCTCCACAGTGAATCATCCACCTCCATCTCACCCTCTCCTCTGCATTCTCGTCTCTCACACCAACTAGCTTCATGTCCTCTTTCTCTAGATCCATAGATCTTCTCTCTGGTCGTCCTCTGGTCTTTCTCTAGACCTCATCATCCTTCTGCAGATATATTCACCATCCCTCCTCTGTTCATTTCCAAACCATCTCAGTCTGGGTTCTCTGACTTTCTCGCCAAAGACTTCTAACATCCCTCTGATGTTCCTATTCCTGATCCATCTCGGTCACTCTCAGAGAGAACCGCAACATTTTCATCTCTGCTACCTCCAACTCTGCCTTCTGTATTTTCCACAGTCTCTGTTGCTCTGGACTGTGGACCCTAAGTACTTAAAATCCTCCACCGTCTTCATCTCTGCTCCCTGTAGCCTCACCTTTCCTCTTGGGTTCCTCTCATTCACACACATCTTCTGTCTTGCTGCAGCTGACCTTCATTCCTCTTTTTTCAAGGAAGTCTCTCCACCTCTAGATGTTTCCTCCACCTGCTCCCTGCTCTCACTACAGACCGCAGTGTCATCTGCAAACATCATCGTGCATGGGGATTCCTGAATAAACTCAACTAGAAGGGGCTCAGAGCGAATCCCTGATGCACTCCCACCTCCACCTTGAACTTCTCTGTCACACCTACAGCACACCTTACCATTGTCTTCCAGCTCTCATACAGCATCTCATACAGGCTACCACAAGCTAAGCATAGCCAAAATACAGGGCATAAAATCGCGACTAACTGGCCGCCAAATGCTACCAAAATTTGACCATTGCGACCGTTTTTTTCTGCCTTGTCGCCAGTGGCGAGGGCCACAAAATCCACCATCAAATTAGAAAAAAAAACTTTTCTTTTCTATGATTTCTGCACATTTGTCATGTGTCACTAAGGCAAACATATCTAAAGAATTTTTAGAAACAAAGTTTCATTTGGCGAAAAGGGGCCATGTTTAGGGTGCACATCGTTTGCCGGAAGTCATAACTACACACGCGCCTCAAACCAGCGATTGACAGATGGACAAAACTGAAGACGGACGAATGCAAAAACCTGTCACTGAATCTACTTCACAGCAAAATGGATCGTTTTGGTAAATAATCTCATATAAATACACAACAGAAAAGTTAACAAGAAAGAAATTATATTAGTTTTCATAGTAAGCATCATAAAATGCGCTTTCATGCTTGTAAATCAAGTATCCCGTTTTGGCTGGGAAAGTCCTGTATTTTACTCTTCTGTCCCGCCGTCCTCCCGTATTAGTATTTTTCCCGCAAATCTCCCGTTTTTTAACCTGCGTTATTAAAAAATAATAATACCCCATCAGGCCGAGTAAAAAAAAAAAAACATTCCCAATCTGAGATCTGTCACTTGCCTCGCGATAACTGCCAGAGCAGTAGCTACTACGGCTACTGTAGGTGGAAGATGTCTTGAGGTTAGTGTGTGACATCCGATGAGTGACAGCGCAGAAGAAAAAAAAAGATTGTTACAGAGAATAGGATTGCGCTCTTCTCTCATTTAAAATAAACTACTTTGGACCAGTCCACAAATACACTCCTTCCAAAACAGTTATAAAAAAAAGTCTGCTACAAATGAGTACAACAAGTCATTAAAAGTGTGAAGAAAAGTCACGTGAAATGAGATGAAAAACTGTTAAAGAAGAGCAATATGAAATAAAAACAATGTGTAGAATGAAAATCAAATGTAAATGTAAAAACAAGCAATGTTAAATAAACAAAAAATATGCAAATCCCTTCAAATAAATACTCTTCATATATACCCTTTTGTGTTTTCATTTAGGCTATAATGAATGTTCACATTATGTCAATGTGGCTTTATGCACAGCTGCACTACTTCCTGAACTTCAATCAGCTCTTTTGTTTGTGTCTGTGTGCCATTAATTAACAAACTGATTAATCCAGGTGTATCTGACCTCACAGCAATGGTCAGACACACCTGGATTGATCAGTTTGTCCAATAATGGCACACAGGAAACAAAAGAGCTGGCTGAAGTTGCTGAACATGCTGGGAGCGTCCATGAAAATGTCAGCAGTCTACGGGGGCGTATGGGGCGACGAAAACAATGGCAACCGAAATTGCTAGCTGGCTACCAACTTAAAAAACCTGGTAGCCAGGGGCTAATTTTATGCCCTGCAATAGCTTGCATGTGACAACTGAGGTAAAAAGGGGCAACCTGACTATCTGTGAGGGAGCTTTGCAGACACATGTCATCCTCACCTGTGGCTTCTTCCGGTTATTCCAGTCAGTGGGAGTTTTTATTTTTTTATTTTATTTAACCATTATTTATACAGGTAAGACACATTGAGATCAAGATCTCATTTTCAAGTGTGCATGGCTGCTTCAGAACCGGAAAGTTTACATGACAAGCAAAAGCCCCTAATGCAGCGGTAATAACAGGTCCACTGCCTCCCAGTGGACACCATTTTCACGGTACTCAGGTTATTCACCAAGACCTGGCAGAGACATCTCCAGGCAACCGGCAGATCTCGTACGGTTGAATCTCCAAACTACTCCTCAGAAACCTACGGGTGATGTCATTGAAGGGTTTGTCCAGTTCTCTTGATAGAGTCGAAGTCCTTTATCTGTCATTCATTCAGCTATGATAAATAAGTCTGTTTCTAAGATGAGATTGTTAAAACTGCCCAATTTTACAACAGACAAAGCAGATTCAGGCATGAGAACATCCAGACAGTCAGATCAGTTTCAGAAAGACACAAGTCTTTGATAAATTAGAAAACCTACCTGTGTACTGCCGGTTGCCCTAGTTAACAGGCAACAGAACATTGTTGCCCTTCTCAAACTTAATTTTATGGAATCTAATTTGCTCATTAAAGCAGAACTTTATTACTTGACTGAAAACAGCCCTGAGTCATATTTGCATAAACGCTCTCTGTGCTGTGGCAGTGATAACGTAAATCAGCAATCCTGTGAGAAAATAAATGAAAACAGACTTCTTATGCTATCCATGTTGCTTCTAATGTGATTTGATTTAAAAATAAAAAATAAATAAAAATCAGCGCCTGAGTAAAAATAGGCTGTAAAATCCAGGAGGAGCCTCTAAACAGTGACTGTTTAACGCTGCCACTAAAACTTTACTGCTGGTTAGTCGCCAGCTCGTTCATGACAGCTTCTTCAGGTGGTGGGGGGGTTGCATCGGTTCAGAATCTCAAACTTCGATGCTCGATGAAGTTTTGGATTAAAATGTGGTGCTTCTTTTTCTATTTATATAGAGTCAAATCAGAATTAGAAGAGGACAGAAACAATGTCACTGCAGTCTCCTCTGGATCCTCACAGGTGTCCCAACCAGAGGTCCTCTCAGCTTCTTTGCTTCCTGTGTTTTAATGGGAGGGGCTATTAAAGCCATTCACTCTTACTGGGGGGCTTAGTTTGCTTGACAGTGGGCACAAGATGTGTTTTGCTGAAATACTGGGTTTGGTTGTCATCAAACAGTATTGGGTAGGGGTGTGAAAAAAAATCGATCTGGCAATATATTGCGATTTTCGGCCGCCCAATATAATATCGACATTTCAGCTCCTAATATCGATTTTTTAGGAAAAAATTTACAGTGGTTACAATGCTGTCAATATGCTGTAATGGTTACTTAAATGTGCAAAAACACTAATAAAAAACAACAAATAGGTTATTTTGAAGCAAATAGTTTTGACTCAATTTGTCCTCTGAATGATCAATATCATCTGATGAACATAAACAGCAACTTAATTTTTCATCTCTGCTTTTAATTTTGATATTAACTGGGTAGAATATCGCAATATACAGTGATCCCTCGCCAATTCGCTCTTTAACTTCCGCAGTTTTAGTAATTCGCGTATTTTCCCAAAATATATGATATAATAAAAAATCAAGAAAAAATCGCAGAAACATCACATGATTTTGTGCGCGTTCGCTCACAGCGAAGAAATGTTATGAGCCATCTGGCCCCTATAAGAAGGGCCACCATTAGCCTTATGGGTAATGTAGAGTATGTGTCGTGGGACGACAGAATGAAAACGGGGTTAGATGAAAAGTGTAGTGAGCATCAACAGCAGCCCAGCGTGTATAGATTTACATTCTCTGTTAACCAACAGGAGCCCAACAATACAACCTGTGTGATGTTACAAGTTCCTGCAGTGCCAGAATAAAGTGCTCGTTCCATGCAGAGAAAACCAGACTTTTCCTTTTGTTGTTGTTAGCATGTCAGCCGCTAATTACGAGCCAAAAATAGCACAATACCAGCGGTTTGTTTACTACGGTTCAGAGACCAGAGGCTGTGAAGGTAACAGAAAGACCACAGTTGAGCCTTTGTCTTGTTTTGCTGCAGTGCCTCGCTACTTTTTTGGGGTTTTTTAAACATATTTTAAACACATTATCTAGGCTCGGGGGGCTCCAGCTCCAGTTCGCGGATTTTGATTTTCACGGGGGGGGCGCCGGTCCCCATTAATCACGAAAAATAAGGGATCACTGTATATTGTGATATTATCGTACCATGACCAAAGTATCATGGTACATATCGTATTGCGAGGTCCTTGCCAATACTCACCTCTAGTACTGGGGGGGCCGCCGGGTGGCCCTCCATTCTCTCTTTGCCTTTGCTCTTCAATTTTTTATTTTTATTTTTGGTCCTCCGTTGCTCCAGATGTCTATGTTTGGATGCAGCCGTGCTTCCATGGTAACATTTCATACTTCTCACACTTCACAACTGTATGTTGCACGAATTTATTCTTTTTTAGTTATTCATGAATTATTTATCTTTTTACTACAGATCAACTGTTGTTAACATACCACAGAATGAATGAAAAAAAAAAAATAAAAGAGGAGCTGCTGTGTCGGAATAATGTCACACATGAGAATATTCCCCTCTTTTTTTTCGCGGCGGCAGACCTCACACTTCCTGGAGTCCTGGAGATTAAAATGTGCTGGGCTCAACCTATGTTATTTATCCACCCACATCATTCATCACGGAATCGCTCATATCCTCATGTCACGGGACGGTGAGCATCCAGGGGAGGGAAAAAAAAAAAAAAAAGAGTTTTCCTATCCTGGAATGGCCCCCACAACGACCCATGCGATAAAGGAAGCACCGACTGTGCACACCTTCAAATTGAAACTCATAGCCTATCTGTTCTCTTTGTCATGTGACGGACATTAGCGCCATCCAGCTCACCGGCTGCAGCCTCTGGTCGTGCAGCGGCCCAGACAGGTAGCTGCACCACCACCTGCAGGTGTCTGATATCTGATGGTGTGTGCATTTGCTTGAATGTATTTACCTCTTTGAGTTGTGTGTGTGGAAGGTTGTTTATCTTCCCTCTCTGTCAGACGCTGGCTTGACACAGTCTGGGAGGGGATTCAGGTCATCCACGTACTTCTGGGGACAGTGATGCCGGCCAGCTATTTATCCCAGTAATATCACATGGCTCACTTTAACTTTCACCGTCCATTTTTCCTGTTTCTGCTCCATCCCCCCCCCCCCCCCCCCCCCCCCCCCCCCCCCCCCCCCCCCCAACTGTGGTTGAAGCAGGGCTTCAACCACAGCGCTGTGAGGAGGAGGGCCAATAGGTGGCAATGTTGGTCAGTCTGCTGGCCAGATCACGAGGCTCAAGGCTCAAGGTAGTGAGATGGCTGATTCTCAGCTTGACATTGAATTCAGCCCATACGTCGAGGCCGCTCCCCAATCTTCATAGTTTCAAAGGCGAGCCCGCCCCTCAGCCGCAGATCAGGCAGAGCTCTAATAATAACAGGCTGCTCGCAGTAAACAGGAGGAAGAGCTCTTTGAGAGCAGGAGCCGCTGTGGAAAGCAGGACGATGTGTTGAGAGCAGCGTGTGCAAATCCAACCCAACACACGGAGCGTGTATCACGCTCTCTCGGGCTTGCAGGGAGAATAACAGCTCAATCCGAAATGTCTTCCTTTTCTTATCTTTTGTTCAGTCACAGAACATAGATATTGGGCAGACCACAAATGCAAATGCTTGCATCTCTCATTGAATTTTGCACATTTGCAGGATCTTCTTAAGTAAATGACAGCTGGCAAGGGGTGGTATGCAATTCTTTTTCTGAATCCGAGTGCAGCAGAGGAACTGCCAGAGATGCACTACAGTGATTTGCGGTTTAACTTCCACGGTTTTAGTTATTCGTGGATTTTTCAGAAATATATCATATAATTTTAAAAATTAAAAAATCGTGGAAACATCACAGGATGTTGTGCACGTTCTCTCACAGTGAAGAAATGTTGTGAGCCAGCCTGGCCCCTTTAAGAAGGTAGCCTTATGGGTAATGGTGTGGCCTTATGGGTAATGGAGTGCGTGTGTCGTGGGACGGCAGAAGAAAACGAGGTTAGATGAAAAGTGTAGTGAGCATCAACAGCAGCCCAGCGTGTATAGATTTACATTCTCTGTTAACCGACAGGAGCCCAACAATAAAACCTGTGTGATGTTACAAGTTCCTGTAGTGCCAGAATAAAGGACCCGTTCCAGGCAGAGAAAACCGGACTTTTTCTTTTATTGTTAGTGTGTTAGCTGCTAATTACGAGCCAAAAATAGCACAATACCAGCAGTTTCTTTACTACGGTTCAGAGACCAGAGGCTGTGAAGGTAACAGAAAGACCACAGTTGAGCCTTTGTCTTGTTTCGCTGCAGTGCCTCGCTACTTTTTTGGTGTTTTTAAACATATTTAGCCTCGGGGGGCTCCGGTTCCAGTTCGCGGATTTTGATTTACGCAGGGGGGCGCCAGTTCCCAATAACTGCGAAAAATAAGGGATCACTGCATTAGCATGGCTTAAAAAAAAAAAAAAAAAAAAATCAGGCAGGACTTGCATCATCAGAAAATGGAGGCAACAACAAAAGCAGCATCCATCCATCAGCTTGTACCTGCTTTTTGCAGCTGGAGGAACTGTGCTGTCTACAGCAGTACATTTTAAAGGGAATGAGTGATTGGAAATGTGAAAAATATATGTTCCATTATCCATACATAATGCAAGCGTTTCATTTCACAATAAGATACATTTCCATTATTGATGCGTCCCTCTATTTTCTACACCCACGTCATGGTGCTCAGAGTCAGGAAAGACTGGCACCTAACCAAGCCGTCAATGGTGAAGAGGTGAGGACAAACAAAGAAGGACACGCTTACAGTGAATCTGGGTGTACGTGGACTCCATGCAGCCAGGACATGCACCGGGAATGTCCTTGCTGTGAGGTGACAGTTCCTCTTGATAATCAACTACAATATTACACACATGACTTTTAGGACACTTGTCCAGGGTGCACCCTCACCTTTGACCCAAATCAGCTGGGACAGTCTCCATCAGGCCTCTGTGAGCCTGAACAGGAACAACCGGGTTCAGGTGGTGGATGCTGCCTTCGGTGCCGTTTGCAGCTTCGCGTCAGGTCCATGCTCACTCAGAAGTCTTTTTTCTGCGCATACTTAAACCTAGTCATAAAGATATAGAAACATTTTTATTTTCCTGTTTCAAATCTGCTGACATTTATTTTGAATCTGTGAAAAAAAAAAAAAAAAAAAAAATGTATGTCTTCATTTTCCTTTCAACCGTGGAAAAACCCGCTAACCTGCATTGCTCCACAAGAGTTTGTGAACTTTTAATAACTAACAAGGACCCTGAGGTGCTGTGCGGGAGCTGGAATTGGGTGAATTAACCAGCAGACCTGAGGATGTTGGCTGTTTCTTTGAGACGGCCCACTTCTGGAAGAGCCAGAGGTTTTATCCACTTCCGTGTCTGTGGAGAGCTGCGCTCTTTATAACCTGTTCACCAGCGAGCCAGTGCATTTTACTTTACTCCAGAGTTAATTTCTTGACAGAACTACCACAATCATTTGTCAAGTGTTTTGCAGAAAGATAATAGGAATGCTCAACATTGTGGGTTAGGTTTAGGGCTCTGAGCAGCTGCCTGTGTTGGTGGAATAAAACACAGTATAACTTCTGACATCATTTAAGTGATACGTGGTATCTTTAGAAGATTTTGCATTAAACATCTGCCTGCCGAAAGCCCACAGAGCTCGGTCAGATCAGCGGCCGTTAGAGCTGAGCGATTTTATCGATTTTGCGATATATATCAATATTTTATTTCCCCAAAGTATCGATTTTTCAGCCACAGGTATCGATATTCAAGCTTCTTCCTAAACCCTCGTGTCCGACCTTTAAAAGCTTGCAAGCAACAATTTGCACTGTTTAGATAAATGAAATTATTTTATCTCAACAAATCTTTTATTCATTTTGTCCAGCATTTGCAAGCCATATAATGTGTAATAGGGATGGAACGGTTACCGGTATTACGGTAAAGCGCGGTAAAATTTTACGCGATAACGATTACCTTTTATGTTTGACTTCATCTCATTATCGCAGTCGATTATCGGGATATGTAATATCAGCCTCATTCATGTCTGCGAGCAACTCTCAACTGTGTCTCGTGTGAATTTGTAGCTTGTAACATCGACATCGTAACGTGAACATGGCGGAAAGTGGTGATAGCACGCAGGACATTTACCAACCCACTAAAAGGACAAAATCCAAGGTCTGGGCATAATTTTTTTTCTTAAGAATGCAGAGGGACAACTGGTGTAGGACAGTTATCCTGTCTGCAGAGCACTTGTTTACACTTTATTGTAATTTGTAGAAGCAACTTGAAGGAGCTAAGGCTAATGCTTCAAGCTACTGAGATGTTTGACCAAGAGTAACCTGGTCGACGCGCTTCACTAACTCACATTTCGTAAACGTTACCATTGCATGTTGGTCGAAAAATGACCAGAACGATGTTCTTCTGATGCAGTTAAAATATTAATTTATTCCATTAACTGATCCGAAAAACATAACGCCGGCAGTTAGCACCACAGCGGTCAAAAACCTTTTGCCCTTCCGGGTCAAACACCTAACCAATAACAGGCAGCTACCTTTATACCTGACCCTCAGGTAACAACACAGCGACACCCACAGACACACAGAGTGAACTACAATTCATAACAACATATTTGGCTCCTTTACAACTGTTTCTTTATTTGCACATTTATATGTATTTAAGGTTCAGCTTAAAGTCAAAAGTTTATTTCATTTGAACTTGCACTATAATTTTTGTTCCTCATAATTGTTTGCATATTTTGACCTACTATGGTTGTTAAAGTGTTTATTTAAATTTGCACCAGACAAATAAGCTTTGTTCCTGTTATTTATTTTGTTCATTTAAAATAAAACTTCTTTCTGTGCCAGTTGTTTTGCCCTTTTAATGTGAAAGTTTCATTTTGATAAGATTTTGGCTTCTGATGTTTTAGTATAACAAGAAAATCACAAGATTTTGTGAAATTATTTAAATGTATGTGTTTTTTGGACATTTGTACAGCAATTAAGAATACCGAGATAATGTCGTAAACCGTGATAATTTGGTCACTATAATCTAGATATCAAATTTTCCATATCATTACATCCCTAATGTGTAATTGAGGCTTTCAGTTCAATAAATTCAAACAAAGTCATTGGAACAAGATGTCACCAAACTCACTTGGTCCCTTTAAAATCTTTCGGAAAAAGATGTAAATGTATTGTAAGACGAATATCGATATATATCATATCATGAGCCGAATATCGTGTATCGTGTACTGCGAGATTAGCGTATCGCTACAGCCCAAACGGCCGTCATGAAAGATCATGACACAAAGGATTATTCAGAGGTCATTTAGAGCGGCTCAGAAGTCGTTCGCAGTGAGACAATGTGTGATTTAAGATGGCATAACATTAGCAGATGAGTTTTGGCTGAAAATGCCCCCGTAGCCTCCGACGCTCCCGTCCTCTTTCAGCCCTGTCTCACTCCATCAGGATGAGGCACCGCTCTAGTCGGGGCTGCGCTTAGAAAAGATCACAGTCTGGCCTCCAAAAAGCCTCCATGTTCCAGAGAAAGCGTCGGGCTGTGATGGGATGGGAAGCACAGCTGAGAAATGTTGACTTTATACATAATAGCGGCTTAAAAATTCTTAAAATGTTCGCTTTACACTCGGGCTACTGTGCTAATTGTTAGTGTTGGTCAGAGGCCAAATGTTGAAAAAAAAAAAAAGAGATTACAAAACCTTGGCGGTCCAAGCACATGAGGGTTAGCTAAGGGACACCCCCTGGTGGAACAGCAAGCCTACTCGTCCGTTTTCCCTCTGGTGTTACCCAGAGTTCTTAGCACCACCGTGTTGCTTTCTCACAGGCATTTTTTTACTCGACATAACAGCAGAGGCACGCGTGCGGTCAGTTGCACTAATAACGTCTGTCTTTTCACCGTACACGCCGTTGTCCTGGCATATTCGGACAGTTGCGTTCAGTCCTCACTTTCATGATACAAAGGTCCACTACAAGTCTTTGTCTGAGAAATTGGGCTTTTATATTCCTAAAAGTATTATGCTGCATAAACCGTGAGGCGGGGATGGAGCGGGGATATATGCCGGGTGAGCAGCCCGTACAAATCCAGCTCAGAACACGGACTGTGTCAATATCACACTCACTCAAGGTTGAAATGAGACTTATATATTCCCAAAAGTTGTATATAAGCTGAAAGAAGTAATGCGTGGCTGGGTCATGTGTGTGTGAATGTGGCCAGGCTGGATTATGAGAGGAGAAAGTGCAAGGCTATGAATACAGAGAGCAGGGACTGCCTCCAGGCGGTTAACTTTAAGGAATAAAATATATGTGATTTTTTTTTTTGCAGGCATTGAAAAAAATTACAATTTGGTAAAACCAAATAGCTCTCACTCTTGTAATCCTATCTCTTTTATTCTTTTTAGTGGAATAAAACAAAACAAAACGACAACAACAACAAAAAAAAAATCTGATGGATCTTAATATTATCGAAATAAATACTCAGATGAACAACAAATAACTTTGGTTTTGCTGTGTCGTTATTTGTTGAACAGAAATGATGCTACTCATTGATGAACTGAACATTAGCTTCAGCAGGAATAAGACAAAAGCAGTGATCTAAAAAAAAAAAAAAACAAGTTGTTGCTGCACACCAATCTGAAACGAGTGATGAGGCAATCTGGATTTTAATGTTCAACAGTAAAAACAGAAAAAAAACGTCCTCTTCAGCTGCTCCCTGTTCTGGGTCGCCGTGGCAGAGTGGCTGATTTGGCCCACAGTTTACGCCAGATGCCTTCCCTGAAGCAACTGGGATCCAAACCGGTGGGCAACCCCTCTGCCGCCGATGCTCCGCGCTGACGAGGGTCAGACCGCACAAATGCAGCGCTTCACGTGTGGCGACGGTGGGGGAGCTCATTTGGGGTGGTTTTCCTCCAACAGTACCAGGGGACCTTGCAGCCACGAGCTCCTCCCAGCGTCAGACTATTCAGGAGGCAATATGTGAGGCCGTCAGCGCAACGGCTAAAGCTCAGCTGAAACCGGGCGGTGCAACCGGACATTGATCCAAAACCAAGTTACAACAGAATGAATGAAAAATAAAAGCTTCAAGGTTTTGGAAAGGTCTACCTCAACCCAGTTGGATTGTGATCCTGAGCTTCAGAGAGCTGTGCATCTGCGAGCGTTCCCAAATTTGAGCCGAAGCAATGTTGTGAAGAAGGATAGGCCAAAATTAAGACTCGCTACGGTCAGATCATTATTATGATGCTTCGCACCGAGAAGAAGGGCCACGGTGTAACGCTGGGCCTTGTGCAGATATTTTTGGTAGTTAAACCTAGGGGTGAGTATTGGCAAGGACCTCGCAATATGATATGTATCATGATACTTGGGTCACGATACGGTATTATCACGATATTGCAATATCACATTATATTGCGAAATTCTACCTGGTTAATATCAAAATTGAAAGTAGAGATGAAAAATCTAGTTGCTGTATACACCTTTTCGACTTAAAAATTGTGGACATGCGCCCCCCCGTGGCCCAAACATAACCGGAGTGTGCGGTGCTCCACCTAAGTAACCCAAACACAGCAGCGTGGAGCATCTGTTACGGATAACGCAGACATGTCTTGGATTGATGATGTTAGGCAGTGACCTCCAGTTACAGATGAAGGTAGTTTATCGCTGTCTTTAATGATTGGTTATGGAAATAGCATGATCTATTCCCATAACCAAACACTAAAAACTGTGGGAATACGTGAAAAATGCAACGCTGGCTATAACTAACGTCAACAAGCCATAAAGATTATGCTACTGTAACATTAACACTAGCAGTAAATTAGGCTATGTATTAATGTTATATTTAATTTATTTTATCATTCTCCTTATTCATTCATTTATTCATTGTTTTATAGGCATTCAGGATAGGATAAGTGGCCGAAATCGGATAGGCTCGCTCGGGGACCCGGGGTTTATTACATGGAGGTGTCCAGCTCATCCTTGCTGGATTTTATTTATTTATTTTAAAGTCCTTTCTGTTGATATTTTTCACCCACGTCTTCCTAACTTCTTGGTTGTCGGTGCGCCCAAGAAATCGGTGCAAACTGTATGGCTGCAAACAAGGCAGTCTTCGTGCAGTAAAGGCTTGTGTATTTCACATACTTTCTTCTTCCATTGTTGAATTTTCACGCCATTGTTGGCACAGTTTATGACGGAACATGTATTCCCACTCGACCGACTCGACATTATAAAAATATAAATTTGTAGAAAGAGAAAAACACTGGTTAATCTGCGAGCCGGTGAAAGAATCGCTCTGTAGCACAAACGCAGTACGCCAATCGCGGACGGGGTACTTCCGGCGGACTGGCCCGAAAAGGTCTATATGTTCATCAGATGATATTGATCAATCAGAGGACAAATTTAGTCAAAACTATTTACTTCAAAACATCCTATTTAATTGTTTATCATTAGTGTTTTTGAAAAAAAAAATAAAATCGATATTAGGAGCTGAAAAATCGATATTATATTGGGTGGCCGAAAATCGCAATATATTGCCAAATCGATTTTTTTTCACACCCCTTAACCAGAACCAGCTCCTTCTGTTACTTCCATAAAAATACTACCAGAGTTAAACATGATGTCAAACTGGCAACCAGACAGTGTGCTCCAAATATCCGTACATCACACTGGTCACCTTCTATGCAAATACCTGAAAAACAGGACGAAGCGCGCATCGGCCCTTCACTCTGCAGGGACACTGCACATGTCGTGGGAACGCTTGCTGTGTTCAGTGGACTCGGAGAATGCTAACAATTGTGCACAATAACGTTTGGGGTCGTGCTCTGCCAGGGACGTTCCTCATCAACCGCCGCTTTTCTGATTGTCGTGCTGGAAAGCTTCAGGAGTGGAGGGTGCCGAGCGCCCAGGCTCCAGGACCGCATCACTGCTGTTTGCAGATGACGTGGCGCCGCTGCGCTCGAAGGGTAGGTTACAGAGCGACTCACACACCTCAGCATTAAAGTTTATCATGGCTTTGCTCCTAAGCGATTACCAGATCTGCGCAGGACCAACAGATAATCCCGACGCCGTGTTGCCATTAAGGAGCTCAGAGAACCCTGCTGTTGAATCCTTTAAAATCAGTCCCCAAATCGCTATTACTAACTCTTGTGAACCAAAGTGAAATCAAGTCTCTCATCTCTATTTAAACATGTCACTTTTAAAATGTGGGTGGAAAGTCCACATGCTGCAAAGAAGACAAACATGAAATAGTAAGATTAAGAAGTTAGCGAAGAAAAAAAGCAAAAGGGCCACTGCAGAGAAAAGGGTTTAGTTTCGTATAGAAATAGCCTTTGGCTTCGGTATTAGAAACTTTTGATTTTCAATGCAATTCTTCATCAGTAAGCGTTTTCTTTCTGCCACTGAACTGCCTGAAATGTAAGACATTGAAATTTCAAATCAGAGGAGACACTAAAGGACTCGTCTACAATGTAGAATTTATCCAACAGCCAACCTGGAGTGTTATACGGGTAGCGGGTTTATCTCCCAGCCGTTATGCTTTCTCTCTGCCTGCTGAGCCCTTTAAACATTGTAGCACTTATTGTTTTACTTGCTTGCTGTTTCTTTGGCACGTCCACCCTCCCTGATGGCTTAGTGGTAATGCCGTTGACCCGCCATGTGGGAGGTAAGGGTTCAACTCCCACTTACATCAGGAAGAGCACCTGCCATAAAAGCTGGGAGCAGCTGGGATGGAAGCATCATTGATTTTGTCAAGATGACAGGCACAAGGATGGAATCGCTGCAGGTGTGAACTCTACACCGAGACCCTGGTGTTTACGGTTCTCCAGATGTAACTGCGCATCGCGCAGTGATGTGATCAGTCCGCCTGGTGGATTTGTTCTCCGTCTTTGTGTTTCCTGCTGCTTCTTTGATGATCTCAAGCCCGATAGCTTGATAAAATAAAATAAAATAAAAATGTCTGATGCTCAACATTTGTCAGCCCTGACACGCATGGGATATATTTCATTTTTCCATTACGCTCCATTACAGCACAGGATGCTGCGATGTTTGAGCTGCGTAAAGAAAGCACCGCAGAAAAGAACCTACCATGCCCCCTAGTGGCCACTGGTGTAACTACAGAGCGACTAGGGTTGGGCATCATTTGGATTTTAATGATTCTGATTCCGATTCTGATTCCGATTCTCAGTTTCGATTCCTGTTCAAAACGATTCTCGATTCCGATTCTTTGATGTGTAGGTCAACAGATAGCGACTTATCTAACAGTAGAATTTTTTCATTTAAAAAAACGTGACACATTTACACAGGCAACAGGCCATTTTTATTCCTAAACATGCTTGCATGCACATATGCATACACAGAATTCACTTACACTTACAATTTTACTTAAACGAAATCAACAATTTTTGTTTAGGAAGATGACCATATCTGATTTTTCAGAAACAGACAGATAAACGCCAACAAAAACAAAACCTCCTTGGTCGAGGTAAAAATTGTTCGTTTACCTGGGTTGCTGGGTTACGGTCATACAGACAAGGGGCCCTCCTAGCCAATGGGATGCCAGGAAGATGCTAAGCGATAGCCAATGGCATAGCAGCTCGGACGCACCGCTTCAAACCGAGATACAGAGCCGACAAGTATGTTTATGTTCAGTAAACTCTGGGAGCTGCGAGTAGCAGCGTTACTGTATTTTTGCCTTTCGTATCCTGAAATTTCTTTCATAACTAGAGTCAATATTTTCTTGTTGATGCATTTTGTAACCTAAAAACTGTATGTAGAAGCGTTTGTAAGTAGAGGTACCACTGTATATGATAAGGCAAGAGTTTCTGGATGAAGACGGACTCTGTTGCAGTCGAAGAAGCGACGGGAGCAACGCAGTGAATCAAATACGCTACACTCGTTTATTTTTGTGATGCCATGCACCCTCTTTTGGCACTAACACGCTTCCCGCAGTTGTTTTACTGCGCCAGGTAGCCGTCATTTCCCGGACTGAAATGCAGCCAAACTCGAGAGTGGCGTCTCTTGGGATCCATGTTGTGGCGAGTGAAGTCCCGTCGGCGACGGACGTGATGTCGCCATTAGGGTGGAGTTGAGTATGCTGGGCGGAGTAACATCAACAAACTAGTGTAGTAAATAAAAAAAAAAAAATTAGCCTGGACATTTAGGAATCTAAAAAAAGGAATCGAAATTCAAAAATCTTCTAAACGATTCCAGAACCCGACGTTAGGAACCAATTCCCACTTGGAATCGTTTTTCAGTGACCAACCCTAAGAGTGACGCAAACTGAAACGCACGAGTAAAAACGTCAAAGATGCCGTAGAACTGTGCAGATGTTTTGATTAACTCGCTGCGCATTGTCACGTCGTTTTAATACGTAACTCTTTTATATTATAGAATGGTAGCCAGAGGTGTATATCCTAACAAATCTGCAAGAAAAGAAACCTTCAGGAATTAGCACGACAAAAGCAGGAGGTAAAGCAAGTCAGTCCCGTCAGTTGGCTCCTGGTTTGACTGTGAGTCGCTACCATGGCACCACGTCGTCACATGCACACGAGGTGCTAAAACTGCATGAGACAAGGCCTCATTATTCACAGCAGCATCTTTTTAAAGTCCAGATGCCAGTGAAAAAGAACCGTGATTTAAGGCCGAAATGAAAAGTATTTCTTTGTTGCTAAATTTAACTGCAAAGTATAATTTGATCAAGTCGTTGAGTGCAGGCATTATGCTTCGGATATGTGCTGCTTCTGCTGTGGTCCAGAGGGATTTTCTCTCAAATTTGTGAGTCAGTTAAGTCTGGATGTCTGATTTATTCCCCGAAAAGGTTTATAAAATTAAAATTTCCAAGGTGTTTCTGCTTCATTGCACTCTCATGAGCATCCTAAATGTGTGTGTACAACCTGCTCTCAGCCAATACAACACAACCATGTATACAATATTTTCATTCTTTGCAAACATAGTATATAACTTATGAATATTCCTCATGCTGGTACAGTTCTTCATATACAATCACCGGCCACTTCATTACGTCGCCCTTGCTAGTATCGGGCTGGTCTCCCTCTTTAATCTTCAGAACAGCCTTAATTTTTGGTGGCATAGATTTAAGAAGGTATTGGAAATGTTCCTTGGAGATTGTTGACATCATGGCATTGTGCAGTTGCTGCAGATTTGTCGGCTGCACATCTACGATGAGAACCTCCCGTTCCACCACATCACAAAGGTGCTCTACTGGACTTAGATCTGGTGACTGTGGAGGCCACTGGAGCCCACGTAACTCACTGCCATGTTCAAGAAACCACTTTGAAATTATTCGAGCGTTGTGACATGGTGAATTATCTTGATGAAAGTAACCATCATCAGACGGTACACTGGTCACAAAGAGATAGACATGGTGAGCAATAATACTAATGGGCCAATAGTGCACCAAGATAATCTCCTCCACACCACTGGAGCACCAGCAGCCTGAACCATTGATACCAGGCAGGATGGATCCAGACTCATCAGACCAGATGATGTTTTTCCAGCCCTTGATTGTCTAGTTTTGGTGAGTCAGTGTGAACTGTAGCCTCAGTTTCCTGTTCTTAGCTGACAGGGGTGGCGCCTGGCGTGGTCTTCTGCCTCACCTTTCGACTTGCTGTACGTTCAGAGATGTTACTCTGCACAGCTTGCTTGTTCCTGTCATCTCAAACCAGTCTGCCCCTTTTCTTTGTCCACACAACTGCCGCTCACTGGATATTTTCTCTCTTTGGGATCATTCTTTGTGAGCTCAAGAGATGGTGAAAAACCCAGTAAGTCACATGAAGTCATATAAATCCCCTTTCTTCCCCTTTCTGATGCTCGCTTTGAACTTCAGCAGATGTCTTGACCACGAAAATAATGACAGATGGGATCAATCCTTGCTGTTGTTGTTGGACAAGTAAGTTTGCTTATAAAAATACCAACTGAGCTTTGATTTTGTATTTTATAGTTTCTTACAGCATGGTTGAAAAATAAAAGTAGGTGTCTGTTATTCATCGGACATTTATCCAATAGAAGCATACACTGTGTCGTCTCATGCATCTAACATACGCTAACGTTAGTTATTCGGTAATTGACCAGTGACTAAGATAAACTGGCTGGGTGAAACATGTTCTGCACGTCGTTGTTTTAGGATGTGACTTGCCAGTACTCATGTGGGCCGTGTGCAAAACAGCTAAAAAAAAAAAAAAAAAGAGCCACACAGAAATGTCTGTAAAAGCATGTTTGTTTACATCTTCACAGAACCTTGCAATGGTTGGAATATTGTAGCTAGTCGGCAAGAAAGCTGCAAAAATTCAAGGATGCATCACTGACTGCTATTACCTGGACAGTAGACATCTTAAGGTTTCTTTGAGTTGTCTTTGTCCCTGGTTCTACAGTATGTATTGTAAACAGGAAAAAAAAACAAAACAAATGCAGCTGTAGCGACTGGTTTCTACAGGTGCTGCCACCCAGTGGATACCGTTGCCGCTGTACTTGGATTTCCACTGTTGCAGGCCATTTCCAAACATCAGAATACCAAGGCCCAATTTGAAATGTGAAAAATCTCCGTAGCCCACCCAAACCTTTAATCACAACCTGCCACCTGCATGATCCTCAACCTCTTTGTGTTCTCCATTTTCATCACCTGAGGGCTCTGGAGACAGGTTCTTCTACTGCAGGATGCTCCTCAGCCTCAAGTTCTTCTTGTTCTATTTGCACGGGCTCAATCTCAGCCGCCTTACGCCTCAACAGATAGCGCTCCATTTTGATGTCACTTTTCTAACGGCCCTGTTTTTTTTTTTTTTTTCCCAAGCTGACTTCGCGTGACCCCTGCAGGCCAGCTCTCGCGAGACGAGTCTCTCTCTCATCGTATTTAATTGTCTTCCTTTTATTTTTTATTTAAAACAAAAACACATGAAATTAATTTTAAATTAAATTGTCACCATTTTTATTTTATTTAACACAATTAAGATTTTTTCATTTTTAATAGTCTCCATTCTTGGGGTTGCTTTGAGGTTGCTAAACCATATTTTGAGGTTGCTATAGCAACTGCAAGCTACCCCCCAGCGCGCCCCTGACCAGTAGTAGTAAGTTATTGGTGGGCCTACGTAGGGAGGAAAGTCCAGGGCCAGTTTTTAGTCGCTGTCCGTCCCTGTTGACAGGTATGCCAGAGGGGCCGCGGCCCCTGCTTTCAGGCCCCCCAAAAAGCTGTAAACGGCCCTGTTCTTACAGCAGCCGGGTCAGGAAAGCAAGATGTTATACAATAAAAACAATTAACATTTTATTTCCCAATACAGTATTATATCAGTATCTATAAAAAGCAAAAGAGATATTAAAAAAAAAATAAAATACATGTTTTCCTATAATAACAACGTTGACACCACACAAAGACACACCACAACCCCGCAGCCCGACGGTTTTATTCTCCTAATATGTAACTTCAAAGCCCTTTAAACGCAGTCACGTCCATAATAAACGTAACGCGCTTCATCTCCGGCGGGGAATAAGTGAACTCATGGTCGCTAGTACCCTCCTTCCCTCCTTCCCTCCCTCCCTCCCGGCTGCATCTCATTAACTGGGTCCCATTCTAGGTGAAGCTGCCTCCCTCTGCCATACTGAAGCAGGTGTCCAACATGGCGAACGCTGGCAGCGGCTCTCTCGCGACTATTCTCTTTTTATTGGCTCTCCAGGCGGCTCTTCACAAAGGTAGGACTTTCCCTTTGATGTCCGAGCGGGAATGCGGCACTTTGTTCTCACGTTCCCGCGGACGCGGAGGAGCGTCTTTATTTTTTTTCCTTCTTATTTTTGTTGTCAGCGCACTTGGCTTCGCTTTCTCTGCTTGTGGTGATGACGACGGTGATGATGTTGTTGGAGAATCCAACTCCGTAAAGTTGAAGCAGCGACTTTAAAACGGAGCTCCGTGCGCGTTTGAGACCGAGCAGCCGTTAACGGAGCCGCTGCCGGAGGGATAAATCACTTTGGACGGTCTCTCCGCGGGGCTGAAGTCGGTCTCTCCACAGCTGGCGACTCCTCCTCAGATTGCAGGAAAATTAATTTACTGGGGAAGAAAAAAAACGATAAAAGAGAACCGTTACGCGCTCGATATATTCGGTTCGTTACCGGTTCATTCGGTCTCGGTTACTTTGTTCACAGCCGTGAAGAAGCAACCGCGTGGAAACGGGGCAGAAAAACGCAGAATTTGGAGGAAAAAAAAAAAAAACCGCTGCGCCGAACTTCGGCGCGCAACTTTGTTCGGTTAAATCGGACGGTATTTCGGCTCACGGTGGAAGACCCGTGAAGTCACGCAGGGAAGAGTTCGACCCCCCCGTCGGGTGGATTCGGTGCTTAGACGGACCCCGGAGCCCCGCCGCCCGTTTCCCCCCCCTGTTAAATCTCGGTTCTGCGAAAGCCCGGTCCGCGACGGAACCACTTCGCTTTAAGTTGGCGTTTTACTCGGAAACGGGGGCTCCGGTGGGGGGTCTCCGGGTGCCAGCCGGTAGCGGAGGCTGTGCGTCGAGGCGCGGACTAACTCTCGCCGGCGGAAGCGGGGAGAAGGAGGCGCGTTTCCCCGAGTTTGGTCGCTGCGCTCCGGGCTGTGTTTCCAGAGCACCGCGGCTGGATCCGCAGAGGCGCTGCGCGTGAAGACATCAAAGCTTTGCTGTAATCTTGAGTTAGATGGTCTCGAGCAGCGGATGGGCTTCAGATAAAGAACTGCGACATGATTTTCTATGCTTTTATTCGCGGCTGGTGATGTTGTGAACGATGGTCCGTGAGTTGTTGGTCTGCGGAGCCCTATGCGTTTATAGAAAAAGTCAGCGTCCATGCTTGATTTATTTTTATCTCATTTTGATTTGCTTATTTCAGAGGAGCAGAGGAAAGGCGCGCGCTCGGTTATTTATCTTTGCGCATCCGTGCTGTATTTATATAAGGCATCATCAGTAAGTTGAATCCATCCAGGCGCGTCCTCGGGAGCGCGGCTGCCGCGGTGAGTGTGACAGGGAGGCAGTTTGTCGACATTTGTCACATTGTGGATAATCCACGAGGCTTTTAATCCAGATTTATCCACGGAAATGTGTTTTTTTTTTCTCTTTCTTGCAACAAGTCAGCAGAACAGCAGAAGCAGAACACTGCTTGGACAGTGTTGCTTTACTTTCACGTAATGGCTCCACTGATTTCACACAAAGCTCAGGGCGCACTTGCACAAAGCATATCAATTATTTACCCCCAGCTGCATACTGTAAACTCACATTGAGTCCAGAATTATAGGGTGTTTTTTTTATGTGTTTGCATTTACATTCATGGTTAGTGCCTTTGTCTAGCAAAACCACCTAGTATGTATGCGCAATTTAATCTTATAGTAGACTTTTTTTTTAGGGTGAATGTGTCCTTCAGTCCTCTCTGGCAGTAAATTCTTTATTTACATCTTAAATCCTGATTTGGTCAGAGAGGACTAAAAAACACCAGCAGTGAAACATTTAAAGACAAGACAGTTAAAGAGACACGACAGTGAGGGTGTGGTGTGTGCTGGGTTGTGTAGTGGATTGTGTTGTGACAGCGAACAAACTTTAAAAAGATGATGTGAAAGAAGCAGAAACTACTAACTACTACTACCAAGCTATAGACCTATAAACATTATCGATTGATTGTGTTGACGGAAGTAGATGACAGATGGCGAAATGGTGCCTCTTTTCTGGTCCATCAGTACAGAACAGGTGCCGCTGTGGCTCACGCACCAGATTTAAAAAAAAAAAAAAAAAAAAATTGATTAGCCTGGAGATGTGTTTCCCAACCGGAACAAAAACATGTGAAGCATCCTTGACTCCAGCAGCTCGTGAATCGGTCTCGGTGAATCCTGGACGGCGCCGGTTTAGGAGTTGGAACCTACTTCGGTTGGGAAGGCGAACTTCCCCAAAAGGCTGCCGTCATTGATCCGGTCTCAAATGCAAGTTTAATTTTTGCACGCGGGCTCAGTTCGTAATCGTCAATAGTGCGAGTGAAATGGTATGAAGATGAGCACCTCTTTTATTTTAGGAACGTAGGAAAGAGAGGGCATATATTGACTGACACACACAAGGACACGGATGTCCCTCAATAAATCTGCAGAGTCATAAAACACTCTCATTGCTGTCACGTGGCTGGTTTGTAGATAAAGCCAACGTTTGAGCGGGTTGCTACGGTTGACTTCATTCATTGTCCTAAGGCCCTGTTTACTCCTCCTACTAAAGTCCTTCCTGAGTGATCTGATCACAAGTGGACAGCTCTGGGTACGGCACACCATAGACGACATAAAAAGAACTGGACAAACCCCCTCCCACACCTGTGACATCACACATAGGTTTTTGTCTTTTTGCACCGTGCCATGTTGATCAGAACTAGGGGTGAGTATTGGCAAGGACCTCGCAATACGATATGTATCATGATACTTGGGCCACGATGCGATATTATCACGATATCGCAATATATTGCGATAATCTACCCAGTGATATCAAAATTAAAAGTAGGGATGAAAAATCAAGTTGCTGTATATGTTCATCAGATGATATTGATCATTCAGAGGACAAACTGAGTCAAAACTCTTTGCTTCAAAACAACCTATTTGTTGTTTATTATTAGTGTTTTTGCACATTTAAGTGAATGAAGGAAAAAAATGAATGAAGGCTGAAAAATCAATTTTATATCAGGTGGCCAAAAATCGCAATAGATCGCCAAAATCGATTTTTTATTTTTATTTATTTATTTATTTTTTCCACACCTCTAGTCAGAATTGGTGCCAGTTAATCTAAAAATGGGCAAACCCAAGGTGGAGCTCAGGCTAGACCTCGTGTTCAGCTCCTGCAGCGCTCATTTCAGATGCCATTGCCCAATGGTACAGCTGAAATGATCCTAAATGGTAAACGGACTGCACTTATATACCGCTTTATCCGCACCAAGATGCCCTCAAAGCGGTTTACAGTGGCATCTCACTTACCCATTCACACACCAGTGGGCAGCAGCTGCTATGCAAGGACACTTTGGCATGTGGACAGTTGGAACCAGGATCGAACCGCCAACCTCCCAGTGACTGGACAACCCGCTCTACCAACTGAGCTACAGCCACCCTAGGCTGAGGTTTCTTGACCAGTGGACCCAGATGCTCCGAGGGTCAGAGGGCAGTGAGGTAGAAGCAGACCCGCCTTCGTCCTCTGGTTAGCCCTAATTGGCAGCCTTAAACTGGCACCTGAGGGAGCTGCTTTGGACCGCTTGACTAAGCTTCGCTGCTAAGGATTTCTAAGTGTAAAGTTGCTCAAGATGACCCTCGAAATCCCAAATATTGTTCTTGCATCATTTACAGATTAAAATCTGAAGTGGTTTTACATTATTAATCAGCAACTGTTTTTAACGTTGGAATTGGTTTCGCTGTGCGGTGACGTACACTGTAAAAAAAAAAATCCTAATTTTACGGTTTGTTTAATACAGTGTGTAAAGCAAAGCTTTCTCTGCACTTTGTGCAGAAACAGGAAGTTGACAAAATACTCATTTGGCCAGTACCAAGGCTATGTAAGGTGTTGTAGACCAGGATCCACTACAGTACAAAGGCTACAGTCCTTGTGTGGTTGGTTGTGGATTCAACTCCTGGCCTGGATGTCCCCTTACCATGAGTTTTCCCTGTTCTTTCCCTGTTTGTTTCTCAAGATCTCCGTTAATTATTGCCCAAAACTCATGAAATTTGACTCAGGAGGTTCCCATTGTCAATACCTATCAAATTTCAAAGGCTGATCCAGGATCTGATCCACAACGCGGATTTTATCGCAATCTGTAAATCGCTATATGGGGGAACTGTTGCACTTGGTGGAGGTCTGCGCTCTGAGTGCTTTTCTAGTTTATTTATTATTTCCACATTTTAATACAAGTATTTTTGCCGAAATGTACTTTACAGTTTGTCTGTTTGCAAAAGCAGGAAATAAAGAAAGATCCTTAAAACAAAACTGAAAGGAAGATGTCCACCTGACAAACAACCTGACTAGGGCTGTAGCGATTCACTAATCTTACGATACGATATATATCGATATTCATCCTACAATACATTCACATCATTTTCTGAAAGATTTTAAAGGGACAAAGTGATTTTGGTGACATCTTGTGAGTGTTCCAATGACTTTGTTTGAATTAACAACATTATATGGCCTGTCAGCCATATAACACATTATATGGCTGACAGGCAGCTTGCAAATGCTGGACAAAATGAATAAAAGATTTGTTGAGAAAAATAGTTTAATTTATTTAAACAGTGCAAAATTGTTGCTGGCAAGCTTTTAAAGGTGGGACACGGGGGTTTTGAAAGAAGCTTAGAATATCGATACCCGCGGCTGAAAAATTGATACTCTAAGGAAATAAAATATCTATCATATATCTATATCTATATATATATATATATATATATATATATATATATATATATATATATATATCGCAGAATCAATAAAATCACTCAGCTCTACACCTGATGTCTCAGATATTTGCAGATCATCCAAAACTAGGGGTGTGAAAAAAAAAATGATTTGGCAATATATCGCGATTTTTGGCCGCCCAATATATCGATTTTTCAGCTCCTAATATCGATTTTTTTTTTTTTAAGGAAAATACCTTTAAAAGTGCGAAAACACAAATAATTAACAATAAATGTTTTTTTTTTTTTTTTTTTTAAGCAAATAGTTTTGACTCAATATGTCCTCTGAATGATCAATATCATCTGAACATCTCTACTTTTAATTTTGATATTAACTGGGAAGAATATCGCAATATATCATGATATTGCGATATGGTAATATAGTATCGTGACCCAAGTATCATGATACATATCGTATTGCGAGGTCCTTGCCAATATTCACCCCTATTAAAAACTTTAAAAATAGTCGCAGAGACCCCAAAGGTACAATGTCATGGTGCCAATGCTCCCAGTCATGCAATTTCTGTCATTATTATTTGAATTTTATGAATATTTCTGGTCTCGTCCCCAAAGGATGCTGATTAAATCTCTCTTCTTCCTTTTCAATGGGACAACAAAAATATGACGCATTAGTAGTCGTAGTTCCAGAGATGACGCCCATCCAGAGCCTTGGTGTTAATCCTGAGTCAGGTTTTTATACAGGTTAAGTTGTTTCACTGCTGTTTGTGTTCCTCGTGCAGTTCAAGGCATTGACATATTGATTGCGAGACTGCATTTTGCTCATCTCCCTCGCTCTTATAAAAGAGTCTTTTATTGTCGTATCAGGCTCAGGAGGAGCTCCGCGGGCGCCGACGAGGCTGGGGGGGTTTATTGGAGTTTCACCGCGACCCCAAATGACAGATCTGACCGTCGTGGCTGACGCGGTAAACCTGACGAGATTTGTTTCTCTCATTTAAAACCAAAAAAAAAAAAAAGAGAAGGAGATCAGCGTGACCTGGCACAAAATCCTGCCCGCGGATTGTTCCGGTTACACGGGGAAGCTGTTTGAATCGTGGCGTGTGTGATTTGGCCCGACGTCAAGCCCCGGTAGGAGCGGCGGTGATGGAAAACAGGTGTGGAAACAGACGCGTCCTCTGTCCGGAGCGCTCCTGTAATGAAGAACAATGGCTGTATTCCTGCAGGGAGGGGACCCCAAGTGACCTCCTCCTCCTACCCCCCCCCCCCTGCCAGTCTTCAAGTGACTGCTGGCAAGCCAACAGATGACTGCTGGGTCGCATCTGGCCTCTGTGCACTTAGTGTAATCAAAGGGAGGGAAAAAAAGGTTTATGGCCTACTTGTTAGTGAGCCGCCAACTGATGGGATGTCAAGTAAGCACCCTCCAATCCCAAATCTCTGGAGGGATCGGGGGGGTGTTGAGTGGGTGGGCGTGGGCAGCAATCTGCCATCCCACAGGCCGCGGTATGGAATTAGGCTTGCTCGACAGCCCGACCGTGACACCAGTGAAACGAGTCGAACTGAAGTGATTATTGAATATTTATATTCATATTTACATAATGTTAATGCCCGAAAGGTGAATGCAAATGACTTCCTCGCTTCTAAACGGCCTCATTTCTCGGAGGCTTGCAGCACGTCTGCAGACCGGGTCAAGTAAATCACACGGAGAAACATTTGCGAGGCTGTGGATTGTTTATTCAGGGATTAAAATCGTCGCGTCGTGCTTTTCCCCTACTTGTATCACGACCAGCTTTTTGGCTCCGCACAGATAAATCGCTTTACTAAGCCACTCGGATATCCAGTGTATATTTTTTTCCACCCGGGAGGGAAAAAGCTGGAGTTGTTGCAGTCGAGGCTCTGGAGCCTGGCACTTTTCTGGAGACAAACGGTGAGGAGATGCCAGGCTCTAATGATTTATTATCGATCGTTGTCCCTCCTAACTTCGTGGCGGGATCACATCGATGCTCCAGCGGTACCAGAGCTGCATTTCAGACCGCTGCCTTTACACATCTCATTTGGTGAATGTTTTAATTTGAAAGGGAGTCGATGCCCAAGGTCCCCTGGATGTGAGAACTTCTGCTTCTCTGCAACGAGGATAAATCTATCATTCAGAGAGAATTGGGTTTGGTTTTATGAAATCATTCCAGCTGTCATCCTTGAATGGGATTTGCTTTTTTTTTTTTGGGTTGGTAAAGTGTTTTTAGTCATCAATTGTTGCTTTTTTTTTTTTTTTTTTTTTTTTTTTCCTGCGCTGCCAGAGCTCAGCTGTCACTGTCAGACGTGCAGGGATCGGCTGTCCTGCGGCACATCATGCAGAAATACCAGAGATGTGCTGTTCCCAGTTTTACTTGACTGCATTTGATTTCCAGGATGAACCTTCAAACAACAAACGTGCCTTTTTTTTTTGTATTTTCTTTCTAAGAAATATAGTTGGCTGCACAACAGCTGAACATGTCACTGGCGGGCCGGGAGCGGGGCACATGACCGGGCCGTTTAAACCCAATAAAGCTTGTGATTACATCGTTTTACAACATACACATGTCCGCAACAGCAGGGCTTACAAGCATTACTGCATTTTTGACACATAGCTCAAATCATTTGATAGTAAGAGTTCAACACCATGAAGAGCGACCATGTCATTTTGAAATCAATCAAACCTGTAGTATTATGGCATAATATTTTGTCTAAAATGTATTCACCGGTTTGCGGTTGTGATGTCATGTGAGAGACGCACCGGTTATTGTAGTAGCTACTGGCATTCATTCATTCATTCATTCATTCGGCTCGGTACCAAGTGCGGATTTCACCTGATGTGTTTCCATTGCTGTTAATAAATACCAACTCCGAACACGTCGCTGTACGAGCCTTTTTGCAAGAGTAACGCGACAAAACCGACATGAAGTCTAACAAACCATGAGAACAACAAAAACATTAGGCTACCTGGCTCCTAATAATAACGTTAGCCGGTCGGGCTACTCTGATTAACAACCACATCAACAGTTTACAACTAACTCGCATGTTGTTTTCAGTGTCAGTGATTGTGAGAAATTGTACCTGTAAATCTGTCTCCCTGACCGTGGTACCAGTTCTGGTGGGCTTGACTCGCGGCCAACAATGTCAGGTTCATCTCCAGGAGAATATGTATCCCGTTTAACCGTTGACCGGTAACAGTAACTCTAACCGATTAATACTAACGGTCAATTTTGTTTTTAAGCTACGTAATTCAGTCAACTCATGAGGGTGTGTCGACAGGTGCAACAGGCCTCCGATTGGTCAATTCTACATCCGCGTAGAAAAGAGCGCGTCACCGAAAAAATGAAGTACCCACATACGATTCTGGTTCTCCACACTACAAAGACAGCACATATTCTAGTAATTCATGGAGGGAGATAGCGATGAATGTGGGTCTGGATACGGCCGAGACGGCGAGGAAGTGGAAAAAAGCAAGAGATAAGTTTAGCTAGTTCGCGACTGTCGCTTTTGCTTTGTTGCGTGGAATAACAGCGTTATATATAGTATAAATCAAAAGTGACGGCGGCATCTCTGTGACAAGCTGACGGCGACACATTGCCACGATAGTATACACGGGGAAGTGTCCGCATGCGTCCATGGCAACGCGCGCAACATCGCTGGCAGCCAACCCTCCCGGACGTATTGGTTAAAGGTTATTAATCGTTAAAGGGCGTCAGGTTAACGGTCATAAAAAAAAAAAATCCAAAATGTGCATCCCTAATCCAGCTTTTTTAGTTTAGTCTCTTCCTGCGGTCTTTTTTTTTCCACTTTTTTTTTTTTCATTTTGTTGCTTCAATTTTATGCTTGTTATCAACTGCCACTCATGATTTAATTAATAAAAAAAAACCTACATGACCAAAGTCAGTTTTAAATATTTTTGACCAACCCTGACTCATTCTGGCTGAGGAAACCTATATATAACCTCATACGTAGCGCATCATATTCTTCGCTAAAGTTCAGTATTCAGTGCAGTATTGCGCAAGGCGTTGCCGACACTTGGGCCCGGGCCGGGGGAGTACTGCCCCCCAGCCCCCCCCGACGCTCCGTCCTCGTGACTGCACAATCTGTTTAAAAATGAAAGTCTTTAAATCGTTTTTTCATGTTTTTTTTTTTTTTTTTTCCCTCCAAATTTCCAGCAGGTCACAGAGTTCAAACACTCACCAGGAATGTAAAAATATGACCCTTTTTTTTTTTCTTTTTTTTTTTTTAATGGAGAATAAACTTCCAAGTTGAAGACGTCATCACGATGCATTATTGACGGGAAAGAAAAACGGTTTTCTCGGAGCTCTGCTTTGATGCATTTGCTAGGGAAAGGGAAAATAAAATAAATAAATTAGAGGGGGGGGTTAGGATTAGGGCTTGTACAGCCTTCCTGGCATCCTCTGCCGGGTTATTACATTTCCATCTTCACTAGTTTCTTTTATCAATGGCTTTTCTCTTCAGCTTAAACTCATAACTGCTGGATTGAGATCAATAAGGAAGATGCCTCTGTTAAAATAATCCGCCTGGAGGAAATGAATAGGCCGTCTGTGCAGTATTACCATCTCCAGGTGTTTTTTTTTTTTTTTTTTAAGTTGTAAAACCCGGCACACAGGTAGATGCCTGCCAGCTGCAAGTCGCTGCTCATTCATTCGTTCTGAATAGGATTTACTGAGAAACGGAGCCAAAAGGCATCGTTTGTAGTCCAGATATATAAAAGTGTAACTCTATGTGCGCACTCTCGATCCGAAGTGACGAGACCTTTTGGTTTGTGATGTTATAAAGATAGAAGAAAAATAAAACTCCCTTCAGTGCTGTTGTACAGTCCAGCAGCCCACATCCGTGTCTGTCTGTGATCACCAGCTGTGAAGATCCAGCAGCCGCCTGTCACATCTGGGTCATAGTTCAAGTTCCTTTAAAGCCACGCAGATGGAGTGAATCAGAAAGCCTTAAACACGACCTGATTTTATGTGATTAGTGAGTTCATGTTCGATCAGCCAGTCGACTCTGGAGCCAGTTTCACCAGCGACTCGTCTTCTGGAAGCAGAAACTTCAGCATCCAGCAGGTGTTTTCACTCAAGTCAGCTTTTTTTTTTCCCTCAAGATGTCTCTCTCAAGAACAAACAGTGAAATCAAACCCAGAAAGCACGGAAATGAAAGAAGGTCCACATGCAGGAGCCCCGGTGACGTCTGGTTTTTCCTCGTACGTCTGACACGTGGATGCCGTCCCTCCACTGGCACCAGGGGAGGAAACAAGCAGCGTCACGGTTAACCTGGAACACCTGCGAAGACCGTCAGTTTACATCTGGATGGAAACGTGAGGCTTCTGTTGTCGGCCGTTAAATCATCGTGAGCGACCAAACAGAAAGCCAACACTTAGGGGTGCACGATAACTATCGGGACGATAACAGGAAATTATGACGTCACCCCGATAACTCTGATATCACAACGAATAGCCCCGATAACATGTATTTTTGTCAACACAGCAGTGCCTCGCTCCCTCTGAGCCTTGAATGACTGGCAGTGAATGTTATGTTCAAGTGACGTCGGCATAATCAGAAAAACGATTCCTCATTAAGGAAAATCAAGAATACCCCCTCATGCCAGAAAACAACTCGTTAACTCGGTCATAACTTTGGTAGTTGCTGACTTGAATCGATATTTGCAGTATTTTCCCACATGTTACACATAAAAAAAGAAAAAAATAGAAAAGGCTGAAAGAACGACTAGCAAACGAGGGAACGTGGGAATTTATGTTACACTTTGAATGCAGCCTGCAGCACAGCGTACTGATCACAACAAACATGGCGGCGATGGATGGAACTTCGTTAAAGTTTCAGAAGAAGATAGTTTGGTGGTTATTTGTGACAAATTCTCCGAGCGAATTCTACGAGAAGGGAAGCACAAGCTTTAATACATAAAACCTGATCAGCCACCTACAACATAACAATCGCTTCAGTGGAGTTTTGAAATCGTACTAACGTGAGCTAACGGAAACTAATGCTAACGTGCACAAGCCAGCAGCAGTCTCCCCTCCCCTCTCCTCTCCCTCATTCCTCTCATCTAAAGCTTCCATGCGATTAAAAAATAAAAAACAAAAACTACTGAACCTCATTTACTTTAATTAAAGGTATTAATTTAAATGGAACCACAAGCCAAAATACTTTAAACGTTAATCTTTTTCAGTTAGTAATTCTGATGCATGTATTTCCATCAGTTCAAGGAGCCTTTATTTTTTATATCAGTCAGTAATGCACCTTATTTAACTTAATGTGAGATATCAAATAGGTTTGTTTGATAGATTTAAAAAAAATGTTTGAGAGGCTTGCCAATAGTTTTTAATGTAAAAAATAAATATCTGTTCATTTAAAAAGTCAAAACTATTTTTGATTTTGTTCATAGTATTGATGTAATGATCTTAGGTATATGTGTGTGTGTTATCGGTTATCGGTATCGGTTTTAAAAAACGGTTATCGTGCATCCCTACCAACACTCACCTGAACTCTCGGTAACTCCCAGATGTTGATGTGGAGCTGCAGTGAAAAGATGCGGATGCAACGCCGCGAGCACACGACTGGGCGGTCGTCGTCTTCGAGAAAAGATCACCAGCCAGCCGTCCGCTGCAGGTGTTGACGTCGGTTGACTCTTGAAGTTTTTTCCGTACTTGCTTTCCTTTAGAGAGAAGTCGTCTCCTTCAGGGATAAACATGAGAATTGGAAACCCACATCAGGCTCCAGGGCTGAATTACTGACGACTGTGGTATCGACGATAAACTCCAACATCACCATGTGTTTTTCCACCGTTGGAAGTCATAACCACCTCCCCGACTCAACCAAGTAGAGCAGCCGCTTCGTTCAGCTCTTCCTTTCTGTCGTGACTGACAGCAGAGCGCCCTGAGCGAGGTCGAGGCGTGAGAGGAGGAATCGGGTCGAACGATTGAATCGCCCGCCTGCCTCTGACCCGATCTGCGAATAAATAGTGTTTTGCTTCACGCCGTGTGAGTGGAATCAATGATCGGTGGGTTTCTGAAAAGGGAATAAGTGCGCGCGTGAATGCAGGGAAGCATGCAAACGAATCGCCGTTAATTAGAAGTTGCAGCATGTGTGAGCCAAATGTGCAGGCTCAGATCAACTCGTTAGGAAGGGACAGCAAATTAGCTACTTTCCGCCGTCCAACTCGCACCTCAACGATGTCGTAGCGGTTCAAGCATATCTCAGTGCTGTTACGTTTATTGTGTCCTGATCAGCCAACGCCTGCTGTCGCACGTTGGCTGCAACAGGCGGCGGCCTTCGGGTGTTCGTGCCAGTTAATCAATGAACAAAATAAGGTGAAATCTGTGTGCTTTTCTAGGATGCTGCTCTGTTTGATCCCTGGAAAAGCACAGATGTATATCATCCTTTTGAGTCTTGTGCCGGGGGGGGTCCGAGTGGCAAGTAACGGTTTGCCGCGTAGCGTGTCGTGACAGAGTGAATAAAACCCCGGCTGGTGTGATGTGAAAGTCCATAAAACAGCGTTTGTCTGAGTCGCCGTGACATTTCTGAGGTTTGAGGTGTTTTCGGTGGTGAAAATGGGCTTTTCTCGAGTCCCTCAAGCTGTCGGCTCGGGGGTCCTTTTTGTTTCGCCAAACCGAGAGCAACGCCGACTGTGTTTAACAAGAAAAAAAAATGTACAGGACCGTGCTCGTGGATGAATCTCATTTTGGGATGCACGATAACTGTTTTTTAAAACCGATAACCGATAACTTTCAGCTCCTAAAGGCCTATACCAATAACCAATAACACACACATACCCAAGATCATTACATCAATACTATGAACAAAATCAAAAATAGTTAGGACTCTTTAAATGAACAAATATTAATTTTTTCCAATTGAAAAACTATTGGCAAACCTCTCAAACATTTTCGTAAAGCTATCAAACAAATCTATTTGATATCTCACATCAACTTAAATAAGGTGCAATTACTGACTGATATAAAAAAATAAAGGTTCCTTGAACTGATGGAAATACATGCATCAGAATTACTAACTGAAAAGGATTTAACGTTTAAAGTATTTTGACTTGTGGTTCCATTTAAATGAATACCTTTAAAGTAAATGAGGTTGTGACTTTTTTTGTTTTTGTTTTTTTTTATCTCATGGAAGCTTTAGATGAGAGAGGGGAGGGGAGACTGCTGCTGGCTTGCGCACGTTAGCATTAGCTTGCATTAGTGCTATTTCAAAACTCCATGGAAGTGATTATGTTGTAGGTGGCTGATCAGGTTTTACGTATTAAAGCTTGTGCTTCCCTCGTAGAATTCGCTTGGAGCATTCATCACAAATAACCACCAAACTATCTTCTTCTGAAACTTTAACGAAGTTCCACGCCGCCATGTTTGTTGTAATCAGCATGCTGTGGTGCAGGCTACATTCAAAGTGTAACGTAAATTCCCACGTTCCCTCTTTTGCTAGTCGTTCTTTCACCCTTTTCTATTTTTTTCTTATATGTTACATGAGGGAAATACTGCGAATATAGATTCAAGTCAGCAACTACTAAAATTATGACCGACTTAAGTTTTTTCTGGCATGAGGGGTATTCTTGATTTTCCTGGTTGAGAAATCGTTTTTCTGATTATGCCGACGTTAGTTGAACATAACATTCACTGCCGTTCGTTTAAGGCTCAGAGGGAGTGAGTATATATGTTATCGAGGCTATTCGTTGTGATATCAGACTTATCGGAATGACGTCATAATTTCCTGTTATCGGCCCCATAGTTACCGTGCACCCCTAATCTCATCTCATATCTCTTTCATGTATATTGGTAAATATTTCAGCCTGAATGGTCGTATGGACAGCAAAGATGCTCTAATAAGTTTGTTTGCTCGAGCAACCCAATCTGAAGCCCCCCTCCCTAGAAAAACTATTGTAAGTCACAGCATGTCATGTTTCTTGGAATTTACAAAAGGCCATGAGTGGTCTTTGATTGCTCTTTTCCTCCCAGTTTGAGGCCTTCATCAACTCGCTCGGCTGTGGAGTTGCAGGGAGGCGTCGCTCGCTGTAATTGGGCCCATTTTGCTTCCATTCACGGATACAATGCCGGGGCTCGACAATGAATGAATGAGGGATCGATGCAGATCATTTGTGCTTTCAGCCAAATAAACAATGCAGCTCATGTTCTGTCATACTCATCGGAGGGGAAACGAAGGCCCGTCTGAATACGATGCAGGTATCAGCTGGAGCAGCGCAGGCGGTTTGAGTGATCTGGGCTCTCCCACCTTTCATTTTCACGTAACGCTCCAGCTTGGACTACACTTCAGTGAGACCCTCCAGGCTGTCTCGCCGTCTCCCGCGGAACCGAATCTGTCCTTTTGTCCGGTCCTTTGTAACTCTGTCTTGACTGATATTTTCTGCACTAATGCCAGACAACTATACGACACAATAAGGCGGTCTAATTTCCTTTGTGTCCTCGCCGGGCGACGCAGAGGAGAATCCTACCGACTGCAGAACAATGGGGCTCTCCTTTGATCAGGAAGTGCAGATCGTGAGGCTGTGAAGTACAAATTAATTTTATTTAGTAGCACGATTTGATTTTCGCCTCTGTGAAAAGGGCTGCGCTTCCCGGAGTTATTTTGTTTTCCACTGGATGCCGTTCAGGCCAAAATAACACAGTACGGTTGTTCATTAGCGGTGCCATTGACAGTTGTTGAGCGCACATTCCAGAATAATACCTTTGGATGAGAAATTGGATAATTATGTTAACCTTGTGACCAGCGGTGCTGTTTTCAATCTGTAAACAGTTGGGTTTCTGCTTTGTGCTCGACTCTGCATTGTGCTTGGATAATATGTGTTCTTGAAATCTGCCGTTACAACAGAGAAAAGGAGCTTATTCAGCCTCGACGGTCTATTGATATGTTTTATTTCCTGTTGTAAATGGGTTGATGTTGCTTCGGTTGTCCGAACATTTGAACTTTGCATTATCATTTCAAATCCAAAGTTGGAGAGAGTTGTTTGTTTTTTTTCTTTATTTTCAGAATGAATTAAATTCAGAATTGATGGGTCTATTTTCAAGGTTATTATGATTTTGGTGCTGTTTTGGGAAACCAGAGCTAGAGCTGAGCGATTTTATCGATTCTGTGATATATATATATATATCGATATTTTATCTAGTAACGATTTTTCAGCCGTGGGTATCGATATTCTAAGCTTCTTTCAAAACCCCTGTGTCCCACCTTTAAAAGCTTGCAAGCAACAATTTGCACTGTTTAAATAAATGAAACCATTTTTCTCAATACATTTTTTATTAATTTTGTCCAGCATTAGCAAGCTGCCTGTGTAAATGATGCTTTCAGTTCAATTAATTCAAAATCATTGGAACACTCACAAGATGTCACCAAAATCATTGTCCCTTTAAAATCTTTCAGAAAATGATGTAAATGTATTGTAAGATGAATGTCGAAATATATCATATCGTGAGCAAAATATCGCATATCGTATCGGGAGATTAGTGTATTGCTACAGCCCTAACCAAAGCTTAGAGGCGTTCAGTTAGCTGTGCTGCAGCCTCAAATGTTCAGTTCAGAGCTAGGGCTGTCCCGATACGATATTTTCACTTCCGATACGATACCGATATTTCAGCCCTGAATATCGGCCGATACCGAATATTAGGATGGTACAGATGAAACATACTCCATATGTCGGTAGTGAAGCTAAGAGCGTTTGCTTTCTGCACATGTGCTGCAATATACTTGTTTACTTCTCTGTGCATCTGAGGTATAGTTTTGTCGACAGTGTAGTGGCGGCTAGCGATAACAGCGCGGCTCGAGGTGCTCAATTAAGCGTTTCAACCCGACATTACTCACCACCGACAAACTGGTCATCAATGGGGCAACCTTTTCTGTTACTGCCAATGCCTTTTTGCCATCGTGAGGGAGGTTTTTACACTTAGACAATGTTTCAGCCAGCGTTGGTTGTTCGAGGGAGGTAGAGATTAGATTCTTCTCCGTCTCGCTGGTCTTTTGAAAATCACCATGCATTTGTTTATGGTTCTTTTTCAAATGCCCAAGGTTGGTCGTATTAAATTTCCCTGGTTGTGCACCACTACGGGAAACTTTGCACTCAGTGACAGCATCTTTGTTCGTCTTTAGAGGAAGGTGCTGCCACACAGCCAACATTATTTCTTCCTAGGGCACATACGCTGTTACTGTTGTGGTCACGTGAGCGCTACATGCTTTTCTTTGGCGAGCGCACCAGGTGTTTTACCGCCACCTAGCGCTGTGAGCCGCAGTCACCTATTTGAACAGGGCAGAACCGCCGGAGCAGAATGGACTGCTTTTTATCGGAGTGATGATATCGGGGACTTTACATGACTTCTGATATAATCCGATATTCTTTTTTTTGGCTGATAACGGACCGATATCCGATATCAATATCGGATCGGGACAGCCCTATTCAGAGGTGAAATCCAGTGTTTTTGTCGAAACAATGTTTTTGCATTTAGCGACCTATCGCGCCACCTCCGGTGGCCACGGCCTCGCGCAGTGAGTTATTCCAGCATAAATGATCCATCTGGTGCCTCGAAACGGCAGGTTGCGTCCCAGCATTGCATAACTTCCTGACAATTTAGTAATCCGTTTATAAAAAAAAAAAAAAAATCAAGTAGCATTAGTTGGTGGATGGATGTAAATACTCACAGATCCTTATAGGGTTAGTTTTTGGCTGGTTTCAGCAGGTATTTTTGATGCTGGTTTGGGAAAAACCCCTCCAGGGTTGTTTTTTCCCTCTCTTGACCAGTGTGCGAGCCTGAAGGTTGCAACCCTCTGTTGGCTCCAGTCATATTTCACTGGCATCTTAGTGGGTTTTCATCCCAGGGGTCCATCTTGGGCCCCTTCCTATTCGTCTTGAGCATACCGTTCCTTGGGGCACATTTTAAGAAACATAATTTGTCCTTTCACTGCAGCGTGGCCAGTGTCCAAATATGTATCCCCGAGAGACCTGAGCCCTAGTTGGGTAAATAAGATGGCTTTGGGGTAATTTACTTGTGCATTTATTTAAAAAATAAAAATGTAGGCGTTATTTTAAATGGCACATTTATATTTCACAGATCAGTTCTGCTGTCAAAACCAGCTTTTTTCAGTAAAGACCACTGTAAGTGATTTTAATGGAGCCACGCTTGCTCTCGTAACCACACGGCCAGATTATTGTTGTCTCTCTGCTGCCGCTTGGCTCTCGACCAGGACCAGAAAACATCAGCGCATTACTCAACTCTGTTCCGCTGGCTTCACGTCCGCTGCAGGATTGATTTTTGAAGAGTTTATTGCTTATTTTTAAAGCTTTAAATAGGTCTGCAACGCTTTATTTCTCAGATCTTCTTCATATTCACGGATGTGTCGAGATCAGGATGTTCTTACTCAGCTGCAGATACGAACTTCTGCTTGAGACCTCTTCTTACATGCTGGCTTTTAATTCAAACTGAGCTTGCCAAGCACTTTGGTCAGCTTTTCTTTCTTTTTTTATGTATTATATCAATACATTTGACCTTGACCGTGTAACGTGTGCTGCTGTAGCAGCCTGCGAGGCTCTCATTGGTGTGAGTCGGTATTAAAGCATGCGTGCACAAAGGGGGAAAAAAAAATCACTGCAGCAATTTAGATTACATTACAGGCCAATTAAGTGTAGAGGAATTTTTTACCTTAACTTGCTTTTTGGCTCCACGTTGCTTGAGGATGGAACTTTGGCAAATTATGTTGTCTGCTTGTATGAAGAAACGGTTTCAGAGGGGGGAAAAAAAAGGCGAGTTGGCACCATAAATGGAGCCTTTTGCTCCTCGGTGAGTCTCTTCATCATTTAGAAGTGCAGTTTGCAGCAAAGATCTCATTGATGACTTGTGTGGAAGGGATGTTGAAGCGAGCTCGAGGCTTTCCTGACGCACAAAGTACCTTTAGTTTGATGCTGTGCACACCTTCGGTGCTTCCAGTTCTGAGCTGATGTTCTCTGAAGGTGGCTTTTTTCTAAAATCTTGCATCTCATTTGAGAAGTCTGGCACGCATCAAGTTTTTTGTTCATAGTTTGGACGCCTTTCTTTCGAAATATCAACGAAAAAACCCCCCTAAAACGTGTGGATTCTATTTATTTGGGCAGAATTACTTGGAGGGGATATAGTTTTTCAGGAACTAGGACAGATCAGCCCCTGCTCCCCGTCAGGCTGTCATCTGAAAGATTGGATTCATTTCACCGTGTATCCTCTTTTGCTATTTTTGTGACGAGGGCATGCAGGGGACATTCAAAGATTAGATCATCTGAATAAATCAAACCGGGAACAACAGCAGCGGAGGGGGAGCGCGCTGCATCAAACCGCTGAACGCTGCATTTAGATGGAGTCGCTTTTCACGCGCACATCAGAGGAAAAACCCGCGTAGATCTGCCAGCGCCGAACCGCCACCGTCCGCGGGGTTTCAGAGCAGAGGATCTCTCAGTTGGCCCGGGGAGAAATGGCCTCCCGCGGGAGGTACGGATACCATTTTATCCACGGAAAAGGAACAAATGGGAAGCGCCTTCACACTGTGCTCTGAAACAACTTTAATGGGCGAACACCTGGAGCCCAGTTGTTCGGTCGTGTCTCTTCGAGGTTCAACCTCTGGATGCGCCGCGGTGCCAAAACTATCGTCCTCACAGCAGTCCATCCAGTACGAGGCCTCTGGGAGCGTCTAGGGATTTCTCCATGAATTTCATGCAGCCCAGCGTCTGATATGCAATGGTTGCATTTATTTTCAAGCGATTCACAAATTGACCTTTTGGTAAGTTTTGACCTAGTTACTGTTTCTAGGTCAGACAAAGTTGCTGCTCTTCCGTTAAGGACTGTGTTAATTCGCTATATTTCCGATGTGTATCATCAGTGTTAATATTATACTATAATAACGCCATGGTGAAATATTGCTGCTGGGGACCTGCAACAGTGACTCGAGGTGTCCAGAACGTTTGGAGGGACATTTTTATTTATTTTATTTATTTAATTAATAAAGTGACGTTAACATAATTAGTTAATTAACATAATCACCTTATACCTAACAAAATAGATAACCAGGGCCATATATATTTGTAGACAACAAGGCAGGCTTATAGGTGGCTAACGAGCTCTGGTCCATAGTGGAGAAGTCATCAACACTATGGACCAGAGCTAATGCTAACAGAGAACTCATCACCCTCTCTGCTGCTAAACCATATTATTACTTTTACTAAATGGTGGTTAAATCAATCATCTAATAAACAAAGTAGAACTTTAGCTTGGTAGTAATGTAGGTGTGGTTTGTAACTTTCCCCACGTTCAGTTGCTTTGTGTGACGGGAACGAGGCTCGAGGTACTTAACCTACAGCGATTAGCATTTTCTGTATTTCTCCGAGTCGTTTGTTTTATCTGGGGAAAGGGCAATAAAAATGTGCCCTCTAAATGTTCTGGAAACCTCGAGTCAGTCTGTTGCAGGTCCCCAGCAAGCAATTATTTTCACCATGGAGTTATTATAGTATAATATTAACACTGATGATAGGCATCGGAAAAATTGCAAATTAACACAGTCCTTAAAGGAAGAGCAGCAACTTTGTCCGACCTAGCAACAGTAACTAGGAAGGGGGCGGTGCTTACCGAAAGGTCAATTCTAAAACGAGTTGATTGCTTTTCCTCCTCTTTGTTTGAGGTTCTCACATCAGATTGACATGAAGTTGGTGAAGACTGCCTTCTATAACTGCTCCCTCATGCAGTCGGGATTTCAGAACTGATCGAACAATGCTGAAGAAAAAACAAGAACAGTTAAAGTTAAAAAAAAAAAAAAAAACAAAAACACGGTGCATTTGAATGTTGTGAGCAACGGAAAATCTCTCCAATAACCAGTAATTACAGGTATGAAGGTCACTAGAATGTTAAATTAGCACTAATTTGCAAGCAGCTACAGCATCAGTAAAACGCAGTCACGTACCCATTAATTGTGAATGAATAAACATGTCCAGAGTTGGCGATCATGGTTGTTCGGGCAGGGGATGTGTCTCTGACGACGACAGGTGAAGGAAATATTCATATTTCCTGAGCAGCTCGCTCCCGCTGCTCCGAAATGTGCAGAAATCGTCGGGCTTCACCAGTCTGTCAGATTAATACCTCCTCAGCCGAAAATGAAAACGGGTGAAGGAGCAGCTAATCCGCGTAAGAGTGTGCATGCGGATTAACTACATATACAAAAGTACGCCGACGTAGCCGGTAGCAGGTCTCGTTTGTCACGTACCCGTGGATGTACAGACTTCTGTTGCTGCTTTGCTGTGATACTGGGGTGGGAAAAAAAAAAAAATGTTTTCTTAGTTCAGGTTGGGCTTATCCTGTTGAATGTGCTTGTCCCATCACAGAAAATATACTCAAATTATCTGAGACCACAGGGAAAATCTTATTCCCCCACTTGGCCTCATGTTAATCCTGTCTGAATGGGCATTAAGGCTCCTGGAGGCAGAAGGGAAAAGGTGATAATTCTCTGGAGGTTCCTCACCAAGAGCAGGCTCTACTGCGCTGTCAAATTGTTTTCACACCGTCCGATGATACATTATAAACTTAATTATAGCTCCTTTATCAGCGTTTCCGAAGGAAAGGCCCGGCACGGACGAATGAACGGATGCATTTTGTCGGGAATCTGTAAAAACTGCAGAGGTCGCTGGATCGATACCCCGTCACATTCCTCAGTGTCTCTGGCCAGTGAGTCCCAGTGAACTCCAGTTTGCCCCGGCCGCCTGTATCCGGCTCCGAGCCCAGACAAATGGAAAGGCTGGCGTCATGCAAGGCATCTGACTTTAAGAAAAAAAAAAAAGAAACATGGCAAATCAATACGTGAGACACAAAAGGGGAGATAAAAAGCTGAATAAAGTTGCTCTGTTGTGATTTTTATATTATGTTTCTCAACCTTGGTGGAGGTACTGAACCCCACCAGTTTCATATTCAGATTCACTGAACCCTTATTTATTGATTGATTGATTTTATTTTTTTTATTTTTTTCAAATTCAAGACATAGGCGTACGTTTTATCAGTGCACAAAATAAATTGTGGATTAAGATCAGTGTTCAAAATACAATGCATCTATGATCAGAGACGCCGCAACGGGGTAGGCATGCTAGGCAATTGCCTTGGTCCCCGAGCTGGCAGGGGCACCAGGACAGCGGTGACGTCGGCCCTTTTGTCAATGACAAAATGACTAAACCGCTTTAGACACTGCAATGACGATATGTTGAAAACCCCCTCGCATAGGGCCCCCACTAGCTGTCACTGCCTCGTGTGTTAAGGGACCCCCGAGATGCGGCCAATATTGATCCATATCAATGACACAACCTGAAACCTCCATTGACACTGCAGCGACATGTTTGGAACCCCCCTAATGGGGCCCCAAATTGAATGATTTTCTTGGTGTTTTTGGGCCGGGAGGACCCCATGCTCACTCTTGCCTTGGGCCCCCAAGGTGACTAGAAACGGCCCTGTGTATGATGAATGTACCATCAGGACAGTCACAAGTCCACTACTGAGCGCACCAAAGTCCCTGCAGCACAGATTGGCCAAGCAGTGTCACATGATCGCCTGCAACCAATGATGGCCAAGCTGGGCGTGTCATCATGAATCATATGACTCAGGTGCGTGTCTTGATCTCAGCCAAACCCCTGAGGTTCGATCGAACCCAGGTTAAGAACCACCGGTCTAAAGACAGCGGGGGACGAGTCGACATCCATACGAGTCAAAGAGCAGGCGGGAGTCGGGGGATTCGGAGGATGAATCCACGGGCCGACGTCCTCATCTCATCTCTCAATGAGCCCGTTCTCCTTTAGTAAACACTTTCAGCTCGACCACAAGGCGAATGATCCTGTCAGTTTATACACAAACACTTAAGCAGTTCATGATCCAGACCAGGTCGCTGTCAATTTAAAGTCTGGGACCAAAGGCTTGTTTACCACCTACAGACCCATTTAGCGTCTCAGAGGCTGCATTCCCTCCACGTCAACTCTGACCTCCTCAGCGCTTCTGGCCCAGGATATTACTCTGCTCTACATCCATTATTTTGCCTCCTACACCAGAAGGATTGGCCCATAATTGTACCTTTTCAGAAGGCAGAGCCGTTATACCTCAGGAGGCGTCACTCTGCAAACTTTTTTTCCATCTTTGTTGTTTGAATAATGCTGGTAATAAAAGGTTGTTTTTTTTTAAGGTTAAATAGTTCTGTCTTGTGCTCCTTTCAGTTATTGTAACGTTATACTGGTGACTGTGAGCTTGAAGACCTGCCCTCTATTCAACAACGCTTGAGCTGTAATGTAGACCTGCTTAGATGAAGAAGTCACTGCCATATCAGGTCTCCAAGGGGAAAAAAAAAACATTTATTTCTGGGATTAATATATGTTGAATCAACATGTTAAAATGTCAAAACCTGTTGTGAAACAACAATGAAAGTGATAAAGATACAGAATTAAATATCTGAGAAGCTGGAATCAGTCCTTCCTGTAACGCCACGATGAGTTATGTGATTTAATTTGACAGTTACACTTGAAGACGGTTACTGGACAGATGAAACCAAAATTTTTTTTTTTTTTTTTTTTACATTCACGGTTAGGGCCATCATCTAGCCAAACCATCTAGTATGTATATGCAATTTAATCTTATAGCAGACTTTTTTGTGGGAGTGTGAAAGGGTGAATGTGTCCTTCACCAGTCCTCTCTGGCAGTAAATTCTAACATCTTTTATTAACATCTTAAATCCTGATTTCGTCAGAGAAGACTAAAAAATCCCAGCAGTGAAACATTTAAAGACAAGACAATTAAAGAGACACGACAGTGAGGGTGTGGTGTGTGCCGAGTTGTGAAGTGTGAGGGTTGTTGTGTAGTGGATTGTATTGTGACAGTGAACAAACTTAAAAAGATATGCAAGAAGCAGAAACTACTAATGAGAAACTGGATGAACACCTTCTACCAAGCTATAGACCTGTATATGGAGAATTGATGTAAACATTATTGATTGATTGTGTTGACAGTAGAGGGGGGTGTTGGGGGAGGGATGTAAAGCATAAATGTGTCCGTGCACATATACACTCACATCTAAGTTACCAAAGTACCAAGGAAACTGTCATCGCCATCACCACTCTCCTTATCTCAGTACATCTCAAATCTTCCTGCGGGTGAGAAAACGCCAGCTAACTCCCATCACTCAGGACCAGACTGGCCTGAAAGGGACCTCCGCCCCCCGACCCGAGAGGTTAAGGGGCAAACACCCCTGAGGCATACGTCCACTGACAGGGGGGCCAGGCAGGGCCCCAGAAGGGCAAAACCGCGATGAGGCCTGGTCCCCACACCCACCAGGCCCCAGCCCACAACAGCAGCAGCGCCACAGAAAATACAGCCCTGATAGCGTCACCCCATGCAGCCCAGAGACAGCCGAGCCCCCCCCACCAACCGCGGACAGCAGGAGAGGGAAGGAGAGGGAAACCAGGGGGATATGACCCACTCCCCCTGCCGCCAACCTGCAGCACAACAGCGGTGACAAACGAGAGGAGGTAGCCTGCGCCAGGACGGTCGCACGGGACCCCCCCGCTCCACCCCCCCCAGGGGCCACACCTGGCACCCAGCCCACCAGCAGGGGCGCACCCGGGCCAACGCGCAGGAAGGCTCCCCACCGGCGGAGGGGCCCCCAAAAGCAGGGACACGCCCCAGTGGCCCAGGACACACGACCACACAACAAATCCCCCGCGGGGCAGGGAAGGACGGAAAGAAAAGGGGCAATATGGCCGGCCTACAATGAAACCAAATCTGAGATGTTTGGCCGTAATGCTAAAGCACGGTGGTGGAGGGCTGATGATTGGGGCTCCCTGTGCAGGACCTGGTGAACCCTGCGGTTGGCTGGTTGGGTCACACAACAGGACGATGATCCCACGAACGCCAGCAGAACCCGCAGGAGAGGGAGGAGAGGACGGAAGGATAGAATGGAGGTGAAGATCCAGACCTCAGCACAGTCGGAGCGCCGCGCCGGGACCTTTAGGGAGCCGAACTCCTGCAACACTTTAATGAAAACCGGGCCGAAATTTCTCTTCCGAGACGTCTGAGAGAAAACAATAACGGCAAAGTTACTGCCGGTGGAGACGGTCCTGCCGTCTCCTTCATCACACCCGTGTGCTTTTGTTTTTCCGTGCACTGATTCTGCCTTTCGTTGGAGGGTTGTTTTTTGCAAAATAAGCGGCAAATTGTTTTTTTTTTTTTTTTTTTAGTTCTCTGAACAGCGCTGGCTTTGGTCAGTGAAATAAATAAGCAGATAAATAATGAAATAAATAAACGTGTGACGGAGCACATCAGACAGTTAAAATCGATTCATTGCCTTCTCTGTCATCCACAGATGGTGCCACTTCAATCTCCTTCCCATTTTGTCAGGCTAATGTGCTGAAAGATGACAAGGGAGGGCCGTTTCGGAGCAAAAATAGCAAAGGCTGAGTGTAACTGCCATGTCAGTCCGCCTTCCATGTTGTCACATTAATGTTTGGAAAAATGACAACTGTGGGTCATTTCAGAGGAGAAATTGCAAAGGTAGTAGACTGTGACAGTCGTCCCAGAAGCCCTGCGAAATTTTCCAAGATTTGATTCCCTATTATTCACTCCACCTCAAAGCGCAGCGCCGGAGAACCGTCCCACGTTTCCCATTAATCATGTGGAGTCGCATAAATCATTCAAAGCCATGCCCGCTCTAAAACGCCAGATATTATTTGGGAATTCAAGCAACGAGGAGCGGATGAACGTTTCGTGAAAGGGAAGCGTGTACTCGTGAATTTTTCAGGACGGGAGCCGGGGTCTGTTGTCTCCGAATTTAGCGTCACGGACGTGTTAATCACTTCATATCAGTGATCACGTCTGTTTCCAACCCTTGAAGATTGAATGAGTCATCATTTCAGCAAGCTTTTCTTTTTTTTTTTTTTTTTTTTTTTTTTTTATTGGTTGAAACATTTGAAAAATGCATAACTGGAACTCTGAAGTGAGTTGAGTACTAGAAACGTGCTTTCATGAGAGAGGTTTCTAATGAATTGCGGCCTCAGTGTCAGTAAAGAGATTAATATATTAGACTCTCTTTCAAATGCCAGCCAGCTCTGGAGCAGCGTATGACTGTCAGAAAGACCAGAGCCATTATTGGCCATCTGGATGCTGCATTCCTCTTTCTCAACAAGATCGCTCTAATCAGACTTTTCCTCGAGGCCCCGGGGCACGAGTCCACGTTTGTCCCGTCTCCGGTACAAAACTGCACGGCTTCAATGTTTCTGCTCAAAGACGGGAAGTGAGCTGCGTGACGGGAAGATGAATGCCGATTCATTTATTTTCTGTCGTCCCCCCACAGTACGTGGATGTTTCAAACGCATGCCGGTGATTCGTTAAATCCCTGGCAATTGTGTCTTTTTAATTAAAGCCCGCCGTCCCGACGACACCCTCTGAATCTTCTGTTACAGCGATAGCCTTAAAGTACGATATGAAAATAAATAAATGGCTGCGCCGGTGCTGATGAGGCTGCAGATCCAATGACGCAGGCCCAAGCTGTTCAGGCAACGTCTCACGCAGCCACTTCCTATATGATCTGATTTCGTGCCAGTCGCTAATTTAGCACAGATTACAGACACATTTCTCAGTGAAATTAATGAGCGGTTGGAACAATTGGACTTTGTTCAGTAGGAGGTTTGTGTGTATGTGTGAGTGGGGGATCAGCAGGAGATAGATGGTGTTTATTGGATTGTAAAGTCTGACCTTTTGGGTTGAGGGGTCGGACCTTTTGTGTGGCACGCTGGCAGATTTCCACCAAATACTTCCTCCGTGGTCCTGGTGCAGCGAGCCGTCGGAGGATGGCGAGCCGTACGTCCACGCCGCTTGAACCCGCTGCTGTGAAGCTGAAGGGTCTCGGCTGGGTTCTGCCTGCTGCCCGTTAAAAGCCTAATCGACTTTTTACTGAGCAAACTTTCCCCCAGCTTCCCTCCATTTACGAGTCATCAACGGGATGACCGTTCGGAGCGGAGAGGTTGTACGTTGATCTTTAACTTAATTTAAAGACAAATTGATTCTGCCGTGAATTAAGGGCCTATTTCCCGCAGCTCACACGGGCCGGATGACCTTCCACAGTCTCTTCTCTGAAATGCTGCTGCAGTGTTGGATCCAGCTGCCTGTAGAAGGTCCTCATTCCCAGCAGACACACGGCAGGTTCACGTCCATTTCTTTAATTTGATGCGATTAAATTGTTCCACTCAGATAACTTCATGTAACTTTATTATTATTAGTAGTAGTAGGGAGGCACGATAACTGTTTTTTAAAACCGATAACCGATCATTTTTAGCTTCTAAAGGCCGATACTGATAACCGATGACACACACACATATACCTAAGATCATTACATCAATACTATGAACAAAACCAAAAACAGTTTTGACTCTTTAAATGAACAGATTCATTTTTTCCAATAAAAAACTATTGACAAGCCTCTCAAACATTTTCGTAAAGCTATCAAACAAACCCATTTGATATCTCACATCAACTTAAAAAAGGTGCATTACTGACTGATATAACTGATGAAAATACATGCATCAGAATTACAAACTGAAAAAGTAAAAATACATAGAAAATTAATGCACTGACACAAGTTAGATTCAAACATTTCTACCTTCTATCCATTTCGTCTTTGCCCGTGGGTCGTCTTTGGAAAATTTCAAAAGCCTTGCCGATGTGTGTAAGTCCTGGTGAATTCTCTGCTGCTGGCTAGCTCACGTTAGCGTTCGCTCACGTTGGCTCACATTAGTGTTGGCTCACATTAGCGCAAGTTCAAAACTTTCAAAAGTGATGGTTATGTTTCAGATGGCTGATCAGGTTTAACGTATTAATAGCTTGTGCTATTTTTCTCTCTTCTCGTGGAATTCGCTTGGAGCATTTGTCACAAATAACCAGCGAACTATCTTTTTAAAAAAGTTCCATACGATTGTCGTTTGTTTTTTCAGCACGCTGTGCTGCAGGCTGCATTCAAGGTGTAACGTAAATTCCTCCGTTCCCTCGTTTGCTTTTCTGTTTTTTCTATTGTTTATGTGTAACATGTCGGAAAATACTGCGGATATCAATTCATGTCAGCAACTACCAAAATTATGACCGAGTTGTTTTCTGGCATGAGGGGGTATTCTTGATTTTCCTTATTGAGAAATCGTTTTTGCTGATTATGACGACGTCAGTTCAACACGAGGCACTGCCCTGTTGACTAATATATATGTTATCGGGGCTGTTCGCCATGATATAGGACTTTTTGAAATGACATCATAATTTCCTGTTATTGAGCCGATAAATATCGGGTCGATAATTATCTGGCCCGATAGTTATCGGGCTAGGGGTACACGATAACTATCGGGGCAATAGTTATCGGGCCGATTGTTATCGTGCACCCCTAGTTTAAATTGTACCACTCAGGTAACTTCATGTAACATCATTATTATCAGTGTGATTACTTTTAAAGATTTCGTGGGTCTGGTCGGGTTTATTGAAAGGCCACGGGCCAGGACTTGGACCTGGTGTTCAGTGATTTTTTGCCCCCTCCATGTCAATAACATGATGCATCCGTGCACGAAAATGGCTGGTGGTGTCGTGGACCCGTGGCCTCAGTTGTCCACTCTCTTTGCCGCCACCGGCCGTCATTGTTGATGCGAAGCAGTGGCGTCAAGTAACAAGAAGACCGTGATTATTCCTCATCAAAACAGTCCAATACTCCTTCAACTCAAACTCTAATTAGCAGAAACGAGGCAACACATAAATGAAACCCATCCCCATCACTGCTGTAATGATTAGTAAATGGTTTCTCTACTTATTATCTCTTTTATAACTGCATCTCGTCTTTACATAACGTGCCCCGCCGTGTTCCAACTCCACATGACTGCAGCCTAGTTTCCACCCAGCACAGTCCCACATAACGCATTGTTCCTCTGAAGTCGTGTTTTATTAAAGTTCCTGCATGTATGGCAGCGAAATGAGAGCCCCTCAGAGACGAGGGGGATTATGGTGCATCCATGCGGGCCGGTCTTTGAGCATAATCAGTCGGGCCTGTGGAGAGGCAGCCTGGTAATTTTCTCGACTTGCTCTGCCATCAGCGCGCCGTGATGACATTCTTGTACGGAATAAATAGCGCAGACAGTCACGGCACTCCACGCCGTTTTCACTACCTGCCTGTGTGTGCTTGCATATGCATAGACTTGCAGCTTTCAGCGACAGCCCAGCGTAGCCATGGTTACTTAAAACCGCAGTGTAGTCCGCAAATGACACACGGTATACTTTCTGTTGTTTGTAGCCTTTATTAGGATTTCAGAACAATAGTTCTGAGTTTTCCTTAGAAAGTTCTATTGAGATAAAGTATCATTGTAATCAGAGAGAGTTGTAGATAAACAAAAGTATCATGGTTAGAGATAAAGGTTGAATTCCAATTCCTCCCTTAACCCTCAGTCTCAACCCTCGCCCTTAACCCTCAATTTTTGGCCCTCAATCTTAACCCTTACACTTAGTTTCGAGGGTTATCTTGTGACTTAGAAATGGGCTGTATATTCTCTAAATAATATTAGCAAATAACACAATAGAGGATACGTTATTCAGTCCTCCGTCGCTACACAACAAGGTACACAAGTAACGTGAAGCCGGCCGGGACCGCCGGTCCGGCAGCAAACATCATAAAGTAAAAAATTAAATGTTACGCAACGACGATGTTAATCCATGAAAAAAGTCTCAAATAAAGACAATAAGATGGTTTCGTAACATTTATATCTTTAAGAACTACGAAGATACTTAGAGTTGTAGCAAGCTTTTTCTGTTGCCATCCTTTTAAAGATGTCTTGGCTAAATTACCCAGTGCCTTCTGGGTAGTTCTTACTTCCAAGGGTGGTGCCGGAGAATCTCAATTTTGAGGGCGATACGGCCCTCAAACTTGTCCCTCAATTGGACGTTCTTAGAATCGGGACAGCACTTGGACTTAGCGGGAGCGCGCATTTTTGAGATTGAGGATTGAGATTGAGGGTTAAGGGAGGAATTGGAATTCACTCAAAGTATTTAATTAAAACCAGCGGTTAGAGGTTTTCTGCGGCTGATGCCAGAGACGGCTGATTTGAAAGCGGACGTTTGAGGGGAGCGATTTCCGGTCGTTTTTGTCGTCTTTCGGGTATTTTTCTGTCAGCTTCACACCCATCACAACTACCGTAGAGCAGCATTTCCCAGTCTTGCTTCCAGGAACCCGATGACCCGCGTGTTTCAGATGCTTTCCCGCTTCACTGCGCTCAGTTCAGATGACTGGATAAGCACATCAGCTGGTCGTGGAGGCCTGCGCAGGTCCGCTAATTTGAGCTGGGTATGCTGGACCTGGGAAGCATCTGGGAAACATCACGCGGTAGGACTTTAGAACGACTTTAGAAGAGGAAGACCCCGGCTGAATAAATAAGCGTCCCTCAACTTGAAATGCTCAGCTCATTTAAATCCCCAGACTATGGCAGCGACCTCTCTCCGCCGGGGAGACGAGTACGTTTGGTATTTACGGCTGATCAGAGAGTGGGCACACGGCGTCTCTCCATGAAGCACGAACGCTCTCTGCAGCTCGCAGCAGCCTTCGTCCCATTGTTGTGCTTCACCCGGCGCATGCTTCAGTCCCGCTGACGCCGGCCGCCACCTCAGATAAAGAATCAGGAGGTTTGACAACAGAAGTGCACCATCGCCGACTCCAAGAGAGGCAGCATGCATTCAGGGTGGAGGTCGCTTACAGGATGGCAGTAAACTTTTCTAGATATCATAGTTATGTAACAGCGGTCTGTTGAAAGATGGCAGTGTATTAAAAAGTGCCTGAGAAACTAGGCCTTCCCACACACTGAATTTAAAGACGGTTTGACGTGCACTTCTATTTTTTTTCTTTCTTTTACATCCTTACAACTCCTCAGACAGCTGCTAAAATGTCCTGAGCTTGTCTGAAGTGCATTTCTTTTTTTATTTTACGGTACACAGTAATCTATTATGAATATGCAACCAGGCCGCCAGCATCACGCTGCTTTCACATACGTTGGCTTTTCTACTCCCCAGATTGGAGCAAATCTATTATTCATGGGTTATATACGGTCGCCGACTGGCTTGGTGTTAAGATCTGTGGGATCTTACGCTGTCAGAGCAGTTAAACGTAAGATTGGTCATTCGGTGTAACTTACCACTCCTGTAAAATTAGCCTAAAACGCCTATCCAAGGCATACCCAAAGTATATTAAAAGCTGTTCTTTAACCTTTTGTAGCACAGGGATGGTTTTGGTCTCTTTTGAAAGGTAACACTCTGAAGTTTCTCCCCCAACTGTCAGAATCACTGTAAGTGCTAATAGCATTGAGTAATCTAAGTTTGAAACACACTGAAATAGAAGTTTTTTATTTCCACCTGAATTTTTTTTGTAAACAGATGTCTGCAGATGAGTGCAGCTGTGACTTATTAGCTGGAAAACAGAATGGGACCACAGCATGAAGCCTTAAATGAGAATTTTACACGTTTTTGGAAGAGTGTGTCTAGGCCTTTCCAAAAATGTACATTTGGAGACTCCAAAAGGACACTTGGATAACCATGGTCACATACCTAGGATACAAGCAATAATAGCAAACTATTCACATATTTACACACATTTACAGTTATAACCAACTACAGGTTTTTTGCAGCATTTTTTACATAAACATAATTTCATAAATGACGCACGTTTTGACTGGGCTGCGTTACGCAGGTAGTTTCTGGTTGTGGCTTTGTCTCCGCCCCCTGAAGCGACACATCGCTGTGCTCAGAATTTCATTGGCTATACAATGCGCCAGTCACCAGCACGATTGGTTGTAACTGGCTCAGTTTTTACACAACACAATAGGGGCATGGGCTTCCTTTCAACGCTGGCCCTTATTGGCTATTGTAGGCTGTGGACAGGACAGGGAAGCTGCTATATGGTTGTATGAGGTGTCAATCTAAAGGTCAGTTTACAGACTCCATTTTAAAACCAAAGAACCCATTATGATCCACGCAAACGGCGAGTCACAACGAAGCATACCCGGAAGTCCTGCAATGTCGTCGGCTAATTTCAAATGATGCAGCGGCTTGTTTGTGGATATTTACTGGTATAATAATAAATGTTGGACTAAATACTTTACTGGATTGGATAGACTGGACCTTTGTGAATGTAACCAGACCATTTTTGTGGGAATATTTTTGATCGGACGACTTTTATAAGGCTTTATTGGTCAGCTGTGTCAATTTCGTAACTGTTTCTTTGTTTGTGGTGTGACACAGGCGTCGATTGTAGCTGCTGTTATGATTATACCCTGAAATGGTTTGCATTGATTGAATCACAAGAATCTTAGCTTTCCAAAGATATATCGCATGACTACCTCATGTAACATATGAGCTAAGTAGATGACCTAGTTTTGGAAAATTACGGACTGGTAACGGAATGGTAACGATTAACGTCTTGATAGACTCTTTGGACGGCTGATCGTGTTTATGTTCACATACCGTACGGCGCATCCCCGACTAGGCTGCACCGGAAAAATTAAAGATTCCATCCGAGGGGCGTTTGGGCATGATATTTCAGGCTGACCGACAGAAAATATGCTGCTTTCTCTGTGCCCGACCCCGGCTGCAGGGACTCGGTCCCATTCAGTCACAGGAGCATTAAAGAAGTCGGCCACTGCTGCCGGATGATAAGGTCTGCTCTGCTTTCAGTGTTCCAGTTCGTGCCAAAGGTGTTGGAGTCGGCGTAAAGATTTCCCCTCTCTGGAGCAAAGGGGCCTGACCCAAATCCCGATAAACAACCCCAGAACGAAGACACTGGACTGCTGTATGTGGGCCAGCGCTTTCACTTCGCTTCCTTCTCTTCTGCTCTAACAGCCTATTACTGTCCTCGTTACCGAACATGGGAGTTCGAAACCAAATTCAGTAAAGCGCTCTCTTTAGGTTGCGGATGAAACGTGGGAAACGCCTCTGTGTTGGCCTGCACTGATGACAAACAAAACTGACCTTTTCTCTGTCGCAAACAATTGCTCACACGCTCCCCAAACATCAAACAGAACCGCAGCGCTCCCTCCCTGCACTTAGCCTTCATCAAATATTAATCGCTTCCAAAACAATGTGAGTGTCTTAACACTTGGGGGGGTTGGTTTACACGTCCTAGCTGAAGACCTGAGCTGCCATGCTTCATTTCTTTTTCTTTTTCTGTTTTTTTTTTTTTTTCTCAATGCCACTAAGTTTTTGTCAGGAAACGTGTGAACTCCTGGCAGGCTTCTCCAGCTCTTCTTCACGGTGGTGTATATTTGACACTGAACACATTTCACACAGCACACTGTCAAAGCCTCTGCGAATAGATCCCCCAGACGCAGATGTGCTTTTTTTTTTTCTTTTTTTTTTTTTTTTTTTTTTTTTTTTTTGTTGCATGCACCAGGCCTCGGCTCAGATGGGATCCTGCATCCCCAAAGAGCAGAAGCCCCGCGCCGTTTTTAAGAGATTAGAGGTTTGGTCAGCCTGAGGAACCGAATCGATACGTGCTCCCGGGAAAAGGATTGACCACGCATCGATCGGGACCTAGCAGGAGCCGGGGGTGCACTGGCCCGCTGAAAGTAGAGGCCTGATGATAACAGTGCTGCCGCCTCCAAGCCTGATTTCTGACTGTAATATTAAAACTGCGTTTTGGGACCTTATTGTATAATATTTGTTCATAAGTCCATGACTTATGCTCTAGATTCTGGTCTGTTGAGGGCCATTGCTTCTGTTTATCACTTTGGCTCCACCAAGTCTGCTAAGTTTTGACACGTAGGCATCTGGAGAACTTATCCCAAGGTCCTGATGTTTTCATGTGATGTTTAAAGATGGCTGTTCCCTATTGGCAATTAATCATTTTTGATCATCCTGCATTCTGTGATGTGAGTTTAATGGCCTCTCGATTTTTATACAAACTGGAGAATAAACCCACTCTGCACCTCTGTTGTAGTCTAGTGCATTATTTAACTGCCGATTGACTGCCTCACTAGAACACGTTATAGTGTATATACTTATAAATAAGATATACCCAAATTTGAAAATTACACTGACCACGGTGGTTTTTATGCTCTCATTCAAACAGCCGTTAGTTGGAGTGTTAAAACGAAGGCATTGTTTCTTCATGAGTTGTTGTCAGGGATGTGACTAGGGATAATCTCCGACAAAACATCTTGAAAGACATGAATATGAAATAAGGAAGGTCTGTGTATTAATTACAGAAAGTACTATGTGCAGGGGTGTTCATGTGCCTTTTAAAAAAAAGAAATCAAATGAGGTGCCAGAGGGAGAGTGGAAGTGCCGAGGGCAATTTTTTTTATTTTTCCCCAGGAAAACAAGAATTTCTGACTTCACCTCACCGGCGCCGTCATCGAGCTGTCAGCGGCCTCCACAGGACCGTTTTTTTCTTCAAAACTAGTTGTTCCGATACCATTTTTTTCCTTTCCTGATACCGATTCTGATTCTTGAGCTGTGGGTATCAGCCGATACCGATTCCGATCCCAATGATATTAAAAAAAAATTGCCTGACTGTAACATAATTATCATCGCTGTAAAACACAAACAAGTACAGTAAATTCAAGCCATTTATATTTATTTCTAAAAAAAAACAGTATTGCAAAATTTAAAAAGTATTTCTTTTTGCTGGTAGTGAAGCAGAAGTAACCAGTAAATAAATCCGTTAAATATAAATTACTTGTTATCGCTTGGTGCCTGGACTCCCGTACTTACTGATACCAGCATTTTTGGCAGTATAGGAGCAATTTCCGATACCAGTATTGAAGCAATTTCCGATACTGGTATCGGAATCGGAACAACAGTATTCAAAATCCTCCAACGTTGCAGCCCGAAATGGTGTATATCTGAGGCGTGACGCTTCCACTGACTGGCCTGTTCAGATTTTATACTTCTCGTTTGGCAACAAGAAAACACACGCTTGACCCAAAATCACAACGTCATAGCCAACATCAAGACTTAGAAGAACGATTCAGTTTGCCTTTTTGGTTCAGTCCAACGATATTTTTATACATCCCTGAAGGGAAATAACGTCTCAGACCAAACGCGGGGATGTCTTCAATGGCAAGGTCAACTTTTACGGTGAATAGATGGAGCTGGCATTTCAGTGACAGCTGCACGAAGGGCTGGAGATCCGACGCTGATACCGCCATCGAGCATTAAAAGTCAATCAAGTTAGATCACGGGAAAGTAGGGGTGAGTATTGGCAAGGACCTCGCAATACGATATGTATCATGATACGATATATTATGATATTCTACCCAGTTAATATCAAAATTAAAAGTAGAGATGAAAAATCAAGTAGCTGTATATGTTCATCAGATGATATTGATCATTCAGAGGACAAATTGAGTCAAAACTATTTGCTTCAAAACAACCTATTTATTGTTTATTATTAGTGTTTTTTGCACATTTGAATTTTAAACAATTTAAATGTGAAAATTAAACAATTTTCCTAAAAAATTTATATTAGGAGCTGAAAAATCGATATTATATTGGGCGGCCGAAAATCACGGTATATTGCCAAATCGATTTTTTTTTTGTATAGAGGATAAAGTATTGGTTTCGTTATCACTCAATCAGCCACAGAAAACTCTGCCACCCAACGGACTAGACCCTCAGAAGAGGCCAACTCCTCACCGCTCCCTCGCAGACCAGTGAACAAATAGACAAAATAATTTCCACTCACCAGAACAGTGATCCATTCATTTATCCGTCCATGTCCACGTCCAGTCGCTGCGGTTGTCCTTCACGAGACTGGATTCTCCAAAACCTACGGAATTTTTGGCCAAAAAGAGCTCATCTCTCACTGATCAGGACCACAGCGAGTGGAAGTAGTAGACAAGCTACTACTTCCACTCGCTACTACTTCCACCCCCAGCAAGTGGAAGTAGTAGACAAGGTACAGAAAAACAATTAAAAGCCACTGTTGTGTTTAAATTTGGGCAAATCTTACTCATAAGCATACACTCAAATTGTTTTCTAATTGTGTTCTGGTGAGGCTGTTAAACAATTGGCTGGGATGCGACTGAGGTGCAAAACGGAGTTTTATTCTCCAAGTCTGCATGCAGATTCAGAGAGGTCATTACAGAATGCTGGATGGTTCAGAAAGACGAAGACAGAGAGGCGGACAGTTCATCTTAAACATCAGTGGAAAAACAAGGAGACCTTGAGCAAAACCATCTAGACGCCTACGCGTCAAAACTTAGCTACTTGATGGAGGAGAACAATAACAAATCATGGCCTTCGAACAGACAGGAAGTCATGGACTCATGACACAGCAATTTAGTTAAAAATGCAATTTTTAACATCACAGGACTGAAGAACTTTCAGCTCGAAGTAGTAGCATCATCTGGACTGAGGGATTCCTACAGCTGCTCTCATATATATTCCCGTAACTGCACTCTTGCTTGCCTACTTTTTTCCCCTCCTCTTTCTTCCTCTCAGTTCTAAGTGGCGAAGCGTGATCCTGCACACGAGTCTGAGTTAATAGAAGCGTTGTCAGTTTTGGTACTTGTTCGACATCCTTAATTTCTGCTATATTTTATTCCTCCTCTCAGAGGCAACAGAGCTCTTGTTGCTTGTCTTCCTCGGGAGTGTAATCTCACCGAGGTTGAGCAGCGTTTAATTGCTTGTTCATATGCTTCTGGTTTTTGTTCCCCAAAGGAAGAAACAATTTAAATGTCCGACTGACAAAATGAGGGTTCTATAACGTGAGGGTCTCATCCCGTACCGGAGCCGTTGTAATTGGACCTGCCGATGACGCCTGCAGCCTTGAGGCCTGATGCTGATGCGGCGGGTGGAATCGGTTTGTTATTGCGGAGAGTCCGGGCGCTGACCGTGGTTCAGCCTCTGAAGAGCTGGGCTCAATAGCTCTCATATTGTTGTTTCTGTCTGTTTAACAGAAGCAATTAAAGCGGCTAATCTTGTCCAAGTTCTGATACAGCGATAACAGTCCGGAGAAGAATAGAGAGCACGTGTCTAATTTTTTTTCCTCCTTCTTAATCAAGGATGCAAGTCAAGGGACTGGCTTTTCCAGCTTTGAGGGGGTTTCTCATTCACTAAGCCAAATCAGGCCTCAGAGCTTTGATGGGACGCTTTCTCATTCCCCCGGCTTTGTGCAGGCTGGTTCATTTCGCTCTATTCAGGTGGACCGCATTGTGCGCCGCCTCTCTGCTCATGCATTTCATTTGCCAGGCCTTTGTTTTGAGTCCTGCTGGAGATGAACTGGAGGCACTGAGTCGCAGCTAAGGCAGGGATTAGGACCACACTTTTCAAGCTTTTCTTTTTTTTTCTTTAAGGAGGTGGTCTAACTTGGGAAATGCCAAGGAGGGGTGAGGGTGATACCAATAGCTCGTAACGACACACCACTATTTTAGTGTCATTTTATGCACACTGCATTATTTATTCCACTCTGCGTTGCTTCAGCTCCAGAGGACGTTTGCGGCGTACGTTCGATTTGAGGCACGTGGAACATCCGCAGCTGCATCTAATCGTTCGACATATGATATCCAGAAATGTGGACGTTAATCTAGCTCTACTCTTGTGAGGATTTTCAGACCCGGCTGTGGATTTTCTCCTGTACAGAGAAAGCAGTCAGCGGGACTTGTCACCGACGTTGGGTGACGAGATCGGGCTCACGACTCGTGTTCCAGCTCATCCCCAAAACGGTTTAGTCAAGTGCTCAGTGTCAAACCAAACCTGATTATTCCCAGGCCTCACTTCCTGTACAGGGGTGGTCGTCGGCTTGAAATGGTGCGTAGGAAGATTGTGCCCAATTTTCTTGAATGAGAATTAGTTATATTGTCCCTAAATTTTAAGATTATCCTTATCACAGACGTTGGATCGAAGCATCGGGTGTAATTTGATCAAAACTGGCTCAAAGTGGTTTGGACTGTCCCCTCCAAACCGGCTCACATGCTGTCGTCTCTGAATTGTTTTCCAGCATTACATTCAATTTTCCCCTTTCATCAAGCATGTTGCATCTGCATCACCTTTTGTTTCCTTTTTAATCCCATCCCTTCCACCGGGGATGAAATGAATCCAAACACCGAATCAAAATAAAAGCCAAAAACTCTGATTTGCTAATCAAACTTGGGACAAGAGGTAATTAATTCTTTGGAATCAGTCAATTAATTTGCATAATAAGAGGTACCATAATTATGACTTCTGCCGCTCAAGCCCAAAATTGTAATTAGAGATTTAGTCTGCATTACAGCAGAAAAGCCTGTTTTTTGGGAGCCGGTTCAGAAAGGAGATTGAGCATCCGTAGCTCTGGGATGGAAACACTGGCAGGGCTGCATTAGGATAAAAGCTTTTCCTGCACAGTTCTCCTTTTGCTCGGCCCTGAGGGGAAGTGCTGCTTGGACTGATCTTCTAATCTGTAAAGTACCAAGACTTCAGCTTTCAGGGACTCCAGTCTCTCTATCAAGTCACCCAGGCCCTTTGTTCCTTGTCTTTTTTTTTTCTCCCTCAGCTTCTCGCTCCCATTTCCATTTGCAAAGGAATCCATTTTTTTTATTTTGTTACTGGCACCCCTGCTGTTGAAACATAGGTGTAGCTGTAAGATGTGAGGTTGTATCCATTTACTGTTATTAGACTTCTACATCGTGCTCAGTCAGTTGTGGGGCCTTTACCGGGGCCGCATAAAACATGAAATAAGGAATGAAATGGCTCCCTTTGAAATTTTACCTAAACTTCCTACACCTTCTGCTCCATAACTAGGGGTGTGAAAAAAAATTGAATTGGCAATATATCTCGATTTTCGGCCGCCCAATATATCAAATTTTTTTTTTTTTTTTTTGTTAAGGGAAATTGTTTAATTTTCACATTTAAATGTGCAAAAACACTAATAATAAACAAAAAATAGGTTGTTTTGAAGCAAATAGTTTTGACTCAATTTGTCCTCTGAGTGATCAATATCATCTGATGAACATATACAGCAACTTGATTTTTCATCTCTACTTTTAATTTTGATATTAACTGGGTAGAATATGGCAATATATCATCATATCGTGATACATATCGTATTGCGAGGTCCTTGCCAATACTCACCCCATCCATAACTATAAAGCAGAATTTATATTTTTGCAAATTTGTTACAATGGAAACAGTATTTTGACACTATTAAAAGCCTTTCTGATTACTAATAAAAAAAAATAAAAAAAAAAATGAAACTCTCCCGCTCTGATAACTCTCTGACCTAGCCCCTCTCTGTCCTTGCCCCCACAGCATAATGCTACTTCCACCATGCTTCGCTGTTGAGATGGTTTTGGCCAGGTGAAGACTGACGAATGTCCTCCAGTCAAGGACTGTTGGCGGTGCTTTTCGCCCAGCTGCAAGCACTCTTTTGTGCAATTATTACAAACGGTCGTGGTTAGGGCTGTAGCGATACACTAATTTCTCGATACGATACACAATATTCGGCTCACGATACGATATATATATCGATATTCATCTTACAATACATTTACATCATTTTCCGAATGATTTTAAAGGGACAAAGTGATTTTGGTGACATCTTCCAATGACTTTGTTTGAATTAATTAAACTGAAAGCATCAATTACACATTATATGTCTGACAGGCAGCTTGCAAATGCTGGACAAAATGAATAAAAGATTTGTTGAGAAAAATAGTTTCATTTATTTAAACTGTGCAAATTGTTGCTTGCAAGCTTTTAAAGGTGGGACACGGGGGTTTTGAAAGAAGCTTAAATATCGATACCCGCGGCTGAAAAATCGATACTTTCTGGGGAAATAAAATATCGATATATATCGCAGAATCGATAAATTCGCTAAGCTCTAGTCGTGGTGTTCATTGTGGTCTTTGGCCGGTGTCTGAGCTCTGCAGGTTGTTTTTCTTAATCTCCCGGTTTGGTTATTCCTTCTTTTACATGCTCTCAAAACTCTGACACCGTATGAATACAGGAGGGTTGAATTTGTGAAACGGATCAAAATCAATTGGCGGCACCAGAGACGAACATCGAATCCCATAGCAAAACTAGGGGTGAGTATTGGCAAGGACCTCGCAATACGATATGTATCACGATACTTTGGTCACGATACGATATTATCATTGACGTATTGCGATATTACTCCCAGTTAATATCAAAATTAAAAGTAGAGATGAAAGATCAAGTTGCTGTATATGTTCATCAGATGATATTGATCATTCAGAGGACAAATTGAGTCAAAACTATTTGCTTCAAAACAACCTATTTATTGTTTATTATTAGTGTTTTTGCACATTTAAATTTTAAACAATTTAAATGTGAAAATTAAACAATTTTTCTAAAAAAATGGATATTAGGAGCTGAAAAATCGGTATTGGGCAGCCGGAAATCAAGATATATTGCCAAATCCATTTTTTTTCACACCCCTAAGCAAAACAGCAAAAGACTTTTGCGGAAAAATGAAATCTGCCACCACGTGTCCGGCCTCATTTAGTAGGAGTTTCTTCCTCATTTAAAGTTCCCATCCTCACCGTTCAGTTGGGATGAGTCACGGCTCATTTACGCTGCTCTTCTGAATGGGGTTGAGATCTCTCATGGCATAAGACCAAGCCATTAGACTCTGAGACCAAGTTTTTGGTCTCAGAGTTCAGTTGGAACCACTCTTGATTTTGATTTTATCAGATTTATTCCATTTGAAAAATAAATTTGCAAGCTGTTTAATCTATGTAGCTTTCCCACAGTGTATGTTATGTAATCTAAATGCCAAAATCTGTAGTATCTACTTATGTAATCTAGGACATCAGATAAGCGTCCAAAAGCAAAATGGCTATGGGTTGTTATTTTTCGGGAACTCTGCCCATCCATCCCTCCATCCACTAGGGAAGCTGGATCCCATCACAACTGTGGGTCCAACACAGCACACAAAGATGTGCATCAGTTATAATAACTGCAACATCTCTACTCAACCTAAACACTCGTGTTGTCCCAAAACCTTACTTCAGATCTCAGGACAGTCATGATTTGGACTCCCTTCCGACCCGTAACGCTAACTGGGTTGCAAGATTTTTCATGCTTACCACAAGAGTGATGGTAACCCAGTGTCATAAATGGGTCAAATTCTCCCCATCCCGGATAGGAATATTCATGAAGCCGACATGCCAGTAAATTGAACGAAGGCATTTGTAAAGCGCGGTGACAGTAGCTGCGGGCCCCGAGCTGTCGCTCCCTGCCAGGGTAGGAGGCGTTGAGCCCTGCACGTCGCAGACTTCCTCTGATAGAATATTAACTGAACTGTGGAAACAGCTGGAGTTGCGTAATAGTCCCTCTGAATTTAGCGTGCTCAGAGAGGAAAAAGCTGTGGGTGAGAGTGAGAAGCCACCGTTTCAGCTCTGAGTCTGTGAGGATGCCTTATGGTTAAATCTGATAATTAAAAAAAACTTATATATATTTATATATATATATATATATATATATATATATATATATATATGACATGCTGTGATGCGGCTGCAACTTTTGGTGTCTGCGAGTTTGCACTTTGTTGTTCAGTCTGTGATCATGTATGCGGCTGCTTCCAAGGGCCGATGAGAAGGGCAACGACACTCAGCAGCCCCCCCCCCACCCCCCTTCGCTCCCAGTTTCAGCATAACTGGAACTGCAAACTGGGGACACAGACACACTGGACTGATGCCCCACATCATGGCCTCCTTTTAAAAATCCTACTGATGAAGGCAGTTATTAGTTTTTCCAGGAAACTTTACATTTTCCACTAGTATCACTTCCTTTGTCTCTTGAGAAGTCACTCATGCCAGTATGACCGTTCCTAATGTTATATCTTATATTAATATAGGGCTGTAGTAGCGATACACTAAGTCGCGATACAATGTGATACACGATATTCGGCTCACGATACGATTTATATAGATATTCATTTTACAATACATTTACATCATTTTCCGAAGGATTTTAAAGGGGCAAAGTGATTTTGATCACATATTGTGACTTTGTTTGACTTAATTGAACTGAAAGCATCAATTACACATTATGTGGCTGACAGGCAGCTTGCAAATGCTGGACAAAATGAATAAAAGATTTGTTGAGAAAAATAGTTTCATTTATCTAAACAGTGCAAATTGTTGCTTGCAAGCTTTTAAAGGTGGGACACGGGGGGTTTTGAAAGAAGCTTAGAATATCGATACCCTCGGCTGAAAAATACTCTGGGGAAATAAATATTGATATATATATATATTGCAGAATCGATAAAATCGCTCAGCTCTATTAATATTGGATATTTGGAACAATTTTGTCTAAATAGCCAGATCAGGTGTTGGTGATGATGATGGGGCAGAGCCAGAGCGCCGATATATTGATGTAAATTCTGTGTGAACGACGCCCTTTATCGGAACAACCGCCCAAACACATGAGCTAAAATAAGCAGTTTCAAGGCTGGGCCTACAACACATGAACTGAACGGAAAGATAATCAACCAATATTAGTCAATATTGCCATCCAATACTGTGCAATACTGCTCAGAACTAGGGGTGTGAAAAAATATCGATTTGGCAATATATTGCCCAATATTACATTGATTTCTCAGCTTCTAATGTCGATTTTTTTTCAATTAAAAAAAAAACACTAATAATAAACAATAAATAGGTTGTTTTGAAGCAAATAGTTTTGACTCCTCTGAATGATCAACATCATCTGATGAACATATACAGCAACTTGATTTTTCATCTATACTTTTAATTTTGATACTAACTGGGTAAATATTGCAATATATAGTGATATCGTATCGTGACCCAAGTATCATGATACATATTGTATTGCGAGGTCCTTGCCAATACTCACCCCTACTCAGAACCACTTAGACAAACATCAGCCTACCCCTAGCCATCTAGTCTACCGAGTCTTAGGTGTTTTCCTGCCACAACACACCTGATTCTAACGGATGGATCACCACCAGCGGGTCATCCAGGTCTGCACAAGACCGTTGACGACCCATTCATTTGGGGCAGGTCTGCTGAAGCAGGGAAACATCTAAGACTTGCAACACAGCGGTCCCCCCGGGACTGGGTTTGCCCACCCCTGACTTACCCTGATCGCTAAATGATCAATTGCATTTCTTCTATCTATGTGGTAAAAGTGTTATATTTTGTTTTCCAAAGTTAGGAAAGTAATGTTTCTGCGCTCTTCCACACATCAGTGGTAAACCATAACCAGTATTAAGGGTGTTGGGTGTATTAAGTTTATTTAAAGCCTTTAGAGAGGTTTCAGAACTACCTATTAGTCTTTCCTGATACTCTGATCCTCTATTTTTATCATGTTTAATGCAAATAGCTGGGGTTTTGCAGAATGAGAAGACTGAGGGACGACATTTCTAAACATGTCAAATGGTAATAAGCAGCTTCAGTTATTGCATATAAAGTAATATCTGAAAAATAACCCAACAAAACAAAAAAAAACTTCTATTTTGCTCGTCAGTGTTGCTGCTAGATCCAAGGCCAACTCCCGCTCCACAGTTTGAATTGTTTTGAGTGAAGTGGAAGTTTAAACCTCGCTTCAATTTTCCAGTGGGATTATTCAGCGATTGCGAACGCATTTTCTTTATTCAGCAGCACGGCTGGTAGATGTTTAAACCTCAAAATAAGTATTGTACTTGCTTCTTTCCATTGACTACATTCGCTTGGGATGAATCAACATCCCACAGGCTTCGCTAGCGATTCAAATGAAAAAGCAAGTTGGTACAAAGGGTCAAAGACGCTGATTTGCTCTTGGCCTTGGTTGTGAAAAGACACGCCGGTGTATTTGCGCCACACGTGTTGGCAGAGCCCAACGGTTCTCCAGTAGCCCGGAGAGGAGGACCTTGGCTGCTCGGCTGAATGCACAGGAAGAAACACCCACTTCTTTACCAAGTTCAAGCTGTTTTCCTGCAGCTTCATTCAGTCGTCCGTCAGCGGCGCATTTAGTGAGGAGTAAAGACAGCACTGGGGCAAGGTGTAAAAACCCACTTGACCACCTCAATGCGGCCATGGTTTGTTGCCCTTGGCAACAGTGTGTTTTCTCTGTCCTGTCCTTGTTTTGAAAGCAAATGAGGATGATATTCTGCAGGAAAGTTTAGTGATGCAGCAGAGTGAATACAAGTAATAGAACATTTAGCTGCAATCAAAAGCAACCAAACACAATGACTATTTTTTTAAAAAAGGAAAAGGAGAACAGTGGAGAGTACGTCAGTTCATGATGAGCCAATTTACATCTGAGGTAGTATCAGTAGGTAGGGATGCACGATAACTGATTTTTAAAACTGATACCGATAACTGATAACTTTCAGCTTCTAAAGGCCGATACTGATAACCGATAACACACACATATACCTAAGATCATTACATCAATACTATGAACAAAACCAAAAAACAGTTATGACTCTTTAAATGAACAGATATTTATTTTTTCCATTGAAAAAACTATTGACAAGCCTCTCAAACATTTTCGTAAAGCTATCAAACAAACCTATTTGATATCTCACATCAACTTAAATAAGGTTCATTACTGACTGATATAAAAAATAAAGGCTCCTTGAACTGATGGAAATACATGCATTAGAATTATTAACTGAAAAAGTGCATTCCTTGATGACAATAAAAAAATAATGCACAGTGCATAATGTACTGACACAAGTTAGACTTGTCTGTGTAAATAAACTGAAAAAGCGCACAGTGCATATTAACAAAAAAAAATACCTCTAAAGGATTTTGACTTGTGGTTCTATTCAAATGAATACATTTAATTAAAAGTGAATGAGGTTCAGTAGTGTTTTTTTTTTTTTGTTTGTTTTTTTTTTGTTTTTTGGAAGCTTTAGATGAGAGAGATGAGGAGAGGGGAGGGGAGACTTGCTGCTGCCTTGCTTACGTTAGCTCATGTTAGCTCACATTAGCATGACTTCAAAACTCCGGGGAAGTGATGGTTTTGTTTCACATGGCTGATCAGGTTTGACGTATTAAAGCTTGTGCTGTTTTTCCCTCCTCGTGGAATTTGCTTGTAGCATTTGTCACAAATAACCACCAAACTATCTTCTTCTGAAACTTTAATGAATTTCCATATCATCGCCGCCATGTTTGTTTTCATCAGCACTCTGTGCTGCAGGCTGCATTCAAGGTGTAATGTAAATTCCTACGTTCCCTGTGTTTGCTAGTCGTTCTTTCGGCCTTTTCTTTTTTTTAATGTTTTATGTGTAACATGTGGGAAAATACTGCGAATATCAATTAAAGTGAGCAACTACCAAAATGATGACCGAGTTAACAAGTTGTTTTCTGGCATGAGGGGATATTCTTGATTTTCCTTATTGAGAAATCGTTTTTCTGATTATGCAGGCGTCACTTGAACATAACATTTACTGCTGGTCATTCAAGGCTCAGAGGGAGCGAGGCACTGCTGTGTTGACAAAGATATATATGTCATCGGGGCTATTCGTCATGATATCGGACTTATCGGAATGACGTCATAATTTCCTGTTATTGACCCGATAATTATCGGCCAAATAAATATCGGGCCGATAATCATCGTGCACCCCTGAGTATAGGGCTTACTGACATTACGGACAGCTGAAAAACTGCACTGTTTAAAGGGAATAAAACTGGCAGTGAAATCACACAGTGGCTGTCAGGGTGATTATGAAACTGGAGAGCAACAACATGCATCTGGATTAACGTCTGACGGCAACCTCAAAAACAGGAACGGATTAATTTGTCTGGCTGGATTCTTATGCAACCCATTCCTGACTCCGTCCAGTCAAGTGGAAGCAGAAAAAGGCCCAGGGGTGCGGTGGCTATTTGAGGACTCTCTGTGCAGCCGCCAGCGCCGGTTCTTTCATTCACGCAGGTGAAGTCATGCGAAGTAAAAAGAAACGAGTTGTTTAGGATTCACAGTTGACAAAGGGAAAAATGATTTAAAGCAGAGCTGGGCAGTTAATCGAAAATTAATCGAGACCAACATTCATGACCGATAATCTCAATATATCAGAGTGATCTTTTTTTCTTTGTGACTGATGAATCAACATTTAATTCCAGGGTTTGAAGCGTTGCTTCTCTGTTAGGATTCTTATGTGCATGTCCTTCAACGCACTACGTTCAATTCTGCACCAGCCACACTGCTTCAAACTTACTTTATGCTTCCTTTTAAGTTTCTACTGGCTCATTATTTATATTCTAACAGGAGCTCTGAATACGGTGTTTTGTTTTTTTTTCCTCTTAAGAGTCCAGAGGTGGGAAAAAGCTGCAAGGTAGATGAATGCACGTGAACACAGTGCACGCAGACGTTAATTCGCATGACAGCAGGTATGGTGACATCTTGAAAACAAAAATTTACCGGTAAACTTCATAATTCTCCCTGTCATTCACCAGCACTTTCCCGGTACGGTTCAGGTATCGCGGAAATGACCTTTCATGTATGCTAACAACATCTGGATCTCCCTGGTCATGAGCAGAGGGTGAAAAATGGCTGATGCATTATTGTGGAAGAAAATGATCATTTCCCTTCAGCCTCCCTCAGGAGCATGATTCAGTACCACTTCACTTTCCAAAGCACAGCCCATAAATTAGTCAAAGTGAGAGGGGAAGCTCTGTTGGTGAAATCATTTGTGTCCCAGAAAGTATTTTCACGGAGAAAGAGATTTCGCCCGTTAGCGTGCCGGCACTTGCACCTGGTGAAAGGAAAAGTCCGGAATGATGAGGGTCAGAGTGGATCTCCAGGAAAGCCGTTTCTTCAGGACTTACACGGATGTTTCTGACCCGTCGGCATAGAGCACCGGTCAAGGTCCTTTTGAAAGCAGCGGGAAATCGAGTTTTCTGTAAACCAGCTTCAAAAATGACCTTTTCTCAGTCTCACCAGCATGTTATTTAACGGCAGCTAACTGAGCACCTCAGTAGTAGGTTTCAGGAAATGCCACGTTAACGTTAACAGAAAAAAAAAAAAAAAACCCGCAGAGCCTGTCTGGAAATGTCAATCCACTAATGAATTTCATGTCTATGATTTAAAAATAAAGCTGTGTGGGGGGAAATAGCAATTCAAGATACAATATTTAGAATTGATTTACCTCATTGACTTTAAGGTGTAAAAACAGGATTTTAAACACGAAGGACTCCTAGAAATGTCCAGCTTGACGGCAGTAAACTGCAGTTCAGTTTTGTCTCGCTGACCAACAACGGTTCCACATCCCTGGAGCTGTTTTAGACGAAGTCACAGACGTTCCCCACAGATCTAAACTTACTTCATCATCTGTCAACCTCTTTGATTTGTGTCCTCGGATCCTGGAGGATGCAGTTTATACAAACCTCGGCCGTGCTAATGTGTACTTCGTTTTATGTAGAGTGCATGGTAGACTTGCATATGATAGCTTTACTTGGCTGACCTTTTGTGTTAGCTCTGGTCTTTGGCTTTGCATGCTTATTTTAACTGCATTACATTAGCATTTAAGCTCACTGCACGACACAGTTTACCAGAACCTGGCTTGATGGCACATGTGCATGCTGACACTTTGTGGCAATGGTTTGCCACCAGGTGCTGGTTAAAGCCATTTTCGCAACAATTGAATCATAAGCAACTGGACTTAGATTTGTCTAGAAGATGTTTCTCCTCTTATCCAAGTGGCCTCATCAGTTCTTAACGCATGGGTTTGACTAGTCCGAACTAGTCTGACAAACAGTGGAGTATGACTCCGGTTTTTAACCTCTGTGGAGGTGTACATCCACCACTCTCCAAAGACAATACTTCGTTAGTGGAGTTTCGCTGGACCCTTTGTTTGGGTCAGGAGAGCCACACCAGTGAAAGGACAGTCGTTAGGAGTGAGTTAAAGCCATAGTTGACATAAAAAGAACTGGCCAAGCTGTCTGTGATGTTTTCTCTCTTTCATCTTGCCACATAGCGCCACCTAACTCTGGTTAATGTGGAAAAGGGCAAATGGGCGGTACAAGCAGACCTGGAAGGTGACTGAAATTCAATACGTTTCAGTTCAGATCAATAAGACTTAAATCCCTGAAGTATATTGCATGTTGCTGTCATTCAGGTTTCTTCAAAGAGTCGTCATAGACGGCTACAGCCCAACCCGAACCCCCTGTGGGCAGAAAGAATCTCCTGTAGCGGTCTGTGTTGCAGCGGATCTGACGAAGCCTGATCAGATGATGATCTGAGACTAGTCCACCTTAGTTCAGCTGCAGCAAGTTCGTGATGTTACCCTGGCTGCCTTATCTTATCCATTTGACGCTAACCAATGCGACCCGACACTCATTCTTATCAAGTCTGTCCAGACATCCGAATTTGGGATGTTAGGACTGAAACAACATTTGAAAGAAGTGATGCCAGGGCTGAAAAGAGGACGAGTGTGGACCCGCAGTTACTCGGCCTTGGTGACCAAGGTAGGTGCTTCGAGTGGCTGCAGGTAGCAGGGGAGTTGCTTCAAGTCGTCGTTTTAGTGCTGGCAGCACTCGCTTCAGATGATGTTGGCTTGCTGCTCAGTTGGTGAGCTTGTAAGGATCCTGAGATTATCTGGAGCGAAGGTCACTCGACCAGGTGACTTGCCTACTTGGATGTAGCAGCCTGGAGCAGGCTTGTCTGTCCCGTGGCTAATCCTGGCTAGTAGCCTTCAACTGTGGGCAAAGATGGTGACTTCAGACAGCCCAAAATAGTCTGGGCTGCCCTGAACCCTTTCAGGCCAACCCAAAGCCAGTTGCAGCAGTCCAGCAACAGTACAGCAAGCCATAATATCTTTAAAATAAGAATGACTCCGCTATGTTAGGTCTTCAGTCACAGCTTAGAAATCAAGCCACTACCAGGTGTTAAGTTGCTAAAGTGACGACAGCTAGTCTTTATCTATAGCCACCTGTCAATCAAAAGACCAAACACCTAATTATGGATACATTTGTGGCTTTAAACCATTTTATCTGGTGACTTACATAAAAATGTACCCCTCCCGCACAGTTGTCATGGATGTAAAATCCAGCCAGAGACCAAAAGCAGTTTTTGAACACAGCTGTAAATATGTTTATTCTTGCTGCAAAGTTGGACATTTTAACACGGAGGTCAATAGAGATTGACTCACTTTTGGCGCCAGGCCCCAGTGGTCAGTCAAAGAACTGCAGCTGTCCTCATTTCCTGGTCTGAATCAGACTAGCAAAATGGGTGTTGTTTAAATTATTTTATTTCTGACAACCCAGAACTTGACTATTGGTGACCTAAACCATGAAACGCAGCAAAGTTTTTTTAAACTATGGAATTACCTCACCATTCACGTGGACACATTCACGGCGTAAATCAGAACTTTTTAATGTGTAGGTTATGACCAATAATTACAGAAATCCATTCAGTCAGGGACAGCTCATGGCTGTGATTGAAGCAAAACCTCAAGGACTTGACTTTGCCAATATTATTAACCATGATGGTTTCTTTTTAAAATTCCATCAAGTGGAACTGCATAATCTCCAGATCTTTGCAAAGGTTCAGTGCACCTGTAAATGTATTAAGATGTTTTCGCAGGAAACTGGATTACGCATTTGTGTGATTAAAAGTCATAAATCACCTTGTAATATCCCTGTCAACATACTCTCATGGTTTGTAATTAGTGCTCTATGGCCCAGTCTGATGCTGCCAAAAGTGCAGAAGCAGCAGAAGCAGCAGAGCAGATTAGGATGCAGATTAACAATAAGGTATAATTAGGATAATAGGGATTAGAATATTAGATACATTCATTACAAAGTATGAACATGTCATGAACAAATATTAGCAAAGTATGAGGTTTCTATCAATGATGTGATTTGAAAAGCGTGAAATCTGACCAGAACATTACTTCTGTAAGAATATTTAAGCATCTCAAAAGGGGGGGGAACCGCAGCTCATTCATGCTGTGCGAGAAACAGCAGCACATAGGGAAGAAATGCAAGAGGATAAGAACATTTGAGGAGAAAGAGGCATGGGGGGGTTAGATGGAAAGGTCTGGGAGGTCGGGTCTTTTGTATTGTTTCTCAGCATGCTCCAGTTCCAGCCGTCATCCCGGCTCTTTGTTAAAGTCTTAGCACAGAGCAAGTCTGACTCCGGGGCGCGATCGCCAGAGGCTGGAAACTCAAGGGTCAGCGGATTTTCCAAACCATTGCCTTATAGTGGACTGGCAATCAGGAAAAAAATTGCTCCACTGTACTTGTTCAACAGGCTTCAAGCTCAGTTTGGGCTGTCACACTCAGGCATTGTTGATGGTCAACATGATGGATGAATGGGCCTTCTGGTTTTGACAATGGAATTTTTCTCTGAATGATTTGATTTAAACTGCCAACTGAGGTAGAATTAAAATCCAGTCGCGCTTTATGACAACTTGGGTCCTGTAGTACGGGCCATCGTTTAATGTCACTGGATATAAGATCTCACCAAATGGGTGAAATGCTGAATGATTTCATCAAATGCTGGGACTTGTCAAATGTAGCAGCAGGAAATCTGTCTGGAAAGCAGCAAACATCGTGGCAAAGGTGACGAGACTCAAGGAGGTAGTGGTGGAAGACAAGGCCTCTGCTTCTAGGCTTACATTTTGTCATAAATATAAAAGTACCGTTCCAGTTCTGTGGCAGAGGACAGTAAATCTTCTCCTCTTGCGCTTATTTACGGTAGTTCAGGTGACGTAGGTAGTCGACTTACGACAAGAGAGCAGTGACCGGACAGAAATCCCTATTCTAACATTGCTTTCATATACATAAAATGTTAAGACAACCTTGTTTTATCTGTACAGATCCCACACGATCACTTTAGTACAATGACATTTCTGAAACTTGGCAGAGGCTTAAATTTTACTTGGATGTTGGACTGTTTCCTCTAAGTGCCAACGATAATTGCCATTTTGCTGCAAACATCTTTTGTTCCAACTCAATCGCTGCTTCCATTGACGTCGTTTTGATCCCTATCAAATATTTTTGCACATTAGCATCCTATAATAAACTAGGGGTGTGAAAAAAAAAAAAAAAATTATTTGGCAATATATCGCGATTTTCGGCCGCCCAATATAACATGGATTTTTCAGGTCCTAATATCGATTTTCATGTTCTCACTTACAGTGGTTACAGTGCTGTCAGTAGGGCTGGGTTAAACGATTATTTTTGTAATCGATTAATCTAGAAAATAGTTTTTCGATGCATCGATTAATCTAACGATTCATTTTTAAATCCGATTCGATTCGATTTCGATTCGATTATCGATTATCTCCCCATAATTTGACCTATATAGCAATTAATGCAAATTTAGCTCCATGAATAAAACACAAATTTCTTCTTTCAAGTTCAAAAATGAATTGTATTGAACAATACAACAATAAAGTGCACACAGTTGTAGTGCAATGGAATCCTATAATAAAAGATAATAAAATAAAACTTTCCTTCAATAAATAAAACTGCAAAAAACACAATCTGAACCAAAATCTTATCAACATAAAATAAATAAAAAATAACAGCAGCGGTGACAGCTGCAATTTACAATTTTGTAAATAACAAAACAACACAATGTGTGACAGCAGCAACTTAGCCTAATCATTTAAATCTGTGAAATAAATAAATAAATTCAAGTATTAGGCCTATTACAGTTAAGTGAACAGTAGTTTAACTTTTAGTAGTTAGGATGCTCTCAGTAAGTGCAGCAGCCTCCTGGGGGGTGCAGGGGGTGTGTTTTTTTTCATCTGATAGTACAAACTTTTCTGCTTATCCCTGTCCCTGAAAACATAAATCACAAACACAGTGCACAGGTTAATAAAAATATATACTTCTAAATGATCTGCCCATACCAATAAAGTATAATAATAATAATAATAATAATAATAATAATAATAATAATAATAATAATAATAATAATAATAATAATACATTAACCTAAAAGTTGAAAGTTAAACTAACTTTAGCGTGTATTTGAGGAGTGTGTGTCTGTGTCAGTTAAAAAAAAGTGTGTCGGCAAGAGGCGAGTGTGTGAGGGGCGCGTGTGTGTGTTTAAGTGGGCACATGTTCTGTGTGTGCGAGGCTGGAGCACAAGTTACGTAGTTCGGTTTGGATGAATGACGGGGTTAATCACCGCAAACAAGGAAAGAAAAAAAAGTTGAAAACTTACGGCGTCTTCTCCTCCCCACGAGCAGCTCCCGCGTGCCTCTTCTTAAGGTGCTGGTGCATCGCGGTAGTGCTTTTATGATATGCCATCTCTATTTTTGCACCGGTCACAGACCACCGAATCGTTCCCTTTAGGTGTAAAGTACTCCCATACTTTTGACATCTTGTTACGAGATAGCTTCTTCTCCCCCGACTCGCTGCTACTCGATGCCGCGGCCGCCGCCATTTTTTGATTCTGAGTGACGCATCGACGTGCAGATTTTGCGTCGACGTATTTTTTGCGTCGACGTAATCGATGACGTCGACGCGTCGTCCCAGCCCTAGCTGTCAGTATGTTGTAATGGTTACTTAAAGGTGGGGTGGGTGTTGTTTTTTTGCAACACTTTTTACAATATTGCCTGAAAACCTTTTCACATTTCCATTGCACCCACTGAAATAAAATGTTTGCAAAAAAAACTAAACATTTTGGTCCAGTCTAGAAGGTATAATCAGAGAAAAACTCTGACCAATCAAAAAAGTGATCATCACTATTTTGATTGGCTGCCTAATACGTCCATCAAATATCACCCCTCCCTCCCTATGGTTCATGCAGTCGTGAATCATGTGAAGGCGTGGTTTCGAGGGGTGAGCTGAAGAGGAGGAGGCGGAGCCTTTGGGAGGAGGGAGGGAGTGTATATTTTCAAAATCTCACTTGAGTTGGATTGCTGGAACCGTTTTTCAAACAACACCTACTCCACCTTTAAATGTGCAAAAACACTAATAATAAACAATAAATAGGTTGTTTTGAAGCAAATAGTTTTGACTCAATTTGTCCTCTGAATGATCAATATCATCTGATGAACATATACAGTAACTTGATTTTTCATCTCTACTTTTAATTTTGATATTAACTGGATTGAATATCGCAATATATCGTGATATTGCGATATCGTGATAATATCACACCTTTAGCATCACCCGATAAAAGACTTGTGAGAAGAATACACCTTTGCTTTTCATGCCCTCAGCTCTTCTAGGAGCCTCCTCATCACGTCCTTGAAATTTGCTTTCAAGGTTTGGGTAACGATAGCGGTAACACAATTTCCTGGTCATGGAAGGAACCAGGCCTTTTTTTCCAGAAGGATCAGATGTCCAGTTACAGCAGATTGAGCCTGTTGAGAATGAGGCGAAAGAGACGGGTGCTAAAAGTGAAGCATTTCAGATGATGGTGATCATAACATTCTGCTGGAATATGCCGCGCGCTAAATCCATTAAAAAGTAATAAACTTTAGCTTACCTGTCATGTTTTGAGCAGAGCAATAGCATTTTGTGGGGTCATTGATTTTGACGGAGGACATCCAGCGATAGATGCTCATTACCTCAAGAACATTGTAGTTATTTTGCCCCGAGAAAAATAACGGCATGATTCTATCAGCACAAAAAGGGTGATTTTTTTTTTTTTTTTTTTTTTTTTTTATTCTCTCTGGTTGACATTTGCATTTTGTAACAACTGCTGATTCATGCATCCGACATCTATATTCCAAGGATCGTACAATGAGTTCCCCAGACCACCAAACACTGATGTTAGCAACTTTCAAATGACTTCCCCAAGGCCGGACCGGACAGACCCTCCAGAGCACGGCAACCTTGCCGCGCGGCCTTAACGTAACGCTGCAAAGAGAGTGATTTTTACAAGCATTTTTAGTCTTTCATAGGATAAATGGAAATATCTGATGACGGTATAAACTTTGAATGGTCAGACAGCGCTTTGATTAGTGCCCTTGACGTAAAGCTGGGATGGTGTTGCAGTTAATCATCAAACTGCCTGGAGATGATGACATGAGATGTGAGGCCTTTATCCTTTTCTTCTGGTTAGTTATGACCGCTCGTTGTTAATTTATGTGCATTTATTACAAACTGTGGTAGTAGTGACTTTTGGTCTTAAATTACATCATCGTTTCAGGGGTTTCGGTATTTTACGTTTTATTGATCACTTCTGCAAACGGGATTGGAGTTCAGAAAGGATGTGCTTTGGCTCCCGACCAGGAAGAAAAGAAGATGATGTGACGCTCACGGTGTCCTGGTCACATTGCAGATTAGGGGTTAGGGTTAGGTTAACCCTAACCCATCAAGATACAATCTAGATATGCTAAAAATCGGATTTGGTTGGCAGCGTGAATTTAGCCTGAGGGATCTGCAGCCATCAACTCTGACCAGCCAAACGCTGATGGCTGAACATCGATCACAGTATCGCAGCATATAGCCCTGTGGATTAAAGGAAGCACTGAAGTGAAGCTTTTCCTTCGAGGATTTCTTTTTTATTCAATTTATCAGATAAATGGTTTTAGCCCTAGAGATGAACATCCGCACCACACAGAGTTACAAAGTCCTTTACAGCCCTCATAATTAGGCAGCAGCTTTTTTGAATTTTCCCTCTGTCAGCAATTGTAAATTATTCATTTTAACTCATTGGCTGCTATTGACGTCAATTCCAATGCAAATGCTCACTGTCATTGTGTCGATGGCAGCCAATGAGTTAATAACCGTCTAGTATCTCATATTTTCATTTATTTATTCATTTCTTTAACAGTGGGCTGTAAAGCAACACGATGGTCTCATTATCTGATCGGACTCTTTAAAACAACAGTCAACAGCTACTTGATTGTTGTTCCACTTGCGTGTTCTCTGATATACTTTTTTTATACTTTATTTTTTCAGATTTTTGCATATACATACACCATTAACATTTTAAAACGATATGGTAAAAAAATAAACAGTCAAACATATAACTCTGGAACAGGGGGGCACATGAAAACTTCTGAGAACACTGGTATCAATCGTGTCACAATTAGGGGTGTGAAAAAAAAATAGATTTGGCAATATATCGCGATTTTCGGCCGCCCAATATAATATCGATTATTCAATTCAAACATATACAGGAACTTGATTTTTCATCTCTACTTTTAATTTTGATAAATACTGGGCAGAATATCGTGATATTGTGATACTTTGGTCACGATACGATAGTATCATGATGCATATCGTATTGTGAGGTCCTTGTGAGGTCCAATACTCCCCCATATTGCAGATAGACTACTAGACTACTATCGTCATGGATCGGCCCACCGCAGTGCAAAGCCGGAGGTTGTTGCAGGGCCAGTCACGTCGGCTCTTGTCATCTCGCTCATGCCCAGACCGACTCCTGGTCGACGCTCGGAGAGCATTCGTCTCTGCTCCAGAATCCCGCTATACTGTTATTATTTTGATTGCTGTCTTTTTTTATATGCTCTGCCATGCGCTTTATTTCCAAAAGGAACTCTGTCCTGGTGCTGACCTTTTGCAGAAAACAAACCAACCATTCATAAATCACACTACTGAGTGAAAACTATCCAAACTGTTTGATCGTGCGGGCCTAATAAAATGACTCACACTTCTTTACTGCAATTATAGGAAAAGGTCAGCGTCATAACTGATGCTGAGCTTCAGCATGATTGTCCTGCTTCACATTATTCAGTGTTCGGCCTATAAAATAACAGCAAAGGCCACATCGTGTGACATTTTATCAGTGTATTCTATCCACCTAATTTTTTGCTTAGTTTACCTCTAAATTTGTATTTTATGGTACATTTGGTTTTCTTAAAGTTCAGATATTGATGGGTTTGATGGATATTGCAGGAACTGAGACTGTAAATGAGAAAATCATCGTCACTTGTAATTATATACGCAATTATAGTGTGGGGGGGAAGATAAGATAATGTGACAAATACCATTTTTGCAGATGCAATGGAGTGTTTTTAGTGAGGTCAAATAGCATTGTTTGGGATGCATGTGAAAAATAAGCATCATATTAACATGTCACTCATGCAGGCATGACTGTAATTACATTTTTCTACGCATATGGTGACCATTAAAAGTATGTGAACCTTTTGGAATTAACTGGTTTTCTGCATTAACTTGGCATAAAATGACATGATATTTATCTAAGTCTTAATAATACACCAACACAACGTGCTTAAGCTGATAACACACAAAGGATTATAATTATTCGTATCTTTATTGAATGCACCCACCAAACATGTCGAGCTGGTTCGTGAACCCTTTGATGGCCAAGCCTCTTTTAAATAAAAGCAATTATTTTTCCCTTGATGACGCTAAGCTAATCATGATACATCCTTCACCATACATCTTCGTTGGGATGACGTACGCCGTTGATTTGATCCCATACTCACTGTTGAGAGTTCTTCTCCAACAGTTTAACTTTTGTTTCATTATTTGACAATGTAGTGTAATGTTGGTTCGGCTGCTAACGGAAACGGTCCGAGGGATGAAAAATGATTTCAGTTCGACGCAGGCACACGAGAATATACCAGTCGAGTGGAGATTTTCACTGGAATATGATTTATGATCATGAAACACCGAAGATGAGACTGAATTCTGAGTCGGGCTGAAGAAAGTGTAGTTTTTTTGTTTGTTTTGCTCTTTTTCTGCTGCTGGCTCAGTGAGTTTTTGTTGCAGTGTTCATCCTTACACCACTGCAGTCTGTTGAGTCTTACCTTTCAGACCAACATGGAAGAAAGAAACAGAACAACCAGATGAGTATCAATGAAGCCATTCAAAAAGGGCGTACAGTGGAGTAGCAACCAGGGCTTGACACTGACACCGGCCAACCGGGCAAATGCTGGTAAAATTTGGCTGTGGCTAATTACAATTTGTCTCACAAGCAACTTTGGCTGGTAACTTATTCTTTGATATGACACATCACAATAGTTGAACCAATTGTTTGTATTTAAAATGTAAATGCAAGAATATTGTGAAGAAGAAAAAAACTGACAGCAAAACTGTGGCTAGCATAAAGACTAAATGGCTAATGACTGAGGATAAACACTAACCACAGTGGCTGGTGAGCAAAAAAGTTAGCGTCAAGCCCTGGTAGCAACGCTGGTGAATGACTGTTGCCAGTTTTGCAGTAAAGGCGTTTTGAACCGAGGTCTTATTAGCAATTCTGCAGCTGTTTTGAATAGGCGCTAACTGCAAAGGGCCCGCCCCCACCACCTTGTGACTGGTTCAGTTCTACATGTGTATATTATATCACACTTTCTGCGCTTAAAACTGGCACAGTTGTGAAGTAACAGCTGGTACCCCGTCACCTCCAATAAAGCCGCCTGTCTCTTCTGGTCTGATCTGTAATACGCTCACCCAAATACGGGACATTACATGCTATTTTGACTCTTTAGCTATTTAACGGCGAAGCCCGTCTGACAGTTTTCAGAGCAAACCTGTTGAGTGAAAGTGCTCCTGACAAACAATTCACTTCTCGGCTGGCATGCGCCCGCGTTCCCGCTGATATTAGTTTTGACGGTTATTGCTGAAGGTGCCGGTGCTCTCTGCAGCTTTTAAGGAGGTTCACGCTGTTGCTTTAGCGTTCAGCAGGAAGAAACCGCCAAGAAGGCATGTTCGGCCAATAGCGGCTCATTTAGTATTTATTCATGTCTAATGATAACGCTTCAGATTTTTATGCAAAGAGAAATGCGCATTGTAACTGTCAACTCCGTGATGTTTTTATGCTAAAAACACAGTCGTTATTACCGCCGTTGTCATTGGGAGTATCTCCAGTCGTAGTGGCGGGAGATATTAACATTTTTAAGGGTTACAGCTGGTTTAATTGGGCAGGAAAAGGTTAGACCTCGTCACATTCACAGCTGAATGTTGACAGGTGTAGATCACTCGGCCGACTCATCTATGTACATGAAACGGGCCTGATTAGTTATTCCAGCCCATCCGTCTGCGTTCAGCGAGTCTGTTTTTAATGGTGCTTTTTACTTGCACGTCCTCCACAGCGTTCAGAAACCTGGGTTATTACATATAATGAATGTGGTCGTAGTACTGCTAGTACTCATTTTTCTCAAAAACTGGGATAAGGGCCAGTTCTGTCTTCTGAGATCGGTGATGTGATGTTGACATGCAGCGAACGGCGAATAGAGGATACTTCAGAAACCATATCACATCTGTGTGGACACAGAAATGTAGAAATGTGGCGCTCATTCTGAATATATGATCGCAGACTATGTGAAGTCTGACTTTGTGAATTATAGAAATTTCTAGGGATGCACTATAACTGTTTTTTTTTTAACCGATAACTTTCAGCTGTTAAAGGCTGATACCGATAACACACACATATACATAAGATCATTACGTCAATACTATGAACAAAAACAGTTTTGACTCTTGAAATTAACAGATATTTATTTTTTCTAATGAAAAACTATTGGCAAGCCTCTCACACATTTGCGTAAAACTATCAAACAAACCTATTTGATGTCTCACATTAACTTAAATAAGGTTCATTACTAACTGATATAAAAAAATGAAGGCTCCTTGAACTGATGGAAATACATGCATCAGAATTACAAACTGAAAAAGATTAAAATTTAAAGGATTTTTGACTTGTGGTTCCATTTAAATTAATACCTTTAATTAAAGTAAATGAGGTTCAGTAGTTTTTATTTTTTAATCTCATGGAAGCTTTAGATGAGAGGAGAGGGAGAGGAGAGGGGAGACTGCTGCTGGGTTGCGCACGTTAGCATTAGCTTCCGTTAGCTCACGTTAGCACGATTTCCAAACTCCATGGAAGCGATTAAGTTTCAGATGGCTGATCAGGTTTTACGTATTAAAGCTTGTGCTTCCCTCCTCGTAGAATTCACTCGGAGGATTCGTCACAAATAACCACCAAACTATCTTCTTCTGAAACTTTAACGAAGTTCCACGCCACCATGTTTGTTGTGATCAGTACCCTGTGCTGCAGGCTGCATTCAAGGTGTAACATAAATTCCCACGTTCCCTCGTTTGCTAGTCGTTCTTTCAGCCTTTTTCTATTTTTTCTATTTTTTATGTGTAACATGTGGGAAAATACTGCGAATATCAGTTAAAGTCAGCAACTACCAAAATTATGACCGAGTTCACGAGTTGTTTTCTGGCATGAGGGGGTATTCTTGATTTTCCTTATTGAGTAGTCGTTTTTCTGATTATGCTGACGTCACTTGAACATAACATTCACTGCCGGTCATTCAAGGCTCAGAGGGAGCGAGACACTGCCGTGTTGACAAAAATATATATGTTATCGGGGCTATTCTTCGTATCGGAGTTGTCAGGATGACGTCATAATTTCCTGTTATCAGCCTGATAATTATCGTGCACCCCTAGAAATTTCATTAAATTGTGTTTCTGAAGTTGGTTCAGATAAATCCAAAAGGACTTGAAGTGCCAGACATTTGAGTCATGCAGCGGTACGGCAGCAGACTCCTCCAGAGCGGCGATGTAAGCACACCTGCCCGGGAGTCAGGTTCGTCGCGCTCGGTGACAGAACGTATCCGTGCAGGAGCCGGCAGCTCGCTGTGATGTATTTATCTGAGGCGGCGTGAGGCTCCATCTACGATAAACCGAGGACAGATTTCTCAGCTCCGTCGATTTCGCTGCTCGCAGCCGCTCGGGGCGTCGCGGCGGGTCGAGTCCGGCTAGAGAGGTTTCCCGGCGGTGCGAGGGGATAATTATGACGAGGTGATTGACGTCTCACCTGCGCGGAGCGAGAGCTCGGGGCTCGTTCCGTTCGCCGGCGCCCCCGTCTAATTGTCAGCTTAGATGGAGGAACGCTGAGAGACGGCGTTAATGGAGGCTGCAGAGGCAGACTGATGGATGTTGATGGTTCCATAAAGTAGTTCTGCCTCATCGTTTACCACCTGTGGGCTCTCTGAGGAGACACCGAGGAATACATGTGTGTGCGTGAAACTCAGTGATATGTCAAGCTTCCTCACTGTGGGAAAACGCTGCAGAGTTGGAGTCTTGCAATGGCAGGAATCTGATACGTGAGCGGGCCTGTTATTTATCTGACAGTATTAATTAACTGGCATGGAATGATTAAAGTAACCGTATCCTGTTCCTTTTTTTTTGCTTCCCGACCCATCTGCAGCGTTATTATAATAAAATTAACACAACCAGCAGCTCAGAAACAAGATAAACCAGTGTTGTAGTACTGCTGTGCACAAATACCAGCTTTTCAATGTGCTAAAAAAGCTTCCTTCTGGACTCTTTCTAACGTTACAACTGCACAGCGAGGATCCAGTATGTGCTTCTCGGTTTTCTTTTGTTTAGTTTTTTTGTTTTGTTTCCAGAATGAACCCAAAGAAATGTGTGAGCGGAGGTTGGCCCAGCACGGCTCAGCGGATGCAGTTTATTTTTCCAGGCTAGGTTTGTCTTTAGCAACCCTTCACAGAGGAGAGTTTGATGAACAGGGCCCAGTATGTTGCTGGATAAAACTGTCCCTCCATGACGCTGTGCTGCAGTTGTACTGACCGTCGTTCCAGAGTCTTTTAGCTTCCGTCTCAAGCTATTGGGGAGACAAAATCAATTCATCCCGTACTCTAAAATTGATCAGTTTCGGTTGCTGTTGTGCCAAGAGAGGCTCGACTGTTGGCAGCGCCGGAGGTAAAGAGTTTGGTGACAATTTCATTGACTTTTTTTCAAACATGCACGTGAGGATTTGAGGTGTGGAGGTCATTTACTGGAAACGGTGACAATGCAGTGCTGGTAATGTGTTGAAAATGACTGGTAGTTGGAGTTGTGCACGTCGATCATGCACCGTTAGCCTCCAGGAATCTGAATCAAATCAGGTGATTTGATTGAAAACTCAGAAAAAACACTGGAGATTTTCTGGAAGAGCCTCACAGACTTGAGATGACTGAAAAATGACCGAAATGTTGTCACTTTTTTTTTTATTTTAAAGCATAATAAATCGTGACGATTATTTTCAATATCTAATACAATTTGCTGGATTGTTGATGAAATATAGACGATATGTTTTGGCCAAAGTATCACAGAGATTCAGTTTGGGGCTGCTGGGTTATGAAAGAAAAATGATCATCCACTGACTTTTGAAGTTGGTTGCATTTATCAAACTTTCACATTCAGCTTAAATTTGAGAGTAAATGAAATTTCAGAACGGACAAACATGATTCAGCCTGACATAAAAATGGTGGTAGAGATTCCCAGATAATCCTTTAAATGTTTTGGCAACAAAAACCAGCATGACCTCGATATTACCTCGGTCAATCAGAATACATCCCTGTTAGGGCTCTAGCGATAATCTCGTGATACGATACGATATTTGGCTCACGATACGATATATATATCGATATTCATCTTACAATACATTTACATCATTTTCCGAAAGATTTTAAAGGGACAAAGTGATTTTGGTGACATCTTGTGAGTGTTCCAATGACTTTGTTTAAATTAACTGAACTAAAAGCTTCAAGTACACATTATATGGCTGACTGGCAGCTTGCAAATTCTGGACAAAATGAATAAAAGATTTGAGAAAAATAGTTACATTTATTTAAACAGTGCAAATCGTTGCTTGCAAGCTTTTAAAGGTGGGACACGGGGGTTTTAAAAGAAGCTTAGAATATCGATACCCGCGACTGAAAAATTGATACTCTGGGGAAATAAAATATCGATATATATATCGCAGAATCGATAAAATGGCTCAGCTCTAATGCCTGTGTGAAATGATAAATAAACCTGTAATAACTGCACAAACCTAGATATAGTAAAATGTCTCCCTTTACCATGTTTACAGCTCTGTTGGTAGCAGCTGGTGTTAGGGGGAGGAGTCACTTTGACTTAGCTCCACCCCCTTCTTCTTCTTTAACATGGTGGTGGAGCTCTGCACAGCCTGGATGTACAGTGAAGACAGCAAGATACTGCGTGGATAAATCTACTTTGATGTGTCAGTAATGTCACGGTACAAATGTAAATCTGAACTTCTCACTGAATAACATGCTTTTTAGACTTTGACATGGTTGTGTTAAGTTACAATTTTAGAGGTGAAAGCTAAACATATGGACCGAGGCATCTTTTCTCTTGACATTACAAGTTTAGAAAGTTCTTCTCTCTCCATAAATATAACCCCTTTAAGTCTTCAGAAGCTTTAGCTGAGACCATATGTTTGCCTCATTTAGCATTTGAGAATCTGTGAATATGCAAATTAGCCCCGCCTCCCACCTGCAACGACTCACCCCGGCGCAGCACGGCCACGCCGAAGCCTGTCTGCTCCTCTGACAAGGCAGACTTAATGCCTGTGAAATGAGCGCACACAGATCGGCAGCACCCTCTGGTTGGCGCCACCGCGCACGGCTAATAATATGCTGCGCGGTGAACCTTGTTCTCAGTTCCCAGCTCTGACAAGTTTTTACGTGTGAAACTGACACTTCAAAGTTGTGTTTTGGGGGAGCGTCTCCTGTACGACACAGCTCCCAGGTAGGGATGCTCGGCAGTGGTGCCGGCTGCTCCTTCCACCCAGGAAATGCCTCCGAGCTCTGGGAGAGGAAGTAGATGCTGCTTTGACCCTTTTTACTAGTTGTTTTAATATTTCCCATTATCAGTCGTCGTAACTCGTCACATTGCCTAAATTCTAGAAGCTCTTTCCAAGCACCCTTTGATTATCTTATGATTATCTTATGATTAATTATCTTATCTAGGGGTGTGAAAAAAAAAAATCTATTTTTTTTTTCAATTTGGCAATATATCACGATTTTTAGCTACCCAATATAATATTGATTTTTCAGCTCCTAATATTGATTTTTTTTTTTTAAGGAAAATTCATGTATTCATGTAACACTAATAATAAACAATAAATAGATTGTTTTGAATCAAATAGTTTTGACTCATCTGATGAACATATACAGCAACTTGATTTTTCATCTCTACTTTTAATTTTGATATTAACTGGGTAGAATATCGCAATATATCACGATATCGTGATACTATCGTATCGTGACCCAAGTATCATGATACATATCGTATTGTGAGGTCCTTGCCAATACTCACCCCCAGCCGTTCCCAAACTTCAGGATATCAAGGCCCAATTTGAAATGTGAAAAATGTCCGCGGCCCACCGAAACATTTAATCACAACTGTGATCAACATTCAGGACTAGAAGCTTTGTTCTGACATTATTGTTAGAGGTCAACAAATAAGGTGACACTTGTCATATTAAGTTAAGATGATAGTAGAATAAGACTTAACTGGTTTGTTTTGTTACTTCTTAATGTTTTTAAATCATGTCGTTAATATTTTACAGTAATTAAAAACATATTTAAAAAAGATTGAAGATTTAAAACACATTTGTTTATTTCTAATGACCTCTCACGGCCCACCTGTAGTACCGCAATAGCCAACAAGGGGCCCCGGCCCACACTTTGGGAATCACTGCTCACCCCTATTGCAGATAGACTACTCATGATATTAATATTAGCTGGGTAGAATATTGAAATATATCACGATATCGTGATACTATCGTATCGTGAACCAAGTATCATGATACATATCGTATTGCGAGGTCCTTGCCAATACTCACTCCTATATGACACTCTTGAACTTCCTTTCTCTTGCTTCCACCATGAACTCTGGACCACTCCTGGACGATGCAGCCTCATGGATTTATTACTTTGGCTGAAAGTATCACCAGCATGTTGGGAGTATTCCTCTTTAAAAAAGAAAAACAAGCTTTTTTTTCTTCTATTTAAAGCTGTATAAACATAACCCTGTTGGAGCCCTGAGGCTACTTCAGGAAGACGTTCCCAGGCAGTTGAAGCTGTATTTTGAGTTGGTTTCTCAGGGGATTTCAGACGCGCTGCAGTTCTCAAGGAGTACCGCGTGGACCGGCTGCCACCAAAAAAAAAACCCTCCACAATCAGTGGTCTAAAGAGGGAAAAAACAAAGTTTTCCACATGAAATGCTTGCTGAGGAAGCCTGGGTGGGCCCATCCTGGTCCCACAAGCCAGAAAGCCTCATCCTCTGCTCCGAAATGAGCGAACAATCGCCTGCTCTGCTGTGATCGAGAGAATTTCCTTCCCTTTCACTGGACTTGAGCTGATATTAATTATTTTTAGATTAGCTTTTTCAGAGAGACAATTAGCGTTTAGGCACAAGAAAACGCATAAACATGATCAATTGTCCATGAAAGCTGCCGAGTACATTCCTGCCCCCAACAGTACGAGCCGTGCACGTTCCTCCGTCCCCATGGCCCTTGCTGCATTGCTGCATTATCGGCCACGGGGGCCGATTTCATGTTAAACTGCAAGAATAAATCATCTGTGCGTGAACTTTCAAGGGGCATAATCAACCCTGCAGGGGTTCCCGGCGCAGCGCTACCCTTTTGGCGGCTGATTTTGTTAAAAAGTTGCTGCCCTCTTGCTGCCCCGCAGGTTTGAGAGCAGATGGCTGGTGTTATGCAGTATGCAAACTTATGTCAAGCTCCAAGCAGAAGCGCATGTACATCAGGGAATTCAGAAATGCATAACAAGAACGGTCAGTGGGGCTTTTTTTGTCATAGCGATTTTATTTATTTATTTTGTAAGTATGAAGTTTAGGCAAACAGAGATAAAATGATGACTCTAACGCTGTTTTTAGCTGTCACTCTGATGTAGATTCGCTGGTGTGTTCAGGATCACTATCCTCTGACGATGACGTCCTGATGTTTGCCTCTAAAATACTCGTTGACACCCTAATTAGCACAACGCGTCCAGGTCCTTCGGCTGCAACACAGCCTCGGATCATCATCTCTCTACCTCTATGTACGACAGCGGCTGCGTTTAGTCTTTGCTAAACGTGGGGCTGAGCCAAACCTCTTCACCCAAGCCTCACCTGTCCATCAGATGTTTCAGAAATCTCGTGGTTTGTTCAGATGCAGTTTTGTGAACCTTCACAAGGCTCTCATGTTTTTTTTAGACAGAAGTGGTTTTCCTCTACTGGCAGCCCTTCGCACCAAACCGTACTTGTTCAGTCTTCTTCTATTTGAACATTTGACGTGCTTGGTGACGTCAAATGACCTGTACGGTCTCTCTGTATAGACTCAGTATAGACCCTCGCCGTAGACCACAACCGTAGACCCTTGCCTTAGACTTTCACAATAGACTCTAACCGTAGACTTTCACCTTAGACTCTAACCGTAGACTTTCAAATTAGACTCTAACCGTAGACTTTCACATTAGACTCTAACCGTAGACTTTCATCTTAGACTCTAACCGTAGACTTTCACCTTAGACTCTAACCGTAGACTTTCACCTTAGACTCTAACCGTAGACTTTCAAATTAGACTCTAACCGTAGACTTTCACATTAGACTCTAACCGTAGACTTTCACCTTAGACTCTAACCGTAGACTTTCACCTTAGACTCTAACCGTAGACTTTCACCTTAGACTCTAACCGTAGACTTTCACCTTAGACTCTAACCGTAGACTTTCACCTTAACTCTACCTTAGACTCTAACCGTAGACTTTCACCTTAGACTTTCACCTAGACTTACCGTAGACTTTCACCTTAGACTCTAACTTTCACCTTAGACTCTAACCGTAGACTTTCACCTTAGACTCTAACCGTAGACTTTGACCTTAGACTCTAACCGTAGACTTTCACCTTAGACTCTAACCGTAGACTTTCACATTAGACTCTAACCGTAGACTTTCACATTAGACTCTAACCGTAGACTTTCACATTAGACTCTAACCGTAGACTTTCACCTTAGACTCTAACCGTAGACTTTCACCTTAGACTCTAACCGTAGACTTTCACATTAGACTCTAACAGTAGACTTTCACATTAGACTCTAACCGTAGACTTTCACATTAGACTCTAACCGTAGACTTTCTACTTAGACTCTAACCGTAGACTTTCACATTAGACTCTAACCGTAGACTTTCACCTGAGACTCTGACCGTAGACTTTCACCTGAGACCCTGACTGTAGACTTTCACCTGAGACTCTGACCGTAGACTTTCACCTGAGACTCTGACCGTGGACTTTCACCTGAGACTCTGACCGTAGACTTTCACCTGAGACTCTGACCGTGGACTTTCACCTGAGACTCTAACTGTAGACTTTCACCTGAGACTCTAACTCAGGGGTGTCCAAACTCGGTCCTCGAGGGCCGCTGTCCTGGATGTCTTAGAGGTTTCCCTGACACAACACACCTGATTCTAATGAATGAATCATAATCAGCTTGTCATCCAGATCTGCACAAGTCAATTAACGACCCATTCATTTGAATCAGGTGTGCTGAAGCAGGAAGACATCAAAGACATGCAGGACAGCGGCCCTCGAGGACTGGAGCTGGGCACCCCTGCTCTAACTGTAGACTCTCCCCATAGACTCTAACCGTAGACTTTCACATTAGACTCTAACCGTAGACTTTCACCTTAGACCCTGACTGTAGACTTTCACCTGAGACTCTGACCGTAGACTTTCACCTGAGACTCTGACCGTAGACTTTCACATTAGACTCTAACCGTAGACTTTCACATTAGACTCTAACCGTAGACTTTCTACTTAGACTCTAACCGTAGACTTTCACATTAGACTCTAACCGTAGACTTTCACCTTAGACTCTAACCGTAGACTTTCACATTAGACTCTAACCGTAGACTTTTACCTTAGACTCTAACCGTAGACTTTTACCTTAGACGCTAACCGTAGACTTTTACCTGAGACTCTAACCGTAGACTTTCACCTGAGACTCTAAACGTAGACTTTCACCTGAGACTCTAAACGTAGACTTTCACCTGAGACTCTAACCGTAGACTTTCACCTGAGACTCTAACCGTAGACTTTCACCTTAGATTCTGACCGTAGACTTTCACCTTAGACTCTAACCGTAGACTTTCACCTTAGATTCTGACCGTAGACTTTTACCTGAGACTCTAACCGTAGACTTTCACCTTAGACTCTAACCGTAGACTTTCACCTTAGACTCTAACTGTAGACTTTCACCTGAGACTCTAACCGTAGACTCTCCCCATAAACCGTAGACTGTTGGATCCTCCAGACTGCCTGGTGCAGCAACAGTTACATTTCCAATATCATTATTTATGTCTTTCCCACTTGGCATTGTTTGCGGACGCCTGCATGCTTCAGACCAGTAAGCTGCCAAAGCCAATGCTCTCACGGAGAGCTTCACACCTGCCAATGATCAGTTCGTCAAGGACTGTTGATTAGCAGCAGCTTTTTCTCAAACCCTCCTGCAGGGATTAGAAGAAGGTGCTAACTTCTTCATTACTGTATTTTTGCAAATGGGGAGGGAGAAAAATGGAAATGAAGATGATTGTTCTTCTTTTGATATATTTATGTGCTAAATTACCATTTTCTCAAAGGCACATTTGAGTCAGAATATGTGTGGATTAGTGGAAAACTCAGCAGACTGCCTGCCAATATTCCGCCATGAGGAAAGACAATTCATTCCATTGAGGGATTAGACTTCTGCATGCTTCAATCATTCGCTCTTTGTCAGGATAAATATTACTGGTGTCTGGAGGATGGGCGAGTGGCTGGCATCAGTGCTTTACCTCTTCTTTTTTCTCTTCTTTTTTTTTTTTGCTATGCCAGGAGTGCAGCAAGCTCTTGCACCAAGTCATTAACGTAACACTGCAGGGGGAAAAGTTATGCACAGAGACGACTTCCTGAGTGCGCTTGCTGAGCCTACCGGACAAAGCCACTACTGTGAGGGTTATTTTAGGTCGTTGGCTTTGCCTGTTTAGCATGGGAATCATCACCTAAGCTTACTTTAACTGACTTAATTGCCCTGACAACCTCCAGCCCCCCCTGAATTTATCATCTTCGTCCACGTCCAGGAAGTGCAACTACAGCAATAACATCACTCGGGCCAAACCGATGGCGTATTGATTGGCACCCTGCGTAGCAGAAGACACGTCTCTACTGTAATGGAGTGGGACAGTGGAGGTTTTTCAAGAAAGCTTTTTCCCTTCCCCTCATAAATTCTCCGGCTTAAGTTAATGAGAGGCCAAGGTTCCCCACTGCACAAATCTAATTGCCCTCACGTCGGCAAGTGAAATGGCCGAGAACAGTAATATATATCAGATAAATCATCTTAAGAAGGAGTTCCACCAACCGTGAGCTTCATCATTTTTCTGCAGCTTCCGATGACCTGGCATCTGCACGACAGCGGCGAGTCTGCAAGGAGGCGCTCTGCGGTGACCCGTGGGAGTATTACAGCGCCCTTCGATGTTCAGCTATACGTGCAATAAGTGTTAACACATTAACATGTGTTACATGAACCATTTTTTTCGGCTTGTACCATCCAGGTGGTTTATGTTACCCAACAGGGACAATAGAACAATGACTAATATTTACTCTTAATGCCCTTTATGAAGGACCGCTGTACGATTAAAAATACAGAAAAAGACACAGTTAAAATGCGACGGCGGACGTGGTTTTCTAGGATGAACCAACGAATCAGTCAATGGAGTAAAGAAGTGATGACACATTGTGCAGAAAAAACTCATTTAAGAGCTTTAGGTTTGAGTCCGTAGTCATAATTAATTATTTGTAGTGTACTTTTATCTGCGATATGAACGCTCTCCGTGGTTTTCAATTCATATCCCCTTGGTTGCTGTTCACTTTGTGGTAAGCCGGGCCTCCTTTAACCAAGCAGAGGTTTTTACACATTTGAATAAAGGCTACTTCTTTTTTATGTTGGATAAGACACAGCGTGAAGATTTTAATCTCTGAGGGCGACGCTGAGAATGCGAGTTAGGTTTTTCTTTTTTTATTTTCCCTCGCCGCAGCCGTAATAATAAAACGGCTACGACCGCTTCTCCGCTATGAATTTTTTATCATTCTGCGCAGTAAATGCCAGCTAACTGGGCAGCACAATACCAAGTGAAATTAAACAGCTTCATTTGGGCAGCTGGCAGTGAGGACAGAAGAATAGGACTGTCAGAAATGCTGGCACGGACGAATGCTGCAAACAATAAAAGCAGCTCTTGTTTTTTTTTTTCCCTTTAAAGCAGGATTACACGTGGCAGGACGAGTCGTCAGCTCTCAGCTTAGGTCTCTGCCGTTCAGGTTATATTAAAGAGGCGTGGGGGCGGCTGATTTTGAGTCAATAACACCAACCCTTAAATGCATTACACTTTTGCATCTATACCGTACAGCACATCCGGTGGAAAATCTTTTTTTTTTTGTAGCTGTCCTACTAAATAAGAGGCAGGAAATGGTTGGATGGTTGCTGCGATTTAATACACTGTACATAAAAGGCTGAGAACCTTACAGTATAATCAGTGAAGGAAACTAAAGATAAATATCAAGTAAGATTTTTCAGATCTGTAAGAATTGGAAAGACAATGGGGGAACTAATTAATGCGTACAGAAGAATCCTCTTCCTCTGCGTGCGACTGTGTCCTGCTGGAGCTTTTGCTATTCTGAACTGCAGGAAGTTGTTTTCACTGGCTCAGACTAAGACTTTTACACCAAGAAAACTATCATTGACACTCCTTGAGGTTTTGTATCATGTTTTATTAGCTCAGAGGGCCAGAGAGACGCCAGAAATGACCTCTCTGGGTCAGGAGTGAGGTACAAACTCACGTAGTTGGAGTACCTCAGGGTGTCGACAAGAGAGGGAGGAATGGACTAAATAAATGAACTGAATAGTTCATTTTTAGTAATTTTTTTTAATGTTGCTGCGAGCAGTTATTTGTCAAAATGATTGCCACTGCCCATATACCACAAACTGCAATTATTTTATCCATTTTATCTGTCGAAAACTATTGGTCCAATTCGGAATCCTTAACCAACCAGGGTTCACATTAGCATTGAAGGGACAACCATGTAAAACTGTCATTTCCGTTTCAGCTTCTCTCTACAGCAGCCATTCCCAAACTCCAGAATACCAAGGCCCAATTTGAAATGTGAAAAATATATGCAGTCCACCCAAACCTTTAATCACAACTGTGATCAACATACAGGACTAGAAGCTATGTTCCGATGTTAATGTGAGGGGTCAACAAATAGGTGACACTTGTCATATTAAGTTAAGATGACAGTAGAATAACTTAACTGGTTTGTTTTATTACTTAATAATGTCATGAATATTTTACAGTTAATTCAAAACATATTCAAAAAGATCGAGAATTTAAAACATATTTGTTTAATTTTAATGACTTCTCACGGCCCACCTGTGGTACCTCGACGGTCCAGCAGGGGGCTGTGGCCCACACTTTGAGAATCACTGCTCTACAGTATATTAAAAATATGAGGAAAAACTTTCAGCCAAATGGTCTTTATTATAAAACAAAAACAGGTCCTTAAGGTTTTTTCCCCCCATTTCAATATTTCAATCCCCCCCGGTAGTCGTGGGGGCTCCTCCAGCTCTGGGCGACTGCAGCTTTCATCTTCCTGCTTGTTTTAAATGTTTGATGACGTAATTGTTAGCGTGACAGAAGCGACAGCCGTGTTGCCATGTCTGATTGATTTCCTCAGATACATATCAGGCTCGTTTGTGGTTTATTTTAAATGGGTTCACTGGAAACCTGAATCGTCAAGGAGAAAGAGAGGGAGTTCAGTTCACATTCGCACAAAATATGAACTCGTTCGTGAACTTTCGTTAAATGAACGCGTTCAGGTACAACACTGTGTGTAGTGAAAAAATACAACTGGCCGACATAAGTTCCCTCTATAGGGTTGCTGGACTCGCCCTACGAAATGAAGTCATCTGAGGGGGGGACTCGGAGTAGAGCCCCTGCTTCCCCAAACGGAGAGTCAGTCGAGGTGGTTCAGGCATCTGGTCTGGGTGTTTCGTTTGTGTTCAACAGGGAGATGGGTGGGTGGATAAATTATTCAGAGGCTGAAATATGAAGAATTTTAGTGGATAGTTTGGAGTTTTCTGAAAAACCTTCAGGTTTCAGAAGGCTTTCTTTCACAACACAAAAGTCCCGTATGAGTTACTATTTTACTGATTCTTGTTCCGAGGTTAACCTTTTCCTTTTTCCTGCAACACTGAATTGGTCTGGCTTTGTGTTGTGATGATAAAATATATCTCAAAGATGTTGAATACGTTTTTATTGAAGGTCCTTTCCTTGCCTTGGGCTCATAGTGGAAAGTACCAAGCGGAGGGTAATCTGGGAGGAAAAAAACAAAACAAAACTAAAACTGTATCTTGTTATGGAGGTTTTCAAAAGTAAGAAAAAGCTGTGTGTGCCTTTTGTCTCAGTGAAGATTTGGAGCAGCGTCCACATTTGTTTTAGCGAATGTAGGAAGGCGTGATGGAAACAGCCGGTGATCTGTGACAGGCGAGGACAATGAAACGCATCCTTGTATCACAAGTCTGCCCGTGAATGGCGAGAGCTGTTATTCTTAGATTGAGAAGACAAAATATGCATAATGCGGCGAATTGTCTGGCAGGCATATTCATTTAGCCGCACAGCACGGCAACAATGGACGAACAATTCAAATTCAGACGTTAGCACATGGGCAAACAAAGGGCTCGTTGAGAACAGGTAATGGAGCCAGCAAAACCTCACAAAAGATTGAGATAAAGGGGCATCGCTGTGAAAATGCAAAAGCACCAGAGCCTCCAGTCATGGAGAAGACGTCTGGGAGGAGTGAGAATGAAGATGGTGATACGGTCATACCCTGATGTAAGCATTCAGCTGTGGTCACAGGAAACAGGGGAGTTTGTTTTACAGAGAGGAAAGGTCCAGTCCTGACGCTACGTCAGCTAAGATTTGCAATTAGCAGCATTTAATCATGTGAATCTTCATTTACAGGCATCAGTTGAACACATGGCATGTTTTTGTGAGCTTGTTGGGAAAACAAATTCAGTATAAACCAAAAAGATGTTACAATACTGATGCGGGGTGCTCAGAAATAGTAAATGAGCCTCCTTTTGCAGGTGCTAAATCCTGATTCCACTGGCTTTCTTTGATGGCATGCCTGGTACGCAGGGACTGGATGGGCTTTTGCAATGGTTTCTTTCTGAAAATAGCTTCCTGCTGCTGCTCCTGGAAACGAGTTTGATGGGTGACGGCGGTTTCGGGAAGAGAACCAGAACGCTGAACTTGGACAGACTAAATGAAGTGATCTATACTCACCTTGAGGTCTTTGCCACTCGATGCAGCAACGCCGCTGCTGCGTTGCTGCTGTGTTGACCAAAGAGCTGCTGATGATATTAATGAGCGGGGATGGCCCGGGCATGTCTACAGCACTGCCGTGTCCCGCTGGAGGTGCACCTCCTTGTCCCTTACGTCAAGGCCTGAGACATGAACTTTCATGCTGCCCCCAAGTAATCAGAGTACATGAATCAGCAACGTTAATATTTAGACCAAAATACCTGCAGTTCATTTTAGAAACCACTTATTTCACCGTGTATCTTGACTTAAAGGTATAAAAATATAACTTTGACAGTGCTGATATATATATATGTGTGTGTCTATATATATGTATCTATATATTAGGTGTGTGAAAAAAAATCGATTTGGCAATAAATCGCAATTTTCGGCCGACCAATATAATATCGATTTTTCAGCTCCAAATATCCATTTTTTTTTTTTTTTTTTTTTTACAATGCTGTCATGATTTTAGCTACTTAGCTACTCGGCATAATACCGGCTTCTGTGCTGTGGATAAAAATAGTGTCATCATTAGGGGTGTGGAAAAAAAAAAATCGATTTTGCGATATATCGTGATTTTCAGCCGCCCGATATATCGGTTTTTTAGTTCCTAATATCGATTTCTTTAGGAAAATTCATTCATTCACTTAAATGTGCAAAAACACTAATAATAAACAGTAATAGGTTGTTTTGAAGCAAATAATTTTGACTCAATTTGTCCTCTGAATGATCAACATCATCTGATGAACATATACAGCAACTTGATTTTTCATCTCTACTTTTAATTTTGATATTAACTGGGTAGAATATCGCAATATATTAATGATATTGTGTTATCGTGATATCGTATCGTGAACCAAGTATCATGATACATATCGTACTGTAAGGTCCTTGCCAATACTCACCCCTGCTATATATGTATATATATATGTATGTATGCGTGTGTGTGTGTGTATATATACTTTTTGTTTGATTTGTGGAGTGGATTTTGTTGCAGATCCTGAGAAGCTAAAGCTTTCTAAATGGGTAAAAATGTAACACATGAGTGATTTCACCGATGCTTGAATGTACGGGTCAGAAGCCTTGTCAGAAGTTGATGTATAATCAAAATGATGCTGGTGGGTCAACCTGTATTTCATCTGGGACAAATGCATATTCTGTGAGTGGATGGAAAAAAAAAATCTGGCGATAATAAGAGACGTGTGCAGTGGAACCAGACTGGTCCATCAGCTTTTCCCTCCCTCCCGCTCTGGAGCAGGAAGTCATGCGTGTCTGCCCTAACACATCATTGCAGATCAAAGCATGGCTGGGTTATGTAAAGCTGAGTGGGCTAATAGAGTGACCACATCCAATACAAAATGTATTACTGTGCATTTACGTCTGACAGGGAGTGATGGGGTGCATTACCCAACGAAAACTGGATTTTCTTTTTTTTTTTTTTTTTTTTTTTTTCTCTATTCGTCACAGGCATATCACTGCTTAGCCCAGTAGGGCCCTGATACTTTGCTGGTGTGCTAGGCATGGTTAGTTCTGCTTAGCTGGTGTCATATTAGGGTTAGGGTATATAAATGGAAGTTGTGGTCTAATTATATTCCCATTACATACCTGAGTAAAAATGTGGAATTCATGCTCAAGTTCTGGGAAGCAAATTGGCCCAAACTCCATTTTTAAGACAGAGTCCATCTAATGAACCACTAAATCCAACATCGTGACAGGTGTCTCATCTCCAAGGGTTCATCAGTCACAAGCAGCTGATCGTTGTTTATCAAAAATGTGCTCATTGAATACGTTTCATGTCCTTAAATAGACCATCGACTAATGACACCATCCTTTTTCTTCGTCACTTTTTTCTTTTTCTTTTTTGCTGCTTGCTAACAGTGTCGTAAATAGTGTCCGTCCCCATCCGGTGCCGCCTTCAAAGCTTTGATTTGTTTATTCCGGTCGGCGCGCTCGGGCAGTATTGAGACTAGCGTTTCGGTTCCAGCGGCAGAGACGTATAGCGTGCTGTCAGTGGCGGGAAGTCTATTTGTGAGTCTGCCTCGGAGAGAACGCGACAAAGAGTGGCAGTTGTGAGGATAAAAAGCGATCTGCGGGGAGTCATAATTTTCAGCAGTGTTTGTGTCCCAGTCGCCTGCCGAGCTGAGCGTGACTCAATGCCACGACTCTCACCTTTCACCACGTTGCCCCGCCGCTGTAGAGGAGCGCAGATATGCGAGACAATGGCGTCATTGAAGCTGCTCGTCAGTCATTAACCGGCAGAGGTTTTTGCTGGCTGAATCACGCCGCCGGACGGCTACAGACGGGTCACAGAGGCGCTCCGGGGTAAATGTTTGTAATCCAGCTTAACAGCTGTTGTTCTCATCTCGGTGCTGAAATGTACCGACTGAAATGAGTTGATTCTGTTCCAGAAGTTTCCAGCTATAAAAGCTGGTTTGATTGAGATGGATCTATTCATCTCCTACTTCCTCTGACTGTATATAGACATATATGCACATATATGTGCATATATATGTAAATACGCTTCATGTAACCGCCTCAGTCAGAACAGACTGGCCTGACCCAACTCAGAATGACTGCTTCTAATTCACTAGGGGAGCCGTAAATAATTGATCATTTGATCAACAGGTCAGTTGGATCGTTGGACTGGCCATCCTCTTCCAAAGCGTTTACACTAGGGCTGTAGCGATACTCGTGTCACGATATTCGACTCACGATATGATATATATCGATATTCCTCTTGCAATACATTGACATCATTTTCCGAAAGATTTTAAAGGGACAAAGTGATTTTGGTGACATCTTGTGAGTGTTCCAATGACTTTGTTTGAATTTATTGAACTGAAAGCATCAATTAGACCACTGATGCGCAAACTGTGGTACACGTACCACTGGTGGTACGTTTCCACATTTTCCCTTTTTTTTTCTTTTTTATTAAATCGGAAACATACAGTGCATTATAAATATGTTTCAAACGAAATTCAGGTAACAATAAATAACTACAATGAGGAATAAACATTTCTCCTGTGAATTTAAAGCTAATTATGGAGGCATATATGACTATATTTTAAAATTGGTCATCATGGTGGTACTCAGAGACCTGAAGAATTTCTCAGGTGGTACGCAGGATTAAAAGTTTGAGAACCACTGAATTACACATTATATGGCTGACAGGCAGCTTGCAAATGCTGGACAAAATGAATAAAAGTTTTGTTGAGAAAAATAGCTTCATTTATTTAAACAGTGCAAATTGTTGCTTGCAAGCTTTTAAAGGTGGGACACGGAGGTTTTGAAAGAAGCTTAGAATATCGATACCCGCGGCTTAAAAATTGATACTCGATAAAATATCGATATGTATCGCAGAATCGATAAAATCGCTCAGCTCTAGTTTACACACATTTCTTTGGCTCCTGCGGATTTCACATTGAGCTCGGAGCATTCGTCCGGTGTCCTGCACAGCCCCCCCCTTTCAGTTGTGGAGGACAATGGTGACATGCGCCTTTTTTGACATGCATGCTTTTATGAATGACTACTGCGTCATCTGGTAATGTTTGCTTCCGGTGAAGATGGTAGATCAGACACAGACAAGTTTGTCTCGGACTTTCGTCTCCTCGTGTTGGACAGAGGAACCTGGCACAGAGTGAAATGTTCTTTCTTGGCTGACTCCTCACCTTCACAGTAGGGATTCAAGCCCTCTCACCTGGACCTGGACTGACAACAACCCCCCCCATAATCGCCTGTGGGCGGTTTTAACCTTTGTTCCACTCAAGCTGTTTTTGGCTGTTTTTTTTCTTCTTCTTTGACACCATTTAGTGAACAAAGACAGAGGTATTCAGTCGCAAACTAACCTGTAGCAGAACAAATGAGCCCTCCTGTCCAGAGGCTCCAGAAGCCTCCAGAGCGCTGACGCTCGCCGGTTCAAGCTCTCACCACGTCCTCTGGGAAGGCGTGCATGACAAAAGGCTCTGCAAAGGAAAAAATAGACCCCCTTTGAGTAATTTGTTTAATCAGTACAAATGCGTCCTGACAGGAATGCCAGTGGCGCCACAGGTCAGCCCCGGTGTTGGATGGTCCAGACCAGCGTTGGCGGTTCTGGAACTGTGGCGATGGTGTAAAGGTTCAGGTGAAGCCGGAGCAGATCCTGCAGGGTTGTGCTGGTGGCTGTTAATGGTGTGATCGTAAGCATGTGTTTTCTTCTTCTTATTCCTTATTATGTAATGGTACACACGGCCATGTTTGCTTTAACTGAATGCGGTGGGGAGTTTAGACAAACAGCCACCTAAACCCTCCCTGAAGATGAGCTGGTTGGTTTGGCGGTGTGTTTTCACGCTCCCTCTGAATCAACCTTCGCCCCCATTAGGCCCGCCGAGCCTCATGGGATGTGCTGTTTGCCAGAAAATAACAACGGTGGTGCCTTTGATAAAATAACGAGGCGTTATGGTTTTATTAGCAAACAGCAGTAGATATCAGAGGTCTTTTTTTTTTTTTGTAGTTTTATGACGAACATAAAAAAAAATATTTTGAAAGAATCCCTTTCAAGGAGTGCAGTGAGTCACTATAAAACCACTGAAGGGATGCAGTTGTCAGAGCTTTTACTGACTCAGGGACGGACGGACCTTCCATTCAGATAAATGGCTTCATTGTCGAGCTTTGCAAGTTTGTGTGAACATTGTTGTAAAGTTGAGCTGAGTCAAGGACTAATCTGAGTGCAACTCTGGAAAAAAAATGGATTGGTCCCGGGGTACGTGGTGAGGTTGTTGGCTTTTATGGGCTGTTGTTGCATTAATGTGCCCAAACTTCTCTGTTGGACGATGAACCCAACTGACCTCAACGAAGAAGGAAGCGACAACAGTCGTGTCAGGTATCAAGTCAGTGTGACGTGACATGTGATGTCACCCGAAGGTTTTCTACGGAGCGATTTTGAAAGGACAGAACGAGCAGCGCTGAGGACACGCCCACCAGATGCAGCTACTTTAGCTTGGATGGCGCAGCTCATGCTAACTCCAGGGTGATAATGAATATTACTTTACATGAACTCGTCGGCTGCCACTGACGCAGTTTCTGATCCAAACGCTCTCCCGTTGTGTCAATGGCAGCCAACAATGGCAACGCCGTAATGACAAGTGAAGTTTGCGGAGTGGAGATCTGCTGGGATCGCGTTGCAGTCGGGCACGCCTACCGCCGTCAGAGCGCCGTCAGGCAATTTCCGCTGAGAAGGACCCTGAAATAGAGGTCTTTACGGGTCCACTTTCATGGACCCGAACCCGAATGGACCTGTGAAAAAAATTCGACCCGAAACCAACCCGACCCGAGTCTATTTAGTTTCCGACCACAAACCGAACCGAGTTACCCGAATAGAACCGAGACAATACAACCCATAGTTGCTCATGTTAAAAGTTGTCTAGCGTTGAATAAAACTTGATTTTCTTACCTAAAGTTGTCTTCTTCTACCCGGTTCAGTTGCTACATAGGCTACGTGATGTAAACAACAATAAATCCAAGTTGTTATTTTCTTGGTGGATACAAATGCTATTGGTAGCAACTGCTAATGCTAATAGCCTACACCGGTTAGGACGTGTCATAAATCCAATGTTATGTTGGTGATCCGTTGTGCTTTACAGCTGCCGGGCAAACCGCTAATTACACGCTATGGCAACACGATTGTTTCATGACAAACACGCCACGTTAATTAACAATCATTTAACTGCCCCAAGTTCTGACATTGGCTGCCACCGCCAATATCTTTACCTAGACACGGACCCAGCCTGTCAGAGAGCACCGACCGAACCTGAGACTAACTGTACCGATTCCAACCCGAACCTGGAGTCATGTCTTTTGAATGGACCCGAGACCCGATTCAGGTCGGTCGGAAACTCTGGTTTTGGGGTTGTCGGGTTGTTCCAAAGACCTCTACCCTGAAACGATCCGCGTGGGCTCTCGGCTACTTCAGCTGAGCCACAATGGCGGACATCTGTAGCAGGACCTCTGCTTGTTCTTTTAGTGGCGACATCAGAAATGACACGTGGCTAGCACGGCTGCCTGGCTAAGCCTCCGTCTTGGACCCTTCAGGCCCGCCACAGTCAGTCAGTCCCTGCTAGTACGATAAACACAACGCACAAGAAAACACATTCTCTTTAAGATATGATGACACTGTTTTTATCCACAGCACAGAAGCCGGTATTATGCTGGTAGTAGCTAAGTAGCTAAGTAGCTAAAATCATGACAGCCTAGCAAATGACTCGCCTGTTAATCAACCACTGAGTTGTCTGGCTGCTGTAAATTTTATTGCTTCATAATGTAGGGTGAAACATGTCTTCCTTCTTTGACCTCCACGTTTCTGCGCTGTATTTGGTGAAGTTGTTGTCGGCCATTGTGCCGTGTAGACGCACCGATGTTGTGCACGTCTGCCGGCGAGGCAGCGGCAGGCAAATCTCTGACGCTGCTTGACATCTTTCGCAGCCCGTCTTTGATCACAGGACGCTCGTATCTTTCATCCTTGTTCCTGTGTCACTGTGAGATGTACAAGCACCATTTTTGAGCTACGGCGGCTGATGATGGCCAACATCGTACAGCGTGAACCTTTGACAGTATGAAATGAGAAGCCAGGTGGGAGACTTACACCAGATATCAAACCTGGCTGTGTGCTTTTTCGTTTTTATTCTGCAGCCTGCGAGAACCACTTGGAGTTCATGAAATGCACCATTTTCAGCATAAGCAAAGCTGCCGGTGCCTCACAGACTAAAAGCACCGTGGTAGCATTGGGATTACACCGTGTCACAGCAGGTCCCCCCCCCTTTTTTTTTTTTTTTGTAAGGGAGAAGGGAGAGAAGTGAAACAGGAGTATAAATACATAGACGTTGGGGCTGCATTGCGAGGAATCTTGCTGATGCTGCCTTTTCCAGGTTTCCAGGCGGCATCCTCTGTTTGCAGTGTCGGACCGGGGAGCGCTGCACGCAGGCTGGACTTCTTATGATCAATTACTTCACTTGTCAAACTTGCAGTACCACCAGACTTCTTTCCAGTGACCTTTCAACCTGGAACATCAGTTATCACCGTCGTTTTTCTGCTTCGCCAGCAGGATTCTTTGTAAACTGCTGCCGAGGACACACATATCTGGACCTGGCGATACTCATTCATCTGGAATAGCAGCGCGCTCTAAAATGTTTAGACGTCAGGCTTCGGTTGACGTGCTTTTGCATTGCTTTTAGATACGTGAATGTGTATGCATTTATTTGTCCGTCCCGGGCTGAGAGTCGGTGGTGCAACGAAATATCGAGAGCGGTTGACTTTAACCTCAGCTTGGTCCTCTGTCTTCAGGGAAAATGTCTTCATGTGGGTCTTATTGGACAGCATTCATGCAGAACAGTTTGACCAAGGCACTGGAGAAAGCTTTTAAAGATCATTGGGATATAACTTTTAGAATTGTAATCTTGTTTTATACTGTATGTTAAATAGGGGTGAGTATTGGCAAGGACCTCGCAATACGATATGTATCATGATACTTGGGTCACGATGAGATATTATCACGATATCGCGATATATTGCGATATTCTACCCAGTTAATATCAAAATTAAAAGTAGAGATGAAAAATCAAGTTGCTGTATATGTTCATCAGATGATATTGATCATTCAGAGGACAAATTGAGTCAAAACTATTTGTTTTTCAAAACAACCTAATTATTATTTATTATTAGTGTTTTTGCACATTTTGAATTTTACTAAAAAATCAATATGAGCTGAAAAATTGATATATCGACCAGCCCCAAAATCACGATATATTGCCGTATATTTTTTTCACACCCCTAATGTTAAACAAATGGGATCTTCATCTGAGTTTATCAAGAAACAGTCTGCCAATACCTTGATAAGTGGCAGAAATCAATAGATGGAATGATTCTTCAATGCAATCAGAAAAAATGGCTCAACAGTTTTGGAAAAGAGAATGATTTGATTTCATGCTAAATTTCGCCACGATGGAACGTCTGCCCCATGTTCCAGATGTATCCAGATGTCAGGTCAGATTCTGGAGGGTCTCCTGATGGTCTGACATCATAGGATAATTTCAGAAAATACTGCGAAACCTCACGGATACGCTTTAATTACTAATATTATTGATTATTATTGCTGAAAAAAAAACTTACTACAATGTTGAATTTCCCTTCTGGGATTAATAAAGTATTTTTCATTTATTTTAATTCATTTTCACTTCATTTTATTTTCATTCATTTTTTATTTAATTAATGTTCTCCCAGGTCAGTTTAACTGTTCAGCTGGAACACGAGCAGCTCAAACCCCAGCGAGGAGCAGTTTGACTTCACTGCACCGGAATAAGCCATCTTTGTCAGGGAATTGATTTAGAAGCAACTCTCCTTAAGCACGAAGTAAAGACAACTGAGAACTGGTCATTATGTGTTTTTTTTTTTTTTTTTACTTTTTTTTCAATCAATGCATGAATTTTGTTCTTTTGGGAAGCTTTTTCAGTGACATTTGTTGAGTCTGTACGGATGGATGTGGAGTTCCCGGTGGATGTTGACCCCTGCTCTTTCTCAGCCTTCATCAAGCTAAAATAATAAAAACATCTTTTGTCAGATTGGCATGAAAAAATGCAACAAATACCAGTCCCAGGCTCTCTGTAGTCCTGAAAGTGTCACGGGGCAATTACGTGGGTCGGTTGTAGGCCGGACTCAACTTCTCGTTTCATGTTGTGTTTTTTTTTTTTTTTTTTTTCTTTTTTGGGAAAGTTTGAGTCCACAAACAGTTTTTAACCGTTCTCTCTGCTGACCACAAAATTAAATCATTCAGATTTCTATTTCTTTTTCAAATTGCTGATCTCTTTTGAATGATAATTTCTTGATGTAATGGTGGCAGATTGACAACATCCAGTTTCCCTCTTTAACCATTTCTGTTTACAACAACTGGATTTGGGGGCGGAGTCACTCTCCTTTTGAAATCTGGTCTCACAGCTTTGCACCACAGTTTTCAAATAAGGGCGATAAAGCTGGTCCGTTCGGGTTCGGATCCATGAAAGTGGATCCGTGAAGACCTCTACTGCGTAATCATAGCCATGTGACCCCTTGTGGTCAGACGTGGCATTGCTATGGAGTGGCTTCAAACACTTCTGAGGGTCATGATGGGTTCAATAAATCCTGAAAGTCTCTGAAATCTACCGGTGATGCTCCAGAAACGGAAAGAAGAAAAAAACAGACCCAAAAACATCTGTTTCAGTGGCAGTTATTTAAAAACTAGAAATGACTAAATCCAACCTATTATAGAGTAACGGGTCACATTTTAGGCGCTGCAAGAAAACATACCTTTTATATAAAGAATTATGAAATTGGACGTACGACAGGAAGAATCATCCAAACACAACCCAGTCATCACGCAACAACACGACTTCAACCCTGCAGATGTTCAGGCGTTTCTGTGGTTCCGCGTGTTGTAGCTTTTGCCGGTGTGAGCCTTCTTGTCACATCGGAGAGAAACTTAAGTGAATACAGGCTGACTTTTGACTTTTTCCTTTCTTCTTTTTTTTTTCTCTCTCTCAGCCCCCAGGGACCATGACAGAAAACGTAGAGCCACAACAATGGCTGACTCTTTTTGCTGGGAAAGAGGAGGGGTGGTGCGCGGCGCTAGAAGGGTTTATCTTAGTCATGGTAATTGCTTTGCTGGTGTGGAAGTGGGATCATTCGAGAGAACCTCATTCAGTCTGACTCCCGCCCATTTATCTGTCTGGAAGGCTGCAGGAGAGAGAGGGGATAAGGATGGAGGGATGGATGGATGGATGGAGAGGAGGAGTGGTGCTGCAGAAGCATTTTCATACAAAGCCTAGAGAAAGTGAGCATGTCTGCAGGCGCAATCTGACGCCGGTTCAGAATGAAGAATACTTTCCTGAAACCCGCTGAATAACGCTCGCTTCGCATCCTCTCGCGATTCCCCACCGGCACGCCTGCGAGCACGTGCAGAGGTAAGGGGGGGGGCAGACGCGCCATCGTCAAATCATTTCTCAATTTCAGATTAGATTAATGAACGCGGAAATTGAACTGCCCTTTTTGGCCCGGGATTGTCTTAAAGCGAAACGATTTACTCCCAAAGCACAGTAGCGCATATTCTCAGCTAATCAGGTTTTATTAACCGGAGATGAGACCGATGGACGGACTTGAGACACAACTCCAGGCCCGTGTGGTGTCTGACATGCCTGTCCTGTAGCGCGGCGGCTGAGGCGGCGGGCTCCCGGTGCTCGCCATCAGCGTTTCCTGATGGCCTCATCAGGAAACGTAATTCATTTACCCAGAGATGCCAAAGAGTGCACAGGCCCAGTTTTTCCTTTCTTCATATAACTATTTCAGTATTTAAAGCATCACAGAGGAAATGTTTACAGTCCTCAGCTCGGCGGGTCCCCCTGTTGGTGTGGAGGTTAGCTGCATTTGTGACACCGTCTACGTTTTCCCATGTTTGTTCTCTTGCTGAGTCTCCTAGTTACATCTGGATGTCTCCTAGTTACATCTGGATGCCTCCTAGTTGAATCTGGATGCCTCCTAGTTGCATCTGGCTGCCTCCTAGTTGCATCTGGCTGCCTCCTAGTCAGATCTGGCTGCCTCCTAGTCAGATCGGGATGCCTCCTAGTCGCATCGGGATGCCTCCTAGTCGCATCGGGATGCCTCCTAGTCGCATCGGGATGCCTCCTAGTCACATCGGGATGCCTCCTAGTCACATCGGGATGCCTCCTACATCTGGACGCCCCCTAGTTACACCTGGACGCCCCCTAGTTACACCTGGACGCCTCCTAGTTACACCTGGACGCCTCCTAGTTACATCTGGATGCCTCCTAGTTACATCTGGATGCCTCCTAGTTACATCTGGATGCCTCCTAGTTACATCTGGATGTCTGCTAGGTGCATCTGACTGCATCCTAGGTACACCTGAATGCCTCCTAGGTAAAACTGGCTGCCTCGTAGTCATATCTGGATGCCTCCTAGTTACACCTGGATGTCTTCTAGATTACATCTGGATGCCCCCTAGTTACATCTGGATGCCTCGTAGTTACACCTGGATGTCTCGTAGTTACACCTGGATGTCTCTTAGTTACCACTGGATGTCTCCTGTCACTCAGTGAGCCACTTTCATCACTGTTCATGTGTAACAAAAAGCCACAAAGCTGATAACTGAGTCTTTGGATGTTTTTTTTCCTCCTGACATCAGAGATGGGTACCACTTCTGCTCCAAGGTGTTTTTTTTTTTTTGTCTTTTTGATGATAATGGTTTATCATTACCTTAAAAATAGTAACAGTTAAGGTTACATAAAACATACACGCATTCAACGTGAATCTATTCGCATCAACTGCTCTAAAGTTTTCTCATTGAATATTTGAACTCAAACTTTCAAGGGACTTTTTTTTTCCCTTCTTCTTTGATCAATGTCATTCCAGTAGCTGTTCATTTTTTTTTTGTCTCGTGTTGTTAAGGTTGTGAAGTTACATGTAAAGATAATAAAGAAGAATTAAGAGAATAATGGAATTAAAGTACGGAAGATGAATAGAGTGAAAATGAGTTTTCACTCGAATGCTCTTTAATTGGTTTCAAACCGCTCTTCAATCAGGAAGTTCAAGAACAAGGTGAGCGTTTCTTTCATTCGTCTCGAAGTTATTCACTGTAATCTCGAATGCTTTTGTTTGTTTCCTTGATCGACTCAGTCAGCCATCATGAGCTCATGGAGGAAAAAAGTTGTTTTTTTTCCGAAGCAAATATAATATACTGGCGACATGATGGAGGGTCATGGTGGAGGGTCATGGCGTCTTTCTGGTCACTGTTGTCCAGACGGGTTTCGGATCACACCACATGCCTCTGATGGCTTCACAGGTCGTGGAAAATTTGCATTTTGTCACCCGTCAGGGTAAAGTGACAAAAGAATCTGGTGGTTTACGTGAAATGCTTTGGAACGTGGGTTTTCCTCCGCCGTGGAGGAAGTCTTGTGTCGTGTCTCTGACGGTGTGGACCCAGTTTCACAGGTGATCAGATAAGACCCGGTAGACGTGTCCAGTTTGTTCATGTCGCTTATCTCTCTGTTTCGGGTCCGGCCTTGGAACTCGTTGTCTTGGTCTCCATCTCTTTCCGCCGTTTCCCCCTGAATCCAGTTGTTTACGTCCCTTTTGTCACAGTTTTTCCTTTGAACACACCGGGGGAACTTCCACCCAGCGGGCCGTCGGTTTGGTGAGCCGTTGTCGCTGTCGGGTACAAGCACGATGGCCGTGCCCAATTATTTGTAAGATCAGGATTTGGGTGCAGGAAGAGAAATGTCAGTCGTTCTTGCATGAGCAGACAATTTCTGCAGCGTTAACAGAGGAGGAATAAGAAACACATCCTTTATACAAGAAATTCAATCAGACCCAAGTCAGTGAGGAGTTGAAAGAAATACCAACCGACAGTGGGCGAAGACAGCAGGCGCTCCTACCTGGTGGACGGGTCTCAAAGGCGAAGGAACCGCCAGTTGTCGATCCAGAGCGTCCTCATTTTGACCCCCTCGACCACCCCCCAGTGATGCCCGACCCCCTCGTCTGCTGTGTGTTACTCACAGCATCCGCCTCGGAGAGACGCTCATGTGTAAAATATCCAACTGCTCCAACTATTTTACATCTGTTTGCTACAGTCAGAATTTAAGCAACAGCTGGTGGAAAGAAGGAAAAAAAAAAGCAAAAAGAAAGTTCGTCTTGAAACTTCGAGTCCCTGTGATTTCCCAACATTTGGACAAGACACCAGGATGTGATGGGGTACGTGGCAGGTGTATTTTGTGCGTCTGGGTTCAGGTTAGGACCTCGCAATACGATATGTATCATGATACTTGGGTCACGATACAATATCACGATATCACAATATATTACAATATTCTACCCAGTTAATATCAAAATTTAAAGTAGAGATAAAAAATCTAATTGAGTCAAAACTGTTTGCTTCAAAACAACCTATTTATTGTTTATTATTAGTGTTTTTGCACATTTAAGTATCCACAATGCGTCTATTACATGAATACATTCATTTTCCAAAAAAAAAAAAATCGATATTAGGAGCTGAAAATTGCGATATATTGCCAAATTGAATTTTTTTTCACACCCCTAGTTCAGGTTAACACAGTCCTTCTCTAATAGTGGGGCGTACCCCCTTGGGGAAGGTGCTGTAAGATGGCCGGGGGGGGGGGCGTGTGACCCCAGGGAACATGCTTTTTTTTTATGCCATACTGGAATAAAGTGTAATTGCACATATACTCCAGTAGGTGGCAGTGTCGCTCTCATTTTCACAGTGTGCGTAGGGAGTATTAGCTATATTGTGTCGGGTTTCTTGCAGAGCAGGAGATATGAGGAGAACAAACCCCTCGAAAGACACCACGGAAAAACATTAAACAGGGATGAAAAACGCGGAGAGAGAGGGAGATAATGAGACAAACAAAAGTGTCCAGAAAGTTAAGACGAGGAAATTTAGCACAAAATGTTTTCTTCTTCCTAGGTCTGTAGATCTTGACTGAAGCTACAGCCTTTTTAGGTTTTAGCGCCCATTGACCGTCTGTATCTGTCTTTTCCTTCCCACCCCTCCAATAATTAATTCAGCATATCTAAAAGAAAGAAGTTGTTTGCTGAGACATTCAAAGGTTTTGAGATCTTAGAGTGGATTGAAGTTTAAAAGAAAAAAAAAAAAAACCAAACTGCCTTGCAGCCATGATCCAGCAGCATGTTGGCACATAATGCATGGCATTGTAAAGTATGAGTGGTTGCTTGTGCCCACGCTTGTTCACGTTTGATGCATTACCAATCTGTCCTTTGATTCCAAACCCTTGTCCATCACCCCCCCCCCCAACCCCCGCTATATATAGAGCCCATTAATTATTTGCAGACTGAGTTATCCGTAACTACATAAAGATGCCCTCTTTATGTAGTTTCCAGTAGCCTGTAAATAAATTGACTGAGTGCTTCTCTGGTGATCATCAACGTCTTGAATCAAAGGCAACTGGACTCCTTCTTGGTTCTCCACGGCTGAGGGAGCCCTTTAGATGGCAGGTGAAACCAGAACGTCGGCACTCCTTGGACTGAGGAAGCCTTCTGGATGAAAGAAGAAACGTATTCAAAGCGCTGAGAGAAAGAGGTCCAGTCATCATTGATTCAATCCGTTGAGGATAACTGGGATGTGGATGACGAACCTTCACCACTGCAGGGATTTTTAAAAGTTCTCCTTCTCACCTTCTCACGTCTAAAGACTTGCAGAAATATGAGCACTGTTGGATTGTTGTCATGACGTGGAACAGACTTCCTCCTGAGATCCCACGAGTGTGCCTCGACTCAAGGAAGTCTCTATAACCGTGGAAACATGTCTGCACCGTTGAAACTGTAACTCAATGAGTCCAGGCAGCGGCGGAACATGTCTCTGCCGGACCGTGGGGCGGGTCACATGACCGCACCCTTTAAACCCAATAAAGCTTGTGATTACATCGTTTTACAACATACACATGGCTGCAACAGCAGGACTTACAAGCATTACTACATTGATTCATAGGTCAAAGCATTTGATAGTAAGAGTCCAACACCGCAAAGAGCGACCATGTCATTTTGCTGATGCTGCCTTTGGCGGTATGCAGTTGTGATGTCACGCGGGAGACGCACCAGTTATTGTTGTAGTATCATTCATTCATTCATTCATTCATTCATTCATTCATTCATTCATTCATTCATTCATTCATTCATTCATTCATTCATTCATTCATTCATTCATTCATTCATTCATTCATTCATTCATTCATTCATTCATTCATTCATTCATTCATTCATTCATTCATTCAGCTCGGTACCAAGTGCCGATTTCACCTGATGTTTCCATTGCTGTTAATAAATACCAACTCAGAGCACGTCGATGTACGAGCCTTTTTGCAAGAGTAACGCGACAAAACCGACATGAAGTCTAACAAACCATGAGAACAAATAAAAACATTAGGCTACCTGGCCCCTAATAATAACGTTAGGTGGTCGGGCTACTCTGTAACAACCACATCAACAGTTTACAACTAACTCACATGTTGTTTTCAGTGTCAGTGATTGTGAGAAATTGTACCTGTAAATCTGGTTCCCTGACCGTGGTGCCAGTTCTGGTGGGCTTGACTCACTGCTAACAATGTCAGGTTCATCTCCAGGAGGATATGTATCCAGCTTTTTTAGTTTAGTCTTTTCCTGCGCTCATTATTACTTATTACCCTGTTGCACCGTGGGTCCGAGAGGACTGAAATTTCATGTATGCTGCACGTCGAGCATGTATAGCATATCTGACAATAAAGTTGACTTGATACTTGATACTTTTTTTCTTTTCTTTGTTTTGTTGCTCCACTTTTATGCTTGTATGAACTGTCACTCATGATTTAATTAATCCCTGACCCACCTACCCTGCACCACATAGACTCTGTTGACTAGTGACTGATGATGACGGTGTAGACGGCTGTTGATGACAATTTTACCCAAAATACATTTGGAGATCTTACCGGCATTCCACTTGTAAATTTACACATTGTAAAGTTAACTGTGAGAGTGAACATGAAGCCAGCCATGCAGAACAACGTTTAATTCACTGTGTAAAAACCTACATGACCAAAGTCAGTCTTAAATTTTTTTGACCAACCATGACTCATTCTGGCTGTGAGAAACCTATATATAACCTCATACGTAACACGTGTACTTGTCGCAGAAGTCGTCGTAACCAGTATTGCGCAAGGTGCGACTGATGCTTGAGGAGAGGACTGTTTCTTTGTCTTTCGCCAGGCCCTCATGGGCGCTTCTTCGTTTTGCTCGTCTCCGTGATGGACCGGCGACCTGTATCCGTAGCCCACTTCTCACCCGTTGACAGCAGAGATTGGTTCCCGCCCCCAGTGACCCTGAACACGAGAGACGATCGGTCACGGATTAATTACATTTTATGTACAGGCAGCGGAGCTTTGTTTCAGAGCGTGGGAGGCAGGCCGACCTCTCTGAACTCACCCTGTAACACCGATGACCGCGAGTCACTTTCTTAGACTGGATATGATTGCGTTTGCTCGTATGACTGCTAGCTGAATCGCCGACATTCGATACATAAGGGCGACGTTGTTTCACAGAGCTGGGGAGGAATGCAGGCTTTTAATAACTTCTGGCAGATTAAACCTTTTTAATTTCTTGCATTCTTAGATTAATCCATAAAAGCAGATGGCCTGTGAAGAGGCATTGTGTGTGCAATGCGGAAAAGCAATATCATTCATATTATGTATAATTGGTTCCCCAAGGGCATTGCATGATGTGAAAAAGACGACGTGTAAAGTAGCACTGAGCCAGAGAAACGTTGCAACTAATCTGAAATGCATTTTTCCTCTCAAAAAAGCAAAGGATTCTTCTGTCTTTAGTATATTTTTAACTTACACTTGGAAAGATGTCCCACAGCAGGATCTGAGTGGGACTGGGACACGGGAAGTAGGAGGTGTGCATTGGCGTGCTCGTTAAAGTCTGTAACCCAAACTGCTGTTGAATGAGAAAACGGTTTTTAATTTGTGTGATGAGAGCGCCAGACCGGTATGTCTGCAAGCTTGACATTCTTAATCTTGTTTATCTCCATGTAGAAATCGGTCTTTATCTGTTAGAGCAGAGCAAAATAACTTTTAATCGTTATGAAAGATCGGTTTCAGTTGTCTTAGAACGGAACGTTTGATTATTTTTAGGAACTGTTATTGAGCCGTCTGGAAAGAGTCAGTCGACGTCTCCTTGCTCCTACTGACTGTAAACGCATCAACGACTCAATGGTCACTGCGGTAAAAACTACTGTGGCCAGCAGGGGGTGCTAAAAACCTGAAGACTGAAAAGCTGTTCCGGATTGCTTTAAGGTTAACGTGGTGAGTTTATTGGCCATCCCTGAGATCTTTTTCCAGTCCTTACACGAGTCAGTGACCTTTTGTGGTTTGTGTGTGTTGTAATCTGAGCTGCTGTGTTTTGTGGAGCAGCCTGGATGGATTTGAGCTGGGTCTCAACCAGCAGGACCCAAGAACCAAAACAAGCTGAGGCTTTTGTTGAGGCGCTGGAAAGTTAATTTTTGCATCTTTTTGTGCCTCCACTGGGATCTAGACTTAAATTCGACAAATGAAATAGGGCTGAACGATTTTGGAAAATAATCTAATTGCGATTTTTTTCCTCAAAATTGCGATTGCGATTTAATATGCGATTATTTTTAAGGTCCTCTTCTCATGTATTTTTCACTGTCATAATAAACAATATCAGATTTTATTTAAAGTGCAGATTACAACAATAAAGCAAACAATCTGTGGCTTTACCTCTTCAACATCTAACTTTTCATGTTTCATGAAACATGTGTAACATTTATGTAAACATGTGGACTGCACTTCTTAAACACTGTCTGAGATTGACAGGACAGTGTATAAATAAATAGATAAAATATACAGATATAAAAAAAAAATAAAGCTTCTGATCTCCAGTCAGTAACATCACACAGGAAATAAAGAACAAATATCTGCTCTAACCAATTGGACATTTTCAAAAAAAAAAACTTTTTGAACACTATAGAAATATTATATTTACTCAGTAACAGCAGCACACAACATACTGAATGGCAAATGAGTATGGCACGGTTAGCCAAAAGATTCTCTGTATAGATCTCAGGAGCTCACATTTTTTGCAAGGAAAAGGGGGGGGAGCTCGAGTTGTCTCGCACGGCGGGCGGGGTGTTTGTGACTGTGCACTGTGCCCGACAGAGAGAGAGAAGCGCGGTTCGCGAGGCGGACAGCAGGCAAGTAATGACTTCAAACCCAGCGGTTTAAGTGCGCTTGAGTCTCTAATTCACCAGAAAAAGTAGCTAGATTTGTCACTAGTCGCTTTCTACAAATTAAGTCGCTAAAGGGGACTGGAAAGTCGCTAAGTTGGCAACACTGCTTGCCCTGTTTGCTCTGCTCAGCTCGGCAGGGCTCACTCGCAAGTCACGTGACGTCGCCAGATCACGTGACAGTAATATCGCGGCCTTTGCGGTTAGAAAATCTCGTTTTATGATATCGCGAGATTATCGCAAATGCAATTAATCGTTCAGCCCTAAAATGAAATCTATTAAAGAGCTGCTCTTCCCTGGACGCCAGCGCAGGAACCTGGACCACCACCCTGGTCAGAGCGGTTCTACCCAGAAGATATGCTTCATTTAAAATCTGTTCATCTAACACATTTCCACTACTACAAAATAATCAAGATCAGTCGATCAGAAATAAAACTTTGGTTGCACAGGTTCAGTTCTTCCATGTTCTGATTGGAGCTCTCCGACCCTCCCCTGCAGAAATGCATCATGGGAAATGCTCTGAAGCTCCGATCATTTAAATTCTGCTCAGGTTACACATTTCTAAGATTTTTAAATTTACTTGTACATCAGAGTGTTCTATCATGTGTTTTTATTTGTATATTTCAAACCTCGCAGTGATGTCTAAAAATATAATCTCTTGACCACATCAGCCCAGCACGTCCTTCTCCTGAATCATCCATCACAGAGATCAGACCAGGACCAGAGTCTGGCTGTTCTGGGTCGGGTTCAGTGATGTCGCCCTGTTGGCGATCTTTCTCGCTTGAGCGGTCGTGATGCCGGCTGGGCGATATGACCTCAGTTCAATTGTGAACATTTTATCTCAATTATGACTAATTATCAACTATTTTACTTTTGTTATGTTCATTTTTTCTTCTTTTTTTTTTGCCCACATGCATCAAAGACAAGATTTTTTCTGCAAACATGTTCAAATATTAATGGAGGGATATTTTTCTAATTAAAGAGCACATATTTTAGTGAAGAGAAACACACACAGATTAACAATTTACTGTAAATCACATATTTCAAACAAATTAAATAAATGACACGAGCGAGAATACGTCACTTACCGGTTCTGAATGTCGGTTTTGATTGATTTTTGAATTAATTGCTCATCCCCAGAGTGAGTCGCTGCCCTCCATTAATGTTAACCACTTGCAGGAAATAGGTCTAATAAAATAGAAAAAAAAAAAAACCTAACTGCTGGTCTGTGTGGATGGCCTCTTCCCCCCCCAAACATAAACTGCACGTTTTTATTGCTTGAAAACATAAGGATCCGAAAAAACATAAAAAGGCTTTTATTGTCACATGTACAGTTTTAAAAACAAGCAGTGAAACCTCCTCGCTTGGACGGCACGCTGGGGACGTGCACACATTACAAACAACGCTTAAGGAGGCGGGGTTTAAAGAGTGATAACAATAAAGATAAAAGATGTACAGATGCAATAAAAGAGACGGCAGAATATAAACAGATGCAGCACAAATACACACAAGTGTCGTTTCATCAGCAAATGTCACAGTTTCAACTGTGACGAGAGCAAAGGTGACATCTATGGGGGTCTTTTTCGGTTTTTTTTGGGGCGGCAGCAGCAGTTCGTAGCAGTGACGCTGGGCTGTACTCGATATTTGAGCTGTGAAACTGCTTTTACCAGCGAAGCCGCTGGAAACTGTTCTCACAGATGCGTCCGCTGGGTTTCTGTGGCGACACGTGAACGGTTTGACAACCAAAAAAATGCAACCGCCACGACAGGTGGGAAGCACCGGATGAATGACGGGCAAGTTTTTGTTGTGCTTAAATGTGGTTCTGAGAACAACAAATGGGGATTACTTTAAGGCTGACTCATGTGGTTCAGAGATTTAATTTTTTTTATTTATTTCTTTATTTTTTTTTAGCCTCGGAGCCAAAAAGGCTGAGAGCCTTGAGATTTCAGAAGGGCACAGATGCTTAGGAGACTCATGCTGAAATCCTCAGGTTAAGGAATATGGTCTTGTGATTAATTAAAGAGCTCCACCGGGCTGAAGGCATGCAGCGGTTTTGGAGCCAGGAACCGGTCCCCGACTCCCCCCCCCCCCCCCCCCCCCCCCCCTCTCCCGTCTCACAGCAGGACTCATCCAGGATGCCTGGAAAATGAGCAGAATAACAGAAAACCCCACAAATAAAGCCAGCACACTGTTTGTCACCAGGAAGGAATAAGGAGCTCTTATTAAGACGCGGCAAATCTAAATAAATGATTCAAACGTCTGCAGGAAGTCTAACTCTGACTGTGTGCTCTGCATAAAAAACATCTCTGCTACCAGACAGCGTTGGCTTTCAGGTACCGTGACTGCATCCTGCTTCCTCCTCCTCAAGTCATGTGGGGAAGATTTCTCCAGCTTACATTTAAAAAACGTCTGTAGTTAGATCCTTTTGATAATACGATGATAAATGTGTAACTCTCCATATACGCTTTCCAGAGCTGGAAATGCAACCGACCACATGCTTCTTCTACACATGAATATAATGGAGCTTCTTCCGATTGAAGCCTAAATAGGTAATTGCTTCGTTATGGGTCGACTGGACTTTAATGCTTTTGTTGTTATATTCCAGCACGATTTCAAACGCAAGTGTTTATTTTGGTCACCTTTAATGTTTCATGTGTAATGCATTCTCATTCCACGCTTGTGAGGTTCGATCCCTACATGTTCCCATGTGGTCGGTTTGTTGCTTCCAGCAACGCCTCAGGGCGGCACGTTTTCACTGCAAAATCAGCGACAGTCTCTCCCTGATGCTCCCACTCCCCCCCGCACGCCGCTGCAGATGTCCGGGTCAGCGGGTCCGGGGGATAGTTCCCTCTGCGTTAGGGCTGTAGCGATACACTAATCTCGCGATACGATACAATATACGATATTCGGCTAACAATGCGATATATATCGATATTCATCTTACAATACATTTACATCATTTTCCAAAATATTTTAAAGGGACAAAGTGATTTTGGTGACATCTTGTTCTTGTGAGTGTTCCTGAAAGTGTCAATTACACATTACAGTGGTACCTCTACCTATGAACGCTACATACGAAATTTTTAGGTTACGAAACCCCTCAAAGGGAAAATATTGCCTGTAGTTATGAAAGAAATTTCAGGATACGAAAGGCAAAATTACAGTCCGAGCTGCTACTCGCAGCTCCCAGAGTTTACCAAACGTAAACATAGCTGTCAGCTCTGTATCTTGGTTTGAAAGCGGTGCGTCCGAGCTGCTTTGCCATTGGCTATTGCTTGGCATCTTCCTGGCATCCCATTGGCTAGGAGGGCCCCTTGTCTGTATGAACGTAACCCAGCAACCTAGATAAACGAACAATTTTTACCTCCACCAAGGAGGTTATGTTTTTGCCGGCGGTTATCTGTCTGTGTTCAAGATAACTCAAAAAGTTATGGATGGATTTTGATGAAATTTTCAGGAGTTGGCGGAAATGTGAGAAAGAAGAACTGATTTCATTTTGGGAGTGATTTAAAAGAAATCCTGGATCACACAAATTTTCAATAATTGTTGGGCTTGGTGGAGGTCTGCGTCCTCCGAGTACTTTTCTAGTTCTAACATGTATTTCTTACAGGTTTTCATGTCATTTCATGTATTATTTATAAAATTAAAATTCTGTTTGAATTTTCGGGGGCTTGGAACGGAGGGGGACTAACCCTACTTACGACAGTTTCAGGTTACGAAACTACTTTCAGAATCGATTCATTTTGTAAGTAGAGATATCACTGTACGTGGCTGACAAGCAGCTTGCAAATGCTGGACAAAATGAATAAAAGATTTGAGAAAAATAGTTTCATTTATTTAAACAGTGCAAATTGTTGCTTGCAAGCTTTTAAAGGTGGGACACGGGGGTTTTGAAAGAAGCTTAGAATATCGAAACCCGCGGCTGAAAAATCGATACTCTCTGGGGAAATAAAATATCGTTATATATTGCAGATTCGATAAAATCGCTCAGCTCTACTCTGCGTCCTCTTCGGAAATGGTGGTCCAAGAAAGGTTTGTTAAACTCTGTTAAACTGCTGAATCTGTCCACCTGCTCCCCTGGATTGCGACTCGTTGCGATCCTGTGGTGCGCCTGAGGGCATCCCACACTCCCGTTTGCCGTTTCCGTTCACGTGCTGACGCACAATGAGAAACACGTTCCAGTTCGATGGCGAGACTCTAATAAAACCAACGAGACTTTCCAAATTCAGGACTTTTGGAAGTGTTTATTCTGCACAGGATCAGCATCACATCGCTGGCAAACCACGGCGTACTGCAATCAGCGCTTCTGAGTAATTTATTCATTCTGCTACAGCCTTGATATGGAAACTTGGACCGAACTCAGGACGGATTAACCTTGCAGTTTAATGCAAATGGTGTCATTTACCCATTTTAAATGAACCAGTTATGCGAGGGAATTAAGTGCAAAGCAATTATGGCAGATTGTGAAAGTTACTGTATGGAGACAAACACATGCCGAGCGATGATACTTCTCGCAACAAACAGCTTTAATCTCCTGATGGTGCAGTGTTTGAAGTCAGTCAACATCTTTTTTTCCTTTCTTTTTTTTTTTTCCAAATGTGTTCCTAGGGTTTTGCTTTGTTTGGCTATTCCTCGTCCAAGGGGATCTGTGCCATATGTCTGTTTCTTAGTACGATTACACAATAAGCGCCGAGCAGAATCTCTACAAAACTCAAAAGTGGACAGGTGCAGCATGGGAAACGTTCAAAACCATGAGACGCATGATGGCAGCACACGGGGGAGGAAGAGCCCCGGCAGAGATGTGAACTCCAAGACCGCCTTGGAGTCGGGTTCTGTTTTCCTTGGCTTCGGGTTTCGGTTCCGGTCCACAAGGGCAGATCGCGTGCAGATGGAGCGTGTGCTGGCACGTGCATTTAAATCTTTTCAATATGGAAACTCAGAGGCAGAGACGACGGCGTCGGAGCTGCAGTTCCATCCTGATCTCCTTCCAAAAACTCTGTGGATGTGGCCTTTCGTCCTTAGTAGGGCTGTAGCGATACACTAATCTTGCGATATGATACCCGATACTCGGCTCACGATATGGTAAAACCAATATTCGTCTTAAGATACATTTACATCATTTTCAGAAAGATTTTAATGGGACAAAGTGATTTTGGTTACATCTTGTGTTCCAATGACTTTTTTTAAATTAATTGAACTGAAAGGTAGGTGACCGCAGACAGTGCTGCAGAGAGGAGAGAAAGGAGGCCTCTGATTGGTCAATTCTACATCCACGTAGAAAGGAGCCCGTCATCGAAGAAATGACGAAGTACCCACATCTGTACGATTCTGGTTCTCCACACTACAAAGACAGCACATTTTCTAGTAATTCATGGAGGGAGATTGCGATGAATGTGGGTCTGGATACGGCTGAGACGGTGAGGAAGTGGAAAAACACAAGAGATAAGTTAAGTAAGTTTAGCTAGTTCGTGATTGTCCCTCTTGTGTTGTGGCGTGGAATAACATAGTGCAGACCCGCTTCAAAATTGAGCATAAATCAAAAGTAACTGCGGCATACCGCAGTTACAGCCACCCGATAAATGAGGACGATTGTGCCGGGACGAGCACCCAACATGAAAAAGCTGAGGCACATCAAACCGTGGAGCTCAATGATCCGCCGTGGTGTCCCCCAAAGAGGGAAGAGCCTGAAGAAATTGCTTTTTATATCTGATAAAGTCAAGACAGTTAAACTAGAAAAAGCAAAGATGAAAAAAAAATAGATAAAAGTATAAAACAGTTATTCTTGTAGTTTCTTTAACTTTTCCTTCATTTCAGACAGTTTTTTTCTTTTCCCTCCCTTGTTTCTAAAACACATCAGTTCTCTTTCAGGGCTGCAGTCATTCTTTGTCATTTTGCCTCCATACCTTTAAAAGATGCCATCACCTCTGTAGGAAGGATGTCTTGAAGGCGGCATGTAGGGCTATGAAAAAAAATTGATTTGGCAATATATCAAGATTTTCGGCCGCACAATATAATATCAATTTAAAATTTAAAATGTAAGATTTAAAATAAATTTAAATGTGCAAAAACACTTATAAACAATAAATAGGTTGTTTTGAAGCAAATATTTTTGACTTAATTTGTCCTCTGATCAGTGTCATCTGATGAACATATACACCAACTTGATTTTTCATCTTTACTTTTAATTTTAATATTAACTGGGTAGAATGTTGCAATATATCATAATATTGCAATATTGTGATAATATCGTGACCTAAGTATCATGATACATATCGTATTGCGAGGTCCTTGCCAATACTCACCCCTAGCGGTACGTGTGGGCGTCAAAGTTCCGTGCGCTCGTCTGCGCTAATGCTGCCAACACAGAAGTGGTCCTTGGTGGTCTGGTCTGGCTCAGGACTCTGGTTTAGCTCCAGACCAGCACAGAGACCAGCCGCTCACAACGCTTCTGATTAGGGCTGTAGCGATACACTAATCTTGCGATATGATATGCGATATTCGGCTCATAATACTATATTTATCGATATTCATCTTAAGATACATTTGTATCATTTTCTGAAAGATTTTAAAGGGACAAAGTGATTTTGGTGACAGGTGCAACATTTAAGCCACTTTAAAATTACACCCATCTGAGCAGATTAGCTGGAGGACTTGATGGCTCTTCCTCCAAATGCAGGAAGACCATCCCTGCAGTACACAGGGGTTTTGAAAGGAGCTTAGAATATCGATGCCTGCAGCTGAAAAATCGATACTCTCTGGGGAAATAAAATATCGATATATATCGCAGAATCGATAAAATTGCTCAGCTCTACTTCTAATGATCCAGAAACAGATGACGACACCCGCAAATATGACTAAAGGGAAGGTCAGCCTTTCACAGTGAGGTGTTGAGAGACGTTTGCGTTCATGTGACATATTTTAGTCCTCGACAGATGTTTCTCACAGCTGAGTTTGGCCAACGCCGGTTCTCGCTGCAGTGACTTTGACGTGGAGATGCGTAATATCATGGATCATGATTTGTTGCCTCGGAGGCTGAAGCTGAAACGTTCGGTCCTCAGAAATAGAGGAACAACCTACCGCAGATGGGCTGATTGATCAGCCGGTGATCAGAGCTTTTTAGCTCCACTGAGACGATGAGACACTGCTGCAGTCACAGAAATATGCTTTGCGGTCCGATCGGGCACATCTGTTTACAGATGTTACAAACCTAACAAAAGCTCAGAGGCTAAAAATGAAGCTAACCGAGCCTGCAGCCTGGTTCTCGTTCACTGGCATCACCACGCGGTGTAAACACTTTGCTGGGCGCCCTGGTGGATTAACTGTTGCCAGAATGCATTTAGAAAGCCGCTGACATATTTTTAATTGGTACTGTCCAAAGCAGTGGAAGCCACGGCCGCAGGGTTAGGGTTAGGGGTCCTGGGGTCACCTTGACCGGACAGAAGAGGAATCAAGGGAAAATCAGACCAAGAGGACGTCCGTAAACACCTCTGATCTTGCCTTAAATTTCATCATTACATTCCTGACGTATAATCAAGGAGGAAGCTACTCCGCTGCGCCGGGACACTCAGACGCTCATTACAGGGAGCTTCACCTGAGCAGGTGATTCTGAAACGGCTCCGTTTCTGATCCCCCCCCCCGAGGCTCGTGTCCATGACAGCTTCACTGTTTACACTGTTCTGCAAGTTTGACAAGCCGCGAGGTGCACAGATGCAATGCTAATGCGGGGCTCCTCCGGAATATAAACTCCTGCGCTTTGACCGGTTTTCCGTGTGTACGACGTGCATTTGCATTGAATGCATCTTCCGTTTTGACGGCCCGGTGGAACAGGTTAACACGCTCTCTCCGCGCCCCGCACGAGCTCCTTCACGCGCTCACGATGCCTCCCGCCGCCCGAAAACATGCTGTTAAAGTTAATTGGCGACTCTAAAGAATAAGTTGGTCCGACAGATGGACGGAGTGACCGTGAGTCTCTGCAGCAGACCGAGTTCAAAGTGTGTTCAGAGTTTAAATATCAGGGTGCTGCAGCAGGAATCGACTGCTTTATCCATTATATAGTGACATATTATTAGTATTAATAAGTTATATTGTATATTAGGGCTGTAGCGATACACTAATCTCATATATCAATATTCATCTTAAGATACATTTACATCATTTTCTGAAAGATTTTAAAGGGACAAAGTGATTTTGGTGACATCTTGTGAGTGTTCCAATGACTTTGTTTGAATGAATTGAACTGAAAGCATCAATTACACATTATATGGCTGACAGGCAGCTTGCAAATGCTGGACAAAATGAAAAAAGATTGTGTTGAGAAAAATAGTTTCATTTATTTAAAAAGTGATCATTGTTGCTTGCAAGCTTTTAAAGGTGGGACACGGGGGTTTTGTTAGAGGCTTAGAATATTGATACCCGTGGCTGAAAAATCGATACTCTCTGGGGAAATAAAATATCGTTATATTTTGCAGAATCGATTAAAATCGCTCAGCTCTACTCTACTTTACAGCTCACCTGCATCACAGATCACATGACCAGTGTCATGACCAATCACTGCTGTTTAGAAGTAATAGAAAGAAGAAAGGAGGAGGGGAATATTATATAGTTTTGGACCGAATTACTGAATTGAAGAAAGAGTTAATAAGCGAAACCGTGCTGCAGCTGTTGGAAGTATAGCAGGGAGAAAAATATATTTGAAATATATTTGTTTGTGCCACAGTAAGACAACCAGGCTTCACACTCGCTGAGTATTTAAAAATGATTTTAGACACCCGTGAACAGAAAAAGAAACCACATGTCCTCGCTCTTTTTAATTTTTCTTTTCATCTGCGTGGGATGCTGATTTTAAACTAATCTGCAAAAAAAAAAAAGGGGAGCCAGGACACTGTTGTGTAAAAGAAGAGCAATTTCAACTATAATTTTTAATTCTGCTTCAGCAGATTCTCCCAAAAACAATGGCACTTGGCAGATAATGACGGCTTAAACATATTCTCACCCGGGACCCCGTAATGAAATGATTTGAGGGGGTTATGCAGCGAGCTCAGTAACTGTTTTGTTTCTGATTATGCTAATACCCGGCATATGGAGCAGTCAGTTTGTTTCTGTCGTGGTTTTTTTTTTTTCTCCCAGTTTGGCTGACGTTGGGAGCAAAACAGTGACGGCGCCTCCGTTCATGCCGGCGATGGAAGGGTCCCTGCTTCACTACGGCTCCAAAGAAGCGTGGCATTCGGATTGTTTTGGTTACTTGAACTTCGAGGAGGATTTGGCATGCACGCTCACTCAGTGAATAAAAATGATGTGAAGCGAGTGTGAGAGCAAGCTGAGGCAGGAGCGCCCTGTGATCTGGGATGACTTGCTGATCACAGTTTTAATGCCGCGTCGATGTCGCTCCTGGTCGGGAGGGTTAGGGTTAACCCTGAGGGTAGGGTTAGGGTAAACCCTACCCTCAGCCTGAACCACAGAGGAGCTCGGGATGTGCGTCATGTCTGCAGCTATTCATTTATCTTGTTTTATTTTGAGGTAGAAGAATAAGATTAGAGCTGGTTTGGATTCGTTCCTCTACCAAGACACGATGAAGGCTCTAAATCGAAATCCCTCCTTCCTGCTGCAGTCCAAATCCAGTCCAATTCCATGTCATTCATGCATGCTGTAACCTTATAGAGCAAAAAAACTTTGATGGTAATTGTCTGGATGCCTTGAAAGCGCGAGGTCGGTGTGGGTTTCATCCAGCCGAGCTCTGTGCATGATTGCTAGTTTCATTTCAGTCCTTTCTGTCAACGCTAAATGTTTTAATTTATTTTTTGTCTTCTGAGGATTGTACAGAGCTGCAACTTGTTGCCGTCGCTGCTTTGACGAACCTGATTTATTTCGGCCCCTACTAGGGATGTGAAAAAAAAAAATCGATTTGGCAATATTTTGATTTTCGGCCACCCAATATAATATCAAATCAAATCAAACTTTATTTATAAAGCAGTTTTCATGCCCTCAGGCATCACTAAGTGCTTTACATAATAATAAAAAACATTGCACATTAAAACTAAATAAAAGCCATCACACAGCCCAATATGCTATACAACAATTAAAAAAAAACACACACAAACAAAGCAGTCCTCCAAATACCCCCACAAAAATAACACAACCCCCTTGATTCTGTCTCTAATATAAAAATGATTCTAATGAACAAAAATAAATAAATAAATATCAAAATATCTATAATAATATATAATAGCGATTTTTCAGCTCCTTATATCGATATCGTCAGTATGTTGTTATGGTTATTTAAATGTGCAAAAACACTCATAATCAATAAATAGGTTGTTTTGAAGCAAATAGTTTTGACTCAATTTGTCCTCCCAATGATCAATATCATCTGAACATACACAGCAACTTCATTTTTCATCTCTACTTTTAATTTTGATATTAACTGGGTAGAATATCGCAATATATCGTGATATCGGTATAATATCTTATCGTGACCCAAGTAGCACGATTGCATATCGTATTGCAAGATCCTTGCCAATACTCACTCCTACTGCCGATCTGCATCTTCCTGTTTTGGTACTTTTAATTTTGATATTAACTGGGTAGAATATCGCAATATATCGTGATATCACGATAATATCGTATCGTGACCCGAGTATCATGGTACATATCATATTGGGATATGCAACCCTAAATCTTGCCAATACTCACCCCTAGTTCCTAGAATGTGGCAGCGGTCAGCGGAGGAGGACCTCGCCTCTCCTAATTCCGACAATCCTCGGAAAGGAAGGCGAAAAGAAAGATGGAGAGATCACATCAGAGTGAGGCCAGGTCGCATAGATCAACTCAGAGCTGCAGAAAGGCTCCGACTCCGAGCAGGCAGAGCGAATTCACAGAGGGCCTTAAAAGCCGTGTAGCCTGTCAGGGTGTATTTATAGGAGGTCCTCCAGGCGCCCATGTCCCGATTCTAGGAAAACACAATTTAATATTTATAGTGCGAACACAATAATGTGGCGATCGGTCTTCACGGGCTGGTACGTGCGGGCAGTTTGCCCGTAATTTAACAGCAGAAATCCAAACTCCTAATGAAATATCCGCCGCCGCAACGTTTAATTAGTCTGGACTCAAATAACATCTGCAGTTTGATCCCGGAGTATCGACTCACAGGAAGATGCCAACCTAAAGTACAATTATCACCCATTTATGGCGTCCGTCTCGGCGGAAGTTGTTGCAGTGACAAGATAGCGGAAATAATAGGTGTCGAGACTGAAGTCAATAATATGCTCGCTGTTATTACTCCAAGACGCCTGATTAAATTTGAAGTGATCTTAGCATTGCAAATGATGAAATGATACTTTTTTTTTTTTTTGGTGACCATTCTCAGAAATTGTGTTTTTTTTGCAGCTTACCTTCCCAGCCGCTGTTAGGAAACAGTCTCTGCGCCTGCAGGTTCGTGTTTAGCATAACGGGCGCCGTAGCGTGCTGCCCCGGCGTTTCGCCTCCGTCAGCCTTATTAATCAGAAGTCACATCACTTCCATTAGATTTCTGGGGTAAAGAGGGGGGAATGTAGGGAAGAGGAGCAACCGGGCAGGGAGAGAATGGCCGGCGCTGATAAGCCGTTTGCGAGGAGTGCGCCCGCCCGCCGCAGTGCATGAGAATGATGAATCAGGGATAACAGTCACCCTGCAGTGGATATTGTCGTCACGGGAGCGTTTCCTTCAGAAGCAGCATTTACCCGTCGCAGCGTCCGCACCTGGAGATGCGACGGTGCTTTTTCATCCAGAGTGCAGCCGCGGAGGTTTGGGGGCGTTCGTTCGGAGCAGCAGCTCTGTGGGATGAATTCACCTTCACTGATTTGTGCAGATTGTGTTAAATAGGCCAGGTAATAATTTTTGGCAGGAGTAACGAGGTCGCTCCCCCTTCTGCATTCGTTCAAGTTTATTTTTTACTGAGCAGCTTCTTCGCTGCAGCTATATGGGCTGGTGGGTAATATATATTTCAGCGTGGTAAAAGCACAAACGAGAAGTATCATGGCAATGTCAAAATCCCTCAGTGCTGAGTGGTCCCCCTAATGGCTGTTTTTAAACCGTACAAAACACAAAATACACAAATATTAACGCAGGAGGGAAGAGATGAGGCTTGTTTTGTGGGGTTGTTGCAGGTATGACATGTTTTATTTGAAAACATTTAAGTTTTGAACATACCTAAGACGTGTTCATTTAAGTTGTCCAAGCATATCTTATATTTTAGTGTCTGGAAGGGAAAAAGAGAACCGGCCCAGCATATTTGCATCATAAATAAAAGCACCCCACTAGGGGTGTGAAAAAAATAGATTTGGCGATATATCGCGATTTTTGGCCACCCAATATATCGATTTTTCAGCACCTGATATCGATTTTCTTTTTTTTAAGAAAAATTCATGTATTAGACCAGTGGTTCTCAAACTTTTAATGCTGCGTACCACCTGTGAAACTATTGAGCTCTCCGAGTACCACCATGATGAGCAATTTTAAAATATAGCCATATATGCCTTCTCAATTAGCTTTAAGCACACAGGAGAGATGTTTATTCCTTATTGTGGTTTTTTATTGTTACCTTAATTTCATTTGAATTTATAAATACAACTGAAACGTATTTATAATGCATTGTCATGCTTTGACAAGTCATGATGCGTACCACCAGAGAGCGCTCGCGTACCACCAGTGGTACTCGTACCACAGTTTGTGCACCACTGTATGAGACGCATTGTGAATACTTAAATGTACAAAAACACTAATAATAAACAATAAATAGGTTGTTTTGAAGCAAATAGTTTTGACTTAATTTGTCCTCTGAATGATCAATATCATCTGATGAACAGATACAACAACTTGATTTTTCATCTCTACTTTTAATTTTGATATTAATGGGTAAAATATCGCAATATATTGTGATATAGTGATATCATATTGTGATCCAAGTATCGCGAGGTCCTTGCCAATACTCACCCCTAATGCCTAAGAAGAGGCATTAGGGGTGCCCTCAGAGTCCCTCTGTCCAAGCCCATTGTTGACTGGTCCAAATCGTCGTCATCTCAGCCGCCGGTCATCGCCGTCCATCCGGGCGTCAGAACTTGGCGGCAGAGCGGTCCAAACCTCAGACTGTGAGATCCCAGAGCTCCGAGCTGGCATCCGATGACAGGGAAGCTTAAGTCTTATTAGGGTGGGTATTACATCCGAACGCAGACACGCCACTTATTAAGACAACACTATCTGGGGAACAAAACCGGAGATTAGCCCGCCAGCCCATTCTACAGGGTGTCACAGAGGTCTTCTGGGCGCCCTCGTAATCTGGAAACAATCACCTATTGTTGCGTCGCCGGCGTGGAGTCGAAAAAAAGATTATTTTCTTTTGTGTTTGGGGCATTTTCTTTTTTTTTTTTTTCTGTTCCGACTCTACGAACCGCCCGCAGAGGTAATATAGCAGTCAATTTACCTACTACAAGGTCCCATAAGAGTTTAGCGGAGCAGCCCTTTCAATCCAGGTGCATACAGTGCAGAAACAAAGGTGTTCTGCCCTGCTTTCTAAGTCTTTACCAAACCTAACGGAGCAAACCTAACAGAATTCCCTGGCAATTCAATTTCGTGTGGCGTAGCAGCCAACACATCACTTGCTGTTTTGATTTCTTGCCTCCCTGCCTCTCGACACAGCTGAAGGCCCGTCTTCCAGCGTGGGTAATGAGTGCTGAATGCATTAACCTTGTTTTCATTTACTCCCCGCGGATGCAGCACGAGGCCGGTGACTGGGAAGTCCTTCTCCTTCTTTTTTTTTTTTTGGCGGCACGCTTTGTCGGCGGCGCTTTCCACGAGATCTCAGGGATCTTTTCGTGACCTGGCCCGCCTCGTGCGGGGGGGGGGGGGGGGGGTTCTCCCGGAGGTGACTAGAGGCTCTGGAGTTCCTTGGGTCCCCCCCCTCCCGATCCATGCCTCGGGCCGCCACGCAGGCCCGCCTAAAGGCCTCACGAGTAGGGCTGTAGCAATACACAACATCGCGGCAGCCAACCCTCCCGGACCGTATCGGTTAACGGTTATTAATCGTTAAAGGGCGTCGGTTAACGGTCATTAAAAAAATCCAAAATGTGCATCCCTTTATATATATATTGGGTGACTTTTATATATATATATATATATATATATATATATATATATATATATATATATATATATATATATATATATATATTATATATATATATATATATATATATATATGTATATATGTATATATATGTATATATATATCTATATGTATCTCTATTATATATATATGTATATATATATAGTATATCTCTCTCTCCTATCTATATGTCTCTCTTATATCTATATAGATCTCTCATATTCTCTCTATCTCTCTATCTATCTCTCTCTCTCTATATAGTCTCTATGTATATCTATATCTATCTCTCTCTCTTCTCTCTATATCTGTATATATCTCTCTGTCTCTCTCTCTCTCTCGTCTCTCTGTCTCTCTCTCTCTCTCATGTCTCTCTCTGTCTCTCTCTCTCTCTCATCATCTCTCTATCTATCTCTTCTATAGTGTCTCTCTCTATCTATCTCTGTCTATCTCTCTCATCTCTCTCTGTCTGTCATAGTCTCTCTGTCTCTCTCTGTCTCTCTCTCTCTTCTGTCTATATGTCTATGTCTATATCTGTCTATCTGTATATATCTCTGTCTATCTCTATCTATGTCTATATCTATCTATATATCTATATATATATATATCTATATATATCTATATATATGTATATGTATATGTATATATATATATATATATATATGTATGTATCTATGTGTATGTATGTATATGTCTATGTATATCTATATTCTCTGTATGTATCTCTATCTATTGTATGTGTATGTGTTCTCTCTATGTATGTATGTCTATGTATATATATGTATGTATGTGTTATATATGTATGTTGTATGTATGTATGTGTATGTATTCTATATATATGTATATATATATGTATGTATATATATATGTATGTATATATATCTTGTGAGTGTTCCAATGACTTTGTTTGAATTAATTGAACTGAAAGCATCAATTACACATTATATGGCTGACAGGCAGCTTGCAAATGCTGGACAAAATTAATAAAAGATTTGTTGATAAAAAATCGTTTAATTATATTTCAACAGTGCAAATTGTTGCTTGCAAGCTTTTAAAGGTGTCACACGGGAGTTTTGAAAGGAGCTTATCGAAAGAATATCGATACCCACGGCTGAAAAATCGATACTCTCCGGGGAAATAAAATATCGATATATTTCGCAGAATCGATTAAATCGCTCCGCACTAGGTACAACTGTTCTCTTGATATTGGTTAATACCATGGTTGTCTGTCACTGGCATGACACTTCTATGACTCATCAACTCACGAATCATCCAAACTTGACTTAGAATATCGATACCTGCGGCTGAAAAATCGATACTCGATAAAATATCGATATATATCGCAGAATCAATGAAATCGCTCAGGTCTACTCACGAGCTGCGGTTGCCAAATAAAACTCCAGATGCTTTGGAAAACCGAGTGGCCCCAAGTTGAAATGTGTCGGCCTGGATACGCTGCAGATTAGAGTTGACCCCCCCCCCCCCCCCCCAAAAAAAAAAAAAGATGAAGAAGATAACTGGGCTTCACCAGACTCTTGGAAGTTCATGTGAAAAGTTGCATCAGATTCAAGGATGTAGAGTTTAATCAGGTCGAAATATACTCACCCCCCCAATATCATTTCAAGCACTAATCTGGAAAAATAAAGCTAAACGAAACTTAGGTACGACAAATGTGCACGTCCTGCCGTCGAGGTAATTCAATCTGGAGTTTATCTACAGAGGTTAGAGCGGTGTCGTTACAAGAAGTCAGCCTTTTTGAGATAATTGACTTCATAAAATTTAATGGAGGGTATTACTGTTCATGCCTAAATAATTCCCCTGTTAAATCCCCACTGGGCTCGCCTTTACAGCCCCGGAGCCTTCATATCTTTCGCTCTTCTTATGTATTTGCATTATGATATTGAAATTCATATATCCGTGCTCTGCAGATAACGCTGCCGCACTGGCGGCGCCCCTCCCCCCTGGCGCCCCGAGCTGCCGTCCGTCCGGGGGCCCGGAGCACAGTTGGCACCCTCAAACCTGATCCTGCCTTTTAATGTGAGCAAGCTATTAATCAGCAGTTTTATTCTATGGCGGGAGGTTTATGAGAGACAGCGTTACTAGGGCCGTTGTTGGCCTGTGTTTTTTTTTTTTTTTTTTTTTTTTTTGGCCACTCGCTATGTAACAGCTGCTTCTGTCCTCTGGGGAAACTTTCAGAGCGATTTTGACCAATAAAAGCCACGGAGCCCGGCCTGCGACCCGCCACCCTCCATTACGACTGTGGGAGCAAGCCGGGCTTCATCTCTCCAGTTGAAAGAGGCTTTTTAATCTAAGGAGCGATTGTGATCTTTCCTTCCTCCACGGCTGCCACACTGGGAAGAAACCTCGACTTTGATTCAGAAATCTTCCAGGAATAAAACCAATGCTTAACTGTAATTTGATTAGCTCTTTGTCTCAAAGTGTCTGATTTCTCAGCAGGGAGGAAGGTTAAACCATTTCAGATTCAGCTTTTCATTTCGTTCTAATTAAAAAAGTTGCCAGTGAAGATAAATTGTCTTTTAGATGTTATGTCTTCCGAGATCTGCTGAAGCTTTCCGGCAGTAAACCAAAGATGATCAGGCGCCGGGCTGACCTCCTCGTGTCGCCTTGTGCGCATCTCACGGTTGGGAAGAGTTTGAAAGAGCGATGCTGAGCTGTACCGAAACCGGAAGATGCAGATCGGCAGTAGGAGTGAGTTTTGGCAAAGATCTTGCAATACGATATGCATCGTGCTACTTGGGTCACGATAAGATATTATAGCGATATCGCGATATATTGCGATATTCTACCCAGTTAATATCAAAATTAAAAGTAGAGATGAAAAATCAAGTTGCTGTATATGTTCATCAGATGATATTGATCATTCAGAGGACAAATTGAGTCAAAACTGTTTGCTTCAAAACAACCTATTTATTTTTTATTAATGTTTTTGTACATTTAAGTAACCATTACAATATACTGACAATATCAATATAAGGAGCTGAAAAATTGCTATTATTATATATTATTATAGATATTTTGATATTTATTTATTTTGTTAATTAGAATCATTTTTTATATTAGAAACAGAAACAAGGGGGTTGTGTTATGTTTGTGGGGGTATTTGGAGGACTGCTAATAAAACAACCCATTTATTTCTTATTATTAGTGTTTTTGCACATTTAAGTGAATGAATGAATTTTCCTAAAAAAAATCGATATTAGGTGCTAAAAAAAAATCAATATTATATTGGGTGGCCGAAAATCGCAATATATTGCCAAATCGATTTTTTTTCACACCCCTAGTTGTCAGTGAACGTGGCGTTAAAGTGACGAACGCTGTTGCAGCTGGAAGCAGAGAGGAATCACGCTGAGATTTCAGAAACTAATCCACTCTCTGATTGTGTTGTGTTTTCCAAAACTCTGTTTTTTTGTTTTTTTTTTGTGTGTGTGTTCTGTGAAATATCATTTCCTGCTCCGTCGCTGTGATTTTTGCACCTCGGGGGCCTCGGCAGCGTCTCCACCAGGGAATCGGGGGGGGATATAAATAAGCAGGAGAGGAATTTCATGTATCACGTTGGCCCATTAAACATAAGGAATGGCGTGCGGTGACTGAGGCATGTTAGCGGCGGAGCATTTGGCTTTGAATGTGCTTGTGTAAGGCCTTTCTGAGGCTGCAAATCTTTGTGCTCCAAAGGACACGATCGGTGCTTTTCCCTGAGCAGACAGAGTCCACAACGCAGAGTCACAGCTGCGCCGGAACGCTAAAAGCATTTGAAATCAAGTTTAATGTTCGCGTTTTAAGTGGCTGACCTAATGATGAATAACTGGAGCACTTGGGAGTTTGATGCCCAGCATTCTTCTTCATAACGTAAGAGCTCTGTAACTCAATTACATTTGCTCGCTTCGCATTTAAAACATCGAGATTATTTGAGTTTCGCTTCCAGACTAATGAAGTCTGCCTGCAAACAGGAGGGAGACAGCGATGCGATGCCGCTTGCATAATATTAAACAACTATTTCAGGTGCAGAGCGGCTCTGACTGGCTGCACTCGGGTCAGGGATGAACCGACTAAAGCTGACAGTCGGGATTTTTCCAAAACGTAGATGAGAGCAGCACATCCAGGTACTCCGTATTTGCATAATGGCTTTTTTTTTTTTTTTTTGGGTGAAAATGTTCCATCACATTCGACTGGTGGCAAATAAAACTATTGAGGTGTTTTGCTAAAATGAAGGTGCAAGAAAAGGATTTTATTGTTGCCTCACAGCCACTGGGAATATATTTGTGTGGCCAAACAGTTACACAATGCTGCTGCCAATCAGAGATGGATTTAGTGCCTGTAAAATATGGCTGTAGCGATACAATAATCTCACGATACAATACGATACACGGTATTCGGCTCACGATACAATATATATCGAATATTCATCTTACAATTCATTTACATCATTTTCTGAAAGATTTAAAAGGGACAAAGTGATTTTGGTGACATCTTGTGAGTGTTCCAATGACTTTGTTTGAATTTTTTTGAACTGAAAGCATCAATACACATTACAGTGATCCCTTATTTTTCGCGGTTAATGAGGACCGGAGCCCCCACCACGAAAATCAAAATCCGCGAACTGGAGCCGGAGCCCCCCGAGCCTAAATAATGTGTTTAAAATATGTTTAAAACCCACAAAAAAGTAGCGAGACACTGCAGCGAAACAAGACAAAGGCTCAACTGTGGTCTTTCTGTTACCTTCACAGCCTCTGGTCTCTGAACCGTAGTAAAGAAGCCGCTGGTATTGTGTGGTATTGTGGCTCGTAATTAGCGGCTAACACGCTAACAACAACAAAAGAAAAAGTCTGGTTTTCTCTGCTTGTAACATCACACAGGTTGTATTGTTGGGCTCCTGTCAGTTAACAGAGAATGTAAATCTATACACGCTGGGCTGCTGTTTATGCTCACTACACTTTTCATCTAACCTCGTTTTCGTTCTGCAGATGAACATATGCAACATATCAGCTGCAGATCTTTTCACAAATACAGATCATTTAGTCGTCTGATTACTTTTTATCACTGTTTTGGACTTATGTGTGACATGTGACTCAGCAGCCTTCAGGCCCGAAGCCACTGGCGTTTCTTTAGTTTTCACCCAGAAGGATAGGACCGTGACATCTGTACGCGACACCTGGAAGCAAGTCTGCGTGCACGTCCATCACTCACTTTCAGGAAGACGTTTCTCTTTTTTTTGCAGAACGCCGTGATGCGTGAGAACAGTGTCTTCTTTGATTGGACGATGCCTTTGTGCCGGGCACATTCGTGAGCAATAAAGCTCATCTTTTTTGACGCACGGCCGTCCCATGACGCTCTACGTAGGCGGTGACCACGTCCTCGCCGCTCTCCTCTGATATAGAGGAGAGTCACAGAGCGAATGAAGAGTAAAAGTCAAGCAGGGCTGCAGCACTGGAATAGAGGGTTTTCACCTACGTCACGTTTTGGTCAGTGACCCGGATGGGCGGCCATCTTGGAGGTACTGGGATGTAAACACACCGCCGGATCAATGCAAACGACTGTGGATAAAGGATGGATAAACCACAGAAAAGCTCTTGAAAAGGCGTTACAGACGCAAAATCATACAGAGAAGGACTTGGTCCACGGGAAAGGGAACGATATTCTGAAAAGTTACAGTTTGTCGGTGGTGCCGATCCGTACGCGTTAGCTGCCTCGTCTTGGAGCAATTCGATTGCATACCCCGACATCATTTCTCGCCAAGCCCATACACAGCAGAAAATCTTAAATCTTACAAAAGTTTGGAGGCCTATAACCAGATGGTCTGTGGATGGGTGAGAGAGCTGCAGTATCAATTTAAGAACTGTGTTGCTAGTGTAGCTAGGTGGTAGCTTGATATTATCATTAGACTAGAAATTAAGAGCTTTTTTTCTTGATAATTGTTTATGTGTGAAATTAAGAGCTAACAACATTTCCCTTAACTTACCTGACACGAAATGGGCCGAACAAATTTGGATGTTGTCCAGATTTTTGCCACGCAGGTCTTTGTTTAGCTTTGCTAACCACAAGCGCCTCCTTTCCTCTGACAACTTCTGGCATTGTTCTCCTTGATTTTTAATAACCTTTGGACGTCTATACAACTCCAAGTATCTTTCGCGGTCTGTCCGGTTGGTACAGCCGAAAACACGGCAATGATTTACCATGTTCAATGAAGACGTCCGATTTACTCCAGTGTGTGCGCTTTGTTTACGTGCCTCCAAGATGGCGACTTCCCGTTGGATGACGCGCCGTGAAAACCGACTATTATCATCGAGCTTAAAAAGCTGAAACGCAGCGACTCAAAGTAACAAGGAAACCTGTCGCATCACGAAAAGCGAGCGTTTCGTCGTAAAGCTTAGCGGCTTTGCGTGAGTCGTCTACGTGGCGCCCTCTTAGTCGCTGTGAAAAATATCACCTCATTTAGAGAAAACACTGCCAACCGCTTGTTCTTTCTTCGTCGTGTTGTGCATGTGTTGGCAGTCTTGCAGGTCTTAGACACACAAACACACACACACACTACAGAGCAGCTTGAAGATCCTGTGATGCACTGTACGCGAGCACAGCAGATATCATCGTTTTGTCCCGTTTCCATGCAAACTAACCTTATATGACCCTGAGAGAGGGTCACAGCAGGGGTCAGCAGACGGACTTCCACTCAGGAGAGCACCGAGGGGTCATAGGGCTGTCAGGAAAAAAAACAAAAAAACTGGCAAGAACATCCCGCCATCTGTCGAGAAATAAGTGCAGCCCAGTGATTAGCCGTCCGAGTTGCTGCAACCACATGGCTGTGGGTAGGTGAAGACGGACGGAGAGTCTCTGCCAGCAGCTGCATCGCTGCAGGGAGGGCTGTTTGGGGTTTCCATCCATCCTCCCTGCGCCCCGTATGCTTTATTTAAGCCGTGCTCTCGGCACCAGCAGATTGTATTTATTACATATTTGCATATATATGAGGGCCTCTATTTTGACAGCTTTTCAGGCGGCACACTCTTTTACCGAGATTACATGAGACTGGAGACAAGGTGAGAGATGTCATTCCATCTCGAAATTGAAGGATAATAGCGGGCGACGCCGCCGTTATCGTCAGCACAATGCAAGCAAGCAGGGCATCGCCGCGAATATACCGAATGGAACGGACATCGTCTCTGCATATCCTCCCTCCGAATATTAAATCATCATTATTAAACGCCCCTGGTTACCTTTGAGACGCTTGACGCAGCCGAGCTCGATTGACGTTTTAGGCTCAAGCTCGATGCGAATTAAAAAAAATAAAAACTGTGCTGGCCCAGATCTTTTTTTTTTTTCTGTCTTCCACTCTGATGATGGTAGATCGAATCTGGTTTGCCCGTTGGGCATGTGTGGGAACTCTGCACAGGAAGAGAGCTGCCCGAGCAACCTGAAGGGAAGATGAAAAGCAAGATCGAAAGGTAGATTGGTGTGACATCTGCAGTAATGCGGGCGTGGTACGCTGTAATGCTGCGGCGAGGAGGGACGCGAGCCCAACGGCCATGCCTTCCAATTTACCCATCAATTTTTCAGGCCTCGCGCATGTCGCAGAGCTTTGGAGATGATCAAAAAGAATGAGGTGCGCCGAGACGCATGGAGAGAAATTGGCCTGCTTCTCAGAGTAGCTGGGACTGGAATTACTGCTTTGAAAGGAGCTACCTGAGACTTTCTGGGGTGTTTGTGGGCTCCTTGTTGCTAAATAATTCATGAGGTGATTTTTTTTTTTTCCCCTCTTATTTCACCTTTAGAGCTCATCGATCTTGCTTTACTGTACACGTGCTTGCAGCACCTGTTACAGACGAGGGCAGATACTCAGCGGCGTCTGTCGCCGCGGGTCCTCTTGACCTCTTTCTTTTGTGTTTTGTGTGTTTTTTTTAATGTTTTTTTTTGTCCATGTAATCCCACACTTTAACCCGTTAAGTCTCTCCACAGTCTCATATTAAAATTACGTGGCTCGCAGCTTGATAGATGGCCACACCACTGATGAGCCGTGAGTCAGACCCCATATTTCTGTCACAGCGGACTGTGGCGGGAGGATTAGGATTTGTTGTTTTTGTATTTTCGTTGCGACGGCTTTGCCTCTGGCATCTGTTCTTTGTTCCACATAAACAAAGACAGTTGCTGTAACCTACATCTGCCGGGAATCGGACAAACGCTTCACACGCATGCATCTTATTTTTTACCTCCGCCAAGGAGGTTATGTTTTTGCTGGCGTTTATCTGTCTGACTGTGTTCAAAATAACTCAAAAAGTTATGGATGGATTTTGATGAAACTTTCAGGGGTTGTTGGAAATGTGAAAAGGAAGAACTGATTTCATTTTGGATGTGATCCAGAAGAAATCCTGGATTCTGGATTACTTTCAAATTCTCGATAACATTGCGGTCAATGGGGCCATAAATTATGTTTCTCAATATCTCAGTTAATTATTGCCCAAAACTCATGAAATTTGACTCAGGGATTGACAATGGGAACCTCTATCAAATTTCAAAGTCTGATCCAGACCTGATCCAGAAGGCGGATTTTATTGCAATCTGTAAATCGTTATATGGGGGAATTGTTGCGCTTGGCGGAGGTCTGCACTATCTCTGAGTGCTTTTCTAGTTTATTTATTTATTTTTTTGCCAAACCTTTGGATGATGCAGTATAGAAGTTTCATCATCGTTTCGGTGCAAACACCATCATTCAAGTTTTTAATTTCAATTTTTGCCATTTTACTCGGGATTGAAGCTGACGAGACTTTGATACCAGTGACTTTATTGATTCTGCTTGTTGAACTGATTCTTTGATCCCCTTATCGATTGAGTTTTCATAGAACAACTATACACGTTCTTAGCTTCAAAAGGACAGCTTTACCGGCTTAAATTTGAAAAAGAAAACACTGCCAGCACGTCATTCTTATCTGATGGTTTTTATATTCCCACCTACAAAGTTCTTTCAGTCAGCAGTGATGTGGTAAAGATGGAGAAATCACAGATCTGTCTGTTTTTACTCTATAAACTAGAAAAGCACTCAGAGAGCGCAGACCTCCGCCAAGCGCAACAATTCCCCCATATAACGATTTACAGATTGCAATAAAATCCACCTTCTGGATCTGGTCCGGATCAACCTTTGAAATTTGATAGAGGTTCCCATTGTCAATCTCTGAGTGAAATTTTATGAGTTTTGGGCAATAATGAACGGAGATATTGAGAAACATAATTTTCGACCCCATTGACCGCAATGTTATCAAAAATTTGAAGGTGATCCAGAATCCAGGATTTTCCCAAAATGAAATCAGTTCTTCCTTTTCACATTTCTGACAACTCCTAAAAAATGTCATCAAAATCCATCCATAACTTTTTGAGTTATCTTGAACACAGACAGACAAACGCCAGCAAAATATAACCTCTTCAGCAGAGGTAATAACGCAGAATTCAACACAAGCACATAACATTGAATTTTAAGCTTTTGACATTTGATTTTCATTCGAAAAGTCTATTTAGGATTCAGAATTGAGATTAGGGGTGAATTCCAATTCCTCCCTTAACCCTCAATCTAAACCCTCGCCCTTAACCCTCAATTTTTGGCCCTCAATCTTAACCCTCCAAAGTAAGTCTTGTGACTTAGAAATGGGACACCCCTCGAGTGCAGTTACGTCTTCAGACTGAAATGTATCAGAGCCCGTGTTGTCTCTGTATTCCCTGAAATGACACAGGGATAACATTGAAAAGAGCGCCGTATATTCTCTAAATAATATTAGCAAATAACACAATAGAGCAGGGATGTCAAGATCCAGTCCTGGAGGGCCACTGTCCTGCATTTTTTAGATGTTTCCCCGCTTCAGCACACCTGATTCAAATGACTGGGCCATTAACAGACTTGTGCAGACCTGGATGACAAGGTGGTGATAATCCATTCATTTGAATCAGGTGTGCTGAAGCAGGGAAACATCTAAGGTATGCAGGACAGCGGCCCTCGAGGACTGGAGTTTGACACCCCTGCAATAGAGGATACATTATTCAGTCCTCCGTCGCTACACAACAAGGTATACAAGTAACGTGAAGCCGACCGGGACCGCCGGTCCAGCAGCAAACATCGTAAAATAAAAAAATTAATGTTACGCAACCACGATGTTAATCCATGAAAAAAGTGTCAAATAAAGACAATAAGATGGTTTCGTAACATTTATATCTTTAAGAACTACGAAGATACTGACATTTGTAGCTAGCTTTTTTTGTTGCCATCCTTTTCGAAGACGTCTTGGCTAAATTACCCAGTGTCTTCTGGGTAGCCCTTACTTCCAAGGATGGTGCCGGAGAATCTTAAAATTGAGGGCGATACGGCCCTCAAACTCGTCCCTCAATTTCACGTTCTTAGAAACGGGACAACACTTGGACTTAGCGGGAGCGCACATTTTTTAAATTGAGGGTTAAGGGAGGAATTGGAATTCATCCAAAATCCTGTGTTTTTGCACCAGTTGACAACAAAAGCCATGTGAAGGCAGTCAGGTTCAGTTAAATTCAGTCTCGTTGTTTTCGCTTCATTCCAGTTTGTTCTAATCCAGTCACAATCCAGTTCACTCCAACTGAGTCCAAAATCCCTCTGTGCCTCTGTTAACGTCATCTTATCTGGTTTTGGGTGGATGGGAGGGCAGGTAGCCCAGACCTCCTCTGGCTCCTTCAAAGGATAGAAGACGGTAGCAAATCAATAAAAATAGACATCACAAATAAGTGTTTATACAACAATATTCAGTCTTGGCTTCAAAAGCAAGTATTTACCACCTTTCAACAGAAGCACCTGCTCAGGTTTAGAGCTCTTTGCTGCTTTCGACTCGTATTTTCGTGCAGGTGCATCAATCCAGTTCAGTTTTATTTATCACTCCTCAGAAAGTCCCAACTTTCCTTCAGCGCTCAACTCTAACTGATAACTCGATCCATACCGTGTGAATTTTGAAGTCTTCATGATAAGATGGATTAGTCGGGTTGTTTATTTGACATTTGAGTTAATCAGCGTTGGCAGACACACCTGCAGTGTAGGCGCCCTCGTCAGCCTCGTGACTGCTGCGGAACATTGTTTCCCGTCACTCGCAGGCATTATTTGGTTGATAATTTCTGAAAATGTATTTAGTTTACTAATATAGACCCAAAACACCCTCTAAATTCGGAAAGTAATCACAGCATTAAGCAGCTCTACTTTAAACAGAGGTGATGCATGTTCTTTTTTGTTGAAAAAACTCATTATCCCATTATTTTAATTTTCCAGATGCAAAAACAACATGTTGGCCATTAGCCACCCTGTTTTTGAAATAATCGGCCATTTAAAAGAGCAAAACAAAAACAAAACAAGACGTGGGTCAATCTCTTGTCTGTTTTTGTCATCTGGAAGGGATGTGCATGTGTTTCCAGATGCACCAGCACTCGGTACGACTGTTGTCAGACTCCTCACTGAAGCACATGACTAAATGCATCATTCAAAAGCTGCATCTTCCATGAGCTATAACTTTGTTCATGCAGTCTTTCAGGATAATGCCAGGCATTGTGCTCAGTCCTCGCCAATTATGGATTTTGCAGAGCAGCAGGTAATAGCGTTTCCTTGATCACCGCTGTGGAATTAGAGTGGTGCGAATCCAAGGATGCATTTAGCTTCTGCTTGGTGTTGCTTTTAATTTAAATTCAAGATTAAAGACTTTGAGTTTCGATTTCATTTTCTGGAGAGCCTCAGTTCCTTCCAGTGAAAGTCGGAACTAAGTCCTTTGGAGTCACGTAGATATTTCAGCGTAAACAATTCAGTTCAGTTCAATTTTATTTGTATAGCATCTGTTACAATGTCTCTAGATGCTTTACAGAGACCCAGATCATGCCCCCCGAGCAAATATCATTAGCTAAAATTATTATATTAAATCCAAATCAAGGATAATGGCAAGTAAAAAAAACTTGTCCCATACGACTGTTATATAATCTTCTGTTGTTATATTAGCTGTTATATTAACTCATCCTTTTACGTGATTGTCGCCATTTTCTTCATTCAGAACAGGGACTAAGACTTTCTCAGTTTTTGTCCTGTACGATCTGAATCCCACTTTCCTGACCTTTTTCGTTATAAATTTCAAGTGTTCAGATCCGGTCTTGCTGATGTTCCCGTGTCCACGTGGTTGCCACGGTAGCCTCCATGCATGGAACGGATGTAAACAAATTAAAATGGAGAGTGGTGAACCGGCTTTTCTGCCGTGACAAATGGTTATGTGAAGCCGCTGTGCAGATTTCCTTGAAAGCCTCATGAACAGGATATTTTGTGTACTTCTTTATTTCAGGCAGTTGTCCCAGCTGGTCTGTCGGTACAGCAGGTTAGCCGTAGGCTAGCTGGGTTATTGTCTGTGTTCCACTGTGACCAGATCGTTCAGATTGAGACGTACTGGTACATATCCGATTAGAATGATTCAGTGTCCCAAGAGGCGCTTCTGAAAACCGAGCATCTGCACACAAAAGCCTTGGCCCTTGGCTGCCTCCCAGAACAAATTAGATCCGACTTGTGTGGTCCCCCCCCCCTGCAGTTGGTGAATCCACGGGAGGGCGAACCCGTGTGGCTCTCGGGGGGCTGAGCCCGGTCAGACCCCACAGGTAAAGACATGGCACTGATGAGCCCTTGCCTGGAGCCTGGCTCCAGGTTGGTGCCCTAGTATACCCAGAACTGCCCTTAGTCTGGCCTGTCCCTGAGGACCAGTTTGCCTTGGAAGACCCCACAACATAGCTTCAACGACAACGATCCAGGAATACAAACACCTTTACCATTAAGTTAAGCATCGACAAAATTGACTTGGCAATATATCGTGATTTTCGGCCGCCCAATATAATATTGATTTTTTTTAGGAAAATTCATGTATTTATGTATTAGACGCATCGTGAATACTTAAATGTGCAAAAACACTAATAATAAACAATAGGGGTGAGTATTGGCAAGGACCTCACAATACGATATCTATCGTGATACCTGGGTCACGATACAATATTATCACGATATATTGCGATATTCTACCCAGTTAATATCAAAATTAAAAGTAGAGATGAAAAATCAAGTTGCTGTATATGTTAGATGATATTGATCATTAAGAGGACAAATTGAGTCAAAACTATTTGCTTCAAAACAACTTATCTATTGTTTATTATTAGTGGTTTTGCACATTTAAGTGAATGAATGAATGAATTTTCCTAAAAAATCGACATTAGGAGCTGAAAAATCGATATCAGGCGGCCGAAAATCACGATATATCGCCAAATCAATTTTTTTCCCACCCCTAATAAACAATAAATAGGTTATTTTGAAGCAAATAGTTTTGACTCAATTTGTCCTCTGAATGATCAATATCATATAGAGCAACTTGATTTTTCATCTCTACTTTTAATTTTGCTATTAACTGTGTAGATTATAGCAATATATTGTAATATCGGTAATAATATTATATCGTGACCCAAGTATCATGATACATATCGTATTGCGAGGTACTTGCCGAGGTACTTACCCCTAGTAGCCAGTCTGTTAGAGTGAAGGAAGCTGAGGCAAAAGACGAAGCTTTCTGTGTACCGGTTGATCTGTGATCATCCTCTCACCCGTGGCAGCGAATTGTGACCACAATGCATTGTGAATGCAAGGACTCTAAGACATAAAGTGAGTCCAGGAGAGGTTCTGAGTAGAGCCGCTGCTCCTCCACACTGAGAAGAGCTGGTTGAGTTGGTTTTGGTACTATGGGGTGGATCCTGGGGAGAAGACTCCAAAGCAGACCCAGGACATCCTGGACAGATTATATCTCCTGGCTGGGGATGTACAGCTTGACTCGTTTTCTTGGTATCCTCTTGGAAGAGCTGATGGAGGTCGCCGGGAGAGCGGCATGGAGGTCTCTCCGGGTCTGGAAGTTAATGGACAGATGTGACTGTTGAAATCACATTTGGAACAACATCCATATATGCCTTGAATCTGATTTGGGAAAATTGCAGTTCACATAGTTTTTTTGGCTGTTCAGACTGTCGGAAAAAAAAAAAATCCATCAAGATACAATCTAGATATGCTAAAAATCGGATTTGGTCTGGCAGCGTGAACTTAGCCTGAGGGATCTGCAGCCATCAAGTTTGACCAGCCAAACGCTGATGGCTGAACATCGATCACAGCATAGCAGCATATAGCCCTGAGGATTAAAGGAAGCACTGAAGTGAAGCTTTTCCTTCGAGGATTTCTTTTTTTCTAATTAAGTTATTCGATTTATCAGATAAATGGTTTTAGCCCTAGAGACGAACATCCGCACCACACAGAGTTACAAAGTCCTTTACAGCCCTCATAATTAGGCAGCAGCTTTGTTTTTTTTTTCTCTGTCAGCAATTGTAAATTATTCATTTTAATAACTAAAGTCTAGTGTCTTGTCTTTTTATTTATTTATTCATTTCTTTAACAGGGGGCTGTTAAACAACACGTTGGTCTCATTATCTGATCGGACTCTTGAAAGCAACAGTCAACAGCTACTTGATTGTTGTTCCACTTGCGTACTCTCCCATATACTTTTTTTTAAATACTTTTTTTTCAAATTTTTTGCATATACATACACCATTCACATTTTAAAACGATATGGTAAAAGAATAAACAGTCAAACATATAACATATGGAACAGGGGGCACATACAAACTCGTGAGAGCATTGGTATCAATCGTGTCACTGTCACTCATCAGAGCATTTCAAATACAAGATAGGTTGTTTCTCCTTTATATATAGCTGTGCCACTTTCTCCAAAGTGCTTCTCCTTTGTCCTTAAGTTTCAAACTAAAAGTTAGCTGTTCCTTACTTTGGCTAAACATAACTGACACTATACAGTCTTTAAGGGTGGAGGTGGGGGTCCTTTTGAAGCCAACGTTGGGTTATTGCCTTTTTACTTGCCGTCATAAAGACTTTCAAAAGATACGTCTGCCCAAGATGTTTCCTGATCTATGTTCCCCAGATAAAGTGTCATAGCCCAGGACTTCTCTGGTTACTTTGTGCACCCCGTCCCAAAAAGGTCCGAGGGCGAGGCAGTCCCAGAATACGCGTGAGTGGTCTGCTACGAAGTGGCCACATTCTCTCCAGCACTTGGGTGGGAGTCCAGTCTGTTTGGACTTTGGTTTTGGTGTTATAAAAAATCTGACACAGTTTTTCCAAGAAAAGTCCCTCCATTGTTGTGAGGCTGTAGTAGTAATTTGTGTGTTGATAATATTAGTCCATTTCTCTGGGATGATAACAACAGTCTCAGTTCTGTTTCCGATTGTCTCTTTATGGAATTTGTCGTACAGCCTCGTAGTACAATGATGTGCCTGCATAGTTCACCAATAATTTTCCTAGAAAGTTTTTAGTTATGAGCTCTGCTAAACATCTGGGTTATACCTGATATATTATTTGGCAAAGATCCTTTAACATTCTTGTCGAAATAGTGTCGGAGTTGTAAATACCTATAGAAATCTTTTCGGCCTAGACCATATCTTTCCAACATAGTTGTAAAATCTATGAATTCCTGGTTGTCAACCAGCAGACAGAGCGCTGTAACTCCCTTGCTCACCCATTGGGCAAAGCTACTAGCATTCATGGCCGGCCTAAAGCTCGGGTCATAGGATCATGGAGTTTCTCCCTGAATTTTAAGTGTCTTCACCAGACCAAACCAGATTTCTATTGAAAATTTAACCCACCGATTCTGGGAATTGTTTTGTAGCTGCGGAGTATCCTAATAAACACTGAGGGGGCTTATCTGAAAGAGAGAGCTTAAAGGGGGGGTAGGTGTTGTTTGAAAAACGGTTCCAGCAATCCAACTCAAGTGAGATTTTGAAAATATACACTCCCTCCCTCCTCCCAAAGGCTCCGCCTCCTCCTCTTCAGCTCACCCCTCGAAACCACGCCTTCACACGATTCACGACTACATGAACCACAGGGAGGGAGGGGTGGGAGTGCATTGATATTTGATGGACGTATTATGCAGCCAAACTTGGTTTGGTTCGTGGTCGGAAACTAAAGACTCGGGTCGGGTCGGTTCCGGGTCCAAATGTCGCGAGTCCATTCGGTTCGGACCCTCGGACTTATGATAATAGCTTGGGTCGGGTCGGTTTCATGTCGAATTTTCATGGGTCAGTTCGGGTCCATGAAAGTGGACCCGTGAAGACATCTAGCATCTCGCCTTCAGATACCTTATTTCAAGTATTTATAGTATGCTTGGGAGATTTCTGTGTAGTGCATACGTTCTTGCGTGTTTATGCCTTTCTATTATTTCCTGTTCGTCTTAAAAACATTACGTTGCATTGTGCACACATCACTCCTTGGGTGAAACATTAAGTATTTGTGTTTCTCTTTTTCTCTTTAGGTAAGTGAGATCTGGTTTCCACATCCTCCATCCTGAAACAAGCACCTCTAACCCCACCTGTTGGAGAGTGCCCCCCCAGGAGATAGTGGGTGTCGCGGTGATTCATCAGCAGCCATGCTGGTTAAAAATATTCCACCTACTCCTTCTCCCTTTGCTCCATTTCCCTCTGATCGTCAAAGGAAACGAAGCCGCATCCCGCTCACCCCCTGAACAAGACCGGCCCGGCTCGTAAGGTTGGATCATTCCGGCGTCTCCTAGCTCCCTCTAAACATACGCTGTGCTGTGTGTTGTTCTTGGCGTAAGGTGGAACAAAGCTGCCTAATTGATGGCGAGGCAGTAGAGACGAGTGAATGCAGTGAAAAGGCCGACGTGTTTGTCTTCTGGCTAAAAAGCTCTTTTTCCAGCTCTGCCGCTTCTTAAAGCTGATTAGTAGGTTGTCGGTTCGTCCTTGCCGCGCATTGACGCACAGGAGCAATTAATCATTGTTCTTTATCTAAACCTTTGTTCATTTGGGTCAGTGACAAGTTTTGTTTTTGACCTTGTGCTTTCCTGCTTGTTTTTTTTTTTTGTCTTTTCTATTCTGACATTCATTAAGAAGGAGGGGGGCGGTGGGTTGACCGAGCAGGATACATGAGGTCCAAAAGTTTCCACAACTTTGGTAGAAACCTGACCTTGACGGGGGACGATAAATAATTATCATCCCAGTGTCTCTGATAAAGTTTAGCTCAATATGAATTCCCCCCCCCCCTTGTCCTTCCTGCTGATGTTGGCCTGAAGTACATTTTATCTTTGCCTTCCAGGCGGACCAGATTAATCCAGTGGAAAGTGTTTTAGCTAAGTCACTGCACTAAATGGGGGATACGAGGAAATCCAGAGTTTCGACGTCTCTGGAATTACAATGAGTTTGACTCCTTTTTGAATGCCGGTGTTTATGCTGCGGAGATCAATCGCTTCATAGAGCATTGTTTGGGTTTTAACTTTTGAGGACCTCGTTGGCTTTGGGGATGATGAATTTTTCAGCAACGCGCTCGTGGACCCAACATCCATGTGATGCAACGAGGCTGCAATTGTCTTGGCTTTTAAGCAGGGGGGTTTTTCTCAGATCAGTGGAGTTGCTTCGCTGCGTCTCTCTGCAGCGAGGCCATTCTTCTCAGCTCCAGACCGCAGCTTATTGGGAGGCTGCGCTGGGCTAGGCGCGGCAAATTAACCGAGGCCTTCAAAGGTTAAATGCTTTCTACCGGGGACTTTGTGTACGAGGCATAGCCCACCACATCATTGGCAGCTCGCCCTCCATCCTTTTGCTCTCGTCAATAGCAGCTGTCCACATCACGGCCCGTTCATGTCTCCGTGTGAACCGGTGCCCGACGTAATTTCATTGCAATAAGCAGAACATATTCGCTCTTTCGAGTCAAAACAACAGTCCGCCGTTCATTTTTTTCCCCCATTCATTTTCATGTTTCCTTTCAAATTTTCAGTGAATGGCGCTTTGTTCACATCTGTAGAAATGACCTCTGAGGGTCTGTCCCCTCATTTGTCCTCTGTGCACTGGCTCAATGGGTTGCTGTGTTCACTCTGATCAGCCCCTGAGGGCCCGAGGACCTCCCAGATGATGGAGCGGTTGAGACATGTGCCACGGAAGTACAGATGGTAGCCTTGGGTTTACTGTATCCCGATGACGCTGGCACAGAAAATAAGCTGTGAAGAATGTGAAACCTCATACAGCCGTGATTATGTTGTTGGTGCAGGTACTGGGTTCTGGATTGATCGCCTCGATGTAATCCCTACAACAGCGTCATGACCTATAATTCAGCCGCACACCAGCAATTTGTTCCTTACGTGCTGCTCCTGAAAACGTCCGTGCGTTCGTACTGCAGCGATTACTGCACATAAATGTAGACCGTCGCTTCAGGCAGGCAGGCGAGTGCTGACGGCACGACGGTGCGTGCGAGTTCGTGTCGCCCGTTTTTCCTGAATGCCGTAAATAAAGTGTCAGAAGAGACGTTTTACTGTCGTGCAATGTAGGATTTGTTGAATGTTGCTGATTTTCCATCTGATGTCATGTTCGTGTGGGTAGATATCTGCTTGGAAGGATTTTTCTTTTGCTTCCTTTTGCAAGTAATTGGTGTAGAATGACATTTTGACCATTTCTCCCACCAGGCATGGAAACAATAATAATTAGGACTGGACTGGAAAAATGTCACCAGGGATGGTTTCGGATGTTGGGATGTCCGGATACTTGTCTGCTTTTCAGTGTTGGGATCTGGATTATTATTATTACTTTTTTTGTTGTTGTTTTCATAAACGAACCACCAAAACCCTTCCATGTACAGCGGTTGGACAATAAAACTGAAACACCTGTCATTTTAGTGTGGGAGGTTTCATGGCTAGATTGGACCAGCCTGGTGTCCAGTCTTCATTAATTGCACACAGCACCAGTAAGAGCAGAGTGTGAAGGTTCAGTTATCAGGGTAAGAGCACAGTTTTGCTCAAAATATTGCAATGGACACAACATCATGGGTGACATATCAGAGTTTAAAAGAGGACAAATTGTTGGTGCACGTCTTGCTGGCGCATCTGTGACCAAGACAGCAAGTTTTTGTGATGTATCAAGAGCCACGCTATCCGGGGTAATGTCAGCATACCCCACTTTGGGGTGTTTTGGAGGAGCGAGTCAGGAAACGTTTTCCTCCACCAGCATCATGTAGTGACCTGGTCACTGTCCTGCAGGAAGAGTGGCTTCAAATCCCTCTGACCACTGTACAGGACTTGTATATGACATTCCCAAGACAGATTGACGCTGTATTGGACGCAAAAAGAGACCCTACACCATACTAATAAATGATTGTGCTCTAAAACCAGGTGTTTCAGTTTCATTGTCCAACCCCTGTATATTACAGTGGTTTCTTAATAAGTGGTGGTGATGGTATAAAGGAGAAAAGTAGCTGCTGGTACACTTAATACTAACGTTTCTGGAGTCACAGTAAACAGGAAGTGACATTGCACAACACATGCACTCTTGTGACGAAGGGTTTATCAGAAACTGCCACGGCTGAGCGTTGCAGCAGTGCTGCTGTGTGAGCCGATGGTTAAAACTTTGATGGTAATAGCGACTACTAAGATGCTTCAGCAGTGCTATGGAGTCCACATCTGACAGGACCAGAAGCACGTGCAGCGCTGTATCGTATTGAGGAGTGTGTCGTATTTGTTATGAGTGCATTTGTTTCTACTGGAGCAGTAGTGTCTGGATTATATGTAGCAGATAATATATATGTGTGTTATAATAATAATTTTATAATATGTCGACCCTTCCCTCCCCTGATCAAAGCTCTGAATATTCATTTTAATCTCCTACTGAAGCCCAGAAAATAGTTTTCTTAAATAGCACAGAAGCTCTTCTGCTTCTAAGGGTTGCAGCAAACGAATTGATTTAAACAATGCAAACTCATTTACAAGACAGGATTGCAACATTTATGACCGAGGTGACCGACACAGCACTGTCACACATCAGCAGCAGTCTGTTACATAAAAGAATAAAAATGGTTGTTTTTTTTCCCTTTTTTAATATGACAGAGAGAGCCTGTAGATAACAATGAGCATTACAACCTCTAGAAACCTTTTAGCTTTAATCATCGAGTTCAAACGGACGGCCATCTTTCCCGGTTCCAGGCCTCCTTCAGCAGTCGTCACACCAGCTCCGGCAGAACTGTGTTCGACTCGTGTCGTCTGTTCAAGGTGAGCGCCTGCCAGGCCTTCAAACGCTCCCCGTCCATCCTGCCTCCGTGTCATGTCTGTCCGGCGTCCTCCGAGTGCTGCTGCTCCGTGTTCAGGAGAGCCAGCGGGGCCAGCATGGAGGAGGGAGGGAGGGCCGTCTGTGCCCAGCCCGGCCACCTGGCCGCCCAGAGGGGAAGGGGGCGTGGAGGGCGACGGACGAGAGGAAGGGGGTTAGAGGGGAAAGGAGCTATTTCCCTTCTGCAATAGTTGTCTTTCCAGCCCTCTGTTCTCTCACCTGCTCCTGTCTGTCGGCTTTCACGCCGTCTGTCTCACCTCCATGATTCTCTCGCTCGCGGCGCTTTTCATAGACGGTTTCATAAAGGCATAAAAACCATATATCACCACTACTTTCACAGTGGAATCTGAGTTCCAGAGTTACTTCAGGAGTAGAGGTCTTCGGAACAACCTGGCAACCAAAAACCAGAGGTTCCGATCCGACGCGAATCGGGTCTCGGCTCCATTCAAAAGACGTGACTCTGGGGTCGGGGGAGAATCGGTACAGTTAGTCTCGGGTCCGGTCGGTGCTATCTGACAGGCTGGGTCCACGTTTACTCAAGAGAGCTAAAGATATTGGCGGTGGCAGCCAATGTCAGGACTCGGGGCAGTTTAATTTATTATTCATTAACGTGCCGTGTCTGTCATGAAACAATCGTGTTGCTTTAGCGTGTTATTAGCGGTTTGCCCGGCAGCTGTAAAGCACAACGGATCACCAACATGACAACTTTGGATGAGAGAACATATTCACGACACGTCCTGACCGGTGTAGGCTATTAGTGTTAGCAGTTGCTATAAACAGCATCTGTATCCACAAAGAAAATAACGACGTGGATTTATTGTTGTTTACATCACGTAGCCTATGTAGCAACTGAACCGGTAGAAGAAGACAACTTTAGGTAAGAAAATCAAGTTTTATTCAACGCTAGACAACTTTTGAAATTAGCAACTATAGGCTGTATTGTCTCAGTTCGGTTCGTGGTCGGACACTAAAGACTTGGGTCGGTTTGGGTTCAGACTCCCGAATTTATGATAATAGGTCGGGTCGGTTTTGGGTTGAATTTTCACGGGTTCATTCAGGAAGACCTCTATTCAGGAGCCCAGGGAATATCGATCTGGCATGCAGCTTCTCTAAATAAAAGTCTACCTGTATTTCTCTAACTAGAAGCGTACCTGCCTCTGGTGGCCGTTTGGAGCAGCAGCTCTGGTCATCTGCTCTTTGGAGCGCCTTGAAGTTTCCAGCTCAACCTTTCTCTTTTTCCTCTCATTAAAGTCTAAATTTCCGAGCCATTTTCTACACCGGCTCCGATGCTGTGCTCCTTAAAGGATTCCCGCTGGTTATTCTGGCATTTTTCAACGTCTGTTGTTGTTGGAGGAAGCATCACAGTGGGAAAGTTGTGCGCATACGGGAGCGGCTGATTGAGTTTTTCACAAACCCACATAATGCCCAGATTAAGACTCCAAATCCAGAGAGTTGTGGAATAGATGTTGAGGAAGATGAGTGAGGAGGAGGGAGTTTAAAGCATCTCAAGTCTCGTAGAATATGTGAGATCAATGTGACATAGAAGGGAAGACAGTACCAGGACTGTTGGAAATGAAATGTTATGTTGAACGAAGACGGGGCTGCAGGAACATACCCTGAACTCCACCACCCCTCTATACGGCTTTTATCATGCCGAAAGAGAGCAAGAAGGTTTAAAAGGAGGCATATTCGGCATAACCTGGACCACCAAGGTGAACATCTGACCACCAGTCCCCATCACATCTGAAGGAAAAAGGATGCGCATAAATATCACTTTTAGTTGCTGTGGAGTTAATTATCATCATGTGTGATGATGAAATGATTCAAAAACTGTTGGGAAAAAAAACTGTGGGAATTTAATGTGGTTGAAAAAAAAATCACTTAGAAGATGAAGGAACACAATGAAGCTCCCTGGTGAGGCACGTGGAGTTATCTAGTCCCCACTCTGCTCTTCACAAAGAGGGAAAAGATCAGGGCTGCTTTCTTTCATAATTTATCCACAGCTTGATTGCCTGGAAGGTAGAATCCAGGTCGACTTTCACGTTACCGTTATTACACCCGCAGCGAAGAACCAACAGCTGAAGGAAAATGCCGTTAAAGTAAATGATCAGAGGTGAAAGGGAGAAGATGGAAAATTAAATCCTCATTTTTTTTTTGGGGGGGGGATTTAAAAACGATGATTAAATGGAATACCCCGTGGACTCTGAAAAGTTTTCTCGAGTCCGTCGGTGGAGTCCGGCTATCGGGTTACGATGTTAACATGAGAGATCTTGTGACTTCAGATCTGCTTCACTGCGGTATTTTTTTCTTTTTTTTCTTAATATATCAAAATAAAAGTAATGATTGCGACTAGAGCTGAGCAATTTTATCGATTCTGCGATATATATCGATATTTTATTTCCCCAGAGAGTATTGATTTTTCAGCCGCGGTAGAGATGCGCGGTTGAACCGCGCACCCGCGGGCGGAGCGGATAATCCGCATATCGGGCGGATGACTCGTCAAAAAATAATACTTTAATTAAATTCGGGCGGGTTGCGGTTGAAGCACTCAAATAATAATAATAAGAAAAAATATTTTACATATTATTAAAAAGGATGGCGGGTCGGTTCGGTTTTTAAAATTGGTGAAAAAACGTTCCTGCAAATGGATAGCGGGCGGATAGAGATTTTAAGAAGCGGTTGCGGGTTAAAATATATACGTCATCCGTGCATCTCTAAGCCGCGGGTATCGATATTCTAAGCTTCTTTCAAAACCCCCGTGTCCCACAGGGGTGCCATGAGGTCCGCCAGCTACCCTGCTGAGATGGGTGCAATTTTAAGATGGCCTAAATGTTGAATTATTGGCTGCCATGATTCGTTTTTACTGAACCTGGTGGCTAGAATGGCTAGTAGCTACCTCATATATTCAGTATCGAGCCAAAAAAGCTGCCAAAGAAGGCCACCTGCTGTACTTTAACTCTCCATTGTGCCCTTACCTTTAAAAGCTTACAAGCAACAATTTGCACTGTTTAAATAAATGAAACTATTTTTCTCAACAAATCTTTTATTCATTTTGTCCAGCATTTGCAAGCTGCCTGTCAGCCATATAATGTGTAATTGATGCTTTCAGTTCAATTCATTAATTCAAACAAAGTCATTGGAACACTCACAAGATGTCACCAAAATCACTTTGTCCCTTTAAAATCTTTCAGAAAATGATGTAAATGTATCTTAAGATGAATATCGATATATATCGTATCGTGAGTGGAATATTGAGTATCGTATCACAAGATTGTTGTATGGCTACAGCCCTAATTGCGACTCCTTCACATCTTTTATCCTCATCCTTCCACCCTTTAACCCTAACCCTCCACATCCTTTATCCCCATAACCCTCAAGTGTGTCGTTTAAACAGCCAGTAGATGTTTCTTATATATGAAAGAGCCAAACTCACTTCTGCTGTCGTGCTTTAGTGATATGTGGGGAATGCTGAGGTGTTCATCTTTAAAAATACTGGGAAAAGTTCACCTGCAGGAGCAGTCGGTGATGGTCGCACGCTGGCTTTCGAAGGCGTTCCCGCGTCCCGCTGCATCAAATGAGCCCCGCGTTCTCGCGACCACTTAACATGCACGCCGCCTCCTGAAACTACTTCAGACTGAGATTTTCTTTTTGCTCCTTAATTATTTTCCAGCTCTTCTGGAGGAGCTGAACCACAGTCCAGGGGTCAAACTGTGAGGCCAGGTGAAACTAAACTCGCCATATTGCGGTCTCCTCTGCCTCCTCCTTCCGCTGCCTCTCCCCTCAGGCCGATAATAGAGATCTGGGACTCCCCCGCTGTTTGAGCCACCTGTGATATTATCCACCGGGCGAGGTTGGACTCCTCGCCCTCGCTACGGGGATGAAGAATTAGAATTAACTTTACCGCTAAGTGGATCAGATGTGTGGAGCTTTCAAATGTTGCTGCCTAAACAGTTTGAAGACATTTCAGTGGTGCTAAAATCTGAGGAGGGAAGTCACACCTGTGTTGAATTAATCACTGCCTGGCCTGCTTGTCCCGGAGTTAATACTCCTAAAATAAATCATCGGCGTAAACTCGATGCTTTTACAGCGAATAATTACGAGAGTTATATAATAGACAGAAAGCATTTATAGATCGGTTGGTGGCGATGGCAGCTGCTGCTTGTTCACACCACCGTCGCTGAGTTTAAAGGACTAGAAACGGTTCTGGTGCGTAATCCCATGGTCATTGTAACGTTACAGTTGCAAATGTGCTAAATGGGATAAATATAAGCGCCGTGCTGTGAGTCTGTGATGCCGAAGTTAAACGCTGCTGCTCAGATGTCTGTTGGAGATGGAGAGTCAAATTCTTCTTCAGTGTGAGTGTTTTTTTTTCATACCATATCATTTATATTGATAGTTAAATCTGATTGTTTCCAGTGGTTTGAGCTTCAAATTAATTTGAGAGAGCAGAATGTTAGGGCTTGATATATTGGAAGAAATATATGAATATATAAATCTAGGGAGGCACGATAACTGTTTTCTAAAACCGATACCGATAACTTTCAGCTCCTAAAGGCCGATACCGATAACCGATAACACACACATATACCTAAGATCATTACATCAATACTATGAACAAAACCAAAAACAGTTTTGACTCTTTAAATGAACAGATATTTATTTTTTACAGTGAAAAATTGTTAGCAAGCCTATCAAACATTTTTGGAAAGGTATCAAACAAACCTATTTGATATCTCATACTAACTTAAATAAGGTTCATTACTGACTGATATAAAAATAAAGGCTCCTTGAACTGACGGAAATACATGCATCAAAATAACAAACAGAAAAGAGGATTCTTCAATGACAATAAAAAATAATGTACAGTGCATAATGTACTGACACAAGTTAGACTTGTCTCTGTAAATAAACTGAAAAAGTGCACTCCATAGTAACAAAAAATTATGTTTAAAGGATTTTGGCTTGTGGTTCCATTTAAATGAATATCTTTAATTAAACTAAATGAGGTTCAGTAGTTTTTTTTTTTTTTTTAATCTCATGGAAACCTTAGATGAGAGAAATGGGGGAGAGGGGAGGGGAGGGGAGGGGAGACTTGCTGCTGGCTAGCTCATGTTAGCGCAATTTCAAAACTCCATGGAAGTGACGGTTATGTTTCAGGTGGCTGATCGGGTCTGAAGTATTAAAGCTTGTGCTATTTTTCCCTCCTTCGCTTGGAGCATTTGTCATAAATAACCAGCGAACTATCTTCTTCTGCAACTTTAACAAAGTTCCATATTATTGCCACCATGTTGTTTGTTTTCATCAGCAGGCTGTGCTGCAGGCTGCATTCAAGGTGTAACGTAAATTCCTCCGTACCCTCATTTGCTAGCCGTTCTTTTGACCTTATCTATTTTTCTATTTTTTACGTGTAACATGTGGGAAAATACTGCAAATATCAATTAAAGTCAGCAACTACCAAAATTATGACCGAGTTAACAAGTTGTTTTCTGGCATGAGGGGGTATTCTTGATTTTCCTCACTGAGAAATCGTTTTTCTGATTTTGCCGATGTCACTTGAACATAACATTTACTGCCGGTCATTCAAGGCTCAGAGGGAGCGAGGCACTGCCGTGTTGACAAAAATATATATGTTATCGGGGCTATTCGTCATGATATTGGACTTATCGGGATGAAGTCATAATTTCCTGTTATCGCCCGATAACTATCGGGTCGATAATTATCGTGCACCCCTATATAAATCACACTGTGGACTTGGTTCTTGGTCCTGTGACGTCTGCAGGTGCAGTAGCACTAAAACGTCCTGGTAACGTGCCCAGCTGGTGCTCCTGACCAACTGAACAATGTTTTAAAAGTTCTCAAAATTTTAGTGCAGAGTCAAATATTTGACTCTTAATCCAGCAAACACGCTCAGCACATTTTTTTTATTCCTCAGGTGCACATGAAGCATGCTGGTGGCTTTAAAAAGCAGCCGAAGCTTTTATTAGGAGTCACTTAAGGAGAAGAAGAATCCAGGAGCCTTTTTAGCTCCTTGAGCCTCTATTGCACAATAAGCCTGCGTCGCAGGACCAAGTAGTAAAGAACGTAAAGGCAAATCAAACAAACATTATGGGTGATTTTATGGAAACCTCCCCGGATGCACCTGTTAAATGAGCCTTATCATTAAGTATCTAATGTGAATCTGCAGCAGGAAGGCTGAACTCTGTTCGCACGCATCAAGCGATTCAGTTAATTTCAATGTGGGGAATTAAAGCAGCTATGTGGCGTGTTTTGAGGGAAGTGGAAAAATCGGAGGAAGGGAACTCTGGATTATTTCAATCACGCTCTGGTGATTGCGCAGCCCTCAGCGGTAACATCCACTGCGCTGACTATTTAGCTAATAGGAATTCACAATTGCATCATCTGTCACTTCATACTGGATCACGTCGCTCGAAGTCACCCACCCCTGCAGCTTCCCGTCGTCTCGCTCGTTCTGCAGGTGCCAATTATTCTTTATCTCAGTTTAAAGTTTACAGACAGCCCACTCGATGCCGCATGATTCCTCCGTCTCGTAATCTCGCACCGTGATGTGGCGTTCGAGAGAAATTGGAAATCCATGGCTCACGTGTGACTCCTGTTACATCTGCGTGGGGATTATTAATTTAAACGATCATGTCACGACATAATAATTGGTTGGATGACCTTATGGATATAATAAAAGCTTAAAGGACACATCTGTGTGTTTTTTTTTTTTTATTGCATTTCAGTCTGTCATCGTTAACTTAAAAGCTATTATGTGTTATTCGTCAGTTCACAACAGAAGTCACATCGATGCACTCGACAGAGAAAGCAAACTTGTTTTAATGTAGTACAGCTGAATATCGTCCAATTTAGTTAATTAAAATATAATTATATTCCAATTAAATTCAGTTGGCTCTAATCAGGTTGGAAAAAAAAAAAGCACAGTTTTGGATAAATAATTCAGTAAGTCGGTGAAATCATGACGAGCATGACCTGGAATGCATGAAATGATATCGCATTATGCAGAGTGACTCCAGACGTGCACGCGGGCTCAAAGCAAGAGTCTGAAAGTGTGTGGGACGTTGGTTGTGGAAGGTAAAGGCTGGAACGCCGTCTCCGGGTTTGGGCTGAGGTGCCACCTCCAGTCGACCAGACTCGAGTAATGAGGACTGACGTCTCCACGGTGGTGACGATGGAGGCCTCAGTGGCGACCAGGGAGAGGATGAGAAGAATAAGAGGAAGGTGATGGATGGATGTTTGTCCTCATCTGTTTCTTCCAAATATATTTTACTATTTTTGGTTCCTGCTGCTGATATTAACCCTTTAGGCGCCAGAGTTTTTTCAAGAAAATATACAATTTTGATATTAGGATTTCAAAAGGCTCTACCTTGAAAGCAGTTTGAGATAAAGGTAGACTGTAAATGAGAAATATCTTCAGTATGAACCAAAATTTGGAAAGGAAGAAGATTTCTCATCTAATTTGATTATTGTGACATCACCTGCCCAAACCTGCCCAGTAGTCCTTAATTTCAGATTTTTCCTCAACCCTCATGCACAATGAAAGCTTTCATTTCAGGGACAATCGCATCATAAAATCATGAAATCTGGAGTTTTGTTTCAATATTTCCCCTTCAAAGAACTGGTGGCCTTTTCTATTTGTTTGATTTGTGATGAGGCTCCAGAATTCATCATTTGGAAAAAGGATGAAATTAATGGGCTCAGAATTTGTCAGATCGTCTCCACAAAAACCAACAGGCTCATCAAAATTTCTCTTCTTCCTCTTCTCTCAAGAACTCTCAGCCACCACCATCATCGTCACCGTCGTCGTTGTAATCATCCCCGTCGGCTTCTCCCGCATTGCGGTTCTTAGATTACAGGCACACATGTGCGCCATCTCCTGGTGAAAAAGTACTAACGAGATTCAGCATCACATTTATAGATACAGCCTTTTATAGTACTGTTATACTTTGGCGCTTAAAGGGTTAAATCTTTAATTAAAGAAGAAAAAAACGCGAGAACCCCTTCCCTTCATCTTCTACCTTTCTGTCTCAGAGAAATGTACTTCCTGTAGCTTATCTGTCTCCATGTCTACTTTTCCACCGGACGACATTCCTACGTAACTTGGTGTGTTTCAAAAAGAAAAACTAAAAATTTGGAAAAAAAATGGATTTATATTTATGGATGAAATGAAGTTAAGAAATATCTCTCCACAGTGATGTAAAAGTGAACGTAAATGTAGGAATTTCTATCTTTTTTTTTTCTTTTGTAGATTTATGAGATACTGAGTAGGGATGAGTATTGGCAAGGACCTCGCAATACGATATGTATCATGAAACTTGGGTCACGATACAATATTATCACGATATATTGGGATATTCTATCAAAATTAAAAGTGGAGATGAAAAATCAAGTTGCTGTATATGTTCATCAGATGATATTGATCATTGATCAAACTATTTGCTTCAAAACAACCCATTTATTGTTTATTATTAGTGTTTTTGCACATTTAAATTTAATTTTAACATTTAAATTCTTTAAAACAATTTTAGAAAAAAATCAAGATTAGGAGCTGAAAATCGATAATATATTGGGCAGCTGAAAATCGCGATATATTGCCAAATCGATTTTTTTTTCTTTTCACACCCCTAATATTGAGGTTGATTGAAGGTCCAAGTAGGACAGAAACCTGTCGACACACAGCCACCATGGCTTCACGTAAAACTGATGTGGGAATCCCGCACCCCGTTCGTGGTGTTTTATTCTGAAAACCCGTCAGATTTTCGACGCGTTCTCGTGTCTGACTTCCTGCCAGCCCACGCGTGAGCCGATGTGGTCCGGCGGCGGCATGCCAAAGCAGACTCGACGCGCATCTCCAGTGGAGCAGGGGTGGACGTTCGTCTCCGGGATCCTCCTGAACCGCCGCGGGGCTCTTCTTCCCATTGACTGGAATGGCCGCCGTTCACGGCAGCTGTCACGCCGCCGCCGTTCCGCGTTCTGTGGGATTTGAGCTTAAGCCTGTTAGCCCGTGCAGATTAGTGCGCTCAAAATTTCAAAATCCTTCTTTTGGGATGCAGTTGACAGGATCTCTTTGATCAGACTATCTCCCCACCCACCCCCACCCCCTCTGGCTCTGTCCAATAGCGAGGCAGCTCATCTCGCCAGACCGCTGGTCCTCCATTTGTGGCTGCAACAGGTTGTAGCTGGTTGGCGTCCCGCTACGGCGCAGATGCAGGTGTGATGATAGTCAACAACGGCGCTTCCATCTCACCAACTGGCTCTGCTCTGAAAGGGTTTGCACAGAAGACTTCCCAGATGGTTTCGCGAGACAAACCATCTGCCACAGTAGGTTCGCGCTGCTTAACACCGACATCCATCCATCCATCAGTGGGGGTGGGAGTGGGAGGGGGGTGGGGGGCGCCGGTGAAGTTTTTAATTCCTGAGCTGGGCTCGTGCTCGTTTGTAGCGGGCAGGAATAACAGACGGACGAACCTCCATATGTGAAGAGCGCCGTTGCGGCGGGCCTCAGGCCCCTTAACCATATGTTCCCGTCTGCAACCAGGTTGGCCACAGACGGTACATCCAGTTGTGAACGGCCCTCCAGTTCCCCACAGTAGCAGTTATTGTTCTGGTACCTCCCAAATCTGCTGAGAGAGGCTCCATGAACCAGGCGGAGTACAATGGAGGGCACCGTGATGCCTGCATCACGTCGGCGTGCACTGATACAGCTCCGTACTGTTGACCTTCTGCAGCATATATGTGCTGTTCTAACTTTAAAGTAAGAGAGTAAGTCTCTAACTTCCACATGCTCCAGACCGGCCGAGTTAATAAGCCGTGCGGTTTATGTTGGTTTGTGATTAATGCAGCCACGTTCACTTGTTTTTTTTTTTTTTCTTTCTTCATTGAATGACAATTGCAAAATCCATTTGTGATGCTCAAGGATTAGAGTCCATGTCTAAACATATGAGAAAAATCCCGACAGGCTTCCAGCTTTCTATTAGTTTTTCCTCCCGTATTGATTTCCAAGGGGCCTAATTTCTTTTGAAAGGCCTTTTAAAAGAAACCAAAAAAAAAAAAAGACTTTCTTGCTGATAAACAAATATAATTGCTGGACCGTCCACATGATGCGTTTCATCAGAAGCCCTGTCTGAGTGATCCGTGGGAGTTCTCCTCCCACACTCGGAGTGGTTGGATACTTCACTGCCACCAGATCGGCCGTTTGTCTCGCCATGCACCCGTTTATAGCACACTTGTGGCGAATGCAACAATCTGCGCGGCACATCCCCCCCCACCCCCCCCCCACCCCACCCCCGGCCGCAGTTAAAGGGGATGCAGGACAAACGGGGAGAAAAGGCTCAAACTGCCCCAAAGATCATGATTGACCTTCCACGAAGTCAGCGGTTCTCAGACTATTAATCCTGCGTACCAGCTGAGAAACTGTTCAGCTCTCTGAGTACCACCATGATGACCAGTTTTAAAATATAGCCATATATGCCTTCTCAATTAGCTTTAAACACACACAGATGTGTATTCCTTATTGTGGTTATTTATTACCTGAATTGTTACTTTACTGAATCAGACATTTACAACTCTGTCCAACAATTCTCACAAGAGCTGAGCAATTTTATCAATTCTGCGATATATATCGATATTTTATTTTCCCAGAGAGTATCGATTTTTCAGCAGCAGGTGTCGATATTCTAAGCTCCTTTCAAAACTCCCATGTCCTGCAGTCCGCCAGCTACTCTGCTGAGATGGGTGCAATTGTAAGGTGGCTTAAAATGTTGCTCCAATGGACTTGAATTATTGGCTGCCATGGTTCGTTTTTACTGAACCTGGTGGCTAGAATGGCTAGTAGCTACCTCATATGTTCAGTATCAAGGCAAAAAAGCTGCCAAAAAGGCCACTTGCTGTACTTTAAGTCTCCATTGTGCCATTACCTTTAAAAGCTTGCAAGCAACAATTTGCACTGTTTAAATAAATGAAACTATTTTTCTCAACGCATCTTTTATTCATTTTGTCCAGCATTTGCAAGCTGTCTGTCAGCCATATAATGTGTAATTGATGCTTTCAGTTCAATTAATTCAAACAAAGTCATTGGAACACTCACAAGATGTCACCAAAATCACTTTGTCCCTTTATAATCTTTCAGAAAATGATTTAAACGTATCTTAAGATGAATATCGTATCGCAAGATTAGTGTATCGCTACAGCCCTAATTCTCACATCCTCATACTCTCATACAGAGCAAAATAATCAGACTCAAAAGTTGTTACATTTGCACTGGAACTGAGTATGCAACAAATATTTTTAATAACAGTTTTATTTATCTCAAGCTACACATTTTGTTTGAAACATATTTATAATGCATTGTATGTTTCTGTTTTTATTTTTTAAAGTGAGAATGTGGAAACAACGTGGAAAGTCATGACGTTCCCCCGTGTACCACCAGAGGGCGCTCCACAGTTTGTGCACCACTGCACTAAGTTGTTCTGCTATCCTTTCTAACAGCTTCTCCGAGCTTCCGCTTGGCTACCGTTTCTCAAAGCGTCACAAAAACGCTGATTTTAACTCCCCAGAAAGGATCCCGCCGTTGTCCGCCAGTTTTAATCGTTATTCCTGGATTGTCCATTTCTCCACGGTCTATATTGACACACAGGTCCGTCGACGGAGTGGAGATACCTGGGGAGGCAGGAAGTGGAGCCTTATTAAATATAATTTCATCCTGCCTACTGGTTGTTTATCTTTCATTATGCTGGATTTTATTAAAAATGCTCATGGAAATCTCCGTGAGGTCTGGTTTGCCTCTCCTGTGGGACCTCAGATGATGAGGAGCATTTCATTTTCCCTCTCCTCGCAAGCGGGCCTCGTAGACATCGGCCGGCGCTTGTTATTAACAATCTTAATGATTACTAAATTTAATACGAGACCCCTCACCAAAGCTGAGTGCCGGTCTGCGGCCCCCGAGAGTCTCACGACTGCCTCCCGCTCCTCTGATTAAACTTTCATGTGGCAGCGAACCGCAACATCCACCGGGGAGTGAGTCACCATCTCCATCTCCCCGCCATTGTTTACCCAAGTGAAAGAGGAAAAGGGATATCTGATGTGCACCAAATGAATCTGCTGAAGGAATAAGCGGATTTCTTAGTGGAGTCTCTGGTAAACGGAGCCACACAATGGTTTGGCCCTGAGTAAGCAGCGAAGTGTTTGCTCTCTCTTCATACCGCCGGCTTTCGCTGAAGCTGTAACTGTTACACGGTGACAGACTCTCTGTCCTCGGGCCAATTATTCCCCTCGGCCGTTGTGCTCCACTCCTAAACAGAAGTCTTTTGCTTTAACTAATTCGTCCTTTTCATTAGTTTCGCTCTCCAGTCGCGTTTTCGCTCCTTTTGTGACTCGAGCATCTCCCCTAAATTATCTCCGGTCCGGAGCGTTTTACAAAGTGTCACTCCAAACTGGTCGTTTAAAATGCTCGGCGCGTCTATTGATCCCGCAGGAAGAGAAAAACATGCAACATCACCTTCCTGCTTTGTTAGGACGCTTTATTATTATTATTTTCTTCCTCAAAAGCCCCGCAGCCTTTCCGTGGCCATTAACACGCGTCTGCTCGTATTGATGGCCTGTCAAGCCGTTAGCGACGGAGGCTGCACGCGTGGCGCTAAATTGCTGAGATGAAGTCGGTCTCGGATGGTGACCGAGTTCCCCGCTTACAGCCTTTTTTTCCCGCCGCCGGCGCTGAAGCCTGTCATCGTGGGAACTCATTTATCCGAACCCCAGGCTTTCAAACGGTCTTGGAACCAGACGAGTGAAAACGATCAGCAGAGGCTCAGGTCTTCGTTCCAGGTTTGTTGCGTTGAGGCGATTTTGAAGACGTTTCGGGACCAGATAAGAGTTTCTTACTCAAACTAAAATTAAAACGATAAGAATCGAGTATATAAACACTACAGCTAGGGCGATTTTATCAATTCTGCGATATATATATCGATATTTTATTTCCCCAGAGAGCATCGATTTTTCAGTCGCGGGTATCGATATTCTAAGCTTCTTCCAAAACCTCCGTGTCCCACCTTTAAAAGCTTGCAAGCAACAATTTGTATTGTTTAAATCAGGGGTCTCAAACTCATTCCTGAAAGGGCCGTGTGGCTGCAGGTTTTAGTTCCAACCATGCAGAAACACAGCTGAGTTGTTTCACTCAATCAACTGAACTGGTTCAGACCTTCAGTGAAGACAACTAATTGATTGACTAAAACAACTCAGCTGTGTTTCTGCATGGTTGGAACAAAAACCTGCAGCCACACGGCCCTTTCAGGAATGAGTTTGAGACCCCTGGTTTAAATTAATGAAACTATTTTTCTCAACAAATCTTTTATTCATTTTGTCCAGCATTTACAAGCTGCCTGTCAGACATATAATGTGTAATTGATGCTTTCAGTTCAATTAATTCCAACAAAGTCATTGGAACACTCACAAGATGTCACCAAAATCACTTTGTCCCTTTAAAATCTTTCGGAAAATGATGTGAATTTATTGTAAGATGAATATTGACATATATCGTATCGCGAGCCAAATATCGTGTATCGTATCGCTACAGCCCTACAAACGAACTTTCAAATGAAACAGAAGCTGACAAAAGTGCTGCTGATTATGATTCAGATAAAGAAACTGGCACCAGAATAAAAGTGATTAAATGGTCGCTTCATGTCAAAGAGCCGTCGGGGAAAGACTTGTGTTGAAATTTTAGAAACAAGTAAAAGAATGAAGCGCAATCGAACCATCATGGCATGACCAAAAAGAAAGAAGGTCTATCAAAAACAAAAAATGGACAAAAGAAAGTCATCAGGCCAGCCATCAATGGGGTCGTTACACCCAACCCTCGTTAAACGTTGGGACGGTCGTTGGTAACGGTTCCAGAGCCTTCATGCAGCACTGACGTTCCTTCATCGTACCAAAAGCGACCAATCAGATCTCTTCCTACTGGCCACACAAATAACCTGCGTGCTTTGCATTAGCCCCGCCTGTGTGATTTCATCGACTAGCTCCGGCTGTGTCGCTGCGACTCGATCGGCTGCCACGTGCGTTCAGTTCATTCAGAGTCTACGGCAGCGGTGGCCAACCGTGGTCTTGGAGAACCACAACCCTGCATGTCTTAGATGTTTCCCTGCTGATTCACATGGATGGGTCGCTCGCAGATCTGTTCAGACCCAGATGACCAGCTGATGATGATCCAGTCATGTGAATCAGGAGAGCTAGAGCTGGGAACATCTAAGACAAGCAGGGTTGCAGCTCTGGAGGACCAGGGTTGGCTACTGCTGATCTATGGTGATGGACGCAGACGACTTCGTTTCTGCGAGCACCCAACCTGCTGGTCACCGGTCAAGCCGGTCAAGCTGAAAATGAGCCGTTACCGGTCACCGGCCCCACAGCCGGTGCATCGCAAGCTGAAACACACAGATGCCCCCCCCTTCATCAGTCATAATGCCCCTGCTGACCCCTGCAGCTCCGACGGCTCCAGCCAGAGCTGAAGGGGGACGAGCGTTTCTCTTCCACCCTGTGGAAATATCTGCTGTGGGGCCATGCATGGATAATTCAGTTCAGTTCAATACTTTATTAATCCCTGAAGGGAAATTAATAGTTGCAGAAACTGTCGCTATCCAAGTCTCTCCACAGATTCATTACAGATGGTTATAAAGACTGACAGCGACTCCGTTTACTTACCAGCCAATTAAAATGCAACTTGAAATTACATAATAATGACTGAGACCCGGCGTTATTCGCCCCAACCACGACCACCTTCTTCTTTCACTTCTGTTTTAAAGCAAACAAACGCTAAAACTGTCAGACACGTCAAACACGTAAAACATTTTCCTTCTGCTGAATATGACAAACTTGATGAAGCCAAGTCAGTGGCCTCTGCTATCTTTCTCTTGGCTGGAGGTGAAGTAAATAAAAAAAATAAAAAATAAAAGGACCATATGATGTGCGTCTGGTGAGAGGGGAGAAATGCTTTTGTTTGTGGAGAAAAGAGGAGAGCAAGTTGCCAACAACCTCGGGGTATCTTATTGTAATTCACTTTCCGTTGGATCGGCCACAAAAATGCAATTAGTGCATCTCAAGCAAAAATCGTTCAGAAACGGAAAGATGAAGAGCTCAACGGGCTGGCCCCGCCTCCAAAAAAATCTGCAGATCTCACAGTTTTGAAAAGCAGGTCCAAAGAGACCCACTCAAGATGATTTACAGGACCGAAAAGATGGGCTGCTGCAGAAACACAGTCTGAGCCTGACTCTTAGACGTCCTGGATTCAGAACAGCCCTGGTCTGTTATCGGACTCTGGCGTTTCCAGATAAATGACATTAATGTCAACACCAACCTGCATCCACATGAATGACTGTTTTAAGCCTCTGACTGTTTCAGAAATGAGATCAAATCTTTGGTCCCTTGGGAGGGTTCGCTCAGGAAGTTCACGTTTCCCAGTGTGGGCGGAGTCAACCTGAGGTCATTCTAGTCACGTTTTGTTCTTCCATTCGCTGCCACGTGTGATGAGCCCATAGAGGTCCGGCTCTGCTTCTGATGAACAGGAACATCCATAAGGTGCCTATAAAGCATTTCTGAGGTTGAACTGGGAGTACCGGTCCGGTTCTGCAGGAGCTCGTGTGACGTTCAGTAGCTGATGTGTACAGACTCCAAATATCAAAACGACCTCGGTTTGTCTGCGTGGACCGTATCCACGCCATTTTTGAATCTTTTGCCATCATTAATTTCCATTTGGCTGCAATCGCAAACTCGACTCTCACTCAGAACCGCTTGAATTCACATCGTTAGGGTTTCCCAACAAAAGTTTGTAGTCGTTTACCATCCATCAGTGGACCCGGGGTTCATTTGACTCCAGAATGCTTCCTGGTTTTTCACCTACACAGTGATGATTTCACTGTTTATTAGGGCTGTAGCGAAACACCAATCTCCCGATACGATACACGATATTCAGCTCACGATACAATATATATATCAATATTCATCTTACAATACATTTACTTCAATATCTGAAAGATTTTAAAGGTGGGACACTGGGGTTTTGAAAGAAGCTTAGAATATCCGATATCCCACGGCTGAAAAATCAATACTCTCTGGGGAAATAAAATCACGATATATATCGCAGAATCAATAAAATCGCTCAGCTCTATTAGGTAGGTAACTCAACATTTGACTGTGAATAAAACGGTACCGGATTATGTGTGTGTTTGTTTTTTTTTTTTGTTGTTCAGTCCTTTCATTTTTCTTCTTCATCCACATCTGGAAGTATGAAAGTGTTCTGGATAAATGGAGAAACCTTTGATTTGACAAATCCTCAGCTCTAAAGTGAAACATTTGTATTTCCACAAATGAAAGCAGCTTTATCAGATCAGATAGAATAAAGAGTAACGCAACAACACACCTCTGTCAGGAATTTTTTTTTTCCCATGATGCTTGTGAAATACTGCTTTTACATTGAAATGCATCCGTACCTACTGTTTTTTTTTCAGATGTGGTTACGTCTGCCAGGTGAGCATGCTCACTCCCTCCCAGCCGCCACGCGTCCTCAGAGGCCCGACTCTCTGATATAATTAGGCCAGTTTATCATTTTTGACTAGACCGTGGATGTCAGAAGCACCGCTTGAGCCGCCAGCAGTCGGGCGCGCGGGGAAAATAGATTAATCACTCTTCTTTTTTTTCTCCCTCTTTTAAATCAGTGAGTTGTTGCCGGGATGTTTAGAGCCTCCGTCCATGTGAGACGTTCCAGTCAGTAAATGTGAGTCTCTGCGAAGGAAAAGGTGTCTTATAAATCTCCCCTCAGAGGACATGTTTGCACGCCGGCGCGCGGCTGCGTGTCGCCGCAGCAATGATTCGTTTAATGATCGGCGAGGAAGGAAAAAAAAAAAAGAGAGACGGGGTATCTTACTGCCTGACAAGTTCGGCTGCATGTCAAAACTTTTCAAGCTGAAAATCGCTCCTCTCTGGTCACGAACCGATTCGTTGCTACATCTCTAATTATCTTCACTCAGACCTTAAATAAAAATCACCTTCAGTTTTTCATGTTGGGAGATGATGGGTGAGCTTTATCGTGACTTACGGTGAAAATGGGAGTCCAGCAGAGGGAGGGGTGTCTGTCCTCCATGAGGATGTTTCTGCACATCGTCCTGCAGTTGCTAGATCCTGGCAACCAAACGCCCTGTATCCTGGCCTAACTTCTTTAGAGTCACTGTGCAAATACGTTGGAGCATTTTAAAAATAGAGGGACATTTAAGTCAAGGTGCTAAGTGCCATATTTTTACCACTGCTCCTCCACCCTCAACATCAACACTGGCGTACCACAAGGCTGCGTGTTGGGTCCTTTCCTCTACTTCCCTCTTCACCCACGACTGCAGACCTGTTTGTGGCTCCAACGCCATCATCAAGTTTGCAGACGACCCACCGTGATTGGCCTCATCAGGAACAACGATGAGTCGGCCTACAGGGAGGAGGTGGACCACCTGGCTGCTTGGTGCGAGAACAACAACCTCCGTTCACTCACACACACGCCAACCCCCCACCCCACTAGGAAATGAACGGGGCTAGTACCCACTAAGTCTTTGCACTCTTCCACACAAATGTAAACAATATAGTTGTACTGGACTCTTTTTTTTATAAACCTCCTCACACTCCTGTAAATATTAGCATAATCATGTAAATACTGTTCAAATCTGTGTAAATGTCATCACATCTCTGCTCATAATATATATTTACTCATCCAAATCTGACCTGCACTTTACAGCAATAGTTATTTATTATTTTGTTATATATATATATATATATATATATATATATATATATATAGATATATATATTTATTTTTTTTTTTTAATGTATTTATTTATTTATTTATTTATTTATTTAGACAATAAAGACATTTGACAATACAAAGACAATAAAGCTTGAATCTAATCTAATCCAATCTGAAGCTAGAATCAAACCCATGGTTTTGCTGTATCTAAAATCCCAGTAAGTCATGCGTTGTGAAAATCCTTCCAGGCCCAACTGTCTGAGGACGGCTGTACGGCTGCTACAGATGCTCCACAAATACATTTTGGAGCAAAAACAAAATGTATCACTGTTTGAGTTGGATCCCCGTCGGTCGACACTCCCAACAACGCCGGGTCGCTTCGATTCCCCTCACCGTTTGCCCTGCCTGCAGCTGGACGTGAACTCTGTGCACCGAAGGCCAGGATGGCAAAATAAGCCAGAGCATTACTTTTCTTGTAAAATAGGTATTGCTTTTATCGTCGGCACGCAGGGAGGGTGAAATCCATGACTCACGGCTCGGCATTTGACCGAAAAGCGCTCTGCTTTTCTTTTTTTTTTTGGCTTTATTCTGCACACACAAAAACATTCTCATCTCTGCGAGTTCATCCATCAGTCAGTCTATTAAGGCCTCTCAGAGCTCCATAATGACTTATTGTTCAGGGACCGAGGGTCACTGATGGCCGGGGCTGATACTGTCTGAACCTCGGCTCGTCGGCGAACTGAAAATCTTTTTGATTTACATCAGGCTCATCCCTGCCTCCACCTACGCCCCGACGGCGGCGACAAAAGAGCGATGCACATGCTGATTCTCTGCCGAAAGACCGATTGATCTCATTCGACCCAGATACCAGCGGTGGAGACATTATTACCTTTGTTCAGGAGCACAGTGGCACATTTCAAAGAGGCGCTGCAGAGAGTCGGCTAAGTCCCTGGGAGTGTGAGCGCTCGGCTTCGACTAAAGCTTTTGATGGCTGTTCTTTACAGTGGTAGTTTAGAAAGAAAAGGTGATCAGTGTAGACATAAAACCTGAACAAAACTGATTCAGGTTTTCAGCGGGCTGTAGCTATGACATTAATATTAATTCTGCCAGGAACACTTCTGCACTCCTTTTGAATATATATCTATATTTTTCACGATTTGCTTCCGCCACCTCAGTCGCTCAAATTGCTTTATAAAGATACTCAATTTGCTTCGGTTACAGATCACATTGGGAGAAACCAATTTCTATGCGAACCAAATCCTGCAGCAGCTGATTTCCCTGATTGAAGCGATCACCGTGACTGAGAGCGTCTTTATCAGTAAAGGCAGGTGCTGTAATTTTTTTCCCCCTGTAACGAAGCTGACAGGGATTCTCTTCTAGGAAGCAGGAGAGAGGAGCTGAAGATGTTCAAGTTGGTGAGGAAGGAAAAAAAAAAAAGAGAAAAAGGTCAGAGGTGAGCGCTGAACATGGGAAAGCTCTCTTCCGAAGGCAGAGTGAGGAGGATGTTTCCGCTCAGATGGTTGAGGCTGCTTCATTATTGATGGGATTATGGCCCAGTAAATAGATTTCAGGCCCGTTTCCTCCTCCCTCGGCCCCAGAGACGGCTTCCATCTTTGGGAAACATGAAAATGTCTCTGAGGCCACCGAGCTGGAGGAGAACCGGAGCCGTTCCTCTCTCACACCAAGTCTTTTCCTGCGTTCTTTCTTGCTGCTGTAATTAACGGCCGGTAAATTCATGCAGATCGACTGGAGTCGGGTTCATAAATGTTGCATGTGACAGCAGCACCAGATACAGCTGCAACATACTTAATATATATATATGTATATATATATATATATATATATATATATATATATATATATATATATATATATATATATATATATATATTAGAGCTGTCAAAGTTAACGCGTTAACGCGTGATTAACGCAAAATAATTTTAACGCAACTAATTTTTTTAACGCGCGTTAACGCGACACAGCCTGGCCGTGTACAATAGTAAAGAGGAGAGTAGGTTTAATGAGCCTCGGGCCCCGCCGTAGTTGTAGTCCTTTAGTCCTCCATAGTCCTGTCAAAACAGGAAGTCATGCACTGACGTCGATGTCCATGCCGCAGACAGACAGACGTAAACAAACTATTAGCAGTAGTTGGATACAAATAATAAATGGATACAAAAGATACTATTTTTGAATGGTAAGTTCAGCTTCAAAACCTTGCCTGATGGCTAACTCCACAAGATAAATGTTGTTTGTGTTTGCTGTCGATGTGAATTTAGTTACCACCGGAGTCCGGTCACTTGACGGCTAATGAGAGCGGTGATGCAGAGAGCCCCCCCCCCCCCGTTTGAAGCAAATAAACGGAAATATTTTGTATGAAGAACATAAGATAAAATATTGAGTATATATATAATATATAATGGATTTGGCATTGTAGCAATAAATAAACATGCATTTGTTTTGCATAAGGCAAGCATTTGTGTACTCTCATATTAGGCAAGGCAACTTTATTTGCAACTTTATTTGCAATTCAATTCAAAGTGCTTTACAGATGCATAAAATCACAAGAAGGCAAATAGAATCATTCCATACAAGCATAAAAATAATCAATAATAAATAAAAATTAATTAATGAAAAAATTAATTAATTAAATTAAAAATGAAGAGTGCAGATAAAATCCTTCCAGTCATCATCTTCACATCTAAACAGAACTGTTTTCAGTCTGGATCTGAACATTGTCAGAGTTCAGGTCTGTCTCACATCTTCTAGAAGACTGTTCCAGATTTTAGGAGCATAAAACTGAAATGCAGCTTCACCTTGTTTAGTCCTGACTCTGGACACCAGCAGGAGACCACTACCTGAGGTTCTCAGAGTCCAGGTTGGTTCATATGGATCTAACATGTCAGAGATGGACTTTGGGGCCATGAAGAGACTTGAACACAAGTAGAGCTGTTTTAAAGTCTATTCTCTGAGTGACAGGAAGCCAGAGACCTCAGGACTGGACTAATATGGTCATGTTTCCTGGTTCTAGTCAGGACTCGTATTAATAAGAATAATACAACTTGAAAAAGATCTGTATAAGGTAGATTTAGAACAGATAAAAATATGCGATTAATTTGCGATTAATCATGATTAACTATGACAGTCATGCGATTAATCTGATTAATTATTTTGAGAAATTGACAGCCCTAATATATATATATATATATATATATATATATATATATATATATATATATATATATATATATATATATATATATATATATATATATATGTAAAAAACTTAAGTGATTTAGGTTATAATCTAGAAAACCATGGAAAATGGTAAGATATCAGCTCTTAAATAAAACTCTTATGAGCAATCTTTGTGGTTATCGTTATGTTTGTCCAAACAAATGTACCTTTAGTTGTACCAGGCATTAAAATGAACAAGAAACTGAAGAAAACAAGGGTGGTCTAATCATTTTTTCCATGACTGTGTGTGTGTATATATATATATATATACACAGTGGAGGAAATAAGTATTTGATCCCCCGCTGATTTTGGCACTTGTCATCCTAAGAAATAAATGAACAGTCTCAGACGTCTATGGCAGCTTTATTTTACAGTTATAGAAAGAATATTGAAAAAATTTTGAGAAAATTACATGAAATGAAAAATAAAAATCAATTTGCAAATCATTGAGGGAAATAAGTATTTGATCCCCTAGCAAAACATGATCTAATACTTGGTGGCAAAACCCTTGTTGGCAGCACAGCTGTCAGACGTTTCTTGTAGTTTCTTACTAGGTTTGAACACATCAGGAGTAATTTTCGTCCACTCCTCTCTGCAGATCATCTCCAAATCCTGAAGGTTTTGAGGCTTGCGCTTGGAAACTCTCAGCTTCAGCTCTCTCCATAGATGTTTAATAGGATTAAGGTCAGGAGACTGGCTAGGCCATTCCATGACCTTGATGTGCTTCTTATGGAGCCACTCCTTTGTTTCCTTGGCTGTATGTTTTGGGTCGTTGTCATGCTGGAAGACCCATCCATGACCCATTTACAATGTCCTTGTGGAGGCAAGGAGGTTGTCACCCAAGATTCTGCGGTACATGGCCCCGTTCATCTTCCCATCGATGCGGTGAAGTCGACCTGTCCCCTTAGAACAGAAACATCCCCAAAGCATAAGGCTTCCACCGCCATGCTTGACAGTAGGGATGGTGTTTCTGGACGTGAGCCTTCTTGAGCAGAGGGACCTTGGACCACTGCAGGATTTTAAACCATTACGTCTCAGTGTTTACCAATAGTTTTCTTGGTGACTGTGGTCCCAGCTGCCTTGAGATCATTAACCAGCTCCTCCCGTGTAGTTCTGGCTGATCTATAACCTTTCTCATGATCATTGAGACCCCACCAGGTGATATCTTCCATGGAGCCCCCAGCCTAGATTAATTAACAGTCATGTTGTACTTCTTTCACTTCAGAATAATTGCACCATCAGTTGTCACCTTCTCATTCAGCTTCTTACTTATGGTTTTGTAGCCCATTCCAGCCTTGTGGAGTTCAACAACTTTGTCCCTGACATCTTTTGACAGCTCTTTAGTCTTGCCCATGGTGGAGATGGTGGAGTATTACTGAGTCTGTGGGCAGATGGCTTTTATACAGGTGACAATTTGGAACAGGTGTCTCTCATGCAGGTAATTACTTCAGTGAGATTAGGAGTGTGCCAGTGGTGTGGGAACCAACACTGGTCAAGGTTGATCAGGGATCAAATACTTATTTCCCTCAATGACATGCAAATTAATTTTTTATTTTTCATTTTGTGTAATTTTCTCAGATTTTTTTTCAATATTCTTTCTATAACTGTTAAAAATAAAGCTGCCATGGGGGGGGGGGGGGTAAATATATATATATATATATATATATATATATATATATATATATATATATATATATATATATATATATATATATATACATACATACTCGATATGATGTGGTTTCAGGTTGAGTCTGTGGGTCGTTTGTTTGGAAATGACTTGTGAGACTTCCAAACAATTTTCCAGAATTTCTCCTCCCAGATGACAGAAATGAGAGGGCGGGAAAACATATTCCCTGAGGGAAACAGTGAGGCCCACGGAGAGGGGATTGCTTTTTAATGTCCACCTCTGTGGCATTGGACTCCATTATTTAGGGGCGTCTGCATGTGCAGATAGTGAATTTATACTTCTAATACGGTAACACTGAGCGGTGTTTGGTGCAGGAGGAAACCAGTCGTGTATCTGTGCTGGAACTCATGGCGATGTTGCTTTGGTTCAGTGATACAGGTAGAGCTGATGGGCTTTAAAGTCTGAAAATACAGAAAGATTTAAAAAAAAGATTCTCTATTTTTAAGTATGAAGTTGTTTTCTTCTGGACTTAATTACCGTAGTGAGCTTGTTTTTTTTTTCTCTCCCTCCTAAATAAGAGCAGAACAGATGGCAGGCTGCCTCTGTTAGCTCTGTGAACAGCCTTCGGAGGGTTGCAGGGGGGTGTCGAGGTGAAACAAACGTCTATGCTAATGTGAGCAATTTGTGCATTTGGAAAGCTTCGGTCGTAAAGAGAGGTGAGGAGCGGATGTATAATGGATATTGTTTTTTTACACATAGGTCAAACATCTATCAAAATAAATGCAAAGATTTCAAATTAAAGAGTATTTTTAAATCATTCAACGGTCAGTATGTACAACATCAATTCCAAAAAAAAGAAAAAAGTTGCATCCCTGTTTAAAATGTAAATTTAAACAGAATGAATGATTTGCAAATCTCATAAGCCAATATTGTATTCACAGGTGGAACATGGAAATTGTATCAGTCGTTTAAACTAAGAAAATGTACCATCTAAAGCTGTGGTCCGCAAACTGTGGTATACATACCACCAGTGGTACGCAAGCGCCTTCTGGTGGTACGCAGGGGAACGTCATGACTTTCCACATTTCTTCCAAATTTTCACTTTTTTTTTTTTTAAATTGAAAACATAAAATGCATTATAAATACAACATTTCAAACGAAATTCAGGTAACAATAAATAACCACAATTAGGAATAAACATCTCTAAAGGTAATTGAGAAGGCAAATATGGCTATATTTTAAAGTTGGTCATCATGGTGGTACTGAGACAGCTGAACAGTTTCTCAGGTGGTACACAGTATTAAAAGTTTGAGAACCACTGACCTAAAGAACAAAACGAACAGATAACCGTGAACTGTTTTATTCATAAATGAGTGACTTTGACCGGACTTAGCCAGACACTGTATATAAAACTAGAAAAGCACTTGGAGAGCGCAGACCTCCGCCAAGCTCAACAATTCCCCCACATAGCGATTTACAGATTGCGATAAAATCCGCCTTCTTGGATCAGATCCGGATCACCCTTTGAAATTTGATAGAGGTTCCCTCCCAAAAAGAGGCTCAATGAAATGAATGCAGGTCCAGACTTTCTCTGTAGTCGATGTGGAGCTATTCAAAGCGTTAACGATGCTCGAGGTGTTCCAGTCTGGATTTAAAGTATTTCATAGCACAGAAAATACACCTTCAGGGGGTTTTAATGGCCTCTTAAACATCACTGCCTGTGGGGAATTTACTCTTCGTACACTTTTACATCTTCAAGTTGTATTTGATCACGTTATTCTGCTCTTATCTGGAACAATGTGTTCGTTGGGGGTTATGGGTACGGCTCTGAAGTGGGTTTAGGGTCAGCTTTTGGAGCTCTAATTCACCCTCTTCTATATGGAGCTCCCCAGGGTTCTATCCTTGGCCCACTCCTTGTATTACCTTCTCAGATCCACCTTAAGGCAGTATGGTGCTGGTTTTCAGTCTGAAATATACAGATTGTGATAAAATCTGCCTTCTGGATCAGATCCAGATCAGCCTTTGAAATTTGATAGAGGTTCCCATTGTCAATTCCTGAGTCAAATTTCATGAGTTTTGGGAAATAATTAACAGAGATATTGAGAAACAAAATATCCAGTCCCATTGACCGCAATGTTATTGAAAATTTGAAAGTGATCCAGAATCCAGGATTTCCGCCAAGGAGGTTATGTTTTTGCCGACGTTTGTGTCTGTTTGTCTGTCTGTGTTCAAGATAACTCAAAAATTTATGGATGGATTTTGATGAAATTTTCAGGAGTTGTCAGAAATGTGAAAAGGGAGAACTGATTTTAATTTGGGTGTGATCCTTTCACTTTTTTCGATAATTTTTGCGCTTGGTGGAGGTCTGTGCTCTCCGAGTGCTTTTCTAGTTCTAACATGTATTTCTTACAGGTTTTTATGTAATTTCATGTATTATTTATAATTAACAAGAAAATTATGTTCTAATTTTCGGGGACTTTGAACGGATTAGGGCATTTACATGGAAAACCTGCCTCTACTTACGAAATTTTCAGGTTACGAAACTACTTCCAGAACCAATTAATTTCGTAAGTAGAGGTACCACTGTATTAGGTTTGTTGATGATCTCTCCCAGCTTTGGTTTTAATTGGCTGATAGAAGGAAGCACACGTGATTCACAGGAAGACATTTATTATTCATCAACAAACTTGCCTTGTTTAGCCTTTTTCTGCGTCCCAGCGCATCATATTCAGTCTCTTACTTCACCATCCGTTCTTACAGTTTTTCGACTCCTGCCTTTCTGCAGTGAAGAGGGTTTTTGAATCAGCTGGCCGTGTAGATGGAAGTGTGGGTGGGATCTCAGACCTGCTAGCAGCCCGTTGTTGGCCTCAGCAGAACAACGTACCACGCAAAGCCTCTGAATTACTCTGCACACAGCGTTCGGCTTTCTGATACATCACAGTCACTTTCATTTCTCTCAGCACTTTTTCATGTCGCTGTAAAACTTCATACTGAGTCGGCGTGGAAAGGATGAACCCTGCCGCTGAAATGAAAGGATGCTGGAAGACGGTGCAGCGCCCTCCTTCAGAACTTTCTTTTCTTTCAGTGCATGTTCACAAAGATGCGTCTTTGTTTCCCGTGTTCGTGATTTTCCTCTCGCGGCTGACTCCCTCGATCCAAACCTGACTGTTAACATTTTTATTCTACAGGTCTACAGCATGTAGAGCAGGAAGGGAAATCTGTTTTTGACGGGGGGGGGGGGGGGGGAAGCGGCGCACCAGCCTCAGCCAACTTCCTCTTTCCCTTGTTAAAGCATGAAACATTTCACTGTCATCTCTAAAAGCTGTTGCATGCTTATCTCTCACACTGACAGAGGGTTTAAAAGGAAAGCTTTGTTGGACATATTGAGCTTTCCATGTCTCACAATGAAATATTGCCAGATTTTTTTTTTCCTTTGCTTTTTTTTTTTAAGTGCTGCCTGGAGCCACGTCTCGTCTTCTCTTTTAATGTGAAACTTGGCTGTCAGAGAGCTTATTTGAGACCAGTGCATTTGTTCCCTCGTCCCCTCATGACAGGAGGAGTATCCTTTTAAATCCCGTGTGTTGTAACCTGATGAATCATCTCTCGTCTGAGAGACGTTCCTCCAGCGGATCCACAACATGTCAGCGTAAATCCCATTCACCCCCCCGACGTAAATCCTCCTCATTAAATTAAACCACGGAAACCTGCTTGTTACTGAGGACGTATTTCGCCAGAGCTCGGCAGTAATGGCCTGTTCAACAGGCACCACGTCACAACTTGTGCATGGAAGTCTCAGTCTGTTTCTTTTCCATTATTGTGGAAAATAATAAATCACATCTCCGATCGCCTCAACTTAATTTATAGAGCACATTCAGATCAAGAGCAACTCAAGATGCTGTAGCTAATAATTATAATAATAGATTTATGGATGGATTGAGGGATGGATGGATGGATGGATGGATAGATTTATGGTTGGATGGATGGAGGTATGGGTGGATGGATGGATGGATGGATGGATGGATTTTTGGATGGATGGATTTTTGAATGGATAGATGGATGGATAGATGAAAGGATTTGGTGGATGGCTTTTTTGCTGGCTGGATGGCTGGCTGGCTGGCTGGCCTTTGGCCTTGCTGGCTATGGCTCCCTGGCTTTCTGGCTGGATTGCTTTATGGCTGCTGGATACTGGATGGCTCCCTGGCTGGCTGGCTTCCTGGATCCCTGGCTTTTCCTGCTTTCTTTCTGGCTGGCTGATGGCTCTCTGGCTGGCTGGCTCCTGCTTTCTCGCTGGCTGCCTCGCTCCCTGACCCTGGCTGGCTGGCTCCCTCCTGGCTGATCCCTGGTTGGATGGATTTTTTAGATAGATGGATGGATGGATAAACAGATGGATGATAAATGCATGGATAGATTAATGGATGGATGGATTCATGGAGGATGGATGGATGGATTTTTAGATGGATGGATGAATGGATAATGGATTTATAGATGGATGAATGGATGGATGGATGAATTGATGGATGGATGGATGGATGAATAGATGGATGGATGTATAGTGGATTTATAGATGAATTAATGGATGGATGGATGAATAGATGGATGGATAAATGGATGGATGGATGATAGATGGCTGGATTTTCAGATGGATCGATTTATGGATGAATAGATGGAAGGATGTATAATGGATTTATAGATGCATTAATAGATAAATGAATGGATGGATGGATGAATAGATGGATGGATAGATTAATGGTTGGATTGTTAATGGATTTATAGATGGATGAATAGATGGATTTATGGATAAATGGATGGATGGATGGATGATAGGTGGACAGATAAATGGATGGATGGATTCATGGATGGATGGATTTTTAGATGGATGGATGAATGGATACTGATTGATAGATGGATGAATGGATAAATGGATTTATGGCTGGATGGATGGATGGATAGTCAGAAACAAAGACAAACAAAAGTGAAAACAAAAGGTTAGAAAATCTAAAAGAGCATATTTAAACATTATCTTCTAAAAATTATGAATTCAGTATGAGCTCCTTCATCTTGGTCTTTTTTGAATAAGTCCTTCTGTTGGATCATAGACACGATGGGTGAGAAACTCAAACCACGAACGTTGATGAAGAACAGAGAGCTGGAGAACGAGACGGGGCAGCTTTGTCCCTGATGGTGGCCACACATATGTGTTTTTTTGTCTTAATGGCTGTCTCTGAGTGTTTTTCCCAGCAGGAGCTTGTAACTCAGTCAGCACTGAGCTACGAAGAGAAGACGTTCTCTGTGTGAACACATGTATACACTGATCACTTTAAAATATACTTGGAAAGCCACGTAGTTTGAGGAGCATCTGTCCAGCTCAGTATTTACGTGGGAGCATCCACAGACAGACGTCTATGTTTCCACACTGATGTCACCCACGGGTTTGTGAACTTTGCCTTGAAGCCTTGAGTTTTAGAAGCAGCCATATTTGTTGAAGAGGGTGGAATTAAAGGGTGATACTCCCTTTTTGACCAACACATTTCTTATCTTGTATGGTTTTTACTTGTGTTGTTTTATTAAGATTTAGTGTTTAGAAAGACTTTTTTGTCTTCCTGCCGGGGCAGTGACCTACCCTGACAGGACTCATCTAAACCAGGCGTGTCCAGTCCTGCAGGGCTGCTGTCCTTCACATCTTAGATATTTCCCAGCTTCACCACACCTGATTCAGATGAATGGATCGCCATCAGCTGGTCATCCAGGTCTGCATGGGTCTGTTAAAGACCCATTCATTTGAATCAAGTATGCCGAAGCAGGAAAAAACATCTTAGATGTGCAGGACAGCGCCCCTCCAGGACTGGAGTTTGACACCACTGTCCTAAACCATCCAGTCTGGACTAGCGATGGGTGGTTTGTACAAAAGACAGGGACTTAAAGGCAGGGTAAGGGATTCTTCACATTCTTCATTCATTCATAAATAATCATTGTGATCAACATTAAGAATATGTGCTTGTGCTAGAGGTCTTCGGAACAACCCGAAAACCCGAGGTTCCGACCCAAATCGGGTCTCGGGTCCGTTCAAAAGATGTGATTTTGGGTTCGGGTCGTAATCGGTAGTTAGTCTCGGGTCCGGTCGGTGCTCTCTGACTGGCTGGGTCTGCGTTTACTCGAGAGAGTTAAAGATATTGGCGGTGGCAGCCAATGTCAAGGACTCTGGGCAGTTAATTAATTATTCATTAACATGGCGTGTTTGTCATGAAACAGTCGTGTTGCCGTAGCGTGTTATTAGCGGTTTGCCCGGCAGCTGTAAAGCACAACGGATCACCAACATGACACGTTGGATGAGAGAACATATTGACGACACGTCCTGACCGGTGTAGGCTATTAGCGTTAGCAGTTGCTACCAATAGCATATGTATCCACAAAGAGAATACAACATGGATTTATTGTTGTTTACATCACGTAGCCTATGTAGCAACTGAACCAGGTAGAAGAAGACAACTTTAGGTAAGAAAATCAAGTTTTATTCAACGCTAGACAACTTTTAACATGAGCAACTATGGGCTGGATTGTCTCGGTTCTATTCAGGTAGTTCAGAAACTAAAGATTCGGGTCGATTCCGGGTCCAAATATTGCGGGTCCATTAGGGTTCGGACTCCCGGACTCATGATAATAGCTCAGATCGGGTCAGTTTCGGGTCAAATTTTCACGGGTCCATTCGGGTTCCGGTCCATGAAAGTGGACCCGTGAAGACCTCTAGCTTGTGCTCATGAAGTTGGAGAGTGTTGAAGCCTTGGTGCTCTGTGTTGGATATCACACGTGACGTCATTCAGAAATCACTTACCCTGCCTTTAATTAATGGGAGCTCGTGGCCCATGCTGACTGGAAATCTCTCAAACCGGGTGGCCCGTATTTGGCAAACCATTCACATCTTCTTGATCATTCCAGAACTGCAGAATCTGCTACCGCAGAGAGAACTCATTTGTGTCATGAAGGTGATGCGTTTTGAATGGGACCCTCTTGGAGTCAGAGGTGTTTTTAATTCCAGCCGAAGAGGCTGTTCATGTTTTTTTGCACATGGAGGCACTTACTACTTGGCCTCATGTTTGCTGACCGGAGGCCAGGCCCATCTTGTGTTTGCAGTTTGGCAAGCTGTAACCTCATAATTTGTGTAATTGTGATGCAGTTGTAACAGTGACACAGTCCATTAACTTCACATCTGTTGATTATTTCAGCTTTTACCAAAACTGACCAGACTATATTGGAAATGATAATACACAATAGTTCTCTCAGGGCTTCAGCGACGCCGTTGAATTAATTAATCCAGTAGTTTCTCAAGGTTGCGGTCTGACCTTGTGTTGTTAATGAGAGCTGACAGGTGTGAGATGTTGGCCCCTTGTTAGTGGATCGGTCCCTGATGCACCGGACTGAATGTCACCTGGCTGTCAGTCGCTCATGTGTTAAAGTTCTGGAACGTTTTATTTATTTAGTTTTTTTTTTAGATCTTAACAAAAACATGATTCAACTCGGACATTAACGTCACGTCTCGTCTCGCTCGTGATACGTGTCAGACCCCCAAGAGGACGTAAAGTCGGTCTGGTCTGCACTAGGGGTGAGTATTGGCAAGGACCTCGCAATACGATATGTATCATGATACTTGGGTCACGATACAATATTAGCACGATATTGCGATATCACGATATATTGCGATATTCTACACAATGTCAAAATAAAAAGTAGAGATGAAAAATCAAGTTGCTGTATATGTTCATCAGATGATATTGATCATTCAGAGGACAAATTGAGTCCTATTGAACCTATTTATTGCTTATTAGGGCTGAACGATTTTGAGAAAAAAATTGTATTGCGATTTTTCTGGCAGATATTGCAATTTCGATTTCATTCACGTAGCTGGCAGCACAGAGCCTTTCCATGAGCATACAGGAGCATGCAGTGCATATGTGGGTTTTTAATTGACCTCCCCTCCACCCCGCATGAAAAATCGTGCGTTTTGACGATCCCAAAATTGCGTTGTGAGAGATCACGATATTCGGTCTGAAACAATAGATTGTTCAGCCCTATTGCTTATTATAAGTGTTTTTGAAAAAAATCGATATTAGGAGCTGAAAAATCGATATATTGAGCGGTCGAAAATGGCGATATATTGCCAAATCGATTTTTTTTCACACCCCTAGTCTGCACCTGGATGCGCTTCAGTCGTCCCCGTCAGTCAGCGAAGACCTTGATATTGACAGCGAAGAAAGTTTGCAAAGAAAAGAAGAACCGTAGCTAGACCCGACCTTGCCCTTTCTCGCAACACTTCGAAATCACAGTTGTTGCGTCGTTGCAACTGAAGCTTCTCAGTTTTTTCGCTATGATGAGACCATACCGCAGACCCCTGACCTCACGTGAGAAGCATGTGTGGACCGTTCATTAAAAAAACAATAGAACGAGAGGGAGAACTTGCATTATAGCTGATTGAACACATCGAACCCGAAGCGCCGGTAATTGGTGAGAGGGAGCTCTGAAAAACGCGCTCGGGTCGGGAAGTGATGCGCGTGTCTGATCTGCTGGCCTCCGCCTCCTTAAAGTCGGCGTCATGTGTTAGAAACAGAGCGGGTCGTGCTCCGATCCCCTCGTTAGGTTTCCTGTTGCTGGACATTTTAACTTGTTACATCATCATCACTCTCTCAGACGGAGAGGCTTTGCATCGGTCCGAAAGTGGAATCTTCATTTCAAAATATTCTCTTGAAACATGCCCAGATTTCCTAAATGAAGGCTTGTTCCATGAAGGCATGTCTCTGGAAACATTAGCATGCTGAAAGACATCCGAACCCAGGCTCAGCTGCCCATAAATACTGATGTGCAGCAGGTCTCCATGGAAACCAGCTTGACCACAACTGCCATCCTCCGCTTCATGTTTCTAATTACACTCCATCAAGTGATGTAAATCTGATAAATAAGAGTTAATCTTTGCTTTGCATGTAGTTGACAGTCACCACAGCGACGTCCATGCAGGTAGTTTTCCTTTCTTTCAGGAACTATCGATAAATTAGTCCAGCTCTTGAAGCGCACGGTGTGCGCTCCACCCGTACCGCAAACCAATTAGCGTAAACTTTTTTCTTTTCTTCCTACCACCTACGCAACAAGGGAACTTTTCAAACCTGACAACATTGATTCCCTTAATGTACTTTTGCTCACACAGACTTGAGTAAATGTCAAAATCAGTGATGGCTTTCATGCAGAGAAGCGCTCCGACTGCAATTATCGCCAGAAGAGTGAGAAACGCTGACCGCTTTTCCATTGATTTAAGTCGCCGTCGTCTTTTTACAGTTCCGCATTTTGATTTTTGGCAAGCGCAGCAGTATGGTAATCTCCATAGGTACGCCGGCGCTCAACTGAAAAAGCCCTCAGGAAAGTCGGTCCGGTGCCAAATGAAGTGCTTTTGAACGTGCAGATGTTGCCTCGCCGTCGAGTTCCTCGCTGTTGAGACTTCTGGTGCAGAAGTGTTTAAAGCTCTTGATGCCTCCGACGAGGAGGAAAAGAAAATTAAAGGTTTGAGACTCGTAGTGCACGTTTTCCACACTCCTTTCTCTCTTCTGCAGCGCTCTAGTTGACAAATGTTCACGGCAGGCGTGGAGCTTCGGGGGGGCTGGGGGGGCAGTGCTCCCCTGACCCGGGCCCATGAGGGCCCGGCGAAAGACAAAGAAACAGTCCTCAGGCATCAGTCGCACCTTGCGCAATACTGGTTACACCAACTTCTGCGACAAATACATAAACTACATATAGGGGTGTGAAAAACATCGGTTTGCCAATATATCATGATTTTCGATTTTTCAGCTCCTAATATTGATTTTTTTAGGAGAATTCATTCATTCACTTAAATGTGCAAAAACACTAATAAACAATAAATAGGTTGTTTTGAAGCAAATAGTGACTCAATTTGTTCTCTGAATGATCAATATCATCTGATCAACATATACACCAACTTGATTTTTCATCTCTACTTTTACTTTTGAAATTAACTGGGAAGAATATCGCAATATATTGTGATATCACAATATCGTATCGTGACTCAAGTATCACGATACATATCGTGTTGGGAGGTCCTTGCCAATACTCACTCCCTAGCTACATAAGAGGTTATATATAGGTTTCCCCAGCCAGAATGAATCACGGTTGGTCAAAAAAATTTACTACTGGATCGCCAGTAAGATCTCCAAATGTATTGTGGGTAAAATCGTCATCAACAGCTGTCCATCAGCGTTATCATCACTAGTCAACAGAGTCTACGTGGTGCAGACTAGGAGGATCATGGATTAATTAAATCATGTTCATACAAGCGTAAAAGCGGAGCAACAAAACGCAAAGAAAAGGAAAAAAAGCGCAGTAAGAGACTAAACTAAAAAAGCTGGATACATATCCTCCTGGAGATGAACCTGACATTGTTGGCAGCGAGTCAAGCCCACCAGAACTGGTACCACGGTCAGGGAGCCAGATTTACAGGTATAATTTCTCACAATCACTGACACTGAAAACAACATGTGAGTTAGTTGTAAACTGTTGATGTGGTTGTAATTGGAGTAGCCCCCCCGCCTAATGTTATTATTAGGAGCCAGGTAGCCTAATGTTTTTGTCGTTCTCATGGTTTGTTAGACTTCATGTCGGTTTTGTCAGGTTACTCTTGCACAAAGGCTCGTACAACGACGTGCTCGGAGTTGGTATTTATTAACAGCTATGGAAACACATCAGGAGAAATCGGCACTTGGTACCGAGCTGAATGAATGAATGAATGAATGAATGAATGAATGAATGAATGCCGGTAGCTACTACAACAATAACTGGTGCGTCTCTCGCGTGACATCACAACCGCAAACCGCCAAATATATTTCAGACAATATATATTATTCCATAATACTACAGGTTTGATTGATTTCAGAATGACATGGTCGCTCTTCGTGGTGTTGAACTCTTACTATCAAATGCTTTAAGCTATGAATCAAATGTAGTAATGCTTGTCAGCCCCGCTGTTGCAGCCATGTGTATGTTGTAAAACGATGTAATCACAAGCTTTATTGGGTTTAAAGGGCGCGGTCATGTGACATGTTCTGCTGCTGGTTCACAGTGAGATATTAAAGACACGTGCGCACGGTTTGGGCCAAGAGAGTGCACGTAGTTAGGAGTTAAACACCTAAATGTTCAGGATTTGTCATGAAGACGCTGCTCCAGTGGAGTGAGTCTCAAGGGTTTTTGGCCGCCGTTTGAAGAAAAATGAAGCGTTTCCAGACCTGCCGTCCCAAAAAGACCAGAGAGTCAGAATCTGTCAAGTTAAATTGGTAAAAAAAAAAGAAGAAAAGAGAGTCAAGGCCATTCTTTCAGATTTTCTCCTAGTAATGTGATCTGTCAATACACTCTTTGTCAGCTATTATTTGTAGCATTTTATAACTGGATTACTACTTCAAAAAACAAAACAAAAAAGAACAATCAAATAGAAATTGGACTTCTCTAAAAGAATAACAAGCTGGGCTCCTCTGTTCAATCTGTGCTTTTTTCAAAATTAGATAAAAATGTTCCAAAAACAATCATCTTTTTGGAACGGCAACAATGAAGTGCAATCTGTGCAAAAAAAAATCATGTCAATTTTTAATGGGTGCAATGAGCCTGTTTTCCACTGCACATCTTATCAAAATGACAACAACGAAGCGCCGCTCGTGCAATTAAAGGACAACGGAAAGAGTGAAGAAATGTTGATGTGGTTTAACAATCGCTGCGCTGCAGTACATGAGATGCTAATCCTCAACCCCTAACCCCTAACCCCTAATCCCCTAACCCCTAACCCTTGTGATCGGTTTTTAGAGCTAAAGTCAGTGCAGCAGTAAGAAAACTTGCAGTTACTGGAATCATGACCTCCTTGGCTAGATTTCAAATCCACGACAACTGTAATCTCTGCGCAGCTCATCAGTGAATGTATATAAAGCCACAAATCTGTGCATAATTAGTGAAAAACCGTTTCATTGACTGTCTGTGACGCTGTCGGTTTACTCGCCCAGCTTCGTCGACCAGTTCTTCGTCTGCAGTCTGTGATTGCGACGCCGCTACAGTTCCAGAAATACTGACAGCTAACAAAATGTGACCTGAGCGAATCTATATCGGCAGCAGATTCCCCAGCAGGGGTGCGTTACAGCTGCAAGCTAGCACATTACTCTTTAATCCCCGTGTTGAGTAAGTGTGGACCGGCTAATTTAGAGAGGCTTCTTAAAGGTCAAGCAACAGGGCACAAACACACGCTGCTGAGTCTGCAAGTGGTCTTTCTGCAGAAGTATGAACGGCACATTTTCCTTCAGTGTGAATCAACTCAATAAACTTTTGGTAATACCCCTGTTTAGTCAAATATCCAAAGTTTTCCATGCAGTGTCATTAGCCTTTCCATTTGGATGTGGTCAGACGCCTCATCAGCTGCGGCTTTCCTCTTATCGTTTTTGCACACCTTTCAATCCTCAGCACTTAATTTAAATTTCCATCGGTTTTGATTAATTGGATTTTTTCTTCTCCTGGACTCTCGCCGCACCTGTACGGGCTCTGCCTGGAGGGAGTGTTGCCAAGAGCGAGCGTGCTCGAACATCTTCTGACGAAGATCACATTTTGTTTTCCCTTCATGACTCGCTTCAGCCAATTTCACAGTCTGTGTTGGTGCAACCGGGAGCAGGAAAGGCGCAGGCTTTGCTTTAATTCCCTGCCGCGGGAGGATTTGTTTACCTCAAATTTATAGTAACAACAAAGCCGACTCTTCTGGCCCGACGCCGTATGTGTCAAAGCACACGGGATCCGGAGGAGTCAGAGGTTTAGCTTTTAACGTAGCCACCCTGGATGTTCACTGCTGTCTTATATGCTCTTTTTTTTTTCTGCATTGAGTATTCCATAAAAGGCTAAGTTTCCAAGCCCCGTATTGACACGGCGGCTCTTAAGTGCTTTCGTACATTCAGCTCTCCTGTTGGGCGTGGAGGTTGAGTCGTTTTAGACGACGCTGTCCACAGCTCAGTCTTTTAGCTCGGTCTCTCTTTCGCTTTCTCTTCCATCCTGACCTAAAGATAAAGAGAGGAGATCTTGAGTGCTAGACAATACTTTAAAGGAATCAAAAATTCCTTCAAATGAAATTGAAACTAATATTCCAACGTGACAAAGACTCCTTCTGTGTTTTTGTAAAGATGAGAATTTGGATGTGTTCTTACTCGTAAGATTTATCGTTGTGCACTGGTGAAGCAGCCAATCGGTTGTTAAACAAGGCGGAGGTGAAAAGTGGAATTTATTCTCGAAGTCAGAGAGGTCATCAAACACATCAGAGTGTAGGATGGATCAGAATGACAAAAGATAAAAGGCGGACAGTTCATCTTAAACATTGGTGGAAAACAAGGAGACCTTGAGTATACTGTCCAGGCGCCTACATGTCAAAACTTAGCTACTTGATGGAGCCAGAACAATAACAACCTGTGGCCTCGGACCGACAGGAATCGGGACCTTAAGTCATCGACTCATGACACAGCAGTTTTAGCAATTTTAGGCCTCAGAATGTTTTTTTAATATTACAGTTTCTTTAATGCATCTGTCGCTCAGCTGACTAACCATAAGATGTAGCGAATACAATAATCTGTGAGCAGGCCAGTTATAGTGTTTCTCTTCCAGCCCGTATAGGTGAACGGATGAATAAGGCGCAGCTCTGCGGGGACTGGAGGCTAAACTGGTAATCGTCTCCTGAAACGGTTGATTATCAACACAGTCAAGTCTTAGCCCATTAAAACAAGGTTGAACCAGAACTTTTTGTCTCCAAGTGGATTAACAGCTTTACCATCCATCATCCAGACCCGTTCAGTCCTGTCTGGGGTCAAGAGGATGTGCTGGTCTATCCCAGCTCTCTTCAGGTGAAAGGCAGGGGTCCACCTGGACAGGTCACCAGTCCATCGCAGGGCCACATGTAGACGAACAACCATCACTCCTACAGGTGATCTAAAACCACCAGTTAACCTGACAGTAGAGGTCTTCGGAACAACCAGACAACCCGAAAACCCGAGGTTCCGACCCAACCCTTCTTGTCTCAGGTCTGTTCAAAAGACGTGACTCCGGGTTCTGGTTGGAATAGGTACAGTTAGTCTCAGTCCGGTCGGTGCTCTCTGACAGGCTGGGTCCACGTTTACTCGAGAGAGGTAAAGATGTTGGCGGTGGCAGCCAATGTCAGGACTCGGGGCAGTTTAATTAATTATTAATTAACGTGGCGTGTTCGTCATGAAACAGTCGTGTTGCCGTAGCGTGTTATTAGTGGTTTGCACGGCAGCTGTAAAGCACAACGGATCACCAACATGACAACGCTGGATGAGAGAACATATTCACGACACGTCCTGACCAGTGTAGGCTATTAGTGTTAGCAGTTGCTACCGTTAGCATCTGTATCCACAAAGAAAATAACGACGTGAATTTATTGTTGTTTACATCACGTAGCCTATGTAGCAAGTGAACCGGGTAGAAGAAGAGAACTTTAGGTAGGAAAATCGAGTTTTATTCAATGCTAGACAACTTTAACATGAGCAACTATGGGCTGGATTGTCTCGGTTCTATTCAGGTAACTCGGTTCGGTTCGTGGTCGGAAACTAACGACTTGGGTCAGTTCTGGGTCCAAATATTTCGGGTCCATTCGGGTTCGGGTCATGAAAGTGAACCCGTGAAGACCTCTACCTGACAGGCATGTCTTTGGACTGATGGAGGAAGCTTAAGAACCTGGAGGAAACCCACACAAGCACCAAGAGAACATGGAAACTCTTGCAGAGGTTTGAACCAGGAACCTTCTTGCTCTGAGGCAACAATTTCCTCCTTATAAATCACAGCCAGCCTGGTGGATCCTCCTCACCATTACTCAGAACCTTTTATTCCTCTTCTGCTATATTATGGCCCTGCCATCAGATTATCACTATAACCATATAACCAGATTACATCTATCAGAAGTGGGGGTGAGTATTGGCAAGGATTTCACAATACAATATGTATCATGATACTTGAGTCACGATACAGTATTATCACGATATCACGATATATTGCGATATTATACCCAGGAAATATCAAAATTAAAAGTAGAGATGAAAAATCAGGTTACTGTATATGTTCATCAGATGATATTGATCATTCAGAGGACAAATTGAGTCAAAACTATGTGCATCAAAACAACCTATTTATTGTTTATTATTAGTGTTTTTGAAAAAAAAAAATCGATATTAGGAGCTGAAAAATCGATATTATATTGGACGGCCGAACATCATGATGTATTGCCAAATTGATTTTTTTTACACCCCTAATCAGAAGTGGGGTTGATGCCATCTCTCCAGGTTTTCTCCTCCAATAAGCATTTCTCCCCAATTACTGATGAAGTCTGCGGCGGTTTGAGGAAACGAGACCTGCCCCGCGTCGCCCCGAGGCCAAATTCTCCCTCTAAAGGTTTTCATGGTGCTTTCACTCTCTGAAATGATGCACCATTACCACGCTCCCCCGTTGGATTGATTAGTGCTCTGATCATAATGGAAGGAAAAAAAAATACAAGCTAGAGATGAAAGGACTGCATTTTAGTCTCTGCCTTTTTATTTCCGACGAATCAGGCTTCCTGAGGGAAAGAAATAAATAAATCTGTGTTCTGCATAATACATTTAATGGCAGAGGAGTGGTGTGTTTTTTTTAATTTTCTGTAAATTGAAGCTGACTTGAAGTGAAGCTGGAGCAAAGAATGAAACGACTGAAGAGAAAGTGGAATTTAATAATCGGACCTTCTGCTGTCTGCTCGCACGGATTCGCCGTTTTCCGTCCAGCGTTGCTTGGGTCCCTTCTGTTGCCCTGCTGGGAGTAAATGAGGGACGCTCGCTGTGTCTTTTCAGCTGATGAGGACGCTCTGAAGCACCGGGTCTGGCGCGAACGCCTCCGTGCCAACGGCACGTCCGGCCAAGTCCGTTTGGTTCATGACCCGCCTGACTGTGGCGGCAAAACTGCCCGTAGTACGAAAAGAACTGTGTCCAGGGTTCCAACCATCTTAATAATTAACCTAAATTGTTCATTTTCAAAGTTCTGGCATAAAAAAAAAATTGGGTTGGCTGATGAAGGGAAAAAAAAAAAACCAAAACGTCAAGATGTTGTCGTGTAAAATCTGCATTTGGATGGAGGTAATTGCAAAAACTACAAACTGAAAAGTTAAACGATTAATTTCACGATCAGTTCCTGGATGTCACTTTTTATTTCATTACCTATCCTGCTTCCCAGTCTTATTTCATTTTGCATTTAATCTGTCTTCTTCCATCGCGTTTCCATTTATCAGCGCTTGAGTTTAAGCGTCGGGCCTGTTTGGAATACTGAGAAGTTTTCAAGTCAACTTTGGCCGCCTGCTGAAAATGAACGAGGCCTTCAGCGGTTGAAAGGGGGGGTGACCTTCTGGATTAAAGTACCAGACTGACAGGTCGGCCAATTTTGGTGGGCTTTATTTATTTATTTTTTCTGTGTTTTTTTTTATTTATTTTTGGCCGAAGAGCAGAGAACCCTCGGCCTCCTCTTGCTCATCACTGGCATGGTTTCCTGTCGACACAAACCAATCACACTCGGCCCTGCTGTCACATTTTGTGGCTCTTATTTGGGAGCATCTCTGGTGTTCTGACGGCTGCTACTCGTGTAATTGATAGGGGTGTGAAAAAAAAATTGATTTGGCAATACAGTGATCCCTTATTTTTTGCGGTTAATAGGGACACCCCGCGAGAATCAAAATCCGCGAACAGGAGCCAAAGCCCCCCGAGCCTAAATAATGTGTTTAAAATATGTTTAAAAACCGCAAAAAGGTAGCGAGACACTGCAGCGAAACAAGACAAAGACTCAACTGTGGTCTTTCTGTTACCTTCACAGCCTCTGGTCTCTGAACCGTAGTAAAGAAACCGCTGGTATTGTGCTATTTTTAGCTCATAATTAGCGGCTAACACGCTAACAACAACAAAAGAAAAAGTCCGGTTTTCTCTGCATGGAACGAGCACTTTATTCTGGCACTGCAGGAACTTGTAACATCACACAGGTTGTATTGTTGGGCTCCTGTCGGTTAACAGAGAATGTAAATCTATACACGCTGGGCTGCTGTTGATGATCACTACACTTTTCATCTAACCCCTTTTTTATTCTGTCGTCCCACGACACACACACTACATTACCCATAAGGCCACACCATTACCCATAAGGCCACCTTCTTAAAGGGGCCAGGCTGGCTCACATTTCTTTGCTGTGAGAGAACACACACAACATCCTGTGATGTTTGCGCAATTTTTTCTTGATTTAAAAAAAAAAAAAAAAAAATTAGATTTCTGAAAAAAAATCCACGAATAACTAAAACTGCGGAGCTTAAAGCGCGAATTGGCGAAGGGATCACTGTATATCGCGATTTTCGTCCGCCCAATATAATATTGATTTTTCAGCTCCTAATATTGTTTTTTTTTTTTTTTTGTATGATCTGTTCAGATCAGTGTTTAAACTGACAGGATAGGAGAAATTATTTTTTCATATTTTTGTGCATTGTCAGTAACTCAGGGTACTTTATCCTTCATGTTCCTACTTACAGTGGTTACAATGCTGTCAGTATGTTGTAATGGTTACTTAAATGTGCAAAAACACTAATAAACAAGCAAATAGTTTTGCTGAATGATCTGAATGATCAATATCATCTGATGAACATGTACAGCAACTTGATTTTTCATCTTTACTTTTAATTTTGATATTAACTGGGTAGAATATCGCAATATTTCGTGATATTATCGCATCATGACCCAAGTATCATGATACATATCGTATTATGAGGTCCTTTCCAATACTCACCCCTAGTAATCGATGTCCACCCTTTCGATTGACTCTCGCGGCCTGCACGCCGCCGCAGCGCCTTCAGATCGGCCGAATGCTAATCCGCAAGCTCCCGTTTGACTGCTCTGAACTGGTGTGGGGGACAAATAAAACCCTCCTCAGCTCAGTAGCTGACTGCGTGGTGTGTTAACAACGCCTTCAAACAGCTCTTTAAATTGCAATCATTGCCAAACAAATCAGAATTTTAATTAAGACGCCTAAAACGCCTGTTCCAGCCGTATTAAAAGGGGTATTTACTGCTGTTCAAACTTACCCCTGGTTGCTGGATCGTGAACAGATAAAATGAGCTCTGACTGATGCTGCTGAATGCCAACCAAACATTAGATCTTTTTCAAATTGCTCTCATTAAGTAGTTCATAGAATTAAACGGGGCGCTTCGCTGCGGTGAATGGAAAAGGAAGGAGCATGCCATTTACATGGAAATTGATGAACGTAGCTCCTGAGGTCGGATAATGGGGAATAGCTGTTGTTTTTTGTTGTTTTATTTAAAGTTCAGACATTAGCTGTTAGATACAGACCTGTAATGAGGAAGAAGTGATCACGCTGACATATGTGAGTTGATATTTCTTTATGATACTTTTATGTGCACATGATACTTTATTTGCATTGGGTTCTATAAAGAGGCGTTGGAGATGCCCCCCTTTACCAGTCTCTATTTGTAATTTGTACAAATAATTTGAAAGTCGCGAAGAGCAAAAGTCAAGTGTTGTTTGGTGAAGCTGAAAGCAGGTTGGAGGTTTGTTGAAGTGGAGATTAAAGCTATTTAACTCTGGTTAAGGACATGATCAAGGCAGGTGCTTCGCAAGTTGTTTCAGGTGCCTCGTCAACGTGGGGGAAAGTTTAAATGTCACCGTCTTGCCGTCCTTTTTGGTGACATCATTTTCTTTCAACATACTTTTTCTCTCGTTCGTGAAAGTCAACGGCGAACACAACACAAGGAATGAATCGATGTCATTATAACGAGAATTGAAAGCCAAGTCTTTTTTTTTCTACATTAGCGTCAAGGATTTTAAAAAGCCGAGAGGTGAAAAGTATCAGAGATGCAAACAAGAAACAAAAAATCATCTGAGTTAAAGGTTGTATTATGGAAATAAAAAAACGTCTTTCTGTGTTTGAGAGCATTCATTTGACTGTTGTCTCTATCATCTTACTTTTTACTTTGCAGTTCACATTTTCTCATCAGCATCTGTATCTCTGACTGAAGAAAAGACTTCCTCAGTGATCCTCCACCAGCACTCCGTTTCAAACCTCGACGATATCTGATTTCTGTGTTGTACTCTTCACGTCGTCTCAGAGATGGAAGTTGGGAATTCCAGTTCCCAGTTCCGACATGTTCACCATTATGAAACCAAACTTGTGATAATAGCACCAATAGCATCTGTATCCACAAAGAGAATAACAACGTGGATTTATTGTTTACATCACGTAGCCTATGTAGCAACTGAACCGGTAGAAGAAGACAACTTTAGGTAAGAAAATCAAGTTTTATTCAACGCTAAACAACTTTTAACATGAACAACTATGGGCTGTATTGTCTCAATTCTATTCGGGCAACTCGGTTCGGTTCGTAATCAGAAACTAAAGACTCGGTTTATGCCGGTTCCGGGTTCAAATATTGCGGGTCCATTCGGGTTGACCCGTGAAGACTTCTACTGTGTAGTCCAGCAGCGAGTAAAAGTCGGGCCGGACGGGGGGAAACCGGTATGATGGCAGTTGGTGGTCATGGCTTCCTTCCTGTAGATCTCCCCAGCTGTGACGTGCCTCGGAGCACCTTAAGGGCTGGGTTGTGACAGATGTTTGACCTATTTAACCGTTATCATGTCAGTCACTGACTTCTAGAAACAGGAAGTAGCCAGCTGGGTCTTTTATGGATGGCTTCGCTGACTGGCTTTGCTCCTACAGGGTGTAGTGGAAGTAGACTCGGAGAGAAAATGACCTAGCAGCGCCTTATTTGGTTCGACAACCACATTAGTCCCGCTCAGCTCAGGAATAACTTGAGGAACAGAAAGTCCGGGTTTGATTTAAAAAAATAAAAGCAAAACATCTGCATACCGGAGCAATTCTGAGAGTTAGCGTAGTGACTTTCATCATGTGCTTCACAGAACTGTTGAAGGTAAGCTGAAACACACCGCCAGCCCTTTATTCATTACGAGTGTCAGTACGTGTTCCAGACAAGACCGTCCGCCGCTGTTGGGTTTAATTCTGGGTGAGAATTCGACTCGCAGCTTCCCACCGCCTCTCGTTACTCGGCATTGCGTTTCTGTCTTTCATACTGGATTCCTTCTGTGAGCGTTGGCACAGAATGACAGCTTGGGAAAGGAAGCCCTGGACGTCTGACTCGGAGAGCAAACTGTCTTGCTTTAGACATTTTCCAAACACTCTGCAATCAAGCTCCACGGCGGCTTCGCTGGGAGCCTTGATGAGGTGTCTTGCCATGCAAGCTCGGCCAGATTTGTGGTTAAATCAGTGCAAGAACAGCAAACAACAACAGGGGTTCTGAAATTATTTAAAAACGGAGAGAGAAGAGGATAGAATGCTAAATTTCTCTCTCTCTCATACAGCTATATTTATATACATATATTTCAAAACTCTTTTGCAGTCACTCAGAGGCAAGTGTTGTCTGATTGCTGAAGCCTTTCAGCAATAACATCATAAAGGATCCGGTTAATACAGTCGATGGCAGTTATCCTACTTTTAAGGGTAAGCTGGGGTGTAAGCTGTCTGCGCATCATTATTTTTAAAGGAACACCCTTCATGACGAAGATGATTCATTTATCTTTCAGTAGCTGGACATACGTCACAGACATTAATATCCACGTGTGAAGTAAACAGTCGTCCCTTCGTCTTGCGCCGTCTCCTGAACATCTCTGGCTTACGTCGGTTCCTTTAATCCAGTGCCTCTCAATTATTTTCTATATTATATATCTCTTTATTTAAACAAAATGACACAATATAGCTAATACTCCCTACTATGACAATTAGAGTGCCACTGCCCCCTACTGGAGTATATTTGCAACTACACTTGATTCCAGTACGGCAAAAAAATTTGAAAAAATAAAGGCCTGTTCCCCGGGGTTACACATGCCCCCCCCCCCAAGGGGTCGCACCCCAGTATGTGAGAAAGACTGGTTTAAACGGTAACAGCAGCAGCGTCTGTGCTCCAGATCCTGTCGAGTTCGGCGCAGATGACCACTGATTCAGACGTGACCGTCTCATCTGTGGCTTGTGTCAGTCTTCTTCATTTTTTCGTCTGTTTTCCAAGTCGCGTTCCTCACGTTCACGTCCATTTTAACGGAGTCGTGTGACTGTCTGGAGCAGAGTTAGAATAAATTACTCTGGGGTGATGTTTTGAACGGAGCTCTGGCTTCGACAGGCCTGCTTCATGAAACAAAATGACCCTCTAGAGCGGTGATCTTCACCGTTTCCTCTGACACCAGAGCCACTCTGGTTTGGCAAAAACATCCAGGTCCTGTTGAATGAAAGTTAGAAACTGAAGAGGATCAACAGTTTCAGAAACTGATGCTGTTACCATGGCAACTGTCCTGGCGAGAAGCAGGGTTTTAAGTCTCTTTGCGTTCCTCTTCACGAAGCTGAAGCTGGTTTAATTTCAGACTTTGGAGACATCCGAACAACGGCTGGTCCTCTTCACTGGTTGGACTGGAGCTGCATTTAAACGATGTTAAAGCTCTGAACAGATGGATCTGGGACGCTGCAGAGATCGCTTGTCGGACCGTTACTGTCTTTCTGCACAGTTAAACGCACCCATCATCTTACCTGTCTACTTTGTGCAGCTTTACTTTTTTGCTGAGGGTTGGGTCCTTTACAATGATGGGGACTCAGAGTGATCTAGGAAGGGAACGGTAGCGACTGGTGCTGAGAGGCGTGGGCCTGCCTGTTTTCCCTTCCTTTGGGTCCTCGTTGCTGCTCGTCGGTCTCTAACAATCATCGGGAAGAGTTTCATTCTGGGTGCACACTTTAGAGAGCGATATGTTGTTACTATTGATTTACAATAACAGTTTTTTAATTGCATCCTCCTCCCACCTCTGAGGAAGGAACTTTCCTTTGCCAGTGTGATTGGATGTATTGATGGCACCCGGATTCCCATGGAAGACCCATGAATGATTTTTCCTTTGCTTGCGCAAAATGTTATCGGAGTGACCGTGAGCCTGTCACCCGCCTCGGTTATGCTCTTATATTTCTTCTTCAGCTGCTTTCAAGCTTTTTCTTTTGCAGGATTTCCCCTCTATGAAAGGAAATCTTGGCTTACAATACACCTACATCCCTTCACTTGTCACTGAGGCGGCGTTTATAACAGTCATTAAAAATTGAAATTACGTGGTCGCCTGCTGTATAATTTCTCCCACACCAGCTCGGTTTGATTAACCGCCGCAGCCGCGTTACTTTTCTGAAGAAAGATGAGCTCAAACTGACGTGATCGAAATGAGAGCTTTAATTCCTAAAAGCGGGAGGATCAGCAGATGATCGGTTCAGGAACAGTAGGGGCGTGAAAAAAAATTGATTTGGCAATATATCGTGATTTTCGGCCACCAAATATAATATCGATTTTTCAGTTCCTAATATCGATTTTTTTCAAAAACACTAATAATAAACAATACATAGGTTGTTTTGAAGCAAATAGTTTTGACTCAATTTGTCCTCTGAATGATCAATATCATCTGATGAACATATACAGCAACTTGATTTTTCATCTCTACTTTTAATTTTGATATTAACTGGGTAGAATATCGCAATATATCGTGATTATATCATATCGTGACCCAAGTATCATGATACATATCGTATTGCGAGGCCCTTGCCAATACTCACCGCTAAGTAACAGCGCTTTTTCTACAGTGATCCCTGTTCCACGGTTATAGTTATTCGCAGATTTTTTTCAGAAATATATAATATTTAAAAAAAATCAAGAAAAAAATTGCAGAAACATCACAGGATGTTGTGCACGTTCTCTCGCAGCAAAGAAATGTAGTGAGCCAGCCTGGCCCCTTTAAGAAGGTGGCTTTATGGGTAATGGTGTGGCCTTATGGGTAATGTAGTGTGTGTGTGTGTGGTGGGACGGCAGAATGAAAACGAGGTTAGATGAAAGAGCGGTTTGTTTACTACGGTTCAGAGACCAGAGGCTGTGAAGGTAACAGAAAGACCACAGTTAAACCTTTGTCTTGTTTCGCTGCAGTGCCTCGCTACTTTTTTGCAGTTTTTAAACATATTTTAAACACATTATTTAGGCTCGGGGGGCTCCGGCTCCAGTTCGCGGAGTTTTGATTCTCGTGGGGGGGGGGATGCCGGTCCCCATTAATCACGAAAAATAAGGGATCACTGTATTTAGTTTTTAATATTCCGATAGTTATTGATCAAACAAGCAATCTGAGGTTGATATGGAAGTCACCTGTCATCTGTGGAGGCTGGAACGCTGTCAAATAAAGTAAAACAAAAGGCATCCAGCTGTTTTAATCTGAGGGAGACGACTTAGCGGAGTTAGCGTTACGTAGCTCTGAACAGGCGTAATAGTTGCCTGTTTTCCATTTTCTTCTGTACATATACATCATAGCTGATTTCCATCTTCATCTTTCAACTTCATTTCTACATAACTATTATCTGTTACGTTAAGTCAAATATCTGGAACCGTCTTTAACCAGCGATCAACAAAACTTTAGAGGATCCACGAGGGAGCGATGCATATAGCTCATGTTGATGCTTTCAACTGTCACTTTAGCAGCTCTGCGCTACTTTTGTCATTCACTCCATCACTCGGTGACAGCGCCACAGCTGTGTATCCCTTCATCTGTTTATCAGTTGGCTCCCTCCTCCTCATCTCAAACAGTCGCCGTGCCTCCTCTTATCTTTGGTTTGCGTCCCCCGAGTGTCTCTATTTGCCGGCTTTCTTCTTCCTACCTGCTCTTTGTTTCCAGCTTTCAAGTCAACTTAGCGCCATTTAACTTGAAGATATTTTAGGAATATTTTTTTTTCAATCAGGGTAGTGATTTTATTTTTTTTTTTTTTCGTCTCTCCGCCTGCACGGGAACTCAGATGTCTCACAGCACGTCAGCTATTGTGTTTCTCTGCTGCCGTGACTGTCATGCTTCGGGGGAACAGGCTTACCTGTGAGACACGGCTGTTTCTTAGTGACGGGTCAAATGCGGTTTCTCTCCGCCGGGAGTCTGGCGCTCCAAAGCGAACGGCTGCCTCGCTCTCCATTCATCTCAATTAGTGGCCTGAAGAATCTCAAGTAAACAACAGCTTATTGTGGAGAGCGTCGCACTCTTGTCTGTTACCGGCCTGGAAAGTAGAGCGACAGCGATAATTTCGACAATAATGACAGTAATAATAACATAACTGTGAAGGGAGAGCAGAGGTTACCAGAAGTGCTAAGTGAAAAACAAAACAAGAAGTAAATGAATAAAATCAGGTAAAGTCAAAGCACTGATGAGCACCGTGGCTTCCAAAGCTTGGCTTTGTGCCTTGTTTTTATTGCAATTGGATTTCATCACGACGGTGATGAAATCTTGATTCAAATTGTTCTTCAGTGATGTTTCAGGGATCTTACACCTGACCAGATGTGGCTGAGGGGGAAGGGGAAATAAAAACTTTTTATCATCCTCGCTTTGATTTTCACGCCAAAGGTGTTGCGTGGATGAGAAGACCTGAAGTAGGAATGAAAATGAGGCAAATATGCATTTTGTAAGAATGCTTGCATGTTTCCACCAGTCAGTGAATGTTTGTCAGTTTGTTCACTGATGTATTTGTTTGAATTACGGTGCTGATTCCATGTAAATTGTCAAAAAAAAAAAAAAAAAGGCAAGGTTCTGGAAAAGATCTAAAGGTTCCACAATGTCTTTTTCATGACTTTCAAAAGTTCAAAGTCAGCTTAAGTTGTAATATATCCAGTACTGCCTAGCTGCTAGAGCTGAGCAATTTTATCGATTCTGCGATATATATCGATATTTTATTTCCCCAGAGAGTATCAATTTTTCGGCGGAGGGTATCAATATTCTAAGCTCCTTTCGAAACCCCCGTGTCCCGCAGGGGTGCTCTTCCTGCACTTTGCAGTTTACAGTTTGTTTTTACTAAACCTGGTGGCTAGAATGGCTAGTAGCTACCTCTTATGTACAGTATCGAGCCAAAAAAGCTGCCAAAGAAGGCCACTTGCTTTACTTTAACTCTCCATTGTGTCCCTTACCTTTAAAAGCTTGCAAGCAACAATTTGCACTGTTTAAATTTATTAAACTATTTTTCTCAACGCATCTTTTATTCATTTTGTCCAGCATTTGCGAGCTGCCTGTCAGCCATATAATGTGTAATTGATGCTTTCAGTTCAATTATTCATACAAAGTCATTGGAACACTCACAAGATGTCACCAAAATCACTTTGTCCCTTTAAAATCTTTCAGAAAATGATATAAATGTATCGTAAGATGAATATCAATATATATCGTATCGTGAGCCGAATATCGTGTATCGTATCGCATCCCAAGATTAGTGTATCGCTACAGCCCTACTAGCTGCCGCTTAAAGTGGTGCATGATTAAGCAGTAAACAACTTTGCTTCTATTGGCCACCGTTATCGGCTGGAGTGAGTGGGGAGCAGTGGGAGGGTGAGGCCAAACACGGTGCTCACTGGAGCATACGGAAAATAGAAGACTTAAACGGCTCAACGTGACAGAGTCCTTGAGCCGCGATTAAAGTAAACGACTCTGTTGTGGTGCTTGATCAATGTGACAATATGACGATTGAATAAAATGAGACCTTTTTAAAAATGAATGACAAAGGGGTTGAGAACACGAGAGCCAACCTCTGCTGGATCGGGGGAACATTCCTCTTTCCACAGATGGTCACGTCATCTACCGGGGCAGGTTCAGACGCAGCAGCAGACCCCGGTTTTTGATTAATGATCGGTTTGTCACCCTTCGTTTCAAACAGAAGAGGCAGATGTCGCTCGGTCATCATAGCAAATATTAGTTTCACCAAATGGACTCAAACAGAAAATTGGATTTGAAGTGGCAACGGCGTCTTTGATGAACACCCACGTTCTTTCTCCCATGTACCACACTCTCGTTCATTGACCTCCTTTGGCAACAAAGAGCCCCTAGGTGAATTAAAAAGATGTGCTTCAGCCTTGAATCGCTTCAAGACTTTTTTTTCAAGTGGTCCCACTGAGCAAAAACAAAATGAAACAGACAATTCCTCCGTGTCACGGCGGGGTCATTCCTGTCATTTGGATTAGAAAAACTTTTTTTTTTTTTTCCCCTCTTTGTGCATCCAGCTCACCTCATCCTTCATCCCCTAACCATTACCATCAACTCTGAGTCTGCTTGAGAAAATTCCACCGTTTGTCAAGGGAGGTTTGGTCTGCCTTTATCTCCTCGACCCATCTATTATGTCAAATGCCACGTGGAGCTGATGGAGGTCCGGCTCCTGGAGCTGACCGAGAGGAGATTAGCTCACTTCCCCAACGGTCTTTATCTGCTGCTGTCGAGGCTACATCACACACGAGCATGGTGCAGGAGGAGCACGAACAAACCCGTGGTGGTGGTGGGAGGGGGGGGGGACTCGCTGGCTTCCGAAGACCTGCTGTGTATTCCAGGTGGGAGAGCTAATGCTATGGTGTAGCTAATGACACGCCGCCCGTGTTCACTCATGCCACGACTCCTCCCATATAATTGACTGTTGCTACAAGATATGAGAAGCTCTCTGTGGGGCCGTTTTCATATTGGAAATATGTAATTAGAACAGAAAACTGCTTTAGCCATGAGAGGCACAGTTACCTGGCTCAGAAATGACCACTCCTCGCATTTAGGAGAAATAACACAGCAAGGAGGATGTTTCTTTTTGTCCGTCAATCAGTCTGCTGTGTTATGGTAACATGTACCCAGAATGAAACCACAGCTAAAGCCGGTATTCAGTCTGAATTTAATTGCTTTATTGTAAGTAAACTGATCCATGCAGGTATGACTAGGGATGCACGATAACTATCGGGCCGATAACAGGAAATTATGACGTCATCCTGATAAGTCCGATATCATGACAAATAGCCCCAATAACATATATTTTTGTCAACACGGCAGTGCCTCGCTCCCTCTGAGTCTTGAATAACCAGCAGTGAATGTTATGTTCAAGTAACGTCGGCATAATCAGAAAAAAACGATAACTCAATAAGGAAAATCAAGAATACCCCCTCATGCCAGAAAAAAAAACTCATTAACTCGGTCATAATTTTAGTAGTTGCTGACTTTAATTGACATTCACAGTATCTTCCCACATGTTACACATAAAAAAAGAAAAAAATAGAAAAGGCTGAAAGAACGACTAGCAAACGAGGGAATGTGGGGTTTTAGGTTACACCTTGAATGCAGCCTGCAGCACAGCGTACTGATCACAACAAACATGGCGGCGTGGAACTTTGTTAAAGTTTTAGAAGAAGAGAGTTTGGTGGTTATTTGTGACGAATCCTCCGAGTGAATTCTACGAGGAGGGAAGCACAAGCTTTAACAATCACTTCCATGGAGTCTTGAAATCGCGCTAACATGAGCTAAAGGAAGCTAATGCTAACGTTTCGCAAGCCAGCAGCAGTCTAACCCCCCCCCCAATTCCTCTCATCTAAAGCATCATGAGATTAAAAAATAAAAAATAAAAACTACTGAACCTCATTTACTTTAATTAAAGGTATTAATTTAAATGGAACCACAAGCCAAAATCCTTTAAATGTTAATCTTTTTTAGTTAGTAATTTTGATGCATGTATTTCATCAGTTCCAGGAACCTTTATTTTTTATATCAGTCAGTAATGAACCTTATTTAAGTTAATGTGAGATATCAAATAGGTTTGTTTGATAGCTTTAAAAAAAGTGTTTGAGAGGCTTGCTAATAGTTTTTCATTGAAAAAAATAAATATCTGTTCATTTAAAAAGTCAAAACTATTTTTGATTTTGTTCATAGAATTGATGTAATGATCTTAGGTATATGTGTGTGTTATCGGGTACCGGTTTTGAAAAACAGTTATTGTCATCCCAGGTATGACTGTATTGTCTGTGATGCTTTTTCTGGATGTATGGCAAATCAATGTGGCTTGTACAGCAGATGCTGTCTTGGCTCCAGATGTGTGAACTGCTGCATCCGATTAGCTTTCGTTGAAGTCATTAGCCTTTGGGTTCACCCACTTTCTCCTCCAGCACTGAGAGTTTTTAATGGATGTGCTCAGTTCAGTCCTGCCCTGTTTCGGCTGCAGAAACTAAATATGGCAACGACCAAATTCAAAGTGTGCAGATCCATGAATTTCTTTCAGATGACTTAATTATAGGCATTTCACAATTGACTCAACTCACGATACAATTTGAATCACGATTTAAATCATGTACAATACGAAATTGATTTACAGGCAAATGACAGATTTTTTTTATTACTATTTCTTTTACACAAATCCAGCTTTTTCCTTTTTAACAACACTGTAGTCTTTTCTCTTACGCTCATTTCAAGACAGTAGATTAGAACTAGCAGCAAATGACAAATGAAATTGTATCAGTTTTTTTTTTTTACAGTACTGTTTTTTTCTTTATACCTGCATAGCAAATGACTAGAAAGTGGAAACTGTTTTATCAACTCTCAGATCCTGTTTTTTTTTTTTTTTTTACATAAGGTCTACAGCTCTCTTTTTTAATACATCAGTACAGTATCAAGATTGTTTTACCTTTAGTACATAACAAGTCAACTCTACTTTAAGGCTAAACTAAGGTGTTATACAAACATAACAAAACTGGTCTTTTCTTACACTCTTTCCAAATTAATACTGCATCAGAGAATTATTTTTTTATTCCTGAAGTAGATAAGTCAGCCAATGGAATCCTCACAGCCAATAGAATCGACCGGTGGTTCACGATTTGTCCCTCCCAGCTAGGGCTCAGTGATGTATCGATTTTATCAATTCATTTAAATGAATAGTTTATCTAGGCGATGATACTGTCACATTAATTTGCATAATTGTGGTACGACGCCGCTGCTTGAGCTTCTGTAGCTTCTTCTCCCCAAAACTTCTCTTCAGACACAGACATGTCTACGACGTAGAAGCTTCTGCTGTTAAGAGCGAGAAAAAAGTGTTTCTTGTGATGATGATGATGAGAGGAGCTGGTGGAAAGACGTTACAGGTGTGGTGGCGTTTCACATCTGTAAAGATGTCCAGTTAACGGTCGGAGATTCTGGCTTCTGACATCCTGAACAAAGTTGACCCCAGATATGTTACTTCATTTATTCTGAAATGAAAAACACATAAAGATGTTATCGTCTGGCCTTTTTCAGGGATCATTCAACCATAATAACACCATGTTCTTGTTTCCTCTGGTTGCCTTTTTAGAAGATCTGCTGGTAACAGAAACCATCTAAGACTTGGGATCACATGACTGTGGGCTGGACCGAATTCAGACGTCGGATTGTAGAAAGTGAAGTTTTGTTTTGTTTTTTTGTTCCTTTGAGGCTTTAGTTTTAACTTGATAACACAATAGTCTTTGTTAGGGTGTGAAAAAAAATTGATTTGGCAATATATCGCGATTTTCGCCTGCACCAATATAATATCGATTTTTCAGCACCTAATATCGATTTATTTAGGAAAATTGTTCAATTTTCACATTTAAATTGTTTAGAATTTAAATGTGCAAAAACACTAATAATAAACAATAAAAAGGTTGTTTGAAGCAAATAGTTTTGACTCAATTTGTCCTCTGAATGATCAATATCATCTGATGAACATATACAGCAACTTGATTTTTCATCTCTACTTTTAATTTTGATATTAACTGGGTAAAATATCGCAATTTATTGTGATATTACGATGATATTGTATCGTGACCCAAGTATCATGATACATATCGTATTGCGAGGTCCAATACTTACCCCTGGTACCAGGTCTGTTTGTTGGCAGCAGATGGATATAAGACATCCTCTCTTCAGTATTCTGAAGTATTTTTACTGTTGTTGAATGAGTTTTAGTCAATGTGCTTGACAGTGATTTTTAATTATGTTTTAATGCTTCATTGAGCTGTTTTTAAAGATGAATTTCTGTTTTTACTCGAGACAGACAATAAAGAATATATCTACCTATGTATCTATTCACACTGCTTCATGCTACAGTGAGGGTTTGGTGAAACTGAAGTCCATTTGCAGGACGTGTTTTCCATCCTGGTTCAGTTAAAGGAGCCGTTTGTAAGATTATGGCCAAAACTGGTACTGCAGTCACTTTCAAATTACTGTAGAGCGGCGTGTACTCTCCCCCTCCTCCCCGACCAGAGGTTGCCAGGTAGGCTGCAGAATGCAGCAGGAACGTAGGCTGCCATGGCAAGCGACGAGTCCTACACAGTAAGTTTATTTTCTGTTAATTATATTTAATGCTTTATGAAAGATCTTTTCTTTCTTTGTTTTTTCGTAACTAGAGGAAATATTTTCCCGTTGAGGCGTTTTGTAACCTGAAAGTTTCGTATGTAGAGGTGTTCGTAAGTAGAGGTACCACTGTTACCTTGTCCAAGTAAATTAGCATTAGCCAAACATTTAGCTATGAATCTTACCTGTCCAGGAGAAAATCAGTAACGTTGGCGTCTGTCTTCAAATTCTTCTCCGCTTTCAGCCGTCTCCATCTATCAAAAGCACCTCCTATACAAATCCTTGTTTTATTTCGGACCTTGTCACGACGTAACTCGGATTCATAACGAGGTCTTTTAGGTTTTGGAAAGCTAGACATTTTTTCATCCAACACGTTCGTAGCGGCTGCTGCGATAAATAGAGCCGAGCTGGCAACCCGGATGTAGAAACACTACTGACTTCGTGATTGGTAGATAGGTGGAGGGTGGCGCTTCAGGCCAAAACAAAAAATGACAACATCAACATCAGTTGAGGGCTGCAACTCCTCTTTTTAAACGGGAATATCCTGGCTTGAGTGCTGTTGTCAGTGACATAAGTATTTGAAATGAACATGATTTTTAAATGTCTGTTGACATATCGGGGTCATTTTATGATTCGTTTTATTAGATCTCTTACATACGGCTCCTTTAAGACTCTTGATGCAACGCAGGGAGGAGAAAAAAAAAAGAGTTTATCCGTAATGATTAATCTTTCCTCCACAGATAAGTTGGCGTCGTCCCAATAAGCTAACTCTCCACAGTTCCAAGAGTGCCGTATTATACCCGAGGAGCTCGCTACATCCTCGGGGAAAAGTCCTCCCGTGTTTGTGTCCAGTGCGAATAATTTTCTTGAGCCAATTTATGTTTTCCTTTGAAGGGGAAGTCTTGAGTCTGGGTGGTTGGTGGAGAGCTTTCAAACCCTTTTTGCTTTGAACATCAAACTGCTTGTCTTAAGATTTGCTCTGAGAGAGAAGTGGAGAGCGCAGAGCGAGGGGGGGGGGAGGCGGGAGTGGAGGGAGATACTGACTGGAGGGGGAAGCAGGAAAGGTGTCAGGTGAGTGATTTTAAAAGTTCTCCTGAAGGGCTGCACTGCAGCCGCAGATAAGGCCAAATTTAAAATGTCACGACGGCTTCCAAAAGAAATTAAATTTGACTCAGAAAAAGGGACGTTTCTGACATGCCGAATGAACGATTTATAGTCTGCTTTAATGAGCCTTTGAGTTAACAAGGCGGCCCGGGGGGAACGGGGTTTATGGTGTTATCACTGCTGCAGTCGTGTTTGTTCCCTGGAACCCTTTCGCACCATCATTTTGTGCAGAGCTTGTCCACGACTGTGTTGAAGGACGTAATTAACCTTGTGGCTAAATCACAAGTGTATCACAGCACACTGTGAGGTGGAACAAAAAAAAAGAGCCTTTTCTGCTTACAGGGTTAATGGTGTGAGCGAGGCAAAGCTGTGGGTTATACATCACATTAATTCATGGATCAAGTTGAAAGGTTTAGCATACATAGCTGATTATTAATTACATCCACTGGCTTGACACGTACACAAATAAAACAAAACACGCCGCGGCTTTGGCTGAGCCAACAGGTAAAAGCCTCCCGTTGTTAACGTTCTGGCGCGTGAGAAGCTTCCCGCCACCGAACCAACCACGTGGTGCAGGACGTCCCGCAGTCCCGGAAAACATGCTTTATTTTCACAGGAGTGGAAATTAGCGGTCCGCTGTAGGGCTGTAACGATACACCAATCTAGCGATAAGACACGATACATGATATTCAGCTCACGATACGATATATATCAATATTCATCTTACAATACATTTACATCATTTTCTGGAAGATTTTAAAGGGACAAAGTGATTTTGGTGACATCTTGTGAGTGTTCCAATGACGTTGTTTGAATGTTTGAAATAATTGAACTGAAAGCATCAATTCATTACATTATACACACATTAAACATACATTATATGGCTGACAGGCAGCTTGCAAATGCTGGACAAAATGAATAAAAGATGTATTGACAAAAATAGTTTCATTTATTTAAACAGTGCAAATTGTTGCTTGCAATCTTTTAAAGGTGGGACACGGGGGTTTTGGAAAGAAGCTTAGAATATCGATACCCACGGCTGAAAAATCAATACTCTCTGGGGAAATAAAATATCGATATACAGTGATCCCTTACCAATTTGCGCTTTAAGTTCCACAGTTTTAGATTTTTCGCGGATTTTTCAGAAATATATAATTAAAAAAAATTTGATAAAACATAACAGGATGTTGTGCGCGTTCTCTCACAGCAAAGAAATGTTGCGAGCCAGCCTGGCCCCTTTAAGAAGGTGGCCTTATGGGTAAAGGTGTGGCCTTCTGGGTAATGTAGTGTGTGTGTTGTGGGACGGCAGAATGAAAACAGGGTTAGATGAAAAGTGTAGTGATCATCAACAGCAGCCCAGCGTGTATAGATTTACATTCTCTGTTAACCGACAGGAGCTCAACAATACAACCTGTGTGATGTTACAAGTTCCTGCAGTGCCAGAATAAAGTTCCCGTTCCAGGCAAAGAAAACCAGACTTTTTCTTTTGTTGTTGTTAGCGTGTTAGCCGCTAATGACGAGCCAAAAATAGCACAATACCAGCGGTTTCTTTACTACGGTTCAAAGACCAGAGGCTGTGAAGGAACAGAAAGACCACAGGTGAGCCTTTGTCTTGTTTCGCTGCAGTGTCTCGCTTCCTTTTTTGCGGTTTTTAAACATATTTTAAACACATTATTTAGGCTTGGGGGGCTCCAGCTCCAGTTCGCGGATTTTGATATACGCGGGGGGGCGCCGGTCCCCATTAACCACGAAAAATAAGGGATCACTGTAAATGTATCTTAAGACGAATATCAATATATATATATCGTATCGTATTGTGAGATTATTGTATCTTCTCCATTCAATAACTAATTGAGTTTAAATTTTAGATGTCAGTGCGTCTGGTTTCTTTTTTCCAGACTTTCTCTGTCGTGTTTTCTTTTAATGTCATTTGGCGTCGCTTCCTCTGCTATTTATACAGAGCTGCTCTGGTCCTGGAGCTTATAGCACGAATATATGAAACAATCTGTCGCGCCGGTCGTCAATGACCCCCCCCCCCCCCTTCCACGCGTTGCAAGCGTGTCACGTTTTAACAGCGCAAGATTAAATATCGGTTTGCATTGATGCTTCCAGAGATGAAATTGCAACGCGTTTACGACGGGCACAGGTCTCCAACACCTATAACTCCCCCCACGCGACTCAGAGCGCTGTTTCAGAGCTGTGATGGCGGCCATCTGGTCAGGCTCAGTCACGGGAACGCGTTCAACACACTAAATCCGTGTTGCAATCAAAGGCGTTTTAAAGGCACTGCGACTACTTATTATCCCCCCGTTTTTTTGTGTGTGTGTTTGTTCGTGTTTTTTCTCTTTGAACTAGAGAAATGCAGGAGTTGTGCGGCGGCTGTCGTTTGGCAGGCGAGGTTCTTCAAAGGGGGGGGCTTTGTAGCGGCTGCGGTCCTTTCTGGTTCTGAGAAAGAGACAAAAGCTGCTTCTGAATCTTCCAAACTGGGTCAGACTGAGTAGCATAGAGAAATTTATATTTAATGTCCCCCGTGGGACCGACGCTTCGGACCATGAATAATTCTTCACAGGCAACAGGAGTTTTTCAGTAACGCTGCAGCGTGTGACCACTCGTCCCCGGCGATTGCATATTCAGGAACAGCAAAACCAATTTTTATTTTTGGCTCCTTTGTTTTTCATTTTTAATAAAAAATATCTACGTTGACGGCACGTGTGGACTGATCTCCGCCTCTTCGCCAGCGTCTGAGACATCGGCGCGCCCGAGTCTTGTCGAGACATGTCACGCCAATATCAATAATGTCGTGAGTAGGGGTGTGAAACAAAAAAAAAAATCGATTTGGCAATATATCGCAATTTTCGGCCTCCTAATATATCGATTTTTTTTTTTCAAAAATACTAATAATTAGTATTTAATTATACTAATATAATATGATACATTATAATAATAATAATAATAATAATATAATAATAATAATAATAATAATTTGAATAATCACCAGTATTCTGACAGCTGCTACTCGTGTAATTGATATGGGGTGTAAAAAAAAAAAATCGATTTGGCAATACACCGCGATTTTCAGCCGCCCAATATTATATTGATTTTTCAGCTCCTAATATTGTTTTTTTTTTTTTTTTTTTTTTTTTCCTCATATGATCTGTTCAGATCAGTGTTTAAACTGACAGGATAGGAGAAATTATTTTTTTTGTATTTTTGTGCATTGTCAGTAACTCAGGGTACTTTATCCTTCATGTTCTCACGTACAGTGGTTACAATGCTGTCAGTATGTTGTAATGGTTACTTAAATGTGCAAAAACACTAATAAACAATAAATAGGTTGTTTTGAAGCAAATAGTTTTGACTCAATTTGTCCTCTGAAATGATCAATATCATCTGATGAACATATACAGAAACTTGATCTTTCATCTCCACTATAAATTTTTATATTAACTGGGTAGAATATCGCAATATATCGTGATATTGCGATATAGTGATATCATATTGTGACCCAAGTATCATGATACATATCGTATTGCGAGGTCCTTGCATATACTCACCCCTCGTCGTGAGCGGTACACAGTTGGTGCGAGTCCACTGGCCTCGGCGTCAGCGCGTTAAAGCGGCGCTGCTTTGCGAGCTGGGCGCGTGGAGGTGGCACCGCCTCACCAGTCGGCGGCATGAATTATGGATGGCAGGAGGAGACGAAAGCCATGTTCTGCATCATCTGCAGCCTGTTGAGCAAATTAACATTTGGACAGCCGTTTGCTGGATTTAGGAGGGGTTTGGGCCTTATTTTAATGCACAGCCCAGAAATAAATTTCCCAGTAATTTATTTATTTATTTTCAACCCCCCCCTCTCTCTCTCTCTTTGGAAATCGTCTCTGACTGAAGCGGCGCCACTTTTGCAGGAGCCGGCTGTAAAGACGTGGGCAGTGGAAAGGGCAGATGGAAGTGATCTTTAATTGGCTGACTTCCTGTCAGGTCTAATCAGGACCGGTGTTCTGTCATCCACATCCTCTGTAGGTTGTTTCTTTGAAAGACGAGCATTCAGCCTGACATGTTCATCCCCCCCCCCCCCCCCCCGAAAGCAATATCATTGAAGGTTTTCCATGAAGCCTGATTTGACATGCAGAGCCTGGGCTCGGCTCGCAGAGGTTCTGTTTGTTATTGATACAGTGGAAATCTGCCAATAGAAGAGGAAAGAAAGAAAGAGAAGAAAAAAAAAAAAGCAATGCAAATGATTAGATATCAACAAAATGTGGACTTTACGGCAAGAACGACGCAGAAGAATCAGGAGTTCGACCCGAGCAGAGAAACGTCGCTCTTTCTTTCGATTGTAAATCGACAGCTCATCCGTCTCACCCTCGATTTAAATTCCCCATCAGGGGAGTCTTCTGAAAACTTGTTAAGACTCCCTTAGACTTACAATGCACCACAGACGTAAATAAAGCATCCCCGGAGCCATCGCGCATGACTAATATTAAAAAAACTGGAAGCAACTCAGTCGGCGCGTCGCCCTCAGAAGAATAACGCCCGGCGTCGCCGGAGAGACGCGCGCCCGGGTTATGAATTCCTCCGAGTACCGAGAAGTCAAACGGCTCTTTAATCATGCTCAGATATTCCCGCTCCCACACAAGTGTTGCGTACCTTCCATCAATCTTGATTCAGCAGAAACGTCTGGAGCCTTTGGAGTAAATGAAGCCGAGTAATAAAAGCGACGCATCCACTGATTGACTAAAATACCTTAAACCCCTTCCCATCACTTTCTACATTAGCGGCCCACATGGGGAATCTGAGCTGCCTCTCTTTATTACATCCGTGCATGTTGACTACTTTCATTGTTGATTAAAACTGACTTAACCTAATGAGGAGGGTTTGTAATGGGTCAAAATATAGAAAAACAAAAACGGAAAACTTTTTCGGGACGTTGTTTGTATACGGCGTTCATGCGTTAAACGTCACGCGAAACTCTCAGAAATGATTGCTTTATATTTTCAGGGCTGATTTAGTGAAATGCAACCAAAGCTGTCAGCTGTTTCCTCGAACCCTCATGGTTATTTTTATGTTCTGAATCAGCAGCATCTTTGCAACCAAGCAGACCGCTGATTAAAGCTGTAACGATACACTAATATCGCGATACGATACACGATATTCGGCTCACGGTACAATATATATCGATATTCATTTTACAATACATTAACATCATTTTCCAGAAGATTTTAAAGGGACAAAGTGATTTTGGTGACATCTTGTGAGTGTTCCAATGACTTTGTTTGAACTAATTGAACTGAAAGCATCAATTACACATTATATGGCTGACAGGCAGCTTGCAAATGCTGGACAAAATGAATAAAAGATTTGTCGAGAAAAATAGTCTTTTATTTATTTAAACGGTGCAAATTGTTGTTTGCAAGCTTTTAAATGTGGGACATGGGGGTTTTGAAAGAAGCTTAGAATACTGATACCCGCGGCCGGAAAATCGATACTCGATAAAATATCTATATATATATCGCAGAATCCATAAAATCGCTCAGCTCTACCACTGATGCAGTCACAGATCCAACTAGGGTTGTGAAAAAAAATTTTGGCCATACAGTCATGGAAAAAATTATTAGACCACCCTTGTTTTTTTCAGTTTCTTGTTCATTTTAATGCCTGGTACAACTAAAGGTACATTTGTTTGGACAAACATAACGATAACCACAAAGATTGCTCATAAGAGTTTTATTTAAGAGCTGATATCTTACCATTTTCCATGGTTTTCTTGATTATAACCTAAATCACTTAAGTTTTTACATCAATAGCTATGGCGTTGTACTGCCAAAAACACTGCTTTTATGCATTCAGTGTTTTCTTTTCTGTCTGTTTTAGTCACATGATGACGTTTAGTGGTACCAGGTATTAAAATGAACAAGAAAGTGAAGAAAAAATGGTGGTGTAATAATTTTTTCCATGACTGTATATTGCGATTTTCGGCCGCCAAATATAATTTCGATTTTTCAGCTCCTAATATCATTTAAAAAAAATAATTATTATTATTCATGTATTAGACGTATTGTGAATACTTAAATGTGCAAAAACACTAATAATAAACAATAAATAGGTTGTTTTGAAGCAAAAAGTTTTGACTCAATTTGTCCTCTGAATGATCAATATCACCTGATAAACATATACAGCGACTTGATTTTTCATCTCTACTTTTAATTTTGATATTAACTGGATAGAATATCACAATATCGTGATATCGTATCATGATACATATCGTGTTGTGAGGTCCTTGCCAATACTCACCCCTAGATCCAACTGTGCCGAGCAGAAGTGCATCTGAATGAGCTGCGTTTGGCCGTTTGTCTTGAAGACTTTCGGGAAATAAAATAAAAAGGGTTAAAAAGGTTAAACTCGCCGCTGGAGTTTAGTTGCATGAATACTTCGGTGCTGCTGAGGGAGCTTTTACGTACTTTTAAAGTGTGAAAAATTCGTCCGTTTCAATCTGCTGCGCTTTATGCTTTAGTAATTAAAAAAAAAAAATCTAACCCCGCATTCACATAAATTTTGAGATATTTTGCAAAGACACTTGCAGCGGCGCATCCTAATTCTGCCCGTCATCATGGAGTTGCTTTAACAACTTGACTGCAGCCGACCCGTGCCAAATTGAACTCATTGGAAATAATTATTGGAGGCACGCACCTGTGTGCATAAAGTCTCACGGCAGCTGATTCGTGTCAGAGTGGAAACCAAGTCATGACATCAAGGGAATTGTTGGCGACGGGGCCGTTTCAGTGCACAGATTATTGGAATGACACCGGAGGACCGCTGCAGCATTTCAACTACGGCACAGTAGACTCCATTATTCTCAGATGGAGTCGGTTTACAGCCACCAGTGGACTGCCACCGTCTGGCTGCCCACTCAGTCTGAGTAATCAGGGTTGAAGGGTCTCGGTTAGACAGAGAACCGACAAGCCAATGGGCACTTTCAATGAGGCCCAGAGTTAATTTGTGGAGATGGAGAGCCTGTCCAGTCCTTCTGACTGACCAAAAAGAACTACAGAGATGTTGCTCGTGATGCAGTTTTCTTCCCCCCCCCTCCATCTGTCATCTGTAGCAGGACAGAGGGATGGATGGAGACATAAAAACTGCAAAGCAGTCTTGACTGAAGATTGAGTGCTGAGGATCTCAGAGAATTAAAGCTGAAATTTCGAAAAGGCAGCGACTCAAGCCACCAGTGACACAGAGAGAGAGAGACAGACAGAGAGAAACAGATATGTCTTTGAGGAAATACAGGCTGGTTTCTCAGCCTGAATCCGGCACGACATTTCGAGAACTTCCTGAAAATGGCTGCGCGCTGATGCTCAGCCACATGACCGGCCTACAGCAGGAACATTTGTGGCATCTTCTGAGGGACGACTGGGTGGCATTTTCATGGTGCCAAGACATCTAACATGACCTCAGATACACTTGGTTTGACAGTAAATGTACTCACCACCCATCAAAGACAAGGATGAGTTTGTCCAAATGTCGTCTGCAGTATGTAAGCAACTGTCAAATGTCTGTTATGTGTTTTCGAGTCTGCACCATACCAGTCAACCTTTCTTTCTGTAACCCATAAGGCATTGGGCCAACACACAACCATCATAGGCTGGCTTTCGGTTATGTCGTCTCATCGTGGCTTTTACGATGGTATTCTGCATACTAATGACAGTCGCTGGACTAGTATGCAGCGTGCACTGCGCTAGTACTGTACTGCAGTTAGAGCTGGGCAATATGGCTTCAAATCTATATTGCGGTATAATCTAAAGCATGTGCACTAATGATATATATCAATATATGCTAGGTCAGACAATCTTGCTGCGCCTGCGTTAAGGACTGTGTTAGTTCGCTATATTTCCGATGCCTATTATCAGTGTTATTATTATACTATAATAACTCTATGGTGGAATATTGCTGCTGGGGACCTGCAACAGTGACTCAAGGTGTCCAGAATGTTTGGAGGGACATTTTTATTCCCTTTACCAAACCAAAACAAACACTGGAAAAATGCAGGCTGTGGGTTCAGTTATGTGTCCTGTCCACAACTGAACGTGAGGAAAGTTACAAAACGTTACGAAAAGAGTTAGCTTTGTTTATTAGAAAATAGATTTAACCACTATTTAGTAAAAGTAATTATATGATTTAGCAGCAGGGAGGGTGATGAGTGAAAACGTCTCTCTGTTAGCATTAGCATTAGCTCTGATCCATAGAGTCAATGACTTCTCCACTATGGACCAGAGCTCGCTAGCCAGCTATAAGCCTGCCTTGTTGTCTACAAATATATATGGCCCTGGATATTTATTTTGTTAGGTATAAGGTGAGGCTAGTGATGTTAACATCACTTTATTAATTATATTAATACAATGCTGAGACTCTCTTAACATAGCTCTGGTGTGGGACAGACCTATGGACCGGAGCTAATGCTAAGGGAGAGATGTTTTCACTCATCACCCTCCCTGCTGCTAAATAATATTATTAATTTTACTAAACAGTGGTTAAATCAATCTTCTAATAAACAAAGCTAACTTACCTTGGAGCAAATGTAGGTGTGTTTTGTAACTTTCCTCACGTTCAGTTGTGGACGGACACAACTGAACCCACGGCCCGTGTTTTTCCAAGCGTTTGTTTCAGCTTGTTAAAGGGAATAAAAATGTCCCTCCAAACGTTCTGGACACCTCGAGTCACTGTTGCAGGTCCCCAGCAGCAATATTTCACCATGGAGTTATTATAGTATAATATTAACACTGATGATAGGCATCGGAAAAATAGCGAATTAACACAGTCCTTAACGCAGGAGCAGCAAGATTGTCTGACCTAGCAACAGTAACTAGGGAGGGGGCGGTGCTTACCGGAGGGTCAATTGCCTATTGCCGTACAGGTCTGTCTCACATCACCAGTGATGAAAGCAGCTTGTGCAGCTGCAGAGGTCGTGATGACTGAGGCGACAAACAGACTCAATCAAATAATAGAAAATAAAAAAAAATGAAAAAAATGGATTTGAGCAAACAAGAGATATCAATCAAGTCAATCTTGGACAGTGTTCTAAAGACAACTTAACCTCCTAAAAAATTGGTGTCAGAAAAGAAACCAGTGAGTTTGGATACTCGTGCAAATCAGTCCATCCAGCATGGACTAATGGATGGATGGACAGATGATGGAACGATCCAGAACTATAATCCTGAAAACTATCACCTTGTTAACTTTGAATCTGTGCTTTCAGATTAATTGGCAGATAATGATCCGTGCTATTATTCTGGTATTTGATTTATTTTTGGTTCAGACTATTTTTTTTTTTCTTCTGTCGTGCTGAGATTGAGAGTCATATGTCGTTAAGCTGGCGTTATGTGGGGAGCACGTGCACGTCATACCATATATACTTAAGCTCTTCAGTTGTAAACAAAACAACAGAGTCTGCTGAGTAGAACACACGGCTAATGCTATTTGACCAATTCCTGATTACCTCTGTCCTTATCTCTCTCTTTTCTCCTAAGGTAAGCACTTTCTTTGTTCCCCCGTTGGTGGTGCTGATGGAGGTGGTGGGGGGGGGATCGGCCGAGCATGCATCCTGTTGCTGTCAGCCCCGAGGAAGGTTTCGTGCTGCTGAGATGTGAGGCAAGAGTGATTAAGGTGATGCATTGAGCCGGAGTGTTTATAACAGAGACGCTCCCAGGTCCGGTTCTGGCAACGTCAGCAGTCCCGACACAAAGGAGTGAATTCCCTCCCATCAAGCACTCACACGCTCAAGCCAATAGGCCATCGACAGACAAAGAGGAGGGCAGGGTGAGGGTTTTTACATGTGGGGGGGGCCAGGAGGCAGATTTACTTTCCCGGGCAAATCGGCGTGTGGTTGGAAATCACAAACGCCGCGTGACGGGAGCGTCCGGTTCTGCAGGGGAAGTCCTCCGACTGCAGTCCGGTCTGAAGGCATGGATGTTACCAGCGTGTTTCTCCAGCACATAATCCACAAACATGGATGCAAATAAAGATCACCTTTGCTTTGCTCAAGTACGGTCATATGCAACAATGAATACCTCATCTTTAACTGTTACGTTATTATTATTGTTCATGTAGAGCGGGGGTCACGCAACAGCGGACTCTGGTCCGGATCCGGACCCATGACCAATGCAAAAAATAAGAACAGAGCGGTTTTGAACGACCGTGGATATTTACAGCGGGCGCTGCTACTACAGTTAACACGGTAATCTAGTTGGTAGTCAAAGACGTAGCTTGGAAACGCGTGTTTGTTGTTGGCAACGGAGCCACACATGACCGAAGTCCATCTCTGACATCGCATCATCTAGAATACAGTGGCCACATGCAAATTCTCCGAGCAAATCATGATTATATTCCCAGAATTCATTGCACCCCCAAACCAAACCACACCTACATTATTCCCAGCAAACCACAAACTTAAGCACTGACGTTAGCAACACCGCTGGAAGAAAGCAAAGTAGATACCACTGAGACATCATGGCTCGCTGGAAAAAGAGAATGGTAGACACTAAAAAACGTTTTTTAAAGACGAATGGACAGCAAAATGTATGTTTATACTCTCGGTCAGCAGTTCCAAGTCCGTCTGCCTCATCAGCTCTGAGACCGTTGATTCAAAGTGGGAACGTGAAGCGCCACTATGAGACAAAACACAGCACCTTTTTTTTGCGGCTTTTTAGTTAATGTTTCCTGAATGTTTAACTTTTTTACTTAAAGCGGACTTTAATTCAAGAAGAAAGGACTTTTCAAAGAAAAATGTTTTATGAAAAAGTCAACAACCCTTTTTTTTGCACTTTTTAGTTTTTTCAGGGTTTAATTTTTTACTTGAAGAGGCCTTTAATTCTTCAGGCATGGACTTGCACTGTTATTGATTTTATTCTGAGGTTTCACTTTTGGTTGATTTGAAATAAAAGCCTTAAACTTATTTAAATGCATGGGACTGCTTTCGTTTATGACAAAAGATATGGAATATGTTGGAATATTTCCTGCATTTGAAGTTAAAATAAAAATTAGTTACTTTTTCAAAATATGTACTTTGGCTCAGACCTTCTACTTAGGCAAAATTTAGTAACCGGACCTCTGTGACTTTTAATTGAATACCCCTGATGTAGAACATAACGGTTAGTCGTATTTCAGAAACTTTCGGTCTCAGATGAGCAACAGCTCATAATTTTCTTGTACTGGGATTTAGATCCCGAGCACTCCCAGGATTCAGCAGCTTGTAGATCCACTCAGAGCGGTAACACCTCGAAGTAGTCGTTTCCTCTACGACTTCATTATTCCATTGCTCAGGTTTGTTGGGGTTCGTGGGCGTCTCTTTGTGCACAGCTCCCTTTAGCTCCTCCCACAACATGTCGGTTCAGTTGACAGCAGTTTTGCTCAACATTGCTTCAGTTCATTGAGGTTCTGGGATGTTTCCTGATGCATGGCTATCTTTAGGTCCTTTAAATAAGCCGTGTTTGGGTTTCTCCAGACGTGGCGCTTCCCATTAGGGCCGTACAAATCCAGATTGGTCTCATCTGTTCACAGGACGCTGTTCCAGAAGTCTTCAGGACTGTCAGAAGTCTGGTTTGTTGACATGCAGCTCTCACACATAGGCTTTCTGCTGGCGAGCCTTCCAACCAGCCATTACCCTCCAGTCTTCCTCGAATGGATTTCAAACATTTAATACCCTCAGCGAGGCCTGTAGGCCTTGAGATATGCTGCAGTCCTCTGTATTTCTCTGAGCAGTCTGACATTAAGATAAACGTGTTGGGACGTCCAGTCCTGAGATGATTGGCAGCTGTCAATGTTAATGTTTTTTCACTGTTGAACATCGAAACTAGCAAAAAAACAAAAAGGTTGTGTTGTTCTCCTGAGGTTGATCGGACTGATACTGAGACCCACAAAAATCCGATGGGACACTAACTTTTACTCTGGACTGTAAATATTTCCAGTGATTTTTTTTTTTTATTATGATGCTGAAACAGGGTCTTCCTCCATGTGCGAAGCAAAAGCAAATCTGTCCCTGAGAGCCTTGTTTTGTTGGATCACTCGAGGAGAAGCGCGATCTGCCCTCGCCGAGTGTTCGGGGCCACAGTGACTGAGTGGACCGCTTTTCAGTTAAGTGCTTTAGAGCCACTTAAAATTCTTTCACGAGGCTCGGTGATCTACTCCATCGATTCGCATCCACATAATTGCGTGTATTCGCTTTGTGCTCCTGCAGTCGGACTGAAAGGGGAAGCTCTCAGTTGAAATCAACTGTTTGTTTGTGGAGTTTGGACTGAAGGCATCGGGTATAGATACGGGGTTTTCTAGAGGCCAAGACAGAGGCAGCGTTTGAGTTTCCATCTTGATTAAAAACTCCATCGATACTGATGTTTACTGTCAATGTTAAGAACAGTAATTGTAATGTCTAATACCTGTTGTAGCATTAATAGTGGTTTAGTTGCCTACTGTCTATTATATGAACTCCATAAAAGCTTTGCTGTTTCTTGGTTTCGGACCATTCAGGTGCATTTTACCTAGAGGGAAGGACATCAGCGGTGGAATTAGAGGAGCAGTTGTTGCTACACACTGATTTAGAAAATGTTATTGAATCATTTCCAAGCAATTTGAGTTCAACAGTGAGAAAGTTTGAATGCAAAAACACATATATGTTTAATCTTCCCCTAGCCCGCCTGGTTGGTGTCATCTCCTCCCAGTTCAGGTCCTCTCCCAGAGGTCTGGGAGCCTGAGGGTTCTCCAGGATCTGAGCTGTTCCCAGTGTGACGACTCTTCCACCTGTACACTAGGTGGCGGTGTTGGTTGTTTTTGGGTTCCGTTCCGTTGCAGGTGGAGAGTCATCAGTGTGAGGAGACACACCTGGGCTCGGTGGTTCTCCTCCCATAAGAAGGCCGTTTCCAGACTGTTGCGTTTGCCGTGATGAGGGCTGCTCCGGGGAGCCGATCCCATGTGGCTGCCTCTTTGCTTCCACCAGGTTGCGGTTGTGACAGTTTTGGATCACTGCTGGTGTTTCAGGGTCTGCTGATGGGCTGTGGGACCAGTTGGCAGGACCGTAACTGGCAGATGGTTTCAAAGTTATTATCGTTAACAAAAACGAACGAAATAACGAAAACTGGAAAAGCATTTTAGTTAACTAAAATAAAATAAGAACGAGAGTTTTTTAAAAAACGATAACTAACTGAAACTGTATTATGTGTTTATAAAATGAACTGAAATTACCTTAATATCAAGAACTTCCTTCATTTTCATATTTGTAAGTTTGTTTTTTTTTTCACATAAACGTTTTGGGATTTACATGAAATCTATTAACTTCACTCCGCCGTACAATAACAACCGCAAAAAAAAAAAAAACAAAAAAAAATAAAAATATAAAGTGATCAGCAGTGATGGCTGCGGCATAAATTGGGAGAAAGAGGCACAGTCCTGTTTGGGATTTCTTTGACTATGACTGTGTTAACGATAAAAATAAGTCCCTTGTTGTAGAAGCAGGTGATACAATGTGTGGAAAACTTCTCAAGGGGAAAAAACCCCACAAATCTGAAAGTCCATTTGAAAAGCTCACAACAGAAGGCTAACCAAGACTAGCTGGATAAGCTAGCCTAAGCTAGCCCCCTGGAAAGAAGCTACAGCTGCAGGCCAGTCAGCGTTGGGAAGGAACGGGAGAAAACAGCAACTATAATGGACTGTTTCCATGGAGACCAGATAGCTGCTGGTCAGTAAATACGCAGGAACACCACAAGAGGGAGATGCATTGATAAATATGTTTATTGAGACCAGAATATAAACACGACTATGTGATTCGATAGCCTTCAAAAAGTTTGGTGCTTCACTTGAACCAAAATTACAACCATAATTTACAAAATAAAACTAAAACTAACACTGAAACTAATAAAAACTAAACCAAAACTACGTATTTCAAAAAAATAAAAACTAGCAAAACTGCTCTAAAAACTAACTGAATTTGAAAAACTAAATAAAAACAAAAAACTAATGGAAAATCCAAAACTATTATAACCCTGGATGGTTTAACTGGTGTTACTGTTGGTGTGATTGTCTTGTACGGTACAAATAACGACAAAAGAAGATAAGCATTAAAAAGAAATGGTTGCAATGTGAGTCTTAGGGCAGCTGATAAACAGCCGACGTACAAAACACAAGTTATTAGGCTGTAACTGAATCTTCTAACGTTAGCGGGACTAAACTCACGTTAAGAAAGCTGAGCGCGACGTTAATGAGGAACCAACAACAGCGTACATGGATGCCTCTTTTATTTTTTTTACCCTTTTGCGCTGAACTGGCACGAAACAGTGAAAAAGACAAATTACGGCCAACGGTGCTGACACGTTCATTAAGTTTACCTCCGGTTACAGAGTCGACAATTTGATGTGTTTTGACACTTTGTTCTGCCAAAATCTCTAATCTCCAGAGCTGACGGGTTGCCAGGATACAGATAAATGAGCCACTTGGAAAGTGACGTTTTTTTCACCATCCTTGATTTCACTGTAATTAGGCAGCGTGCAGCTTCTTACCATGTACTCTAGTCAAGTATACAAATAAGTCCCATGTCGTTCCACACTGTGACAAATCCCTTCAAAGTCTGAGTTCAGATGCTGTCTAAAATAACGAAATGTTAAAAAAGGCTTGACTTATTTTGAGGAATAATTCTGAAAACAGCTGGACTCTGCTCTCTTTAACAGATTTCAGCTGAGAATGATTTCACATATACATACATTTGTTTTATTTATTTATGGTTTATTTGACATGGACAGTCCACATTAATAAACATACAATGTAAATGTGCTAGAATTAGTCAAAATGGCTATTTTACATCTGTTGTCCATGAATCAGTGTTAACAGGTCAGATGCATACTAAAAAAAACAAAATCATAAAATACAAAGACATTATGTCAAAACTTATTGATCAAAGAACACATAAGAAATATAAAAAGAGGATGTTTATTATAGGAAAAAAGGAAAAAAAAGATAAAGATATGACAATGTACAACTAATAACAAGTAGTAGTGATACTTGGGTCACGATACGATACTATCGCAATATCACAATATATTGCAATATTCTACCCCGATAATATCAAAATTGAAAGTAAAAATGAAAAATCAGTTGCTGAAAAACGCTGACCGTTCAGCCCATTCAGCCCATCATGCTCGTTGTTCTGAGACAAACATTCGTATTTCTCCCGCTCAGCAAAACAGGATTGGCTGGAAACATGTCACTTGGGAACAGATGCCTTCAGGGTTCACAAAAAAAACTCCTTCGGCAGACAGTTGCAGCAGGCAATAATTTGAAATAGTCAAATTATCGTACATTTGGCCTTTTTTTGGAATATTGATCGTACAGAGGGCAGAATTATCATACAAATACAACAATTATTGTGCACCTGCAACGCTGGTCATGAGTCGTTGGGACGCTGCACATGGTTTTCAGTGGTTTTGGTCACATGATTCAAGGTGGGCGTGGCTGTGAATCCGCCTGTGATTAAAGGCTGCGATGTGTTGGATTCTGTTAGTTAATCTTTCCTGTTTCTTTTACCATCTCTTTGTTGTGCATAACGTGTCCATTTGGTTCGGACTCATCACTGCAGTATTTGTGGCGTCACCGTCCAGAAGAAGGTGTCAGAAACGACGGCGCGCACGAACATGACGGCGCGCTGAAGCATCATCTCTCCTCTCCGAGGCTCACAAATCTTTTCTCAACAGAAAACGGCGTGTGAAGCTGTGTTGTTCCGATCACAGGCTGCGTCTCTGACATCACACGAATGCAGCCATTTAGCAGACGTCGGTATTTAGGGCTCTCAAACTGCTTGGGAGATGAAACGGTGTGAATAGCAAATTCAAAAAAACAAGAGAGAAATGGGTGGCTTTCACTGGGTTGTGTGTTTGCACAAAGATGACAACAGATCCGTTAGCTTGTGTTAAAACCACATCGAACCTTTAGCTGGATTCCTGGTAGCGACGCGTCTCGTTTACTCCTCCCTGACATTTTAACAGGGTTGTTTAACGGCCCTGGACCAAGCCTTCACTAATTCATTCCAGATCAAAAACCGGAAAACGCTGTCGTCTGCTAAAACTACGACTCTCAATAGAATCAATTCACACTCAATATCACCATGAGGCAACAGAGGTTTGTGCAAACAAACCGTCGTTTCTAGCAGGTTTGACAAACTGCTCTTGTCCAGATAGATGTTAGAAACAGTCGCTGACGTCATATGTTTTCGTGTTAATGTGGAAATATATTCAGAAAGCATAAAGGAAACTGTGTTAGATGACCAGAGAGTTTGAGCCAAGGAGCCTTTCACCGTGTGAACCCCATCAAACACAGTTTGACGATCATTTTATTTAGCACTTAACGCTGAATGCAGTTAGCCTGTAAATCTCCACGTGTAGCATCAGTGCACAATTTACGAAATAATATCCCGCTCTTTGTGTTAAATGCAGCTATAAAAGGTTTTTACTGCAGCTGACGGACGGAGTCTGCTCTGATCTGAGCGACAGACAACAGACAAGAGATCGGGACGAAGTTTTCATCGTTAAAAAAAGGGCTCTCAGGTCATAAAAAAGGAAAAAGTTGACCTTTCTGGTTCTGAGAGATGTGTTTAAATAATCTAGCTCCCAGAAACCAGTTCAGCTCAGTAATAATTCAATAATCCCCAAAGGGTAAATTACTAAGGCTGGGCAACGATTAAAATTTTTATTCGCGATTGATCGCATGATTTCCCTAATTAATCACAATATACATATATATTAACATATATATTTTTGTCAGCACAGCAGTGCCTCGCTCCTTCTTGGTCTTAAATGACCAGCAGTAAATGTTATGTTCAAGTAACGTCGGCATAATCAGAAAAACAATTTCTCAATCAGGAAAATCAAGAAATCCCCCCCGCTAATGCCAGAAAACAACTTGTTAAGTCAGTCATAATTTTAGTAGCTGCTAACTTGAATCAATATTTGCAGTATTTTCCCTCATGTTACGCATGAAAAAGAAAAAAAATAAAAAAGGCTGAAAGAACGACTAGCAAACGAAGGAATGTCGGAATTTACGTTACACCTTGAATGCAGCATGCATTGTGCTGATCACAACTAACCATGGCGGCGATGGTATGGAACTTCGTTAAAGTATCAGAAGAAGACAGTTTGGTGGTTATTTGTGATGAAAGCTCCAAGCGAATTCTACGAGGAGGGAAGCACAAGCTTTAATACGTCAAAACCGATCAGCCACCTACAACATAACAATCACTTCCATGGAGTTTTGAAATTGCGCTAAAGTGAGCTAATGCTAACGTGCGCAAGCCAGCAGCAGTCTCCCTTCTCTTCTCCTCTCCCTCATCTCTTCTCATCTAAAGCTTCCATGAGATAAAAAAAAAACAAAAAAAAATCACTGAACCTTATTAACTTTAATTAAAGGTATTAATTTAAATTGAACCACAAGTCAAAATCCTTTAAATGTTAATCTTTTTCAGTTTGAAATTTTGATGCATGTGTTTCCATCAGTTCAAGGAGCCTTTATTTATTTTATATCAGTCAGTAATGAACCTTATTTAAGTTGATATGGGGTCTCAATGACCATGAGAAAGGTTAGAGATCAGCAGAAAACTACACGGGAGGAGCTGGTTAATGATCTCAAGGCAGCTGGGACCACAGTCACCAATAAAGCTATTGGTAATACACTGAGACGCAATGGTTTAAAATCTCCCTCTGTTTAATGGCAATCAGAGTAGCTCCTGGTAACTCATCAGGTTTGACTGCTGATTGTGCCGTCAGATTAGATCGTCTGGCCTCTTAATGTCATCTCTTATCCTTAAATCTCCACCTTCCCTTCACCTTTATAAGTTCTTTCTCGCCTACAGACTCAAATTGTCCCTCGTTTTAATTCGCGCGCGCGTCCAAAAACCCTCATAAAAGAGTGCCGGCCTCGCTGGTATATACCGCAGGCTGTAAATGAAGCCTCATTTATTTCAATCCTGGAAACGCGTGGCACTCGAGCCATGGAAAGGAGCAGTGAATGATTTCCTCCCTTCCAGACTTTATCAGTTTCTGGCCAAATAAGAAAACGTCCACTGATAAATGGACGGCTGGATTCAACGCTAAAGAACGTAAAGTGCTCATTTCCCCCGTGAAGGACTGAAGTGGTTGTGCAGTTTAAATCTTCTGTGTGCAGCTGCTCTGCATGAGGGTGGTGATGTTGGACTGCCAGTATTTGCAGCGGTCCTGGTTTCTGCTGGTTTCAGATGCAGAGGCGACGGGGAAAGATGCAGGAATGTCAAGACGTTCACTTAGCGTCCACTTCTTGGAGGTTGGGAGGTTAACGGCGTTTCGGTCATCTGACCTCTCAGTGCAGAACCACCCACACACTTGCAGATTTTCTCAACTTCCCGTTTTATCACTCGAGCGGCATGAACAGCACACGGCAAAGGCTTCGACTGAACAAAGCACAAGTTAGGGAGCGGATAACCGTGAATTAAATTAGTTCGACACACTGGTTTATGTTTGCTGGGAGCACAGTGAGGCCTTGAGATGCAATCAGGGATTACCAGTTAATACAATCCCTCCTGAGGCAGACATGAATATGCCAACTATTACAACAACCATTCCCTTTTTTTTGAGAAACGTACATGTAGAGGAACGTAGTGGACCAGCTGTCAGTGAGAGAAGATTCAGCTGGTTCTGAATATGAAGAAAGGAAGCTTTTAATTAGGGCTGGGCAACGATTAAAATTTTTAATCGCGATTAATCGCATGATTTCCCTGATTAATCACGATTAATCGCATTGTATACGCAAAATCAAATAATGAATTCAAAAGTAGTGTAAAATGCACTTTTATTTAAATGTTCTGCTGCCATATCAGGGGTGAGTATTGGCAAGGATCTCACAATACGATATGTATTATGATACTTGGGTCACGATACAATATCATCACGATATCACGATATATTGCGATATTCTACCCAGTTAATATCAAAATTGAGTCAAAACTATTTGCTTCAAAACAACCTATTTATTGCTTATTAGTATTTTTGCACATTTAAATTTTAAACAATTTAAATATGAAAATTAAACTATTTTCCTAAAAAAAATCAATATTAGGAGCTGAAAATTCGATATTATATTGGGCGGCAAAAAATTGCGATATATTGCCAAATCAATATTTTTTTTCACACCCTATACCATATGAACTAAAGTGCCATAACATTTGTTGTTCAAACACTTTTAACTAACTGGTTCACTTCATCAAGCTTGGCTCACCTGCAGTGACCTGATGCCCATCTTTCACATTGGCCACGCCCCTCTCTGTGTCTGTATGTGTTTGTGCATTGAGGACTATGCACCTTAACTCTTGGAGCTTGTGTTGGCAGCGGCTTCGTTGACGCGGTTTCTCCATCGCCTGGCCGTGTAGCAGAGCTGCTCCCGCCAGCTGTCGAGATGCCCGTCAGTTGGTGCCGTCCGTCTGTCCAGCCCTGACGCCATCTCGACACACGGTATCCAGTGAAAATGACGAGGCCAAGCCAAGCTTGTGAGATTCACCAGCCTCAGCGGTGTCAGGCTTAGTTAGAAACCGTGCCCAAAGGTAGCCCGAAGGCCAAAACAAGGTCCAACCAACCAAACAGATCCTTTCTCTGTTTTCTGTGTGCAGCCCCCACACAGACCGTGGATGGCTGAAGACGCTCTCAGAGGCCTGCTTCACCTGTTTCCAACCTCACAGCCTACGTACATGTCTCAGCTCCCACAGCAGAAGCTCATTTCCGCCTCTGATGTGTGTTTGATAGATACTTGTTCGTGCAAAGCCGCCCATGGTATCCAGTATCTGATTTTGCTCAAACACCGCTTGCATTGATCTTTCCTCGATATGGTTATTTGGCATCTCTGCCTGCCTAATTAGCATTTTGACATTTGTTGGCCATTCTTTAGAAAAAACCAAAAAAAACTTTTATAGCAGAGTTGAACTTGAGTGAAGCTTCACCAGTGCTCCTTCAAGAGAGCTTCGAATAGCGAATAGTCAATGCGTGCTGGAAATCTGTCGCAACTCAGTCACGTTTTGGGAGCAAGAATCAAATCCTGCTACTGTCTTGGATTTGCCTTGAAGCCCAGTTCGAGGAGACCAGCTAACATCTGAGCCTGAGCGTGTCTCCACCGCTCTCAGGTTACTCCACGGCCTGTGGTGGTGAAGGGTTAGGGTTAGGGGTTAGGGTTAGGGGTTAGGGATGGGTTGGGAGTATCCCTAGGGAGTATCGATTTTCCGGCCGCGGGTATCGATATTCTTAGCTTCTTTCAAAACCCCCGTGTCCCACTTTTAAAAGCTTGCAAGCAACAATTTGCACTGTTTAAATAAATTAAACTCTTTTTCTCAACAAATCTTTTATTCATTTTGTTCAGCATTTGCAAGCTGCCTGTCAGCCATATAATGTGTAATTGATGCTTTTTAGTTCAACTTCAAGTCATTGTAAGATGAATATCGATATATATCGTATCGTGAGCCGAATATCATGTATCGTATCACAATATTAGTGTATCGCTCTGGCCCTACGGGGGATTCTGGATTACTCACGTGCTGGAACATCCTTTTATTTGCATGATGCCGGCGAGAGCAATTTAAATATATTTATAATTTTTAGTGGGAACGGGGCGCCGGAGATCGTTTCTCCATCACGACTCATCGCCGAACGGGCAGGTCGGCATTTCGGGTTGCAGCAGAGTCCCCGCTGAGCTCAGATGCTCCGTGCAGCCAGCGGGATCTTCGAGGAAGCGGAATACCATAAGAGATACAGTATGTAGAAGTCTTAATTAAGTCGGTCTTCTCCGATTGTGAGCTTTTAAAGCGCGCCTATCTGAAAGCCCGCCTGCTTAATTGGATGTGTATGTCTTAGTGCGTGCCCGTTTGTACGTGGGCGAGCCCTCTTTGGAAATGTGCATGTCCGTATCGCAGTCATTATATGTGTAAACAGGAGCTCAGTGGGGAAAATGCTGCGTGGCACAAACTGTTGGCATATTTAGCCGGTCTCATTTCCAAGCTGGAGCTCCTTTCCCCTCCTCCTCCCCATCAGCACGCCGTCTGCTTCGCAACTTCAGTGACTTAGGATGACTTGGGTGTGTAGGTGGCGGTTACCCTTCGCAGACTTCACACGCCAACGCCCACTCTTTAATCTCCCTCCTTTACCCGGTCCTTGTTAGGCAGATCAGCCACCGTGTGCTGCTCTTTTCAATCACAGAGTGCCAAAGGCAGTAAATCAGGGATTAAGGCTGTGGCGTGGCGCTCCATTCTTCACGCTCCCGGCCCTTCATCTCATCAAGGTGTGAACAGCAAATCCAAGCACCTGTGCGGTGCTATGATGGTCCCCTGAACCTTAATGATCACTGGTGACCTCGCTCATCATCAGCAGAATAACAAAACAACTGCATCTTCTCTTCGATCCTCGTTGCGCCTCCTTACTGGCTCGCCTGTTTAGGTGCATTTTTTTCAATCAGTCAATCAATCAAACAAGTCTATTTCCAATTAGGGCTGGGGAGATGATCCTAAACCACTGAGGAAGCTTGCAGAGGCTGAAGTACTGCAGTGCAACTCCCCAGGGAGCCGTTGCACGTCCGATTTTGGCATGAAACTATGAGATGTAAATAGGACTTCAGAATCGGCGCGTCCCAGGGGAAATACATTAAATTGCCTGATGGCTCTCGTCTAATGAGAGTGACTTCAAGAGAAAATCTGCTTTATGGTTCGAACACCCTAAAACAATAAATAGCTTTTGCATTTCTGGGCCATTTCAGACTTTAATAGCAGACAGTATTTTTTTTTACTCTCGGCTGGTATTTAACTGAGAACAGATGACAGGCGTTTCTAGTGCAGCTGGAATCACACTAGAAGACCGCAATGCACAAATGTTGCAGGATTTGCTAAAAATGTAGTTGCAGGGAATGAATAATGAATGCTCGACTTTGTTTTCTCTGAATGAAAAAGTTCTCTATTTTCTCCTCCCGTTGCTGTGCTGACATTCAGTGATCCCAAAGGCAGAACTCTACCGCTTATAAAAAAAAAAAAAAGTATGAACCACGTCGTAAATTTGAATTTAAAGCAACGTAAAACACACTGCACTTTGTTCCTCGAGAGACTCATTGTGCTGCTTTAACAGGTGTGAAAAGACCAGGCCCTCCGTCCTTTTGTTTCTGTGTCTTCGGACTCGCCGGCTCTTTTGTGAGCGTGAAATCAATGTGGCGCGTCGTCGAAGAAGTCACAAAGTTTCTAATTCTTGCTCAGGCTTTTAAAGTGAAGTGAGCTCAGAACAGGCGAGGTGAAGGTTTTTCCTTCTGTTCAGACAGCTGTCCTCAGCAGAGCTGCAGACAGCATGCGGTTTGCCTGATCCATCTGCATGCACTCTTTTTTTTGCTAAAGTTAAAGGGGGATAATGGAGTGTGAGATTAACAGGCGAATAAGTGCGTTGTTTGCAGTAATGCTAACTCTGTCCACATCACTCTGCTTACCGGTGGATCTATGTCTCTAACCCTTTAGCTAGGATGCACGATAACTGTTTTTTAAAACCGATACCGATAACCGATAACTTTCAGCTCCTAAAGGCCAATACCGATTTGACTTGTGGTTCCATTTAAATTAATACCTTTAATTAAAGTAAATGAGGTTCAGGGATTTTTTTTTTTTTTTTTTTTTAATCTCATTGAAGCTTTAGATGAGAGGAATGAGGGAGAGGAGAGGGGAGACTGCTGCTGGCATACACACGTTAGCATTAGCTCACGTTAGCACGATTTCAAAACTCCATGGAAGCGATTATTAATGTTGTAGGTGGCTGATCAGGTTTTACGTATTAAAGCTTGTGCTTCCCTCCTCGTAGAATTCACTTGGAGCATTCGTCACGAATAACCACCAAACTATCTTCTTCTGAAACTTTAACGAAGTTCCATGCCATCGCCGCCATGTTTGCTGCATTCAAGGTGTAACGTAAATTCCGATGATGCCTCATTTGCTAGTCGTTCTTTTGGCCTTTTCTATTTTTTTTTCTTTTTTTATGTGTAACATGAGGGGAAATACTGCGTATATCGATTCAAGTTAGCAACTACTAAAATTATGACCGACTTAACGAGTTGTTTTGTGGCATGAGGGGGTATTCTTGATTTTCCTGATTGAGAAATCGTTTTTCTGAATATGCCGACGTCACTTGAACATAACATTCATTGCTGGTCATTTAAGACTCAGAGGGAGCGAGGCACTGCCAGGTTGACAGAAATATATATGTTATCGGGGCTATTTGTCGTGATATCGGCCTTAACGGAATGACGTCATAATTTCCTGTCCGATAGTTATCATGCACCCCTACCTTTAGCAACATCTTATGAGCCCAAACTGTGCTTACGGGGAGAAAAAATGAGATGGCACTGTGGTCTTAAGTTATGCTTCCCTATTTTTTTCCTCCTTCCTGGCATGCTGCACCTTCGTTGCAGCTTTCAGCGGCGGTACAGTCCACACAGATCCACCATCCATCATCTCGTACCTTTAAGTGCAAACTGTCTTGTTGTCGACTTGCATTTCCGCGCGTCACCAAGGTTTTTGAAATTCGTTGCATGACTCCCACATTTTTTTTTTTCTGTGCTTGAAGCTTTCTTTTACTTAGCTGAAAACCACCGTGTTGTCGTGATGCTGTCAGAATACAGTATTTGCGCTAAGTGTTTGAATTAAACAGGTAAAACTTGAAGAGGAGGAGAGGAAAAAAAAACCTGAAACATCATTGTGTTCGGTGGATAAAGGAAGCTTTAAGTGACGCTGTGAAGTGAAGTATAACAGTATAAATATACTGGTGGGAAGGTTTTTTCCTCCCTTTAAGAGCTTGTGAGGTAGAGTGAAGCGTTACACTGCTGCAACAAGCAGTATTTTAACTTAACCTCTGGAGAGAGCATTTCCACCAAAGTTTCTGAAGTTTTCCGCCACAGGCCATGAGTCAAGACTGGAGTAGAAGTCGCTGGAGGCTAAAGGTTTTGGACTTATTTTGCTGTTCCACACTTGGAGAAGGTTGCGGGGAGATGAAGGCGAGCGGGACGCTTTTTAAAGCCAAAGGGATTTATTATGTGTTCTTTGCTTATAGCCAACTGGATTTTTTGCTAATCCCTAGACAAATCTATTTTCCCTCTCCGTACCCACTGCCGTCACGCAGGATATCTTACCACATCGGCTGAGATGCGGGCGGGTTGGTCCGTCGCCTCTCCCCCGTACGACAAATGTGGCTTGTGGTTAAACGGGCGGCGAGATAATCACTCTGGCACCTGCGCAGGCTCCCGCGCGTCGTTAAACGTCCCGCTACTCACAAAGTCAAATACAAAACGAGCCTAATGGCTCCCCAAAGCTCGCCTTTACAAATGCCGACGTTAACACGAGTCTCTTACCACTTAAGCACTTCGTAGATCAAATATAATACATATTCCTGTGGTTTGTGCCTCCCATTAAACGTGTTGAGTTTAAACTGGTAGCGCTTTAAGCATTAACGTCCCTGTTGACTTTTCATCTCATTTGTCTCAAATACAGATTTTCCCTCCATTTTCCAGCACTCTCCTTTATCAGTTTTTTTTTCCTTTCCGCTGTTAAATGAGTTATCGAGGTAGAAGTCTCTTAGTCCGGTAAAAGTAAATGCAGACCGGGACCATCGAGAGAACAGCGACGCCCGTAAAATGTCCAAATGAACGAGTTCAGTCATTATCACGATTTCAGCGAGCGCCGGGGGAGAAGAGACTTTAGATATTAGTTCCACTGCAGAACGTAATTGATTAAAAATGCATCCGCAGGGGGAAGCAGTGACGGGCTCTCCACATGGATGAGCAGCGCTGGAAGGTGTGATGGAGGGTGTTTGAAGGTTATCACAGGTGCATATGGAGGCTGGAATTAAAGTCAGAGATGTCAGAGGCAGGACACGCTGACTTTGGTTTGAGTTAGTCCCTGAAACAGATTTATTTCAAGAAAAAAACTAAAATATAGAGATGTGCCTTTATTGCCTATTAACATTCTAATATGTGCTGTTTAAACTTTAATACAGAAGCAAACTCGCTGTTACATGGACATATGATGAAACAATCGCTCTCTTTCTCTCTCTTTGTGAGCATTTTCTGTTCATTGTTATGAATGTTTTTGAGACAGTCGCCTGTGAAAGCCACTGGAACAAGCAAAGTTCTTGGTTTTGACTGAATATCTACAGCTGCGTTGAGACTTCCAGACTTCCAGGAGTCACCAAACAGAATCTTCCCGACTAACCAGTTAGAGCGGAGCAATTTTTATCAATTATGCGATATATATCGATATTTTGTTTCAAGTTTTCAGCTGCAGGTATCGATATTCTAAGCTTCTTCCAAAACCCCCGTGTCCCATCTTTAAAAGCTTGCAAGCAACAATTTGCACTGTTAAAATAAATGAAACTATTTTTCTCAACAAATCTTTTATTCATTTTGTCCAGCATTTACAAGCTGCCTGTCAGCCATATAATGTGTAATTGATGCTTTCAATTCAATTAATTCAAACAAAGTCATTGGAACACTCACAAGATGTCACCAAAATCACTTAAATTAAAATCTTTCAGAAAATGCTAAGTAAATGTATTGTATATATCGTATCGTGAGCCAAATATCGTATACAGTGATCCCTCGCCAATTCGCGCTTTAAGTTCCGTGGTTTTAGCTATTCACTGATTTTTCAGAAATATAAAATATAATAAAAAATATCAAGAAAAATTGCGGAAACATCTCAGGATGTTGTGCGCGTTCTCTCACAGCGAAGAAATGTTGTGAGCCAGCCTGGCCCCTTTAAGAAGGTGGCCTTATGGGTAATGGTGTGGCCTTATGGGTAATGTAGTGTGTGTGTCGTGGGACGGCAGAAGAGAACGAGGTTAGATGAAAAGTGTAGTGAGCATCAACAGCAGTCCAGCGTGTATAGATTTACATTCTCTGTTAACCGACAGGAGCCCAACAATACAACCTGTGTGATGTTACAAGTTCCTGCATGCCAGAATAAAGTGCTCATTTTTACGTTGTTAGTGTGTTAGCCGCTAATTACGAGCCAAAAATAGCACAATACCAGCAGTTTCTTTACTACGGTTCAGAGACCAGAGGCTGTGAAGGTAACAGAAAGACCACAGTTGAGCCTTTGTCTTGTTTCGCTGCAGTGTCTCGCTACTTTTTTGCAGTTTTTAAACATATTTTAAACACATTATTTAGGCTCGGGGGGCTCCGGCTCCAGTTCAAGGATTTTGATATTTGCAGGGGGGGGCACCGGTCACCATTAATGGCGAAAAGGGATCACTGTATTGTATGACTACAGCCCTATAACCAGTTATGTTTTATACTGTGAGTGATGGCGTCTGATCTGTGCGTCCTCCACACGGTCCCCTTCATTAATGGGAATCATTCGCAGACTCAGCGTGCTCCCAGTGCTCGTTAATTTTACATAAATCTCCCACACGCACCCCTGTACAGGTGTGCATCCACCAGCATGTCTACCTGTGGACGTGGTGCATGTTACAAAGAGAGACGGGGGTCATTTTAACTGAGGTAGAGCTAAGAAAGAATATTTCATTTTTTCCTGTTACTGCAGGCGTGACAGGAACTGGCAACACACGGGCCTTAAAAGGTGACTGATGCAGTTAATGTCGTGTCTTCCTTCCAACAAAGAACTCAAAAGGTGAAGAGGAAGTCGCTCGATATCAAAGCTGGATGCCAAAAAAGAAACCCAACCATCTCTCTGCGTGGACAAAACAGTGCAGAGCAGCTCGCTGGCTCCATAACTGAGTCTTTATAGAGAACGATACCTGATGGAAGCAGATGCATCCACATGATGTGAGACATCACTGTGCAGTAGCAGCCAGGGGATGGATTGACTTCAAGAAGCAGCTGGTTGGAATTTAATTCATTAAATCAATCCGCAGACAAAGAGGCTTTTCTGAAAATCCATGATGTGATTTTTACTGTAAATGGATTCATTTATAGAAATACATTTAAAGTCATTCCCATTCCTTCACCTGCTGCTCCGGAGCTGTGCAAAAATTCTCATCAGCTTAGACGAACTCGGGATATTTCTCATTTATTCTCGTGGTTAAAAGACGTACTGAAGATAACAGACCACATTAGGGCTGTAGCGATACACTAATATCGTGATACGATACGATACGAAACGATACGATACATGGTATTCGGCTCACAATACGATATATATCGATATTCATCTTACAATACATTTACATCATTTTCCTAAAGATTTTAAAGGGACAAAGTGATTTTGGTGACATCTTGTGAGTGTTCCAATGACTCTGTTTGAATTAATTGAACTGAAAGCATCAATTACACATTATATGGCTGACAGGCAGCTTGCAAATGCTGGACAAAATGAATAAACGATTTGTTGAGAACAATAGTTTCATTTATTTAAACAGTGCAAATTGTTGCTTTCAAGCTTTTAAAGGTGGGACACAGAGGTTTTGAAAGAAGCTTTGAATTTCGATACCTGCAGCTAAAAAATCGATACAATTGAAAAAAATATCGATATATATAGCAGAATCGTGCATTATGGATTAACGTTCACATCACAGGCTCCTCTTTTACAGCAGCTCTGCAGGTGGTCACGGGAAAGAGGAGGTTTCGTTTGTACCCGCGGACAGTTCAGAACCAAACACGTTTTCAGAGCACAGTAGTCGATGCGCAGGTTTTTTCATTAGTGCGGCAGGAAAGTTGCACAAAAATTAGAGCGGAGGCTAGCTCTGCTAGCGCTGCACATCTTCTCCACGTTACCAGGAAGCACCAAAGAAAGTATATTCTATGTTCTAAAAATCCAGCTTTGTATATGATCTTTATTACAAAAACGAGCAATAAGGATCATACACACAGCTGGATTTTTAGAACATAGTAATACTTTCTTCATTAAATCAAAATGTATTAAATTTCTTGACCTTGTAAAATACACAGTACAGATTATCTTCAAGACATTTAATAACTTACTACCAATCAATAACCAAAGGTTTTTCACTGTTAGTGTGCTCCTAACTAGGGGTGAGTAATGGCAAGGACCTCGCAATACGATATGTATCGTGATACTTTGGTCAAGATATGATATGATCACGATATATTGCGATATTCTACCCAGTTAATATCAAAATTAAAAGTAGAGATGAAAAATCAAGTTGCTGTATATGTTCATCAGATGATATTGATCATTCAGAGGACAAATTGAGTCAAAACTATTTGCTTCAAAACAACCTATTTATTGTTTATTATTAGTGTTTTTGCACGTTTAAGTGAATGAATGATTTTTCCTGAAAAAAATCGATATTAGGAGTTGAAAAATCAATAATATATTGGGCGGTCGGATGTCGCGATATATCGCCAAATTGATTTTTTTTTTCGCACCCCTACTCATAACCTTTGAGGTTTGGCCAAATTTACGTTATCAAAAGTCAGAACTACCCGGAAAATGTTTTGTGCGTCGGTATGTGGTGCGAAATTATGGAACGACCTGGACCTCAAACTCAAGCAATGCTAAAATATCCATAAGTTTACGTCACTTTTAAGACAGAGGTTGTGGGAGGTTCTGGGATCAGTACAGAGTAATTGGGACTCAACAGTAAAGTGATCTTAAACTCCATGGCTCTCTATTACAATTGTTGGTGTGTTACCATGTATGTTTGTTTCTCTTTGGTTCTTTTCAAATTTAAATCAAATTGACAGGAAGCATCTATGTAATTTATGTTAACTTGGAAGAAAGGGGTGGGATGAAATAAGTTTTTTTTTCCTCCCACTCTTTTTTTGAGCAGATACAATGACTCGTGTTAATTGTAATTTTAATTTATTGTCTTGTATTTTGTTGGCATTTTACATTATCTGCTCAAACAAATAAAAAATGAATGAAATGAGATCTGAAATGAAGTGTTATCTGACCTCCGGGTCCCGACCCCCCACCTGTGGCCACCAACTGGAGAAGTGAGACGACCAGTAGAAGTGGCTGAAACCAGTCTGGCTGGACTCGGATAAGCAGGAGTTGATTGATGGACGGATGAAGACGGTCTGAGTGCTTTTGTTTTTGTGCAAACAAGGACTGCTAAGAGGATATATTGCTTTCATTGATTTCTCGATGCATCACGGTGCTTTAAATCATACCCGCCGTCTTTCTGCTAGCCGCCGTCGCTCTCTGAATGCTAAACAGAGGACGCGCCACTCTCCTTCCCCGGTAATGAACATTCAAAATAAACATCAGTTGTGTGTCTGAGTCATAAATTTAGTCCAATTCTCCTGAATTCGGACCCAGCTGAGATATAATAACGACACAGTTTCATTACGTGATCCGTCTCTATCTGTTTAATGGCTCGGGGCGGCTCGGTGGCACCAGCTGCAGTGGACATTCATAGTTTGTTAAAGGTACATCCATTTGGTAGGAAATCTCCTACATTCTTATCTTTATGCAGCAGTAGTGTTTGAATAAAAGAAATGGGTTTGGGGGGAAAATGGCATTTTCCCCCCCAGAGTGTCAAAATTGAGCGTGAGAAAGATGTTAGCGAGAAGTTAAACACTGCTCACATTATCTGAGCTATCAAGCTTTTATTCCGGCTTTGATTGACACCCAGCGAGTCTCTGTTGTGCAGGAGGGGGGAGGGGGGGGGGCGGTTTGTGATCCGTTGTCTGTGAAGATTTCTCTCCATTTACATTCACAGACAACGTTTGAGATATTTACCAATAGATGCGTCTGGCGCTGGCTCGGGAGAAGCTCCTCTGAAGTCCCGGCGCGGTGACAGCGGAGGATGGGTGGCGGGAGCCCGCGTGTTCAGATGATATCTCATTCACCCAATCCGCCGCTTCGCTTTTAACGGCGAACCTCAGAGCCGCGCGGAGTCTCGTTTATTAGGATTCAACCCACTTCCCGACACGCTGCGAAGGAATAGATAACAGCGGTGTGAGCGCGGTCTGAGTTAAATAAATAAACAGATCATGCACGAAATAATTAACCTCTCAGGGTCTTTGACATGCTCTGAAAATGCTGGGGGGGGTGCAGGAAAACTAGCACACTCATTGGGTTTGTCATCCCCAGGAAGCTGCTCTGAATGTATCTCCAAGGTTAACTAGCTGCTCAAAAGTTCCTCTGTATTGCTGACTTTTTCTTGTGATGATGAGGGGAAACATATTTTCAGGGTGTAATTAATTAAACAGAGTGAAAGCAGCCGTTGCTTTCCAGAAGCTTGAACCGGAGAATAAGTTCCACCATAAATAATTCAAATATTTATTCCGTTTTAAACGTGTCCTGCAGTTTTACTCTTTTCTGTCTTTTGTTAAATGTAATTTTACTGCTAATAGCAGAAGCAAGGAAAATCGATTTATTTCTTTTTATTAAACGTATCATTTACATGATGGGAAAGGGCTGACTGTGATTCAAACCATCGAGCTCAAACTTTACCGTCGTCATATGTGACGCGGAGCGAAAACCAACCCAAACGGTCACCAGGCGTGACAGAGCTGACATCTGTGTTCGCTTTTCACTCAGTGTGGCGTTCAGGTGAAACCGTTCCACTGTAATCCTATCCGTTGTTCCACATGTCCTGTGCTTAGTAGGGTTGGGATCGTTTGGATTTTAATGATTCTTCCAATTCCGGTTCTTAGGGTGAATTCTAATTCCTCTCTTAACCCTTAATCTCAACTCTCGCCCTTAACCCTCAATTTTTGGCCCTCAATCTTAACCCTCCAAAGTAAGTGTCAGGTCTATCTAGTGACTTAGAAATGGGACACCCCTCGAATGCAGTTACGTCTTCAGACTGAAATGTATCAGAGCCCGTGTTGTCTCTGTATTTCCTGAAATAACACAGGGATAACATTGAAAAGAGCGCTGTATATTCTCTAAATAATATTAGCAAATAACACAATAGAGGATACATTATTCAGTCCTCCGTCGCTACATAACAAGGTATATTAGTAACGTGAAAGCCAGCCGGGACCGCCGGCCGCCGACAACCGAGACCACCGGCGGCAAACATCGTAAAGTAAAAAAATAAATGTTACACAACAACGATGTTAATCAATGAAAAAAGTCTCAAACAAAGACAATAAGATGGTTTTGTAACATTTATATCTTTAAGAACTACGAAGACACTTAAATTTGTAGCTAGCTTTTTTTTGTCGCCATCCTTTTCGAAGATGTCTTGGCTAAATTACCCAATGCCTTCTGGGTAGCCCTTACTTCCAAGGTTGGTGCCGGAGAATCTCAATATTGACGGTGATACGGCCCTCAAACTCGTCCCTCAATTTGACATTCTAAGAGTCGGGACAGCACTTGGACTTAGCGGGAGCGCACATTTTTGAAATTGAGGGTTGAGATTGAGGGTTAAGGGAGGAATTGGAATTCACCCTTTGTTTCGATTCCTGTTCAAAATGATTCTTGATTCCGATTCTTTGATGTGTAGGTCAACAGGTCGCGACTTATCTAACAGTAGAATTTTTTCATTAAAAAAAACTGAGAAGGTAAGGAGCCTTTTCACCACATAGGCTGTTACTTTTCTGTGGCACTCGTGTGTTTGCTTCACTGTCATTTTACTCCTCGCAGCCAACGTGAATGGGGTGTCACATTTGTTTTATCTTGGGAAAGGGAATAAAAATGTCCTCCTCCAAACGTTCTGGACACCTCGAAGTCACTGTTGCAGGTCCCCAGCAGCAATATTTCACCATGGAGTTATTATAGTATAATATTAACACTGATGATACACATCGGAAAAATAGCGAATTAACACAGTCCTTAACGAAGGAGCAGAGAGTTTGTCCGACCTAGCAACAGTAACTAGGAAGGGGGCAGTGCTTACCGAAAGGTCTATTAAATACGGTACACTCGTTTATATTTCTGATGCCATGCAGGCGAAGGTGTTTTGCCATATTAGTCATGCACCCTCCTTTGGCAGTAACACGCTTCCCGCAGATGTTGCACTGAGCCAGGTAGCCGTCATTTCCCGGACTGAAATGCAGCCAAACTTGAGAGCGGCGTCTCTTGGGTTCCATGTTGGTGGCGAGTGAAGTCCCGTCGGTGACGGACGTGACGTCGACACTAGCGCGGAGTTGAGAACGCCGGGCTGAGTAACATCAACAAACTAGTGCAGTGAATCAAAACAAAAAAAAAAAATAGCACGGACATTTAGGAACCGATTCCAGAACCGGACGTTAGGAACCGATTGGAATCGTTTTTCGGTGCCCAACCTTAGTCGTTAGTCACATACAGTTGCACAAACCTCAGTTGTGCATTCATTTTCTTTTTAGATTGAGGAGTTTTCTTCCCTTCCTAACTAACCACACTTGTTCGGGCTTCTTGTTTTTTTTTGTGCTGTCCTGGTTTTTATCATGTTTATGAAGGCCAGTTGGGTCTAGAGATGAAGCTGCTGCTTGTAAACAGTTTTTCTCACTGATTCAGTTCAATTCAATTTTATTCAATTTTATTTGTATAGCGTCTGTTACAATGTCATTTGTCTCTAGGCACTTTACAGAGACCCAGATCATGACCTTCAAGCAAATATCAACTAAAATTATAATATTAAATCCAAATCAAGGATAATGGCAAATGGTAAAAATAAAACTCCCACAGAGGGAGAAAAAACCTTTAAGCCAAACAGCGGCAAAAAAAACCTTGAGCAGGACCTGGATCATATGGAGGGACCTTCCTGATGAGGACCAAAAGGATAAAGAAAGAAAAGAGAGGAGAGACAGAGAGAGGATGGAGGACAGAGATAAACAGATACATAAACAGATGCAGGTAGCAGCACTGAGGTGAGATGGTTAGAGGACTAGATCACCGGTCACCACGGCAGCCGTTAACCTGAACACATCTACACACACAGGTGGAGGTAAACGCTGGGATGGACAGAGGAGGGAACTGCAGGTCAGCATGAAACTCAGGAAACTCTGGCCTGCAAACATACAGAAAGAAAAGAGAAAAAAGGAGGGAAAACAAGGCAGACTGATGGATGCTGAACTCCAGCTTGTTTGTAAATGGTTTTATAACCTTTTCCCCGACTGATATGCAGCAAGAGTTATTCCTTTAATATCATTTCTTATGTCTTTTGCTATTTACGTTGAGTTAGCACGAACCCAAATGCTTCAGACAAGCAATAGAGGTGAGCACATCTGCTGACGATCAGTTCATTAGGGGTCCTGCCTTCAACCAACCCTCTTAAAACCTATAAAAGCAGGAAGAGGCTTCTTAGCTGCTTTTTTTTTTTTTCTCTTTGTTGTTCATCTGAGGCTGTTTTTGCCCAATGCTACGCTAAACTCAATGATTTTTAGCGGGTGTACTGATTTTTGCACGACTGTAATGGGATTGTCTCAAGTGAAGGGTCGGCTGGTGCAGCCTTTTTTATCCTCCGTTTAGCTGGGAGAGAGATTTTTTAGTGTCTTGCTGTTTTCTCGCGGTCTAAGCCTCTTATATCTCCCTCCGTTCCTTCACTCTCGCTCCTTCAGCCTTCAAATTGCCGTCATTTGGCGAAGCAATCGACATTGTTTTAATTAAGTTGTCTGCCTTAGCTCAGATGCATTTATGTACCATCACACACTGCCTCACACCGCTACTTCACTCTCCCCCGTGCAGTCATTCGACAATAACAGCCAGTTAGAAAAGAAGTGGAAACTTTGCAGCGTCCCATGGTCTCAGTACAGTCATTAGCGCTGCATCACATAAATGGATTTTGCAAACTAGAACAGTCGTCACAGTACTGCCAAAGGATATTAAAAATTCGTTTTAAAATGAAATATATGGGCTGAATACACAAGTGAGTGACAAGGGATTCAGAATTGTAAAGCAACTGAGCTTTTTGCTGTTATGGTTAATATTTTGGGCAGTCGTTTAATATAGCAAAGGCAACTGACTGCCAATAAGATGCAGTCATGAAAGTTACACGTGTCACTGTTGGTTATTTATAGCCCGTCTGCTTTATAAATCTACACAAAAGATGGCTGGAGTTTTATCATTAAAAGATGCATTATTAGCACCATGGACAGCGACAGTGAGGCCACTGTCGCTGTCCATGGTGCTGAATTTTAGCTCTTATAACAGCATGGGCTGCAACAGCCGTCAGTTTTAAGACATCATATTCTGTGGGTTTTTTAGGCTACCAGTTATAGTAGAAATAATAGTTTAACCATTATCTGGGTGCACACAGTTTCAGCAGCAACACAATGAAAATAATCTACTGTCTATTTGTTCTGCAACCTTTTCATTGTTGGAGTTACCTGAGAGGTATTTTGTTTCACAGTTAGCAAGAATTTAAGACTTGAAACTTGATTTGTGTCTGTAGACTTAATGCTCAGTTTTTTCCTCCTCTCTGTACATCATCTTCTTCTGATTTTTTTTTTTTTTTTAAATGGCAAGAATGTGAAGGAAAAACTGTTCATTATCAGTTTTTTTTTTTTGGCTAATTTCTCGTGGCTTTTAAGAGATATGAACGTCTTCTCGCTGAATTCAAAGTCAGTCATCCAGGTCACAGTAACCATTAAAGCATAACTGAAAGGTGAAGTGATTAAATTTCTCTTTTCACTGATCCACTCTTGCTTTTTTTGTTGTTGTGGATTTAGTCGAGGCTGCCATTATGACGGCGTGTGATTGAATGACCGACTGTGCTAATGTCACCACAAGAATTAATATCCCTGAAACTTCCAACCAGACCTGAGGAGTGATCTTGAACAAGAAGAAAAATGTCTACTCCTGTGATCTCTCTTGGATTTGGAGCAAGTTTTTGTGTTTCTTAATTAAAACGTTAAGACACAATATGGAAAAATTAGGCGACTGGCTTTTGATCTCTGCCATGAATGACTCTGATTTTGAAAACTGGGGAACTAAGACATCACTTCTGCACATTCAACTTTTTAAAATTCACAAAGTTTCATTGAGAAGAAGCAGGCCCGTAGTTAAATTACTGACCCAGATTCTGCTCCCATCGCTCCTTTCCATCTGAGGAATGCTCCGCACATGTTCCCACATTGAAATATTTATAAGTTCAAACAGTTCATCTGAGCTGCTATATTAAACTGCCACCTTGGCACAAAGCAATCGCTCGCACGAGGTAAACAAGTTAACAAGAAACATTCTGGAGGAATCACATTGGGTTTTACTGATTTATGATGATAGTATATTTTTCTTAATTTTGCCATTATACTAGCAGCACTTGGAGTCACTTTATTAATATTACCAAATGTTGAAATGAATAAACATGAGTTTATATCTGTTTGAGTGTGTGTTTTGCAGAAACCTCATCATGAGAACCGAGTTGCGCACTGCTGGATTTAACATCGACATGTTACATGTTTGCCTCACAGATGTTGCTTTAAACTCTTGATTAAAGTCGGGACGAGCATCTTTACTGTAAAACCTCTTCAACCAGACAAGCCATTTAATTCCTGATATTTGTCTGCGTCTGGTGGTTTTTTTTTTTTTTCCTCCCCTCCACGGTCGGCTTACACAGTGCAGCCCAGGGGAACGACACTGACGGCTCCATTTTCACTGCGCTCCATCTGCTCGATTCTTCTTAAACACTTTGATTTGTAAAGACAACGCCGGTTCTCCCAGGGGGACCGTGAACCTCTGGAACAAGGTCATGTTCGCTCTTGTGTTAGGTTTCCTTTTATTTTATTGATGGATCAATTACAACTGCAAAGAAGACCTTGGGCGTATCTGTCGCGCTTTTTCCACTCCGGCTTGATTTTATTCATTTAACTAACAACCTCGTTAAACTGAAATAAAGTAAAAAGAAGCTTTTACGTGGCACTTATTGTTTGACTGGTAGAGGTGACTCATTGAAGGTGCAACATCAGCTAACGTTATCTCCTTCAACAAGTTGCCATTGCTGATCCCTATCAAGGGCTTATCAACCCCATGCAGATAAACTGTGGGTGTGTGCGCTAAAGGCTGGCGGGACAAAGCTCGCTCAATTCCAGTTAAAGCTGCAGAGGCGAGTCCTGGCGGTGGTGAGTGATATGCTAATCACATCCTCTGTTGAATCGGGGTCAAAATGATTCAAGATCAAACAGAAGTACAAGCTCTCGGCTTCTGTTTTCTGCCTCGCTGTGACATTCAGCCCCAAATTCCAGGTGATATTGGTGAGCGTATCATATGGCGAATGTCTTACCTGCATGTCAGAATGGACATTGGCTTAAAAATGCATTCGAACTGAATTCTGTTGAGATGAAACAAAGCAGATCTTTGAATGACTGGGCTCATCATCTCTGCTAAGTTCAGTCAGTGCAGTAAACCCATCTGGTATGTTTAAAGGTCCTAACAAAGCTCAGGGGTGATGTCGCAGCACCCGTGACGCCAGATGCGTTGGTACAGATGTGGCGCTAGATGTGGAAAAAATACAAAACTGGAGGTAAGTTTCATCAGAACTTAACAGGGTACAATAATTTCAGAATGGTACAAAAAATAAAAACCTTTGCTCAAGAGTAAAACTGATGCTAGCTTGTTTTTTTTTAATATTTTTTTTGCGACATATTGTTACGCCGTTTGTCACTGTCGAGTAATGTACAACCCAGTTGCAGTTTGGCTCATTGCATTATGGGATACAATATGCACTGGTCGACTGGTCAGTTTCAAACTGGGAATTTCAGCTGCAGGCTGTGCAAAATATTCACATCCTGTCTCCTACATTAGCCACGGTTACATGATGTTTTTTAATTCGGAATTAATTATTCCAAATTAAGTAATTCAGAATTAAACTATTTTCCTTCGAGTTTACATGGAAATAGTAATTCCGAATTGAGGTTTACATGGAAAACACGTTTGATCGGCTTTTATCCAATTCCGCTTCAGGTCTGGGGGTTGGGAAGGGTTCTGATTGGGTAGGGGGGGGGCGGACGTCTTTACGTCTACCGGAAGAAAACAAACTTACTCGATTAGCAACAACATGGAGAAACCACCTTCATTTAACCTAGCCGCTACAACTTTGAAAAGCTCACAATTTTTATGTTTCCTGCCATCTGTTCTTTTAATTATTTCCAGTTCCTCCAAGCTATTTATTAAATAAATCGTCTCTGCTCTTGACCACCGTTTACTGCGTGCTGCCATCTTGAAACTTTGTTTCGAAAACAAGCCCAGCGCGGAATATAAGCGTCATCGCGACAGACGGGCAAGAGAACTAGCATGCGCAGAAAGACTGGAATTAATTTAAAGCGGAATAAGTGTATACATGACCGCAGAATTATTCTATTCGGATTTAAAATCAGAATAAACCAACCACTTACTTCGGAATTAAGTTGCATTCGGAATGTACATTTTCATTCAGAATTAGGTGTTTACATAGTAATTTTTAATCAGATTTAATTTTAATTCTGAATTAAAGAGGAATTAAACTTCCCATGTAAACAAACTAATTTAGGCAAATCCCTCAGGTTTTAGTGAATCTTGTGTTCCTGTCCTGTTAGATGCAGTTTCAACTCCTGTCATTTAAGATTCACTCTGCAGCCAGCGGAGCAGGTGTGCTTCACGTCACTACAAATGTCCACATGTTTGTGTGTGTGTGTGTGTGTGTGTGCTCATGTCACAATTCGCTGACACAGTGACCGATGCATTGAACATAATCAGTCCAAAACACGTCTCAGGCTGCTCATTAAAAAGCTATAAATTACTGTATAGCAAGACATGCTCAAACGGAGCTGAAAACATGCTAGGCACACAGACGGTGATAAGGGCACCGGCCTCACCACGAGCATCATTTGTCTGAGCTTCTACCACAAATTGGCCTTTCTGTCTTTGGTGTGATAGTTTCGATTTTGATTTTCTGAATTATCATATGAGCGCACATTGAGAAGCAGCGACACATGCAGTATTTATCCTTTTTCTTCTTCCAGTATTTGTGCACCTGGACGACAAGTTTTAAACATAGATTTAGCCGCCTGTAGATCGTCTACATGGAACGACTGGAATGTCATATTAGAAAAAAAAAGTGAAAAAATGTAATGAAATAACATTTCTCCCTATTGTGTGTGTAGTATGGAGGGAGGGAGGGAGGGGCTTTCTTCATGTTTTTTTTTTTGTGATAATTGCTTTTAATTCTGTAAAGCACTTTGTGTTGCATGTCCTTGCAGGGAAAGTGCTCTACAAATAAAGATTGATTGATTGAAATAAATACATATGAATATAGCTTGAATAAACTGTATTAACATAGAGATTCAGAAGAACACAATATAAATTAACAATTAAAGCATTTTAATTCACTTTCAGCCTAATTATTTCAATAATATAATATCTATGAATACGTTTAAATAAACATAATTTTCTCTTTTGGTTTCAGTTTGAGCCAGTGAAGTTTTTCTTAATGAGCTGTGATTGTTGTACATGGAGGTTATTTCACCTCAATTATCCACCAAAACATTTTTCCAAACACTTTCATTACTTTGGAAAATATGTTATCAATTTCTATGGCATCTATTGGACAGAAAGTTGAAGGTATTTCTGAAATTTGGAAGATTTTTCCACATGAATTTGTTCCCTGACTAAAAAAACAAACAAACAAAACAAAACTAGAAAAGCACTTGGTGAGCGCAGACCTCCGCCAAGTGCAACAATTATCAAAAATTTGAAAGTGATCCAGAATCCAGGATTTCTTCCAGATCACACCCAAAATGAAATCAGTTCTTCCTTTTCACATTTCTGACAACTCCTGAAAATTTCATCAAAATCCATCCATAACTTTTTGAGTTTTAGTGTCTTAGTCTTAGTGGTAGTCTTAGTGGTCTTAGTGGTAAAACGCTACACAGACTGTATAAGAACAACTGGACACTAACCTGTGATGTCACCTACAGGTTATCTGAAGAGTCGATCTGAAACCTAAATTTTCAAGACTCTGGACAACGTCATATTAGCTGGAGCTGATTCTGCTCCAAAACCAAACCAAACAGGAAAACAAGCCCAGCTTAGCTCAATTACTAGCTTGGCTTAGCTCACGCTAAACCATAATGCTAACTAATGTTACTTTACATTCATTTTGGTTACATCCATCCATCTATCATTGTTTTAAATGTCACTGCCGAGTCTTCCAGCAACGACGGGGCGGAGCTTCACGGGTCCAAGCTCCCATAACTCAACCGTTATGTTAAGTCCATAGATTATTTTTGTTTTTTTCAATCCCAGGCTGTAAACATCTTTATTTTCGGTACTAACATGGGGTTAGTAGTTATTGAGTGAAGGCGCTACATTTCCTGGTGCTACGTTGACACGCAGCCTCGACCATCTGCTACTGTCACATGACCCCTGTAATCCACTTTGAAACAATCTTGGAAGCGTATTTCATTTTTCTCAAACTTTTGGAAAGAATGAAAAACATGGAAAACGCCCCAGCGATAGTTAATTACATATTTGTCAAAGCTTATTCTATTTGCTCAATGAGCAGAGAGGTTGGTCGACTTCTACTCCTTCCTGAGGAGGAATTTTCAAACCAAGGCCTCCCACGCAACCGCCGATCTGTCAAAGTGAAGCCAGACCCCCACAGGATCCTCTGCTGTCCGGCCAAATCCTGCGCCTTCACCCCTGCAAAGTGTAAATGGGAATATATGATGAGACCTCAAAGCTCAACAGCTTTGTTGCCAAGACAACCTAACTTGAAACTCTGCCCTCAGCAGTCTGCAGGGACTCAGGAGCTTTAGTTTCCAATCCCGTCACTGACAGAGGTTCCCCTCCTGGTCCACGGTGCAACACCGCTCATGTTGGTTGACAGATATCTCAGCATCAGGAATTAATGTTCTTGTTATTTCAATCATTTAATTTATTTAATCACAGTTCTTTCTTAAATGATCGAGCTGTGTTTGGTGATGCTCGTGGCGTGGATGTTGCATCATCTGTGGAAGGGGACCAGGCGATAAACTACTGACCACTATTTTTGCCGTGAACACAGATGATGGTTGTGAGCATGACGTGAGCTTGACAGTAGATGACAGGTTCAGGGATTTTTTTTGGCACCGTCTTCATTAAGTATTTATTTTGCTTTGGATTTTATTATTGATTGTAAGGACAGCATGTGAGCCGAGCTGAAGGCAAAGGCAGCAGCCTGGACACGCTAGTTCTGACTCTTTCATTATGTGACTTTTACCAAAGCAAGAGGCATTAGAGATTCAGATTGATTTATTCTTTTTCTTTTAATTTCCTTTTTTCAAACTTGCCGCATATTTCTATAGGTTTGAAGTAGTTTGTCTGCAGTGTTTGATTCCACATACAGGATTATTATCAGAGGTTTGGTGGATTCCCTTTAAAGCATCTGCCATTCACATCGTCACACACCACAAAAATAACTTTGTGGTTGAAAAGCAGCTTAGACCAGATCACTTCAGGCTCCCTTCCAGAGATCTTGGTACTATTTGAAGCTTGTTGTAGTGTATTATTCACTCATGATCCTAATGATTTAACACCGTGTTAACTGATCAAAAAAGTCATTCTCAGTCACGTTGAAGCCGGATACTCCAGTAGGCGATGAGATCGAGCAGACCAAGGAGCTTCGTTTTCTTCTCGAGTCAAGAAAAGTGGCAGCGAATGTAACACAAAACAATAAAAATGACGTGGAATATGGAAGAATTAAAGTGAGCTCATAGAACGACTAAAAACACGAGTGCCTTCGTCATGCAAGGTGTTTAAACTGATGAGTCGTAAACTGTAGAGAGAAGCTGAAAGGGAAATGACAGTTTTACATGAGCTGTCCCTTTAATGCTAATGTGAACCCTGGTTGGATTAAGATTCCATATTGGACCAATAGTTTTCGACAGTTAAAATGGATAAAATAATTGCCGTTTGTGGTGGGTTAGTATATGGGCAGTGGCAATCATTCTGACAAATAATTGCCTCACAACAACATTAAAAAATAATAAAAGAACTAAAAATGAACTATTGAGTTCATTTTGAAATGAACTGAACTGAACTAGTTGGTTTTAATTTCTGTGAACTGTGAACTGAACTAGTTTGTGTAAAAAGTGAACTTGCCCGACACTGACTGCAGGGGGTGGCTCAGTTGGTAGAGCGGGTCGTCCAGTCACTGGAAGGTTGGCGGTTCGATCCCGGCTCCAACTGTCCATATGCGAAAGTGTACTTGGGCAAGACACTGAACCCTAACTTGCGCCCAGTGGGTTGGCAGCAGCCGCCCACTGGTGTATGAATGTGTGTGTGAATGGATGAATGAGAGGCCATTGTAAACCGCTTTGAGGGCACCTTGATGGTGTGGATAAAGCAGACTATAAGTGCAGTCCATTTACCATTTAACCAGAACTTGTTTACAATCTCCAAGTTCTGCTCAGTTGGCCAAACTATGTTCAGCCTGTCAGTCATCTTTTTCTTTTCTTTTTTTCTTTTTTCCTTGCATTTCTGACCTCTTGATTGGGTGGGACAGATTACAGCCCACTTCCTCAGTCACTCATGAACGTTTGGAGTATGCGGTGTACGCCGTCGACAGATGGCAGTAACTTTACAGGCCACGCTACTTCAAGATTCGCTGCTTTTTTATTTTATTTTTAAATTTTTTTTTTACCTCCGCCAAGTAGGTTATGTTTGTGTTGTCGTTAATCTGTCTGTCTGTGTTCAAGATAACTCAAAAAGTTATGGATGGATTTTGATGACATTTTCAGGAGTTGTCAGAAATGTGAAAAGGAAGAACTGATTTCATTTTGGCTGCGCTCCGGAAGAAATCCTGGATTCTGGATCACTTTCGAATTTTCGATAACATTGCGGTCAATGGGGCCAAAAAATTTTGTTTCTCAAAATCTCCGTTAATTTTTGCCCAAAACGCATGAAATTTGACTCAGGGATTGACAATGGAAACCTCTATCAAATTTCAAAGGCTGATCTGAATCTGATCCAGAATGCAAATTTTATCTGTAAATCGCTATAATGGGGAATTGTTGCGCTTGGCAGAGGTCTGCGCTCTCCGAGTGCTTTTCTAGTTTAAAATGAAATATGGTGCCAAATCAAGGTGTTTATCTAAAAATCTGTGATCAGCTGGACAGCAGTCATATCTGCTCAGGACTCAGCCAAGCAATAAATCTAGAACCAATATGTGCTTTTCTTTGCCGCGTTTTCTATCTCTAGGTAACGTTAGCCCATTAATGCCACCGCAGTCCAGATGCCACTCGGTGCCGTCCGTCACAGACTCTTCAGAAATTCCTCCAAGACGAGATAAACAGAGTAAAGATGCTGATGTTCAAACTCAATCCTCCTTGGTGTTTCTTGGCTTTGCCTGTCATGATAACATGCATTTTATGAAGCCAGTGCAGCAGCTTCACACCTAGAGGAGAGTATGGATAATATCCTGCTGTCTGGGAATCAGTCATGTATTAAAAGATTCTGCATGGTGGAGGCAGGTCAGCGGCCAGAGAGGCCCTCTCCTCTCTGGGGGTTGGAGCCCAAGCCATCGGTGGACAGAGACACCCAAGACCCAGGCAGGGCGCCGGCAGCAGACCGGGCAGTCAGATTAATTATCTCCTTTACATGTCAGATTGGTTTGATAGAGCCAGTGTGAGTGACCAGAGCTTTCCTTTTTTTATATTCCAGCTCTCCCATTATCGAGACCTCCAGTTCTAACCAGCTGGCTAACCGTGGCTTCCACCCTTAATCCTTAATCTTAACAAGGTTGTAGTATCATTACGTATGACAGGGCTGCCAGATCGGCTAGCGGTGGCGCTCCCCTCCTCTTCCTCCAGTCATTAAGGCTCCCTGAGGAAACAGAGATTAAGACCGACTTAATAGGAGTGTGTTTTACCCACACCAGTTATGTTGAGCGCTAACCTTTTCAGATGAAGCAAACAAATCATCGAGTTCAAGCGCTAACGGGGGACATTCGCTCACCGAGGAGTGCGGATGCAGGTGCCGTTGGGTGATGACAGTAAGGTGGCGATGATTGGTGGGAAAGGACGACAAGGAAGAACTTGACATGACTGAAGACAAGCACTTACCGCTAATTTTATTATCGCTGCTGAGGGATACATCAGCCTGTCACGACTCGCCAGAGATGGAGTGCTGGAGGGAAATAACAGACGGATTTAAATTTTACTGTGTAGGTAAAACGGTAAAAGCGATACGTGTTTATTGGGCAGTATTTCCCAGCTCTGCTCTAACAGCCCGTAGAGGAAGTTAATCATTTGTTTCTAAGTGGCCGTGGCAGGAAGAGATGACAAAAGCTGTTCAATAACAGATGCAGAGATGGAGAGGAAAATGTGTCAGATTGAATTGAAACCATCCGAATGCAGCTGCTTTCAGGTTTGTAAAAGATAAAAAGATTAACTCAACAGTTGTGCACGGCTCTCTGAACGTTGGTATGGTCGTCATGCCAGATGACAGTTTTAAGGTCTGTAAATGTTAAAACATCACGATGCATTTTGCTAATTGGAGTTAAGTAGCATTCACAGCTGCGTGAAATGCAGCGTTACATTAAATATGCTACATTAACTAAATGTATTTAGATAATTAACTTAGGGATATTGGTGGTATTACATCATTAAAGGGCTACAATTTTTGGACGGGTGCTAACACGCTGTCAGCCTGTGGAAACAATGAATCCTTAGCTTAACATAAACTGGGTGATTTTAGGCTAAAATACAACCTGAAACTAACCAGAGCAAACATGCAAAAGTTGTGGCACTCATCATTGAAATGTCTATCAAAAGAAAGCTACGTAATCTAAAAAAGGTACAAAGTTAAAGATGATGCAATAATGACACAAATGAAGTGAGATTACTTTGGGAAAAAAATCAAAGTAACAAAGCTAAAGAGATGAGACCAGGAGCTCCAACAGACCCCGGTGACCCTGGAGGAAACTGAAGCGGATACGGATTATCCATGGAAAGTACTTCCATTGATGGCGTTTGGCTCATGACGAGACTTTCTGGACCAATGTGATATTAAAATTGGATTTTGAGCTAAATTGCTGTGTCATGAGTCCATGACTTATGGTCCCGATTCCTGTCTGTTCGAAGGCCATGATTTGTTATTGTTTTGGCTCCACCAGGTCTGCTAAGTTTTGACACGTAGGCGTCTAGAGAACTTATCCAAGGTCCTGATGTTTTCATGTGATGTTTAAAGGTGACTGTTTCCTACTGACCATTTGTCATTCTGAACCATCCTGCATGCTGTAATGACCTCTCTGAGTTGTATACGATTGGGAGAATAAATTCCTTTGCATCTCTGTGGTAGTCCAGCTTATTGTTTAACAGCCGATTGACTGCAGAATAGGGCTGAGTATTGGCAAGAACCTCACAATACGATATGTATCATGATACCTGGGTCAGGATATGATATTATCACAATATCATGATATATTGCGATATTCTACCCAGTTAATATCAAAATGAAAAGTAGAGATGAAAAATCGAGTTGCTGTATATGTTCATCAGATGATATTGATCATTCAGAGGACAAATTGAGTCAAAACTATTTGCTTCAAAACAACCTATTTATTGTTTATTATTAGTGTTTTTGCACATTTAAGTATTTCCCTAAAAAATTGATATTAGGAGCTGAAAAATCGATAGAAAATCGCAATATGTTGCCAAATCGATTATTTTTCACACCCCTACTACCTAACAAGGGCACAATTAGAGTTCAATTGGAGTATTTGCTTAGGAGTAAGATCTACCCAAAATTCTAAAACAACAACCAACAAAGTCTTTCACTTGCTCTTTGTGGGATCTTCTAATTTCTGCTTTGGTCTAGACCAATAAATTGATATATAAGCGAGCGCACCTCGGGAGCTTTTGCTTGGTGACTCGGTGTGATGACTGCTGCTGTGAAATCACGTTGACGGCACGGTTATACCAGCCGCTAAAAAAAAAAAAAAAACACAAGCAGTTGTTCAGTATTCTGAGAAGGTTATTGTGGAACCGGGCCACCGAAAGACCGGACTGGAACCCCCAGAGGTCTCAGGCAGCTACTCCTCAGATGTTCCTCAAACATGAGGAGAACCAAAAACACTTTCGATCATTCCTAAGAATTCTCAGTTTGTAGTACGTTGATTAAAAACTTACAATTAAAGTATTTGTTTGTTTAAAAAGTTTAAACCTTGTAACTGCTCATGACAGTTTCTCCACCTGAATGTAGAGCATCCGGTAACGTTTGCCGGAAAGAAACCGGTCTATCGCCCTCCTGCTTTTTGACCAAATGAAACCAGGATCTGGTGCTGGGGTGGCTCAAGCTTGGGACGTTTTGAAGAACCGGTTCGGTCTTGCAGAGCGACCACAGAGCCATGCCGTTACGCCGCCATGTCTCTTCTGAAGCTTACTGTCAAGGACCGTGGTGGATGGGAGACACGGGATGGTTTAGCACTCTGGTCAACAAGCTAACAGGAGATGGTTTCCACCGCTGCTCGCCTCTTGTTGCAGCTGTCAGATACACAGGTAATCGTATCTTCAGGTAGTTCATGTCTTCACATCTTGTAAATTTAAAAAAGCTAATTTAAGCTGGATCACTTCAGTGATGCCTTCATTCGTCTGTCTGTTTCCCTTTAAGGCCTCCTTCATTGCGTTCTCGTCTCTTTGGTTCTGCCTCTCAGGTCTCCACATTTCTGCTGACACAGTTGCTCAGTTTTTAAGACAGGTTGCAGTTACCCGCTTCAGACAGTACCCATTTCCTGTTACCATCTCTATTTACAGCTTAATTACAGTAATATTTTCCCAGTATAATGCAATAAAATTACGAGATAAGCCTGCAGATATGATGCAGTAAAGAGGATCACTGGTTCACCATTTGAAATCTAATTGGGCTCTGATCTGTGGAGGCTTTTTAAAAAGCATTTAAAAGCTAATCAAATCAAGGATTTGCACAAAAAAAAAGACATCTGGCAAGACAGCTTTTTATCGGAGCCTTTTGCACAGCTTGTTTCTAATCTGGAAATGAAATTTCACCTTGAGCAGCCTGTTATCTTCCCTCACGGTCGTGCATCAGTGCTCTTGTCTTTGCTCCAAATGAAACTGTTTTCTCGTGCCTGTAATATCTGTGATCTTGTGTTCAGTAGCAGGAAAAAAAAAACAAAAAAACAACAAGACAAAGAGGATGAGTTAGCTTAAAGAGCATCCTTACAGATGCCGCGGTGAAGGGATGAGGGAGCTTTGACTTCTAGCAGTCCTTGTCTGTTGCACGGTAGGTGAGGGAAGTAATGAAACGTAAAAAATCTAATTTTTTACACACAGGCTGCGCAGCTGAGCCGAGTGTCTTAGTTTCAAATTACTAATGAGAAGAAGTTGAATGGGCAGCAGGAGAGGAAGATTAGATGAAACTTTCAGTGGTTTCGCTTCTTCTTTTAAGTGTTAAACATTAGGGATTTATTTTCTGATTCATGTGTAACTGAATCAGCTTGATGTTTGAATTCACTCCAGATGCTGACAGAGTTTCTGCTGCTGGGATTATGTTGTTTACCTCTGGAGCAGTGGACAAACCGAAGGATTGAGCGATCAAAGACTTCTCAACTCCTTTACGGGAAAAATGTGCCTTTTGTAGAATTTGATGGCATCAGTAAGGACCCGGGCAACAAAGGGCTGGAAAAGAGCGGGACTGAAAACAGAAAACCCGAAAGAACATTTCACATCTCATCAGGCCAAAAGCTCTTTTAAAATCCGTCGAGGAAAAGTGGGAAACTGAATCTAAATTTGAAATTCTTTTTGGTCGCCACGTCCTCCAGACTAGAGAGGAAAGGGACAATCTAGTTTATCGAGCTCGGTTGAAGCCTTCATCTCTGACGGTTTGGAGTTACGTTAGGTGAGGCAAGTTTATTTGTAGAGCACATTTCATGTACAAAACAATTCAAAGTGCTTTACATAGAACATTAAAAGCATCACAGAAAAAGAATAAGAAAGCAATGAACAGTAAAAAGAGTTTTAAAAAGGCTGTGCAGATTTGAGCTCCTGAATAAAACTTTCTGGGAGTTTGTTCCAAACATGTGGAGCATAGAAACTGAACGCAGCTTCTCCATGTCTGGTTCTGACTCTGGGGACTGATAATAAACCGGATCCAGATGACCTTAGGGGTCTGGTGGGTTCATACTGGGTCAGGAGGTCACTGATGTATTCTGGTCCCAAACCATCTAGAACTTTAAATTATATCCTTTGACGGACAGGCAGCCAGTGTCAGGACCTCAGAACTGGACTGATGTGGTCCACTCTTCTGGTCTTAGTGAGAACTCGGGCAGCAGAGTTCTGAATGAGCTGCCAGCTGTCTAACTGATTTTTTAGATAAGCCAGTAAAAACGCTGTTACAATAATCAAGCCGACTGAAAATGAACTAGTTTTTCCAGATTTTGCTGAGACATCAGATCTTTTATCCCCGAGATCTTCTTCAGGTGATAGTAGGCTGATTTAGTGATTGCCTTAATGCGTTTTTCAAAGTTTAGATCTTAGTCCATCACTACGCCCAAGATTTCTGGTCTGATTGGTGGTTTTTAGATCTATAGATTCAAGCTCTGTGGAGACCTGCAGTCGTTTCACCTCTATTTTGTTTTTGTTCAGCTGTAGGAAGTTAATGACATCCAGTCATTAATCTCTTCAACACATTTACCGAGAGCCTGTACAGGGCCTTCGATCTCCTGGTGACATTGTAATATATATCTGTGTGACATCAGCGTAGCTATGGTAACTAATATTGTTGTTCTTTATAACCTGGGCCAGTGGGAGCATGTAGATGTTGAACAGAAGAGGCCCCAGGATGGAACCCTGGGGAACGCCACATGTAATTTTTGTCTGGTCAGATGTAAAGCTGCCTCCTGACACAAAGTACTTCCTGTTCTCCAGGTACGTTTTTAAACCGGTTCAGTGCAGCACCAGAGAGACCCACCCAGGTCAACTGTATTGAATGCAGCGCTGAGATCCTGTAAAACCAATACTGATACTTTTCCATCATCGGTATTCAGACATATGTCATTCAGGACTTTGGTCAGATCAGTCTCAGTGCTATGGTGCTGTCTGCAACCTGACTGGAAGACATCAAAGGAGTTGTTTTTTCTTAGAAAGTCTTTAGCCGATTAAAAAAAACAGCCTTTTCAATCATTTTACCTAAAAGTGAAAGGTTGGAGATTGGCCTATAGTTGTTCATCTGTGTTTTGTCTAGATTGTCTCTTTTTAGCAGGGGTTTAATTACAGCTGTTTTCAGTGGTTCTGGGAAAACACCCGACATTAAAGACGAGTTGACAATCTGTAGCAGATCTGGATCGAAGATCTTTGAGACCTTTTTAAGAAAATCAGTGGGCAGGATGTCCAGACAGCAGGAGGAGGAGTTCAGTCGACGCAGGAAGTCTTCTAGTTAGTGCTGATGGGATGGGCGGCCTTCATATCAGGAAAGGAAACATCGATACTAAGAGGTATATAGAGGTTTTAGATCAGCATGCTCCCTTATGGACATCCTTGTCTCCCCTCTTTTCTTTCTTACCCGGCTGGTCTTCATCAAGGAAGGTCCCCCCCCATATGATCCAGGTCCTGCTCAAGGTTTCTTCCTCTTAAAGTGGAGTTTTTTCTTGCCACTGCCATTATCCTTGTTTAGGATTCAATATTATATTTTTAGTTAATGATATTTGCTCGGGGGTCATGCTCTGGGTCTCTGTAAAGCACCTAGAGACATTTGACATTGTAACAGACGGTATACAAATAAAATTGAATTGAATTACATTGAATCCTTTTCAGGAAAAGCCTGGCGTTTTTCAGCAAGATGTTGCTCAACCAAATACTGCATCCATTACAAAAGCATGGCTTTGCTGTAGAAGAGTCTGGGTGCTGAACTGGCCTGCCTGCAGTCTAGAAGCATCACCAGTAGAAAACCTTTGATGGATCATGAAGTGAAGCAGCTTCGATCCTTTATCAGACAAGTACGGAGCTGGGATTGTGCTTGTTTTAACACATGCCATCTGAGCGCATTGCTGAAATACCACTCCACAGGGTTCTGCTGATCAGTGCATTAGCTGAATCCTTATCTATCCACGCTGCTGCCGGCTTGCTGACCTGCATCTGTGGGTACGGCGCTCAGGCGGGATGTGCTCAGACGGTTTGAGCCTAACTGGACGTGCTGTAAGCAGAAGCCCTTGAATGTTTTCGATGCTGTTGTCATCTTTTTTAGCGCCATTATCTCACAGCTGTACATATGGGCTGAAAGCTGTGGCCTTCAGCTCGTATTTACAGCTACAAACTGACGAGAGGGCAGTGGAGCAAGCAGGCTGACAGGGGAAATTAGCGATTTCTCCTCTCAGTTAACATATGTGTTAGCATATGTGCATGTTTACTCATATTTATTTATGAAAAGCATTACCCTTGCATAACCGATTAGGCCTCTGATCAGCTAATTATCCTAACTGAAAGCCAGACTGAAATTGTCTCATAGGTGTCCGACAGAGGTAATTGGCTCCAGCTAGACTTGGACTTCATAAAGCTCCTATTAAAGCTGCTCAAAGCAGGTTCAAAACTATCCCGCAGCAGGAACGTTTTACTCTCCCTGCTAAAAGTACAAATTTGACATCTAAAATGCATTACCTGGCTTATTTTTAGTGCTTTAAAATGCACAAAAAAGTGGTGGAAAGAAAGTTTATACAGCGCATTGAATCTAACATTTAGAGCTCAGTGTTCTCCTCCGCTCTTTACTTACTCTGCAGATCTGTCAGTGGCTTTTCCTGTAGCTGTTTCCCTGATGTGTTGCTGCACTAGTTTTTTTTCTTTTCCCTGTGCCTTTTTCTCCTCTGACAGCCTCAGTTTACAACTCTTAATTTGTTTCTCTCTCCAGCATAGTCCTCTGGTTTGATTCAGTGTTTTTTTTTCTCCTGATATCCAATACTGAAACTCAGTGGGCCACCGGTGTTACTGCAGAGTAGGGGTAAGGACCTTGCAATATGATATGTATCATGATACTTGGGTCACAATACGATATTATCACGATATCACGATATATTGTGATATTCTTCCCGGTTCATATCAAAATTAAAAGTAGTGATGAAAAATCAATTGCTGTATATGTTTATCAGATGATATTGATCCATTGAGTCAAAACTATTTGCTTCAAAACAACCTATTTATTGTTTATCTGTAGTGTTTTTGAAAAAAATCGATATTAGGAGCTGAAAAATCGAATATTATATTGGGCAGCCGAAAATCGCGATACAGTGGTACCTCTACTTACGAAATTAATTGGTTCTGGAAGTAGTTTCGTAACCTGAAAATTTCGTAAGTAGAGAACGCGTTTTCCATGTAAATGCTCTAATCCGTTCCAAGCCCCCTAAAATTTGAACATAATTTTTAAAAAATAAATTATAAATAATACATGAAATGACATAAAAACCTGTAAGGAATACATGTTAGAACTAGAAAAGCACTCGGTGAGCGCAGACCTCCACTAAGCACAACAATTATCGAAAAATTGAAAGTGATCCAGAATCCAGGATTTCTTCCGTATCACACTGAAAATGAAATCAGTTCTTCCTTTTCACATTTCTGACAACTCCTGAAAATTTCATCAAAATCCATCCATAACGTTTTTGAGTTATCTTGAACACAGACAGACAGATTAACGCTGGCAAAAACATAACCTCCTTGGCGGAGGTAAAATTGTTTGTTTACCTGGGTTGCTGGGTTACGCTCATACAGACGAGAGGTCCTCCTAGCCAATGGGATGCCAGGAAGATGCTAAGCGATAGCCAATGGCAGAGCAGCTCGAACGCACCGCTTTCAAACCGAGATACAGAACCGACAAGTATGTTTACGTTCAGTAAACTCTGGGAGCTGCGAGTAGCAGCGCTACTGTATTTTTAGATTTGATAGATTTGAGTTGGACCTACTCCTCAAAATTAGAGATCATTTCACCATCTCACTGCACAACAACTCCTCTCCGTCACAGGTAAACCAACCATCACCTTCTACATCTGTACATCCTGCTGGTATGTAAATGAGCGCTGTCATCCTGCTCTACATTGTGTATACTGTCCATTATTAATGATATTACATTACACAGACACCCATAAATAACTTTCATCACCAAGCCTTTTTCTATTATTCATTTATTTCTTTTCATTACGCTGTACGTGTTTGCGTACGAAGCTGAAACAATTTCCCTCTGAGGATCTATCAACAGGTCATCGCTATGTTTGGATAAATCTGTGCTCAGATGGAAGATGTCCACGCTGAAAACAGAATTACAGGTGACTGTGTCATCCTCATCCATAAAAAAGGGAGTTTGTCGGGTTCTTTGGTTGCCTGCGCTGATTCCCTCCAAAAGCTGAATTCCTCAGCGTTATGCATATGACACATTTACTTTATGGCACGTAGGTTTGGAGTTCACAGACCTGAATGACCGGTGATCTAGTCCTCTGACCATCTCACCTCAGTGCTGCTACCTGCATCTGTTTATGTAGTCATTTCATTCAGTCATTTGTGTGCTCTGCTCTCTCTGTCCTTCCATCCTCTCTCTGTCCTGTCTCTCCTCTCTTTTTCTTTCTTTACCCAGCTGGTCTTCAGCAGGAAGGTCCCCCCATATGATCTATTAAAACTGCATTTTGGGGCCTTATTGTATAATGCTGGCTCATAAGACCATGACTTATACTCTAGATTTTGGTCTGTTGAAGGCCATTGCTTCTGTTTATCATTCTGGCTCCATCAAGTTGCTAAGTTTTGACACGTAGGTGTCTAGACAACTTATCTCAAGGTCTCCATGTTTTCGTGAGATGTTTAAAGACGGCTGTTTCCTACTGGCAAATTGTCATTTCTGATCATCCTGCATTCTGTGATGTAAGTTAATGATCTCTCTGAATTGTATATGACTTGGAGAATAAATCCACTTCGCACCTCCGTCGTGGGCAGCGTATCGTTTAACTGCCGATTAACTGCCTCACTAGAACACATTCTAGTGTATATACTTATCAGGGCTGAGCAACGATTAAAATTTTTGATCGCAATTAATCACATTATTTCCCTGATTAATCACGATTAATCACATTGTACACAAAAAATCAAATAATTTCAAAAGTAGTGTAAAATGCACTTTTATTTAAATGTTCTGCTGCCATATGAACTAAAGTGTCAACATTTGTTGTTCAAACACTTTTAACATCGGCACTTGTCAGGAACACATATTTAGTCTAAATCTCATCTTAAAAAATGTTAAATAAAATAAAGTTTATTGCCATTTCCAGGGCATTAAAGCAATTCTGTTTTTATGAAAAATAAAAGTCTACAGAAAAGAAATTCAACAAAATGATTGTGGCTCAGCACAATCAGAACATTTAAACAGGTAATGTCTGAGGTAACAGCAGAAACTTTTAATGGGGAGTTCAACTTGTCAGTTGTTACAAAAAACCTTGTTTCTGTTGAATCCTCCGTCTGGGAGAACTTTAAAATGAAAATGTCCATGTGAAAGATCAGTAACTTTACCAAATCCGTGTATCAGTTTATGCTTTCCATTTTCAATTGTCAATCAAAAAACATAAAAAAAAATGCCTTTTTATATTTCAGTTTTAGACTTGGATCAAAAACACAAAATTAAAAAACGGGCCACAGAACTGAATTTGTTTTATAACCAAGGACTGGAGTTTCTGTTGTCATTACACATCTGTGCCACTAGATGGAGCCGCACTGAAGTAACCAGCTAGAGAACAGCAGGACAGTGAACACATGGAGCAGATCTGATGGAACATGGAGGAATGACGCAAAAGTTTTGCTGCAGTCCAGAATTTTTGTTTTTATACAGAATTGTTAATATTGCTACATGAATTGCTACCCTAACTGTAAAGTTTGCGGATTTTTACCGTTCTCCATGTCTGTTTTAGCTTTTCTGCATGTTTTTCCGCCAATTCTTTTCCGGTTCCGCAGCAGCCAGTAACAGACTTTTCAAAACAAAAGCATGTGAGCAACATGCGTTGACACGCGATAAAATAAATGTTGGCGTTAATAAATGAATGAGTTAACGCGATAATAGTGCGTTAACTTGCCCAACCCAAATACTTATAAAAAGGATATACCTACATTTATAAATCATGCCTGCTCCACATATAGGTTAACACGCACCGTGCCCTGGCGCACCTCTAACAAACATGGCAGAGACCAGGACCTACACCGAGCCTGAATACTTGAAAACCAGACTCCAGTGGTCAAACGTGCTTGGACGTGGTCACGAATGGCGTCGGCTGAGTGCACCCCCACAAACATCATGAGGAAAAATGGGGATATTTGAATGCATCGCCAACAGATTGTCTAATGCAGCATCATGCAGTAAATATTACGAGAAATCAGGGATTTCACCAACTCCACAGTTATTAGTGAACTAAAAACCAGTGAAGAATGTTAAGAGGGGAAGTTTAGAATGCACAAGATGTGAAGTCATTTCAGTAACAAGACCTCAAGTCAAGGCTGGGAATTTTAAAGCTCCTGTTGCCCTCATTTACATCGCCATCCACCCCATGTGGGCATTTCGTTCAAGGCCGCGCTTTCCGATCCGTACTTTCAAGGTTGGACTGTCTGGAGAGACACGTCCCATAAAAGTCAATTAAACACCACCACACGGTGTTCAAGCGAATAATTAAATCACATATGATGTGGCCGGCGCTAATGAACAATCCGCAGCGGAGCTCCTTCCCCCTCTACGATCTCTCAGAGACCGACCGCAGCTATTCTTGCAGGAGACGGCGGATGTCGTCGCCGGGATACGTTTCTGCTGCCGTCCTGCGGTCAATCCTGCAGTCTCGGGGGGCTCGTTGAGTTTCGGCGGCGAAAGCGAACAGCTGCGTTATACCGCAGGTCGCATCAGAACGGTGGTACGCAGCCGTCCCGTCGGAGCCCTGCTCGCGTTGGCCTTTCAAACTGCAGAGCGGTACGTCACAGTTGCTGAGCTGAGGTTTAGTCCGGAAGCTTCCCGGGAGAAGGAAGGGAACAAAAAAAAAAAAGAAGAAAGGAGTATATGTGATGTTTTGTTGGCTGCGTGATCCACATCCTTTTTCCTTGCTGCCATTTGGCCCTCAGTACGGAGCTCAGTCTGAAAATGGCACTGATGGGAGTCTGAAAAAGAGAGAGCTAAGCCTGTAATACACAACATTTTTCAGTGGAGGCTTATTGGTGTCCCCCCCCCCCCCCCCCCCCCCCCCCCCCCCCCCCCCCCCCCCACACACACACACACACACACACACACACACACAAAGTATTAACAGCAGACTTGACCTTTGCTGTAATCCAACATAGTTGTAGGCACCACACACTGGAGCTTCATCTCCCTGAAATACTGTGCATTAATTATTTTCAGTAGGGGTGCACGATAACTATCGGGCCGATAACTATCGGGCCAATAACAGGAAATTATGACGTCATCCCGAGAAGTTCGATATCACGACGAATAGCCCCGATAACATATTTTTGTCAACACGGCAGTGTTGTTTGAGATGTTTGAGAGGCTTGCCAATAGTTTTTCATTGGAAAAAAATAAATATCTGTTCATTTAAAAAGTCAAAAATATTTTTGATTTTGTTCATAGTATTGATGTAATGATCTTAGGTATATGTCTGTGTTATCAGTATCGGTTTTAAAAAAGTTATCGTGCATCTCTAATTTTCAGAAGTTTTTTTTTTTTTCCCCTGCTGCAGCTTTTTAAGAAATATCCTTCTACATCTTCTGGTGGCATCTCAAGAGCCTCTCTTACTAAGAAACATATTCCTTATTTGCGCTAATATCTTTGATTTTTTTTTAGTCACTAAAACAAGATCCAAACAGTTTGTCTGGACTGAGCTGCAGGTTCTTGGTCCAGATATCCGGATCACTGCAACACTTGGGTTTGACTCTAAGCAGCCGTTGGCTTTTTAATAAAGAAAACAAAACGACACTCTGGTTTTAAAGTAGGTGATCAGGATTTGACGGCGTCTGAAGTTCCTCGGTGTCTATAAACGAGCCCTCGGGGAGAGCGAGCGCTTGCCAAACTGGGTCCTCGTTCTCGAGCAATCAGGCTTTTTCGAGAAGTGCTGACGGCAGGCGAACGCCGCCTGGAACTACGAGGGGGACGCGGTCATTGTCACGCAGACGACGCCTCCTCCAGTCCGGCGGCGTGATTAAAGCACAGATGTGGGCACGAGTTAATGTCGCGTTTCATCAAACTGAACGACGCTGTGGACTCACAATTCATCAAGTAAACGGCAAATGACGACGCTTGTTGTCTACCTTTCTTGAGGGTTATTAGCATAACGGTCCCTTGTGGGGTGAAAAACTTTGCATGGGAGTGATGAGGAGCAGCTTTATACAGCGGAGTATTAGGGCCACACTGAGAAAAAATTGTGGACTATGAATTTTTTCTGTTTTTTCTATTCCTCACTTAGAGAATAAAGTCAAAATGTCAAGAATAAAGTTAAAACGTCGAGAATAAAATCGAAATGCAGTTTGCACAAAAAAGTTGTCTTAAAGATTTATTCAAACCAGCTTTACTCTACCAACATAATGTCTGTGTCTGTGTTTTTATCACATAGACACAGTATTATAATAAGTATTCGTACTTTGAAGAGATTGTGTCAGAAATTGCGCCGATTCAGGAAAAGAAACTATATCGATTCTGGAAACTGCATTTCAACTTTATTCTCAATTAATCGACTTTATTCTCGACATTTTGTCTTTATTCTCGATATTTCAACTTTATTCTCAAGATTATGACTTTATTCTTGACATTTCGACTTTATTCTCCACATTTCAACTTTATTCTTGACTTTATTCTCGACATTTCGACTTTATTCTTGACTTTATTCTCGACATTTCGACTTTATTCCGGAAACTGCATCTTGACTTTATTCTCGACATTTCGACTTTATTCTCAAGATTATGACTTTATTCTTGACATTTCGACTTTATTCTCAAGATTATGACTTTATTCTTGACATTTCGACTTTATTCTCAAGATTATGACTTTATTCTTGACATTTCGACTTTATTCTCAAGATTATGACTTTATTCTTGACATTTCGACTTTATTCTCAAGATTATGACTTTATTCTTGACATTTCGACTTTATTCTCCACATTTTAACTTAATTCTTGACTTTATTCTTAACATTTCGACTTTATTCTCCACATTTCGACTTTATTCTTGACTTTATTCTCGACATTTCGACTTTATTCTTGACTTTATTCTCGACATTTCGACTTTATTCTCGACATTTCGACTTTATTCTCGACATTTTGACTTTATTCTTGACTTTATTCTCCACATTTCGACTTTATTCTCCACATTTCGACTTTATTCTCGACATTTCGACTTAATTCTCGACATTTTGACTTTATTCTGGAAACTGCATCTTGACTTTATTCTCCACATTTTGACTTTATTCTCGACATTTCGACTTAATTCTCAACATTTTGACTTTATTCTGGAAACTGCATTTTGACTTTATTCTCCACATTTCGACTTTATTCTCTACATTTCGACTTTATTCTCCACATTTTGACTTTATTCTCAACATTTCGACTTTATTCTCTAAGTGAGGAATTAAAAAAAAAAACATAGTCCATTTTTTTTTCCCAGTGTGGCCCTAACACTTTGTCGTAACTTTAAGCCACAGGGTGTTTTTTTTTTTCCTCTGCTCGTGTCTTCGGTGTGCATCCTCAAACTGTCAAGCTGTCATGTTGAGGTGGGTGAACCCCAGGGGTCTGTATTAGGCTTTTCAGAGATGTGACTGTGAAACCCACTAACTAAAATGGGGTTATTATTTTGGTTTGGGGAAATACCAAACCCAGTTTAATTGCAAATACAAACACAATAAACTTTTTTTTTATATTCTTGGCACAACGTCAACTACAAAATATTACCCTAGGTGATAAACGATACACGACACTAATAAAAGAATGAGCTCATTCTGACTCATCTGATGTGACATCTTTTTCTTTTTTTCTTCTCGTCTGACTCCACGTCTGTCGGCCTTCACTGCCGTCGTTGCCGAATGCCCACCAGTCGAGCCACGCCATTAAACCCACTGACAGGTGGTCATTTGGTTGCATGTGGCTGACCAGCTGTACCCCTCTTTTTTTTTTTTTTTTTTTTTTATGTGTCCTGCAACATTCACTCAGGTTTATCAGCATCAGTTGAGAGCAAAACGGCTAGAAAGGTCTCAAATTGGCAGTTGAGCCTTGTGAATGGCAGATTCAACCAGCGCCGCCTGGTTGTTGGTGGAGCATCCCACTGATCCGGCGGGCATTAAACGGTAACACAGCTCATTCTTTCAGTTCGTGTTTTCACGCGCCTCAGACAACAGAAGGAACCGAGACACTCGTACAGTTTTATGTGCCTTCAATAAAAGTACATAATTATATTTTTATTCCCAGTAAATTAATGTCATACGTCGTGCTGGGATGCAGATCTTCACACCGTCTGGGGACAACGATTGTGTCATTTCCTTCTGAGGAAACGCCTTGTACTGAATCACAGTCATAAATTCCCACCGTGTTACTCAGTCCATCTTATTGATCTGACGGTTTTTGATTTGCGGGGGAAGGCGGGGTTAACTGATAATAGACTGGCAAAAGGGAGCGTTACTGAAGAGATTTCCCCATTTGGGAATTTTACAAGACAAAAATGGCCCAGCTATTGTTTTCTTTTTTTTTTTCTTTCAATCTTGATTCTTCAATCTGTTACGTTGATGGGAAGGATATGACAGATGAATGCGTCGGGCAGATCTCTTATCTTATTATCGACTGTGTTCCAGGAGCTTTAGTTTGCTGGTTTATCCTGGAGACCTGCTGTTCAAAGAATATTTCTTTCCTCAAATTGTCAGCAAAGCTTTATAGCCCTTCCTCCCGTTCGGCATAAATCAGAGCTAAAAGTGTACCGTTAAGATTCTGCTTGACTTCGTCAACCTTGAAAATAGAGTATTCTATTATTTAGAAAAGAGGGAAGAGAAAACAAAAGGCAAGAAAAAAACTCACGGAGCAGTTTTGCCTTGACTCGTTTAACCTGCAATGTAGTTTACAAATCCATGACGGGGTTCTTTATTAGAGGGATAAAAAAAAAATCAATGTGGCAATATATCGCGATTTTCGGCCGCCTGATATAATATCGATTTTTCAGTTCCTAATATTGATTTTTTTCAAAAACACTAATAAACAATAAATAGGTAGTTTTGAAGGAAATGATTTGGACTCAGTTTGTCCTCTGAATGATCAATATCATCTGATGAACATATACAGCAACTTGATTTTACATCTCTACTTTAAGGGTGCTTTCACACCTGTCCCGTTTGGAGCAGTTTCCCCTTTAAGATCGGTTCGTTTGGTATATGTTAACACAGCAATCGCGCTCGGATGCGGGACAAAACAAGCGAGCCGAGATCGCCTAGGAGAGGTGGTCTCGGCTCGCTTCCATTCGAGACCTGGAGCGGTTCGTTTGCAGTGAGAACAAAATCGACACAGCAACCGACACAACTCACTCATATCTGTGGTTCAACCTCCAAGAGAGGGGGGGGTCGTAATGTACCCGGTTACCAAGCGCCAACCAAAACCGAAGAGGAAGAAGCAGGTGAAGGTGAAGAAGTAATAGTTTGACCTAGTGCTGGGTGGTATACCGGTTCATACCGAATACCGGTGTTTAATTTTCTTATATTAATTTTTCATATACCGTAATACCGGTGAGTATGTACTGTAGCGTACACAACATTGGGAACGCCATGCGGCGGAACGTAAGTGCCGCAGAACATTGTTTGACAGGGGACTGTTTTGCAGTTGCACTGGAGCCACAACACGCTACTAGTTTCTGGGTAAACGGTGATGGCTGCAAACAGAGAAAGTCCTGAAGTGGAAGCTCCAGAACGGCAACATGAGACTGAGGAACTTCTTCCTAAACGAGGAGCCGTGTCTGTCGCGTAGAAGTTCTTTGGATTTAAAAAAGGACGACGTCCAACAAACTACAATAATCTGCAAATGTTGCCGAGCTAAAGTTGTAGCCGCGGGAGGCAACATCAGGCTGGTGTTGTCTCCCGCGGCTACAACTTTAGAACGTTGTTTACAATGTGTAGTTAATGTTGATTTTTTTTACAAAATATGTTTTTTTAAGTTGTTTGCATAATTTGAAAAATAAAAGGGTTCTGTATTTTAACTGCAACTATCATCATTCTGATTCCTTCACTTAATTAGAATAACGAGTGCCACCTCTTTGTAAATATTATCATTTTGTGAGGCCATGCAAACCTGTTATTAATACTAGTGTAGATATGAATGTTTTTCTACAATATTCACTCCTCGTGACAGTAAAATAGGTCATTCTAAGCCAATTTACTGCAGCAATTCCTCTAATTGATTAGAAAATGTGGTTAACACCCAGTTGTGCCTTCAAAAAAAAAAAAACTGTGATATACCATGAAACCGATATAATTTTGAAAAATACTGTGATATAAATTTTTGGTCATACCGCCCAGCACTAGTTTGACCAAATTCCTAAATGAGTCGTGGGCTGACATGGAGCAATGAGGAAGTCAGATAGTACTGGTTATTTTCTGTTACAGAACTCTGGTACATTAACCACAGAAACAAACTCGCCACACTTTCTGACGATTCTCCATAGTTGTTGTTTTTACCGGGGTACGGAAGAGGAAACTCCTTCCGCGTTCATTTCTGACCAATGAGAGAACAGTTGGTTCGCGCTGGGCATTTGTTAACAGCTTTGAACTGCTACAGACGGTTGCCTTGTGAACACAAATGCCCCAAATGAAAAATGAAACAACTGTATGAAACGGAACAAAACAAACGGGCCACAGGTCTGAAAGCACCCTTAATTTTGATATTAACTGGGTAGAATATTGCAATGTATCGTGATATCGCGATATCATGATAATATCCTATCGTGACCAGAGTATCATGATACATATCGTATTGCGAGGTCCTTGCCTATACTCACCCCTATTCTTTATATAATCAAGTGGGAGGCTGGATGAAATATGCCTGTCAAAATGCATCCTATAGTCTCTGGATAATTGGTTCATACAGCTGCAGCTTCACCTGGTCCTGTACGTCCCTGGCTTCGTGATGGCGTCCCCGCCCTCGCCCTTCATCCCACCTCAGCTGGACTGTCAACAGGTGACTGGCTTCCGTTGGCTTTAAAATGACATTGCTGTGTATTTTTAGTGATGCTGAGTGACCCTGTCCCCTGACGTTGTCCCTTCGGAGGAGGCGGCGGCGGCTTGTGTGTTTTCCGCAGCAGCTGCCATCCCGCCGAAGAGGGAAGGCGGCCGGGTGCGTAGGCAGCTCCAGGATGACAGCGCCCTGGGGACGGACACTGGGACCATGTGGCCCTGCGCCCAATTAGCACACAGTGACTGACCTACTAAACATGTTTGGAGAGAGGGAAAGGAGGAAGGAGAAGAAAAAAAGAAGTTGAGTTGAGACAGCTGCATCCTTTTTTCGCTGAAAGCCTGGATGCTCGTGTTTGTCTCGATGCTTTCTCGTGTCTTTCTAGTACTATATTCCTCTGGGAGGTGCCGCATCATTTGTCTTGCGATTGATTCTCGCTGCTTCCTGTTGGCCCCTGTTTCGTTGCCTCCTGGTGCCCCCTCGGCCTTCATCCGTTGCCATAGTTTTCCCGTATTTATTTAGCCCTGACACGTCTCCTCCTACTTATAGATTTGATGTCTCTCCCGCGCCGGCTCTTTGTCAGTCCGAGCAGCTCCACTTCCTCCCTCCGCCGTCTCTGGACTCAGCGTGAAAGGGCCGGCCTTCGCCGTGTGGGGCTTCATTAGGTCTGAGCGGACAGCTCTCTCCTCGGTAACGAGATTCCATTATTGGACCAAAGTGAGCGATCCCAGCGGCGTGCGTCTCTCATCTCCGTCCCCGTGTTGCCGGAGCTCCGGCTAACTCCCCGTCCCCTCGCCCGGTCCCCCCAGCTCGCCTAACCCTAACCCCCCTAGCAACAGCTGGTTCCGCGGCCGTTTAGAGAAATGTTGGTTCCTCTTAATCAAACGTCTAAAGATCGTTCAGGGTTCTTCCAGCCACGGTAGATTCGACGCTTTACTTTCTTTTCCCCGATCAAGCCTGACAATTTCAGCAGATTCATCTGTAAAGCACATTCTCCGTCCTGCTTGGGTTTTTTTTTTTTTTTTTTGTTCCCAATTATCATTGCACTTAAATGTGCAGTAGCTGGCATTTCAGCCCGAGGCATTTTACCATTAGCAGTGCATTTGCTGAGGCTTGTCTTTTTGTTTGTGATTTTTAATGATGGTTGATCAATTATAAACCATATTACTCTCTTGGATTTTCATGGCCCGAGCCCTCTGAGTATGGAACGGGTTGTTAAAATTTAATTTTTCTTCAGCACTTAGCACAGAGGGAGGGATTGCCACATTAGGAATCCAAATCCAGCTCCTGGCCTCAGAAAACTTCACCGTTTTTATTCATTGAGTGCATGCACGCATGCTGAGCACGCACGGAGCTAACGTAGGGACTATTCGACGAACGCTGCATTGGTGCAAAACTCCTCCGGCATGTTGAACGTCGTAGGGAAACTCCTCGGGTGGTGTCCAGTAGCAGATCCGGGTCCTCACAACTGTTATTTTTATGCGTGTGTTGCCGAGCTGTTTATCACAGCTCGCGCAGGCAGCGGTGGAACGTACGGGAAGAGAATGACCGACATAGCCAAGCACGTTCCTCTGATTCTTCAGTGAGTGATCCTGGCCCAGGCGCATTACAGCAGCAGGCGTCCTTTCCCCTCAGACTGCTCAGACCGCTCATCCGCGATGTTTTTGTTGCATCAACACAAAAAAAAAATACATGTAGCCCTTCTTTGAACAGAGCTGCACCTGAGAAAGACCAAACTTTGGTCATTTTTGGCGATTTCACGCAGATGCGCTAGCAACACTTGCACAGCCTAGAAGCGCATGTCTGCTGATTTGTTGACAGTCTTAATTACATTTTTCTACCCATGCTATCAAGGGTGTAACTTTGAGTTGAAATTGGGGGGGTTGACACAGGCTGCATGAGCCGCTCAGCTAGAGAGATAGATCAATAGTTAAAAATATAGCATAAATCACATTTACAACTAGGTTTAGGTTTATTTGTCCAAAGAACACACAGAATAATAAAGTATCAAAGGTTTTAAACCATAAACCTCAACCTTACAATCCAACAGGATTGGATATTTTTTTTAACTTGCAAACTAAGTTTTATATTTTGCATTCTTTGCTTTACTGATGTGTATTTTATCTCACTGCCCACCAGCACCAAAAGGACCAAAACTCTGCTTATGCCTCTGTGAAACAGAAATAAACTGTTAAAGTAGATCGAGAAAATAGAGAAAATCTACCACATTGTCGTGTTTATAATACCTAACATTAATTTAAAATAATTATGAAATGATATGGGGGGAGGTGTTGTGGTGGATGGTTTAAATTATTGGGTGAGTTCCAACCCTCCTATGCATGCTATGACTGTGTGTGCTATTTCTTAACAACTGATGCTTTCCAGCCAGAAATGTCGGGTCACATATTAGCCGTGACACATGAAGAGGAAAAAATAATAATATTTTTACATCCAGAAGCCCCGGCGTCTCGGGGAACAGATAAGGAGAAAGGCGCCCCACTGCTCTGCTACACGTGTTGATGCAGTCCACTCCCATAAAGCAGATCATATGGATCAAGCAAGTGCGAAGTTGGTTTAGATTTGCTTTTCTTGACAGCGACTGGATGAAACATTCCTCACAAGCAAAAGGCTTCATCAAAGCCTGCCGGAGAAAGAAAAGAAAGCCAGCTCAAAGAACAAGGACTGAACTGACTTGGATAAACTCAGGGGGCCGCATAAAGGGCCGACAGCAGATAAATATGTTATTTGGTTATGCAAAACTACTCTGGTGTGATGTCAGTGGAAAATATATATTGGAGGAAATGTTGCTAAATGGTTCCTTTTCCACTCTTGGGAAGGAGGAGTTTTCCAACTGCAGATTTTTGTTTCAGGATGAGGAAAGTATCTCATTCCCTACTCGAGACCAACCGATGGCCATTTAAGGATTATCTTCTCCTCTGAGGGATAGCATCATTTTATTATAATCCCAACCGGTGACCGGTCTGGACCGCATAGGTGAAGCCGCGTCACTTGGAACAATCAGCCAACGGCTGTGTGTTTAGGAGGGAAGCGGCGCTCAATCAGATGGCCCTCCAGTCCGCTCGCTGCTCACGCCTTCACTCTGGAGTCAGGAGAGCTCTCCTGATTAATCACTTAAGAAAACCTCCATCCTGCTGATAAACTAATTACAGTGGTGCATACTGACCAGCCGAAGTAATCCTGGCTCAAGGTATGAGTCAGATCAATTCACCCATCGGTAATTTATCTCTCTCCTGACAAGCCAATAGGCTCTCCAGAGCAAGCTGGCTAATGAGGACTTCCTAAAGGTTAAGTAAACACCGCAGATTTTTTTTTTTTTTGGGGGGGGGGGGGGGGGGGGGGGGGGGGGGGGGGGGGACACGCCATTAAATAAGTAGTCCGACCCGGCTACTCCGAGAGCGGCAGCGAGACAGTCGTGCTTCAGGGTTAGAACCGTCTGGAAATGTTGTAGGGCTGTAGCGATACAGTAATCTCACGATACGATACACGATATTCAGCTCACGATACGATATATATCAATATTCATCTTACAGTACATTTACATCATTTTCTGAAAGACTTTAAAGGGACAAAGTGATTTTGGTGACATCTTGTGAGTGTTCCAATGACTTTGTTTGAATTAATTGAACTGAAAGCATCAATTACACATTATATGGCTGACAGGCAGCTTGCAAATGCTGGACAAAATGAATAAAAAATGTGTTGAGAAAAATAGCTTCATTTATTTAAACAGTGCAAATTGTTGCTTGGAAGCTTTTAAAGGTGGGACACGGGGGTTTTGAAAGAAGCTTAAAATATCGATACTCGCGGCTGAAAAATCGATACTCTCTGGGGAAATAAAATATCGATATATATCGCAGAATCGATAAAATTGCTCAGATGAATCAATATTGTATAATATGACTTTTGTTCTAGATTCTGGTCTGTTAAAGGCCACAGCTTTTGTTATCGTTCTGGTTCCATCAAGTCAAGTTCCATCAAGTTTTCACTTAAGATCTCCATGTTTCTCATTTAATGCTTGAGACGACTGGTTCCTACTGGCAATCTGTCATTTCTGATGACCTCTCTAAAATTGTAAAGAACTTGGAGAATAATTCACTTTGCACCTCTGTCGTGGTCAGCGTATCGTTTAACTGCCGATTAACTGCCTCACCAGAGCACAAGAGTATATACCTATAAATAAGATATACCCAAATTTATAAATTACAGATGTCCATCTGAAGTAATTAGGTTGAGTCGTCATCTTCATCTCATCACGTTCCACGCACAAGAGTTCTGGGTTCGGCATTCATGTTTTTGTGTCTTACAAAGATTCATTTGACATTTTCAATCATCTTTCTGCAGTTGAGTCATTTATTTATTGAGCTGTGTGGTTAAATTGTCGGCTCCTTCCTCTCTAACCACTCGAGTCGTCTCGTTTCCGTCACTCTTAAGCGTGCCACCATGTTCCCAAGTCTGAATCCTTTCCATATACAGTCGGTTTGGTGTTTTAGTTTCCACTCTAACTTTTATTAATAATGCATTAAAACCTCTATTTTGCACCGCTGTGTTATTACGATGAGGAGCGATATCGTCACTCTCCGCGGGCGTACAGTAATTACTCTGCATCCTCGGCGTGCTGACATTCAGATTTGTTGTAATGGGCAGAAAATGATTGAAATGCAGCCGCGCATCCTTGAGCAAAATGGATACTCGAGCGTGCCATCGAATGAGGAAAAACGAAGAGAAAAGGCGTGGCAATTTGAGGTTTCATTCAGCATATTCATGCGGCCGCCTGAAAGAATCATTTCTCTATAAATTTGTTACTCACTTGACCTTGTCGCGCTATTGTTACGCCGTCAAAAGAAAATTCTTTCTTACCTTTTGACTCGCGAGTCTGAATGGAGTTGTGTTTCAAGAAACGACAGAAAAAGTTTTCGGCTCAAATTATATTCCGATTTGAATAGCACGAGTGAGCGAATGATATAAACTGCATTAAGCCGGGCACCCTGCTTCTTTTCTCATGAATAAATAACAAATGAGCGTGAATAGGTGGATGGAGACATCAGCTTTATTGCCATTCTGTTGGCTGCCTCCACTATGTGGGGGACCGAAATGAGAAGTGAATAGCTGCATTATGCACCCAATTTTCTATAAGGCTCCTGGCCGTCTTTCTTGATGTTTGAGAAATGGATGGGATTTTTTTTTTTTTTTTTGTCTTGTCTCATCATAAAGTAGAAAACACAACTCTAGTTTAAATATATGATATTCTGTAGAGACGGAGGAAGATCTGGAGTGCATCGGTGCCCATTTGAAATTGCTTTTATTTTAGAAACATCCTGACACCATCAGTCTGTGCTCAGCTTTGAAAATCCCTCTCAGCTCTTTCCGCCGTCACCTTTTATTACGCTGGCGAACCTCTGCAGAGTTCAGAAAACAATGTCGCGGCCACGCTGTCTCCCCTCTCGCTGTTTCTTCCATTGTTGATTTAGTTGTTTTCAGACAGTTTTCCAGCTGAATCCCCAGGCAGGGAGTTGACGGGAGCAGCCGGCCCCAACATCACAGCCGTAACCCAGCGCAGAGCCGGAGCCCGCGGGGGTCACGGCGTGGAGCGCCCGCGCCTGCGGGCGCCCCCCCCCCCCCCCCCCCAGCAGCAATCTGAATTCATTTCTCTCACATTAAAAAAAAAGTATGATCTGACATTTTTCCTGAACCAAAACAACAATAAAAAAAAAGTAGAGCTGGGCAACGATTAAAATTTTTAATTGTGATTAATCACATTATTTCCCCGATTAATTGCGATTAATCGCATTGTATACGCAACATCAAATAATGAATTCCAAAGTAGTATAGTAGTAGTAGTAGTATAAAGGTCACTTTTATTTGCCATATGAACTAAAGTGTCTTAACATCTGTTGTTCAAACACTTTTAACATCAGCACTTGTCAGTAACACATATTTAGTGTGAATGTCATCTTAAAAAATGTAAAATAAAATAAAGCTTATTGCCTCTGCCAGGGCATTAACGTCATCCTGATTTTTGGAAAAAAAAAAAAGTCTACAAACAAAATCCAACAAAATGATTGTGTCTCAGCACATTCAGAACATTAAAACAGGTAATTTCTGAGGTAACAGCAGAAACTTTTAACGGGGAGTTCAACTTGTCAGTTGTTACAAATAACCTTGTTTCTGTTGAATCCTCCATCTGGGAGAACTTTAAAATGAAAATGTCCATGTTAAAGTTCAGTAACTTTACCAATCTGTGTATCAATCATTCTTTCTATTTTCAATTTTCAATCAAAAAAATTAAAAAGTGACTTTTTTATTATGTTTTTCATTTTTTAATCTAACACAAAAAAATGCTTTTTTTTTTTAAATATTTCAATTTTAGACTTGGATCAAAAACAAAATTTAAAAAACAGGCCACAGAACTGAATTTGTTTTATAATCCATGACTGGACTTTCTGTTGTCATTACACATCTGTGCCACTAGATGGAGCCGCACTGCAGTAACCAGCTAGAGAACAGCAGGACAGTGAACATGTGGAGCAGATCTGATGGAACATGGAGGAATGACGCGGAAGTTTTGTTGCAGTCCAGAATTTTTTTTTTTTTTTTTTTTTTTTAGACAGAATTGTTGAATATTGCTACCTGAGTTGCTACCCTAACTGTAAAATACACGGATTTTTACCGTTCTCCATGTCTGTTTTAGCTTTTTCTTATATTTACTGTTTTCCAGTACAACAGCAAGTAACAGACTTTTCAAAACAAAAGCATGTGAGCAACTTGCGTTAACACGCGATAAAATAAATGTCGGCGTTAATAAATTAATGAGTTAACATGATAACGCGTTAACTTGCCCAAAAAAAAAAAAAAAGATCTCGATGTTTTTATTTGCGGCTCTTTGTGGCCGCTGCACACGGCACGCGGTCCTGTTTGAACTTGATGTGGCATTGTTGAGCGAAGACGTTTCAACGAGCCGCCGAAGGAACGGTAATTGACCATGAAATGACCTGAGAGCAACCTGCCATGGGGCGGCTCTGTCATCTTCCACATCAGCAGCTCAGGGGCCCAAACAATACCGGTTTACCATCAGAAACATGTTCGACGGCACCTCTGAAATGACTCCAAGTCAATGTCACTGAGCGTGGGACGGGCGTGAATGAGCAGCATTTATTCCAGCTACTCGACCTCCACTCAGGGTCTCTCCTGTTGACGAGGGCACCAGCTCTGAGGCATAAATATTCAATCCGACACTGAAGTTTGTTGAAGAATTTTCATACGAGGTCACAAAATTTAAGCAGGATTATTAACGGGCTGTGAAGCGCGGCGTCAAGTCGACGTCGAGCTCGGTGTGGTGTCTTCCTGACCGGGACCAGCTGCTGATGAGAAAGCGGAGTCGTTTCCTGCGCTTTGTTGCCTCGACTCGTCCGCGATGCAACGACCGAGATGGTGTGTGCGTGCGCCTGCATGCACATGTGTGTCTGGAGCACGCATGCGTTGATGGATGAAGGTTTGCTCCGCTCTGCACTCCCTGACACCGGCCCATCTGCTCCCTCTCTCTTCCGCTCCTACTGTGTTTTTAGCCTCTGTCCTCCCGCTCGGCTCGACAAATAGTCGTTGTCACTTCCCCCCAACTGTAACAAATACACGACGGCCAAACACGGACTTCAATTAGGGAGCGCGGCTGCCCCGGATACGATCACGGCCGTGCATCCACAGCCCTTCTCCAGCATGGAGGAGGCGTGCTCGGATTTAGGGCAGTTCGCCATCCGGTCACAGGAGAGGGACGTCTTTATAAGCTTTAACTTCACACGAGAAGCATCTTTCATGCTTCATACTGGGACCAAATTAATGTGTGTTTCAAACCAGGTAACACACTCAGGCAAAAACTAGACAGGGTACCCAACACGCAAAAAAAGAATTTGGTATATGCTGTCCAATGCAGTGAGGAATGCAAAGACTCATACATTCGGGAAACCAAACAACCACTGAACAAACGCATGGCTCAACACAGAAGGACGAACTCCTCAGGTCCAGTTTCTGCTGTTTGTGTTCATATAAAGGAGAAGGCTCACTCTTTTGAGGACAAAAACGTGAAAATCTTGGACAGAGAGGACAGATGGTTTGAGAGAGGAGTAAAAGAATCCATCTACGTTAAAATAGAGAAGCCGTCTCTAAACAGGGGAGGTGGCTTAAGATTCCATCTACCTCCCATTTACAACGCAGCCCTCGCTACTGTTCCTAAGAGACTGAACAACAAGGACTGAACTAAACTAAACTCAAGTTGCTCAAAGAAACATAACGACAGTCGTTTACTGGTAACCACACCTCACTCCTAACGACTGTTGCTCACCAGTGGCCCCACTCACTCCTAACGACTGTCCTTTCACTGGTGTGACTCTCCTGACCCAAACAAAGGGAAACTCCACTAACAAAGTATCGTCTTTGGAAAGTGGTGGGTGTACACCTCCACAGAGGTTAAAAACCAGAGTCATACTCCACTGTTTATCTGACTAGGTGCAGACTAGTCAGACTGATGCGTTGAGAACTGATGAAGCCGCTTGGATAAGAGGTGAAACGTCTTCTAGACAAATCTAAGTCCAGTTGCCTATGATTCAGTTGTTGCGAGAATGCCGGGACATTTAGGTGTCATCAAAGTGAGCAGGGATACTGCTTCTGAATGCAAAAAAAAAACAGGAATTATTATGGATTAATTCAGATATATACGAATATCTGCACTTTCGGACCAGAAACAGGTCAAAGGGATGCATGCGTCTGACACGTTGAGTTTCACATTAATCACAGAAACATGTTTGTGCATGTGACTAGTATACTAGTATACTAGTGTACTAGTATACTAGTATACTAGTGTACTAGTATACTAGTCGACAGAACACTTTATAGACTGTAAATAACTTGGTTTACATTTTGTATATACTTTTAACAACTACTACATTGCCGTTCCTTCACTGCAAATATATTCAATACTATTAATATTCCTGTCTACCTCACAAGTACCTTTTGAAGAATGCACGCAGATTTCGTTGTAATGTACTTACAATGACAATAAAGGCGATTCTGATTCTACTCTATAGAAGACAGTATTTTATTTAAAGTAAATTTCCAGCCTTTTGAATTCGTTCACATTTTTACTTCTTTGGCTTTTTTAAGGCAGCTGACTTCATTGATGCGGGAAGGTGTGGCATGAATGATCCCATTACTGGATGTATTTAACTGCTGGGAAATAATAAATGAAAATAAAGAAATGAGAGACGTCTGAAGCCTAGACCGAGGGATGGGGGGATGGGGGGAGGGAGGTGTTTGGCTTCCAGCTTCTCTTGGATCCACTTTTTAATTTCCCATTTAAGAAGCAGTTACCAACTAATAAACCTTCATGTATGATTGTTAAACCAAATAAAGGCGCCACAGTATTTATTAGCCGGTCGGTGGCGTGCCAGTCTCAGGAGGACTGCGAAGACGTTGTCAGATATAAATTGGAAGATAATCACCGATCCTTTTACAACATCTCGTTCACTGGTCGTCCGTCTTTGTCCATGGTAATAGTTCCGACAGTCAGTCGTAATGATGTGGTGCGTCTGTAATGCCTGTGATGACATTAGCTTAGGTTAGTTTGGTATTTCTGCATTTCTTCCACGGCTGCAGCTGTGCAGTTTGATTTAAAGCCAACTTTCCTTTTGAAAACACATCTGGAGAAACAGCCAGATATTTTTATGTGCATTGTTGATTTTGTGGTCTTAATGAAGACTTCTTGCCAGCTGCCTCCCACACCGAAGGCCCACGGAGAACCATCACCGCTGCATATTTCAGCACCTGGAGACGCCGGCCTTCCACCAGACCGGCTGAGCGGCAGGACGAGGCTTCGCTCTCCCTGCTGTCAGCCAGGAGACAAAAATCAAACTCATGTTTTTCCCTTCAATATGCAATATTCAACATTTTGACAAAATAAGTCGACATAGCAGCGCGAGGCAACGGGTGGTCTCCAAGAAGGATGCGCTTCGTTATCGTCTCGGTAACTGTAACACGTTGAGTACGCCACGACCCGCCGCAGTCACTAACTACATTTTTCAGCTCGGATTCATCATGTCCAAAAATGGCTTGTTTCATTCCAAGATGTTGAACATGTAGGTTTTGTTGTGAAGGTTCATTAGCTCTCTCTCCAAAAAGCAAAAAGCACCCAAAACAAGTTTGGAGTCCTGCCGCAGTCGTGCGTAAGGCTCTACAGCACTGCTACAGTACGGTCAAGCTATTATTTGTGCGCTGCAGTCAGTCAATGGTCTGCAAAGGATCATCTCTTTTCTGGAAGGCGCTAGTCGCGCAGACAGCGGGAGCGCTGTGGTTTTGCTTTGACATCGGTTCTCTCGGGGAGCGTTTCAAAAGCAGAACGCTGGCGGATGTACCTCCACATCTGCATTCATGATTTTACCCGAAAGTGTCCGAAAGTGTCAAGTATCAAGACCAGGTGCTAGCGGTCATGTGATGGTCTGCGTGTTAAAAGACGCAAGTCTTCTTGTCTTGTTCTTTATGGAATTATGGATTTAAAAAAAAAAAAAAAGGACAAATGACGTAATTTAGAATGAGCTTTTCAACTTCTGAACTGAAGCTCTTCTAAAACCCTCTGAGCTGTTCACGTACGGCTTAAGCTAATGTTGATGTGCCCGTTTGTAGGGTTTTATTTTGAAAATCCACCATTTCCCCTCTCCTCATTCTCATGCCTGACTTCTTGATAACTTCTAAACTGCTCCACGGCGCCTCTGGTGGGACCCGCTCTCATTCACCATAACGACCGCGATTCACAGCGGCACCGTTACATATCAGTTTTCCATCCTGTGGGAGGTGGCAGAAACAAAGCTCCGCTTTTTCAAGCCAAGACGAAAAAAAAAAAGATGCGCTGAATGTCCTCCGCCAGTTTACTTTCTTATCTGAGCTTCTCCTTTTATTTAATCGACTAGAGACGCTGCGTCAACATGGGTGTAATGTTATTTATGTTATTTAGGGGTGAGTATTGGCAAGGACCTCACAATACGATATGTATCATGAAACTTGAGTCAAGATACAATATTATCACGATATCACAATAAATTGCGATATTCTACCCAGTTAATATCAAAATTAAAAGTAGATGTGAAAAATCAAGTTGCCGTGTATATAATAATTTACTACTCATGATAACTTACTACCAAGCAATATCCAAAAGTTTTTCACTGTTCAAGAGTGTGCTCATAACTAGAGGTGAGTATTGGCAAGGACCTCGCAATACGATATGTATCGTGATACTTGGGTCAAGATACGGTATTATCACGATATTGCAATATCACAACATATTGCAATATTCTACCCAGTTAATATCAAAATTAAAAGTAGAGATGAAAAATCAAGTTGCTGTATATGTTGATCAGATGATATTGATCATTCAGAGGACAAATTGAGTTAAAACTATTTGCTTCAAAACAATGTATTTATTCTTTATTATTAGTCTTTTTGCACATTTAAATTTTAGGCAATTTAAATGTGAACATTAAACAATTTTCCCAAAAAATCAATATTAGGAGCTGAAAAATCGATACTATATTGGGCGGCCAAAAATCCCAATATATTGCCAAATCGATTTTTTTCACACCCAGACCGTTATTGACGGTCTAAGATCAGCAAAGTCAGTTAAGAAGTGTTTGGTCCTATTATTTTTGTTTTTCCATGAACAAAGGAATGAAAAAAGATAACTTAAAATACAGTTGGTTGAAGTACAACTCAGATAATAGATTATAGGTGATTCTGTCCATCTGTGTTTTAGTTTGCTCTTCTTAAGGACACCTCAGCTCTTACTGGAACAACGCTTATGTATTTGCATTTAGAAAGCTCTTGCATTTTAAAACCATACTGTTGCACGCACCAGTCTGTTCCAGCATCACAGTTTAGATATGTGCTCATACATTCCATTACCAGAGCTTTTATTATCGGCAGTGATGTTGCTGGTGGTTTCGTACGAGGTTACGTGAAGATAATGTCAACCCCGCGGCGCTTCCAGCAGTCATTCTTACATGTATTTATATTTACATCGCATTTGATTACATCAGAAGTGACAGAATGATCCTCTTTCATACTCGCGTCCGCGTTCTTGTTAGCTGCTAGCGGCCCCGTCCTCTCCGTCACTCTGAATAAACCGAGATCACGTCGGCTGCCACATCAAGTTTAATTAGCTGCCCCTACATTTGGAGCACACTTTGTACTCTGATAATTATGCTACTGTAATGCAGACTCCAGAGAGGCTGCTGCTCTGCTGCTCTGTGGGGAGTCGGGGTTGGGTAGCGCACGACGGACTGCCGCAGTAAAATCTAACCGGTCCACAAAGTTTCCCCTGATTCATGATTGATCATTCGTACATGCCTCTTCAAGGGAGGGTGGGTGTTACACATATGTCATGTAGTGCTGGGCGATATGGAAAAAATCATATATCATGATATGGACTATTTTATATCACGATAATGATTTATATCACGATATACCATAATAAAGTATGTTTTCAGTTATTGTCTGAAAAGTTTGACAAAAATTTCATTGCTTACTTTTCAACTTTATTTTGAAAGGACATTTAGCTGAACTGTCACAAACATACATTTTAGTGCAGCAAAAACAGGTAGGTACAGAGGTACAGTAGCTTTCACATTTTTTTTAAAGTGCACAAAAGTTTTTGAGAGGAAAAACAGATTTTTTGCACTGAAGTTCAGCTATAAAAAATAAGCACAAATTATTTTTCAACTTTCTGAAATCTGTAACCTTGTAGTGCAAAGTTTGCAAACCAATATAAAGTGTCTAAAGTAAACATCAGGGTTGAAGAGAACTCTGTTTAAGGCATTAACCATGAATAAAAGTGCAAACATAAAAGGCTACTTTTTAGAAGTAGATATGATTCTATCAAATGTATCGTTGCAGGTTATTTAATTACATATTTGCTGTAATAATTGATAAAATTAGGTTAGAAACGATAGAAGAGAAATGGCACGATACACACTTTTCTATCGTCCCCACGATATGTATCGTCATATCGCCCAGCACTAATGTCATGTATATGTATGATACCATGTTTTACCGGGATAGTAACCTAACTTGCAGTTTTCCACAGTAGACGGTGGTGGTTGTGCACTTTGTTAGAGAGCAGCTTTTCTCTAATCTCTTCGCCTTGTCTTGTCAAAGTTTCTTTTTCTCCTGGAGAGCACTGGTGAGTGTTTTCTTAGTGTTTGCAAGGGTCCCTCTGTGCAGTTTCAACTGAACAACCACTGCTTTCTGTGTTTGCACTTCATTTCCTGCAAATTTTTTCTATTAATGTTATCGTTTATCAAAATGTGCCTTGGAGACAGTTAGGTGACTGAATCACTGTCAGATCATGTGTGTGTGACACAGAGTCGCCATAATATCTCACTTATTTATGTTCTCCCGTAAATTATTATGTTTTTTTTTTTTTCTTTTAAAGCCCAAAACACGCAGCACAAGAAGCATGGGCGTCTGCTCTGGCAATTTTGCTACCGCATGGGCAGGATTTAGGTGGGAGCTTGACCATGTCCATGGCGAGGGCAGGTTCAGGCTCCAAAGACTTGGTCAACTCCAGTTAAGAGTGAAGCAAGGCAACTACAGTGGAGGAAATAAGTATTTGATCCCCCACTGATTTTGGCAGTTTTCATACTAAGAAATAAATTAACAGTCTCAGATTTTTATGGCAGCTTTATTTTAACAGTTATAGAAAGAATATTGAAAAAAAGTCATTGAGGAGAAATAAGTATTTGATCCCCGATCAACCTTGACCAGTGTTGGCTCCCACAGACCACTGGCATACTCCTAATCTTACTGAAGTAATTACCTGCATGAGAGACACCTGTTCCAAATAGTCACCTGTATAAAAAGCCATCTGCCCACAGACTCAGTAATACTCCACCATCTCCACCATGGGCAAGACTAAAGAGCTATCAAAAGATGTCAGGGACAAAGTTGTTGAACTCCACAAGGCTGGAATGGGCTACAAAACCATAAGTAAGAAGCTGAATGAGAAGGTGACCACTGATGGTGCAATTATTCAGAAGTGGAAGAAGTACAACATGACTGTTAATCAACCTAGGCTGGAGGCTTCATGGAAGATATCACCTGGTGGGGTCTCAATGATCATGAGAAAGGTTAGAAATCAGCCGAGAACTACACTGGAGGAGCTGGTTAATGATCTCAAGGTAGCTGGGACCACAGTCACCAAGAAAACTATTGGTAATACACTGAGACGTAATGATTTAAAATCCTGCAGTGGTGCAAGGTCCCTCTGCTCAAGAAGGCTCACGTCCAGGCCGGACTCAGGTTTGCCAACGAACATATTAATGACTCAGAAAGAGACTGGGAGAAGGTGCTGTGGTCAGATGAGACCAAAATTGAGCTCTTTGGCCTCAACTCAACTCGACGTGTTTGAGGGAGGGAAATGCTGAATATGACCACAAAAACAACATCCCTACTGTCAAGCATGGCGGTGGAAGCCTTATGCTTTGGGGCTGTTTCTCTTCTAAGGGGACAGGTCAACTTCACCGCATCGATGGGAAGATGAACGGGGCCATGTACCGCAGAATCTTGGGTGACAACCTCCTTGCCTCCACAAGGACATTGAAAATGGGTCGTGGATGGGTCTTCCAGCATGACAACGACCCAAAACATACAGCCAAGGAAACAAAGGAGTGGCTCCATCAGAAGCACATCAAGGTCATGGAATGGCCTAGCCAGTCTCCTGACCTTAATCCTATTAAACATCTATGGAGAGAGCTGAAGCTGAGAGTTTCCAAGCACAAGCCTCAAAACCTTCAGGATTTGGAGATGATCTGCAGAGGAGTGGACGAAAATTACTCCTGAACCTAGTAAGAGTAGACAAATGCAGTGGATTTTTTTTTCTTTTCCTGCTGGGGACTCATTTCCCACCTCACCGGACTTGCCACCCTTCCTGGCCTCGGGCCTCCTCAGGCCTCTCTGCTCCTCCTCTCTTTGCTAGCTCGGAAGCTTTGCTGTCCATCACGGTCAGCTGTGCTACCTTTACGCTTGCCCAGGTGGAGGCAGGAAGAGGAGTCTGCCCACTGGCCCGTTTCAGGTTGTACTCAAACACATCTGAAGCGAACAGGAGCCGTGGTCTACCATGAGAGCAGATGGGAAGCTTCTGACTGCTGTACAGTCTTAGACTGACAGGAAGTGATGCTCTGAGCAGGACTTTCTGACATGACATCTGGAGGCTCCGTCCAAGATCTTAAAACTTGATTAGTCTAACAAAATTATTCCTCTTTTGGTCCTAAATAAATAGATATATCGTTTTTCCTTTGCCTCTTGGTGCCCTCTCTATCTGGTCCTGGATCGCTGAAGCCTGAACGACTGTCGATTCACTTATTTTAGATGGAGTCAGGAAAAAAATCGATTTAATTTGCATTCATGTTCAGAAGTTGGCAGCAGCAGTTATGCCAGACACATCTTGTGGAAGAATGTTTTTTTCTTTTTCCTTAATACTTTTTTTTCAGTGTTTCTGTGTGCGTGCATTTATTTCAGAGCGTGCATAAATGCGTGTCAGTGGGCGTATAAAAGGCACCGAGAGACAATGCAGTTACTCAGGCAGAGAGAATAAAAGGGGGGAAAAAAAGGAACAAGGCACTGCATTTGGGTGACAAACAAGTCCCCGCCGTTGAAGAAGTAAATAATTCTTGATCCCAGGAAGAAGAAGGAGAAGAAGAGGGTGGAAAAAAAAGTGAGGGGATAAAAAAAAATCAACAAATTAAAAAAATGATTTCACAAGCGCAAAGGCAAAATAAAGAAACGAGCGCCGGCGAGGAACGGATGACACAGATGTTCTACCCTGATTTTTCATCTGATCCCGAGCGTCCCGAGTATCTCAGGCACTCGACACCGCCATTAGTTATTTAGCGCTGGTGCGCAACAACGTGGCGACTGTGGGGAGAGGAGAACCGCTTCCAGCCCTGCACTTGTAAAACACTGAGCCATTCTTGATAAAATGTCAAACAGGAACTAAATTCGATACAACAAAAGCTACAGACGTGGAAACTAGGGATGGAACGGTTACCGCTATTACGGTAAAGCGCAGTTAAATTTTACGCTATAACGATTACCGTTTGTTTGACTTCATCTCATTATCGCGGTCGATTAACAGGATATGTAATATCAGCCTCATTCAAGTCTGCGAGCGACGAGCGACTGTGTCTCGCGTGAATATGTAGCTTGTAAGATCGGCATTGTAACGTGAGCATGGTGGAAAGTGGTGATAGTACGCAGGACATTTACCAACCCACTGAAAGGACGAAATCCGAGGTCTGGACATATTTAGTTTTTTTTAAGAACGAGAGGGACAACTGGTGGAGAACAATTATCCTGTCTGCAGAGCACTTGTTTACATTTTATTGTAATTTGTACAAGCAACTTGAAGGAGCTAAGGCTGATGCTTCAAGCTACTGAGATGTTTGACCAAGAGTAACCTGGTCGACGCGCTTTGCTAACTCGCATTTCATAAACGTTACCGTTGCGTGTTGATAGAAAAAGGACCGGAACAATGTTCTTCTAATGCAGTTGAAATATTAATTTATTCCATTAACTGATCCGAAAACCATAACGCCTGCAGTTAGCGCCACTGCGGTCAAAAACCTTTTGCCCTTCTGGGTCAAACACCTAACCAATAACAGGCAGCTACCTTTATACCTGACCCTCAGGTAACAACACAGCGACACCCACAGGCACACAGAGTGAACTACAATTCAGAACAACATATTTGGCTCCAATACAACTGTTTCTTTATTTGCACATTTATACGTATTTAAGGTTCAGCTTAAAATCCAAAGTTTTCATTTTTTCATTTGAACTTGCACTATAATTTTTGTTCCTGATAATTGTTTGCATATTTTGACCTACTATGGTTGTTCAAGTGTTTATTTAAATTTGCACCAGATAAATAATCTTTGTTCCTGTTAGTTATTTTGTTCATTACCTCCACCAAGGAGGTTATGTTTTCGGCGGTGTTTATCTGTCTGTCTGTCTGTGTGTGTTCAAGATAACTCAAAAAGTTATGGATGGATTTTGATGAAATTTCCAGTTGTAGAAATGTGAAAAGGAAGAACTGATTTCATTCTGGCTGTGATCCGGCAGAAATCCTGGATTCTGGATCACTTTCAAATTTTCAATAACATTGCGGTCAATGGGGCCTAAAATTTTGTTTCTCAATATCTCCGTTAATTGTTGCCCAAAACTGAAATTTGACTCAAGGATTGACAATGGGAACCTCTATCAAATTTTAAAGGCTGATCTGGATCTGATCCAGAGCACGGATTTTATCGCAATCTGTAAATCGCTATATGGGGAAATTGTTGTGCTTGGCGGAGGTCTGCGCTCTCCGAGTGCTTTTCTAGTTTGAAATAAAACCTCTTTCTGTGCCAGTTGTTTGCCCGTTTAATGTGAAAATTTCATTTTGATAAGATTTTGGCTTCTGATGTTTTAGTATGACAAAAAAAATCACCAAGATTTTGTGAAATAATTTAAATGTGGTTTTTAAACATTTGTACAGCAATGAACAATACCGTGATAATATCGTAAACCGTGATAATTTGGTCACGATAATCGAGATATTAAATTTTCCATATCGTTACATCCATAGTGGAAACAGTCAGAGGAACGTGTAGCAGTCTGCGAAACAATGTGGAGGTTTTCAGGGCGTTGTGTTTTGGACCGAATTCTGTTGCAAACATAACAAAAATTTCGAGACAAATTGATGAATTACAGTTTGAAAACCATCTAGTAGAGCCGATTATGTAAACTTCATGAGTTTCCTTTCAGGAGCTCACAAGAACAAAGCACTGATTCACAACATCTACCCTTTAAAGCTCCTTCCAGCCCACATCAATACATCTGGACCAGTCAGCCGTTACCTTCTGACCACCTGCTGATGAAGCTGGTTCTGGTCTCAGTGGAGCTGATGGGACTGATGGGACTGATGGGACTTCTTGGCTGCCACCCACGGGCTTCCCCTTCCACGCTGCTGCCTCAGATACTCGCTTTGCGATTCATCAGTGAGGGCCATCTGCGCGATGCATTTCTGATCGTTGTTGTTTCATCCTGGTCGGCCTGAATTTCCCTTACGCAGGAATGAATGCGATCATATATTATGTATGTTTCTGGTGCTCCAGGTGCTCAGTTTGGTCATAACTGTCAGGTAGTCTGCGGACTGCAGAGTTGTTTCCGTCAGGAGCAGAACAAAGCCCCCTCCCCTCCTGCAATAATGCGATCAGTGGGACACGTGGGCTGCACGGGCGGTCGCCCTGACTGCCGACGGTGGCCCTGCAGACCAGGACCACCCGACGGAGCGGCTCTCCGGGGCGGTCGCATAAAAGACGCGAGCAGCAGCTGTTTCCACCGTTTTTCAGCTTACCGATTCGCAGCGTTCAGTGTTCTCCATCACCCCCCACCCCCGCTGTCTCTCCCAATCTCACCTGGGGGTGTGATTAGCAGAGTCAATTAGTGCGCACTAATCAGGCTAAAACACAGACTGACAGATGTAGAATGCCGAAAATGACTTTTTTGCCACTAACTTTTTCTTTCCCCAAGTGACTTCTTTAAATTAGCGGAAGGAGTCTTGTTACAATTCATCATCGGAGTAATTGTCGGCGTGTACTTCTGTGTGTTGTTCCCCGGGCGGGTTGTTATCGATGGTTGCAACCTTGATGGCGTCGCCCGGCCTTCGTGCTTTTTAATGGTATTTCTGCCAGGAGCGTGCCGTCCATGGAAATGTGCAGTATTCATTTTTAGCATCTGTGCTACGGCGCTGTCACTCACTGTGAATGTTCTTGTATAAACCTGATAAATCGTTTCCTCAAGCAGAACACGATTCACCGGTAGCAGGTCTTTAAAGGGCTTTACGACCTCTTCCTGCCGGCGCCAACCTGCACCTGGAAGGCAGTGGGGCTGCTTTGCACGGCACCAACCTGGCAACAGGTGCCCATGAAAGGACCGCCCGAGTCAGTCACCAGTCTTGCATCATCATTATCATCGTCATCATCCTTATTATTATTTTTAATCCACAGGTTTTGGTGTAAAAACATTGCCGTGGCTTATAGCAGTGGTAAGCAGCAACCTAGACCTTTTATTTGTTTCACATAAGCAAGAAAAGGGGCTCAACCTCACGTGGGCAGTATGAAGTACCCTTTTACTGATTCAGAGGGGTTTAGGAGGGCAGGTTGCAGCCCTTAGAAGTAGTGGGTACATGATAACTATCGGGTCGATAACAGGAAAATATGACGTCACCCCGATAACTCCGAATATCACGACGAATAGCCCCGATAACATATATATTTTTGTCAACACGTCAGTGTCCTCGCTCCCTCTGAGTCTTTAATGACTGGCAGTGAATGTTATGTTCAAGTGACGTCGGCATAATCAGAAAAACGATTACTCAATTAGGAAAATCAAGAATACCCCCTCATGCCAGAAAACAACTCGTTAACTCGGTCATAATTTTAGTAGTTCCTAACTTTAATGGATATTCGCAGTATTTTCCCTCATGTTACACATAAGAAAGAAAAAAAAAAGAAAAGGCTGAAAGAACGACTTGCAAATGAGGGAACGTGGGAATTTACGTTACACCTTGAATGCAGCCTGCAGCACAGCGTACTGATCACAACAAACATGGTGGCGTGGAACTTTGTTAAAGTTTCAGAAGAAGATAGTTTGGTGGTTATTTGTGACGAATCCTCCGAGCAAATTCTACGAGGAGGGAAGCACAAGCTTTAATACATAAAACCTGATCAGCCACCTACAACATAACAATCACTTCCATGGAGTTATGAAATCGTGCTAAAGTTAGCTAACGGAAGCTAATGCTAACGTGCGCAAACCAGCAGCAGTCTCCCCTCTCCTCTACTCTCCCTCATTCCTCTTATCTAAAGCTTCCAATTAATTAACTTTGATTAAAGGTATCAATTTAAATGAAGCCACAAGCCCAAATCCTTTAAATGTAAATCTTTTTCAGTTTGTAATTCTGATGCATGTATTTCCATCAGTTCAAGGAGCCTTTAATTTTTATATCAGTCAGTAATGAACCTTATTTAAGTTAATATGAGATAAATAGGTTTGTTTGATAACTTTGAGAGGCTTGCCAATAGTTTTTCATTGGAAAAAAAAAATCTGTTCATTTAAAAAGTCAAAACTATTTTTGATTTTGTTCATAGTATTGATGTAATGATCTTAGGTATATGTGTGTATTATCGGTATCGGCCTTTAGGAGCTCAAGGTTATCGGTTATCGGTATCGGTTTTAAAAAACAGTTATGGTGCATCCCTACTTAGAAGGTCTTAGAAGAGGTGGGAGTTGTACGCGTGGCATTTTGACATCGGGAGGCCTGTGATAGTCGTACCTCTTGCTCTTCAAATGCAAAGAAGCAGGTGGTTTCATTGGAATAAACCAAGTAGAGGGGCGAGAGCAGCATAAAATGCACCTGAAAACATTTCCGAATATTTTTTAACCCCAGCGTTCTCCAGGAACATCGCTCACCAGCAGAAACCGTTGCCAGGTTTCTCAGGAATGGATGTCCTAGTGAATTTATGCCAAGGTTAGACCACGTGATGCTCAGAGAAATGAGAAGAAAATCCCAAGAGGCACATCTCAGACCTTAATGAGCATGTTAAATGTTAAAGCCCGTGACAACACAATTAGAGGAACAGTGGGGGGGGGGGGGGGGGGGGGGGCTGTTCTGTTTTAAAAGAACCTGGGAGCATGGCCAAGGTTCAACAAAACTGCATTTGAAGACTTCTGGAACAATGTTCTATGGAGAGATGAGACCAAGGCGGAGTTGTTCAGGGCTAAACAGCTTTCAGACGCACCTCACACCCACTGTCAAGCACGGCAGTGGAGGCGTCATGACCTGGGCCTGTTCTACAACCACAGGACCTGGTAGATACCTGGTTGGCTAAAGTGTTTGTGCGTCTAAAGGCAGAATCGGGTTGTGCAGAAAGGTCCAAAGAACACCAGCAAATCTTCAGAGAAAAAGAAGAAAAAAATAAAAGGGAAATTACATTTTTCACTAGTAAGTTTTGTTTTGCAGCTGAACAGAATAAAAGTAAATCAATAACAGGCTTGGAGAACGCAGCTGCAAGGTCCGGGGTGTTATCATCGACTACCAACGCAAGCAACACCCAAGAATTATTGCCAGAATCATTTTCACGCTAAAAAGGGTTTTAAAAGTTGGCGGAGAGATGGAGCCGTGATTTCCTTTGGCCAAAGGAAGAGCCGGTGGTAACGTGTGCTACATCTGAAGGCAACACCTTCTATAAAGAGATAATAATGATGATAACGAGGGCCTGAAATCAACCCATAAATGATAAATGAGGAGTTTAAAGGAGAACCCACAAATCTGAGGATCCAGCGTATCCACATATTTAACTCCGCATCCTAACCATCTATTATGTTCTCACTTGCGGAGGCCTCGAGATGATCCGGTGATTGGTGTCGCCGCACATAAACCTCAGCGTCCTCGTTTGTTGCCGTGGATTTACGCTTTAAACACGCGTCAGGCTCAGAACTTTCCGTTACTTCAAAGTTGCGGAGACACGTGTTTAATTTGGCTGCCAGAGTTTCGCGCTTTGTGGGAAGTTAATGCTTAAATGTGTTCCTGCAAAGCCATGTAATCCTTTATGTGATCACAAAAGCGTGAGGTTTGAAGGTTTGGGGGGGTGGTGGTGGTGGGGGTGGGGGGGTGATGTGGATTGGGTAATCCCCCCGAGGTCTTACTGCACTTGCGGAATGAGAGACATCCCCCCGTGGTCTTCGCAGGCGTTCGGATAATGATGTCTTCTCTCCACGCCGCTCCGCTTTTCCCCTCATGAATTGATAAACAGATGAAAAGTATGTTTTATGTGAAAAGTCAGCATCACCCAGTCACTTAAAAAGAAATTTAAAACACGAGGCAGTCATCCTGAGTAAGAAAAAAAAAAAAGAAAAGAAAAACGAGGTGGTGCATTTGTTCTGCTTTAATGCTTGTACTTAAATGTTACAGCGCTGTTTGAACAGAGCAGAACTCCAGCAGCAATTATTCACATAGTCTGGTTATTCACAGCAGGGGGGGGGGGGCTGGATTTTACTGTATGTGCTTCTTTAAAGTTATCATAATACATTTAATATGTTTTGTTTTGGGTTTTTTTTTTTTTTTGGTCTCTTGGGTAGAGTAATATTGGATGTTAGCGAGGATGCTTCTCATAACAGAGGTTTTAATAAAGACTCGATGGATAATAAGAAAGCCGTGTTCATAACCAGCCCTCGACTTAATAACGGACTTTGTAAGTAGAAATGCACATGTGTGCGGTTGCAATATTGTTCTCACGTTATTTATTTTCATATTTTGAAGGCAGTAAATCCGCCCTGTGAGGTGGAGGGTAAACGCCGCAGAGCTGCTCTTCCTTATATACATGCGTGTCATCGTGTATGTTCACGTGTCAAACACAAGGCCCTCGGGCCAAATGCGGCCCGTCACGTCATTTTATGTGGCCCTCAAGAGCTTGGGCATTATTGGCTTAAATTTCAAACCAATATTTTAAGACTAAAAGCTTACCCCGCTTTAAAGCGCACATTGACTATAAACTACATCTCCCATCATGCATTTCGTCGTTACCCACAACGATAACGGTAGCTATGAGCAAGAAGATTTTACAGAATTGATGGACTTAAAAACCTTTACAAACTAACCCCAACATGTCCAAGAAAAGAAAAATTGACTCACAACAGTATAACTTTAGTGTAATGAGGTGGGTGTCAGTCGTGAAAGACTTTAATCCACGTCAGGCTTTTTGACAACAAACACGGAGCTAAGTATGCTAAAGTTAGCCTGCAAGAAAAACAAAGAACCGCTTCCGCTTCTGAAACCAAGGTAATGGATACTCTTACAACCACAAACCCTGAGTTTAATATAATAATGACTTAAATATTTGAAACTTGTATACATAATAAATACAGAAACCGTTATTTAACATTGTAATAAGGTTTAGTTTAATTTATTTTTATTTACATTGCATTTTGTAACATTCATGCTGTCAATCTGGCCCTTTGAAGGGCAACCGTGATGCTGATGTGGCCTTCAGTTAAAAAATGAGTCTGACACCCCTGGGTGTATGTTGAAGGATGTGGGGGGGGGGGGCGCGACCCCTGCGTGTCGTATTTGGACTTTTCCACAGGTGTCAGCTGTGTTCGGCTCGTGCAGGTAGCCGTCTCCATCACTCCTTTGGCTTCTCACCTCCAAGCCTTGATGGAGTTGAAATGCTCTCCTGTGAGATCTCGGCCCGAAGAAATACAAACATTAGCAGGTGCTGAATTTTCCGTTCTCGCTTTGTTAATCCACCCCCAGGTGGTGATTTATTTCCTGCGCTCTCGCCGGTCTGTAGATCCAAAGGGCTGGAGAGGTTTAGCCCTCTGTTTTGTAACGATGTAAATCTTCCAAAACTGGGAATTTGGCCTCAAGATGCTGGGGAGAGGAAAGAAAAAAATGAGTATAAAGCTTGCCGGTAAATGTAGAGGTAAAGAGTGAATGTCTCTCTTTTTAAAAAAAAAAAAAGAGAGAGAGAGCCCTTACTTCATTGAATTTCCCTTTATGGGATAAATAAAGTATTTTTCATTTCATTTTCATTTCATGTGTGGCTCCTGATGCACATTCAAGACGGATCAGCCAGAACCTTCGGCTGGCACTTGAGACAGACGCCAAAAACTTTGATGCCCAGGACACCTACACAGATTTAAATTTAGAACAATCTCCTTTTTGTTTCAGCGTTTCCAGTTAAGGGTCAATTGACTTCCATCTCACCACGTCTGCTGGATCTTCTTCTGCTGTCTGTATATCCTCCTTCACCACATCCAGAAATGTCCTGTTTGTTCTCTCTCTTTTCTTCTCTTGCCCGGTGGCTCCATCTCCAGCATCCTTCTAACGATGTTTTCGCTGTCTGTCCTCTTCATGTGTCCAAACCGTCTCAGTCCAGCCTTCTTTCCCTTCATCTCCATGACATCTGACCCTCTCTGCTCCTCTGATGTTCTGGTTTTTAATCCTACCCATCCTTGTGACTCAAGGAAGATCTTAACATCCTCAACTCTGCCTCCTCCAGCACCTCTCTTTCTTACCGTCTCCAAACCTGGAGAAGGCCCGGTCTCACCACCGTCGTCTTCATCTCCCTTTGCCCTCAATGCTGCTTGACCTACAGTTACATAACCAGTAACTGGTTTTGATTATCTTTTTTTCTTGTTACTTGTTTATATAAAAAATGCTGCAAATAACCTGCAATTGGTTATATTTGTAAATGTGTATAAATATGTGAATAGTTTGCTATGTTTGCTGTGTTGTAAAAGGCAGTTATGACCTTTATCTTAGGTATCTGACCATGGTTATCCAAGTGTCCTTTTGGAGTCTCCAAATGCACATTTTTGGAAACGCCTTACTCTTCCAAAAACACGTGTAAAATTCTCATTTTTTGTGGTATTGTTATCAAATTTGAACTTGCACTAGGTAAGGCTTCATGCTGTGGTCCCATTGTGTTTTCCAGCTAATAAGTCAAAGTTGCACTCATCTGCAGACATCTGTTTACAAAAAAAAATTCAGGCAGAAATAAAAAAAAAAAAAAACTTTAATTTCAGTGTGTTTAAACTTATATTACTCAATGGTAGTAGCACTTACAGTGATTCTAACAGTTGGGGGGGAAAAACTTCAGAGTGTTACTTTTCAAAAGAGACCAAAACCATCCATGTGCTACAAACGGTTCAAGAACAGCTTTCAATTTACTTTGGGTATGCCTTGGATAGGCGTTTTGGGCAAATATTACAGGAGCGGTAAGGGGTTATGGTTCCGCAAGTTATTCTTGAGACATTCATCCGAACCTGGTGCTCTATGAGCGACCACGACACGTGCAAACCGCTCTACGCCGATCAAGAATCAAGAAACTTTGTCATTGAGCCAGCGTCCCAACACAACAAAATTAAATTCCAATACATCGTCCAAGAAACATACAAGAAACAAACAAACATAGATGGACATGGGTTGACAGTGCACTGAGGCTGCAGCTCGCTGCCCAGCGCTGCCTTTCATTAGATAAGGAAATGAGGTAACAGAGGGAGAGAGAAGAGGGTAAAGAGAAAGATAACTCCTCAGCATAACCAGAGCACAAACTGAAACTAAGACATGGAGGTGGGCGCAGCAGCGTAGCAGTCCGGTGTGTGCACAGCCAGATCCAGCGTGCCCAGTCCGCCTAGCTTGGGGGTGGGAATGAGAGGATGCCACCAGTCCGTCCTGGTGCATTCGTCCACAGGTGTTTGGGAAGTGGAGTGGTGGATGGGGCGGAGCATCAGTGGGCAGAACATTCCAGGAGAAATTGAAATAAACCAGCCTTCAAGACCGGCTTCAGGGAGCCGATTCAGATAAGAGTAGATAGCTGAGGTCAGGCCGACTTGAAAATTTCATCCACCTCAGAAGTCTTTCTGGTTCATCTCAGCAGGAGTCGATCCAAATGTCCGACTTCGGGTCAGTTCTCCCTGAGCAGGGCTTGCAACTTCTCCAAGTTAGAGTCCATTTTGCCGTTGAGTTCAAGAATCATCACTAGCCTATAGAGGTCTTCAGAACAACCTGACACCCAAAAGCCCGAGGTTCCCACCTGACCTGAATCGGGTCTCGGGTCCATTCAAAAGACGTGACTCCGGGTTCGGGTCTGAATCGGTTCAGTTAGTCTCAGTCCGGTTTGGCAATATATCACGATTTTCGGCTGCTCAATATATCGATTTTTCAGCTCCTAATATCGATTTTTTTCAATTTCTTTTCAAAAACACTAATAATAAACAATAAATAGGTTGTTTTGAAGCAAATAGTTTTGACTCAATTTTTCCTCTGATTGATCAATATCATCTGATGAACAAGTACAGAAACTTGATTTTTCATCTCTACTTTTAATTTTGATATTAACTGGGTAGAATATTGCAATATTGTGATATCGCGATAGCATGATATCGTATCGTGACCCAATTATCATGATACATATCGTGTTGCGAGGTCCTTGCCAATACTCACCCCTACTGTGGTCCCACGGCCTCCCATTGTCTTTGGCTTTTGTGTGTGTGTGTGGGGGGGGGGGTTCAATTTTTTTTCATTGCAAAATAGAAAATAACTTTTTTTCTCTGTCTCTTCATATTTAAAGCTGAAATAACTAATAATTTCAACCTCATCAGATCAGAAACAGAGCGCTCCGCTGCTCTTGTGCATTTTCTTTTGTGGGTTTATGAAACGCTATCAGGGCCCCCTCTACCTTCAAGAATCTCTCGAGGACTCATCTGTGCCGAGAAAATCTCTTCTCCTGACACCTCTGACACTCCTAACTTGCACTTACTTTGCACTTCTGTACCTGTTGTTCTTCCACTCTGTAATTTAAATTGAGTGCTAAATCTTTTTTGAATCCGTCCGTCTGCCGGGGTTACTCGGCGTGCCGAAGTTTGAACGTTGCTCCTTGCCCCCGGGATAAAAGCTAAAATGACCGTGTCGCGTTGATGTAGTGGCCTCTTACAGGGTATACTTAACATACATTTCTCTAAATCAGACTAGACCTGCCGTCGTGAGCCTGACTGAGTCGTCTCTTTGACAGAAGGGAAGTTTTCATGACAGACCAGCTTGACGAACGGCTCGTCCCTCAACGCTGACGGACAAATACTTCAGTCGTGGCTTATCGCTGTGTTGCACTGCTGCAAAACAATTTGCCTCGGCTCGCGGTCCGGGGCTTTTGTCTGTTCATACCACATGGGTGGGGAAGATGGGAGTAGCTGTCTGATGGCGGTAGACTTTCTGCTAACAGTGGAGCTCCCCTTCAACAAGCTTCTTTTTAAGATGAAAAGCCCCGCATGCTTTTATCCCACTTCCATGTTTGATATCAGGCAGGGGTTGTGGCTCTGTTCTTGTCTTAAAGTGATGTTGTGTCATTTGATCTTGGCAGATACGAAGGCATCTGAAGCCTGATTGGGTTTAAAAAAACAGGAAAAAAAAGGGAGAGGCTGTGACAAGCACAGTTTGACACAGTGCTAAAATATGTGCCGTCCCGCTTTGAAGAGACAATTAACATGGGAGCCAATTGCTGTTGCCTTTTTGTCTCCTCAGTCCTGTCACAACAGTAGTCTGACATCTTTTTGTAGTGTAGTGCTCAATTAGCATTACCCTTGACTTGAGAAATGGTGTAAAAGATCCACATTTGGTATCGGTCTGTCAGACACCTTTGAGTCTGCGGGATAGATTGCAATATATGATGTAAATTGAAGGCAATATGACTTTTTTTTTTCTTTCTTCAGTGCAAAACTTTTGCCAGTTCTCCTCGTTTCTCATCCGAGCCGGCGCAATTAACCCCGTGGCTCACTGGTTAGCTGCTTCTAATTTGGTCCAAAGCAGAACTAGTTTGGCCGGATGTATTTGTCCCTGAAGCCGGAGGTAGCGTCACCGACATGAGAGGAAAAGTAGGGTAAAGTTTCGAACATCCCATTAAAAAAGAGGACATCTTCTATTCTCCCCATTAATTAGCTCAGGCCCACTTATCCACCTTCACCTAAAAGTTTCCAAATCTGTAGATTGTCCTCATTAGAGGAGCGCAGCTCTGCAGTCGGGAATGTGTGATCAATAGCCCAAACTGAGAGCAGCCCCCATGCTGATCAGCTGCTGAACCCCACGTCTGATAGGAGTTGTTGTTCAGCACCGGCGGAGCTAACTCAGATGATTAAATATCCACCTCCCTACACTCCTTCTTTTCCTCCCATCTCTGCAGGCCTGAGTGACTGCCTGAGATTGGAAAGAAAAAAAAAGGGTGGCTTATGGTGGGAGACGGGGGAACTGACAGAAGAATGGAGGGATGGCAGGGAGAGAGGAAAGATCAATTGTGGATTTAGCTGAGAGCACAACATAGCGAGTGCACGCAGCCCACAGCAGATAATATGATTATCTTGGGAGGAAAGACAAAGCAAAGAGCCCCGCCCCACTGTGATCTGCAAAGGGAAATGTCAGAGGAGTCTCATCTTCCATGTAGGCCCGAATTCAACAGTATTCGCTGGATGCATTTTTTTTTTTTTTTTTTTTAATCTCTGTCTCCAGCTTTAGAAATATTAATAAATAAATCATAAACTAATACCATGGTCCCGGGTGTATTATGTGCCGGGGATGACAAGGATGCCGTGGAATTGTACATTATTTTGTCGGTGTTGAAGTGAAAAACTGCCACATCAGTCAGCGATGCCGTTTCAACATGGCGGTATTGAACGGTGGATTAGCCTCCCACTGTGAGGAATCGGCAATGGGTAAATAAATGCAAAGGTTCATTTATCTATTTCCCATCATCCCCTCTGTCTATTGTCCACACTGTCACCGTGCACTTCAGAGTAATTACCAGCTGATGAATGGCACATTGGTTTCCAGCGTCGTCCTCGCATTGCGGCTGTTGCTGCCTGACGAAAATAAGATTTAGAGAAAGTTTCGCTTCGCCAGGAAAGACGCGGGCGACGCGCTTAAATCAGCGCACCCGCTGCAGTAACTGTTGGTACGCGGGAAACGCTGTGGGAAGACGCTCCACTCGAAGGTCGTGTCACGAAGTGAAGCTCATCGTTAGCACGACACAAATTGAGAGCTCACGACGTCCTCAGCCACCATGTGGAGGATTAGTCACCAATCAGCCTCCAAGTTGCTCCCTAAATTGATTTGTTTTTCTTCAGATGTTGTAATTTTTGAATCTTGTGAAGCTCTGGTGTTAATTGACAGCTTACATGGCAGGTTCTGTCTAATTTATGCCTCAATTAGAAATTAAATTGGCTCTTCTAAATAAAACGATGCCTTAAAGAAACTTGTGGAGTTTCTCCGAAACTTTGCAGCGCCTTCTTCCTCTCAATGACTCGGAAGCTGTTAAATGAGGTGTAGCTGGTTACACGGAGGAATTTATTCAATTAAAATGTTCCTGACAGAGTAAGATACCTCCTTTTATGCAAAAGATGAAATTCTTTTTGCTCTTAACTCAAACATTTGTACTGAGGGGTTGTTGGGTCCTGTTACTTGGCTAATGAGCTGTTAATTGATCAAATATATACAGTACAGTTTTCCACAGCGGTATAAACCGGCAGCTAGTAAGGAGATATTGTCTGTGTAGCCTTGATTTCTCCTCTAACACCTTCATACCTGAGTTCACCAGTTACTCCTTCATTTAATGTTTCAACTTTGAGCATCTGAAATGAGTTAGAATTTCATTACAGTGTTTATAAAGGCACCTTAAAGACAACTCTCATGTTAAAAATTCAAGATATTGAAGTATGGTTTGTTCATCTGCTGTTTTCTTGAGGTCGAGACATTTAATTGGAAGAAGTAAATGCAGCAGTTTCATTGTATGGTTTTTTTTTTTCTTTTTTTCAACATAACTCATCTAAAGAATTCAATTCACAACAAAAGCCATCTCAAGGCAATTTACACAGAAAGCAAGTTCAACACAGTTCACTTTAGTACAATCCTGTAGAGTCCAATTATGATCTGACCTGTAGAGTCCAGCTATGATCTGGCCTGTAGAGTCCAGCTATGATCTGACCCGTAGAGTCCAGCTATGATCTGACCCGTGGAGTCCAGCTATGATCTGACCCGTAGAGTCCAGCTATGATCTGACCCGTAGAGTCCAGCTATGATCTGACCCGTAGAGTCCAGCTATGATCTGACCCGTAGAGTCCAGCTATGATCTGACCCGTAGAGTCCAGCTATGATCTGACCCGTAGAGTCCAGCTATGATCTGACCCGTAGAGTCCAGCTATGATCTGACCCGTAGAGTCCAGCTATGATCTGACCTGCGGAGTCCAGCTATGATCTGACCCGTGGAGGCCAGCTGTGATCTGACCCGTGGAGGCCAGCTGTGATCTGACCCGTGGAGGCCAGCTGTGATCTGACCCGTGGAGGCCAGCAGTGATCTGACCCGTGGAGGCCAGCTGTGATCTGACCCGTGGAGGCCAGCTGTGATCTGACCCGTAGAGTCCAGCTGTGATCTGACCCGTGGAGGCCAGCTGTGATCTGACCCGTGGAGTCCAGCTGTGATCTGACCCGTAGAGTCCAGCTGTGATCTGACCCGTGGAGGCCAGCTGTGATCTGACCCGTGGAGGCCAGCTGTGATCTGACCCGTGGAGGCCAGCAGTGATCTGACCCATGGAGGCCAGCTGTGATCTGACCTGTAGAGTCCAGCTATGATCTGACCAGTAGAGTCCAGCTATGATCTGACCAGTAGAGTCCAGCTATGATCTGACCAGTAGAGTCCAGCTATGATCTGACCAGTAGAGTCCAGCTATGATCTGACCAGTAGAGTCCAGCTATGATCTGACCAGTAGAGTCCAGCTATGATCTGACCTGTAGAGTTATGATCTGACCTGTAGAGTCCAGCTATGATCTGACCCGTAGAGTCCAGTTGTGATCTGACCCGTGGAGTCCAGTTATGATCTGACCAGTAGAGTCCAGCTATGATCTGACCTGTAGAGTCCAGCTATGATCTGACCTGTAGAGTCCAGCTATGATCTGACCTGTAGAGTTATGATCTGACCTGTAGAGTCCAGTTATGATCTGACCCATGGAGGCCAGCTGTGATCTGACCTGTAGAGTCCAGCTATGATCTGACCAGTAGAGTCCAGCTATGATCTGACCCGTAGAGTCCAGCTATGATCTGACCCGCGGAGGCCAGCTGTGATCTAACCCGCGGAGTCCAGCTGTGATCTGACCCATTGAGTCCAGCTGTGATCTGACCTGTCGCGCAGTTCTTCGTGTGTTTGCTGATGTGGGTAGTTTCCGATATTTTAGAGCATCGTTTTTGTGGGAAGGACAGATACGGGTGAATGCATTTCTTCATTGCTCATGTCTTTTTTTAAGCCGAGATAGGATGTCGTAATTATACACATGCCGAATTTCAACCTGCTAATTGTAACCATTAAACTATAAAATTCATAAAGGTCTCGTGAAGTACACAGCTGGAGTTTAATGAGTTGCCATCTTCCGTTGCAGCTGGAACCGATGGAAAGTTTACACCCTGAGCAGAAGGCTACAAAACCCCAACTTCCTCTTGGTCGTGCCTGTTCTGTCAGTAACCCTAAAACCCTCCCCCTTTTTTTTTTCTTTCTTTTATTATCTCACCATCTCTCATTGCTCCCTCTGACATTATTTTTGAACACTTGACAAATATGTCAAGTTCCTGGGAACTTTCACATCAAAGAGGAGCTTTACTAACATCAGTGTTACATGGCTCTGTTGCACCTGAACCACGGACACGATGCATTTATTTGGTCAAAGAAAACATAGAATTTCCAAAACCCCGGCCCCTGGGCAAGATATAAATTTGTCCCATTGCATCCCTTACGGCACATTCAAGCATCTAAAATGGGATGAACACTAGGGGTGCATGATAACTATCGGGCTGATAACAGGAAATTATGATGTCATTCCGATAAGTCCGATATCACAACAAATAGCCCCGATAACATATATTTTTGTCAACACGGCAGTGCCTCGCTCTCTCTGAGCCTTGAATGACTGGCAGTGAATGTTATGTTCAAGTGACGTCGGCATAATCAGAAAAAACGAATTTCTCAATCAGGAAAATCAAGAATACCCCCTCATGCCAGAAAACAACTTGTTAACTCAGCCATAATTTTGGTAGTTGCTGACTTGAATCGATATTTGCAGTATTTCTCCTCATATTACACATAAAAAAGAAAAAAAATAGAAAAGGCTGAAAGAATGACTAGCAAACGAGGGAACGTCGGAATTTACGTTAGACCTTGAATGCAGCATGCATTGTGCTTATCACAACAAACATGGCGGCGATGGCATGGGACTTCGTTAAAGTTTCAGAAGAAGAAAGTTTGGTGGTTATTTGTGACGAATCCTCCGAGTGAATTCTAAGAGGAGGGAAGCACAAGCTTTAATACGTCAAACCTGATCAGCCACCTACAACATAACAATCGCTTCCATAGAGTTTTGAAATCGCGCTAACGGAAGCTAATGCTAACGTGCGCAAGCCAGCAGCAGTCTCCCCTCTCCTTTCCCTCATCTCTCTCATCTAAAGCTTCCATGAGATAAAAACAAAAAAAACACAAAAAAAAAAAAAAATCACTGAACCTCATTTACTTTAATTAAAGGTATTAATTTAAATGGAACCACAAGTCAAAATCCTTTAAATGTTAATCCTTTTCAGTTTGTAATTCTGGTGCATGTATTTCCATCAGTTCAATGGAGCCTTTATTTTTTATATCAGTCAGTAATGAACCTTATTTAAGTTGATGTGAGATATCAAATAGGTTTGTTTGATAGCTTTACAAAAATGTTTGAGAGGCTCGCCAATTGTTTTTTAATGGAAAAAATAAATACGTGTTTATTTATAGAGCCCAAACTATTTTTGATTTTGTTCATAGTATTGATGTAGTGATCTTAGGTATATGTGTGTGTTATCGGTTATCAGTATCGGCCTTTAGGAGCTAAAAGTTATCGGTTATCTGTATCGGTTTTAAAAAGCAGTTATCGTGCATCCCTAATAAAAATATCTGCAAACGGCAAAGAGGGATATTACGTGACAATATCCAGCTACAGAAGCTAAAATAGGAGACATCCAAACAGATCCATCTGTTGACAAAGCCACAGTTTAAAGGGAAACTCCAGCAATTTTCAGCCTGCACCTTCAGCTTTTCAACCCCTCAACCTTTGTCTTTTGTCTTTCAGTGTTTTGATAAACCCCCCCCCCCCAAAAAAAAAAACCTTTGAACTCAGATTGAGTGAGAACGCCGTGACTGGCAGCCGGCGAACAGCTGCAGCGTACTGTAATAACACGGTGGATTTATGCACTGCAGAGTAAATGTGCTTGTATTTGCAACTGATAAGCTCTGATTCATATTATAAGAGCTGCTGCTCTGAACTCCTGTGGGAGGTGAGGTTTGGCAGGAGGTTTAAAGGGTAAAATTGTTGTGAAAGTAGATAGAAGAGGTAAAAGTCGCTTTTTTTTATAACCAAGCTACCAAGCTTTTTTTTTTACAAAATGTGGAGCTGGACATTGAAAAGCTGCCAGTTGGTTACCTTTGGTGGCGGAGCACCTGTTGCTGATTAAAAATATTTTAGCAGCATAGACACCTGCTGCAAACAGTCTGGAGGAGGTGTTGTCTGAGCTCCGCCCTCCCCGTCCCTCCGCCGGCCTCTGGGAGCTCCTCCTCCGCGCACTCAGACTCGAGCAAACAGGGATGGCCACGACGTCTGAAGGTCTTGTCCACATAAATGAAAATGACATCAATATTTGTCAGCGGGGATTGTAAATAAATCGATGCGCGCAGTTTCTGCCGCCTAAAGAAACGGTCCCGTCTGGTGCAAATCGATGTGACTTCCTGTTTTGTGAATATGTCATAGCGTGGCACGCCTCCCTGTGCAAATAACACAGGCGCTAACAAGGATGAAATCTAAATATAAATGATCTGGTGGCATTTTTATTCCGTCGTCAAGCACTTCTGAGCCCGTCCGCTGCAAAGACGAGCACTTTTACTGCCACATACTGTTGACTTACTTTACATTTGCCAGTCAGTGTGGATCCAACTGCAGCGGTTTCTAAGATGCAGAACCCTAAATGTGGGTGGCAGATCAGAAAATGACAGAAGTTTGGATGTCCAAAACAGTCCAAACGAGGAAAAAAAGGGCTTGTTCGTGAAGGATGGCACATCTCATTTGGCCGGAGAAGCTGGGTGTATTTCTGATACGTGCACGTCAGTTCTTCAGCAGGTGTCGCGGTTCTTGTGAGCAGTTTGGATCGAGACTGGGAAAATGCAGGATAGAGACGACTGGAGAAACTGAGAACGAAGGACAGGCTCGAGGCTCTGAAGTACCGTGTTTAGAACAAACGAGCACTAGGGGTGTGAAAAAAAAATCAATTTGGCAATATATCGCTATTTTCAGCCTCCCAATATAATATTAATTTTTCAGCTCCTAATATTGATTTTTTTTATTGGTTATTAATGGTTACTTAAATGTGCAAAAACACTAATAAAAAACAATAAATGGGTTGTTTTGAAGCAAATAGTTTTGACTCAATTTGTCCTCTGAATGATCAATATCATCTGATGAACATATACAGCAACTTGATTTTTCAACTCTACTTTTACTTTTGATATTAACTGGGTAGAATATCACAATATATTGTGATGTCGTGATAATATCATATCTTGACCCAAGTATCATGATACATATCGTATTGCGAGGTCCTTGCCAATACTCACCCCTTACGAACACGAGCGGTGACTGGTAGGGCTGTAGCGATACACTAATCTCATGATACGATACGATACACGATATTCAGCTCACGATACGATATACAGTGATCCCTCGCCAATTTGCGTTTTAAGTTCCGCAGGTTTTAGTTATTCATGGATTTTTCAGAAATATATAATAAAATAATAAAAAAAATAAAAAATAGAAATGTTGTGAGCCAGCCTGGCCCCTTTAAGAAGGTGGCCTTATGGGTAATGGTGTGGCCTTATGGGTAATGTAGTGTGTGTGTCGTGGGACAGGCAGAATGAAAACAGGGGTTAGATGAAAAGTGTAGTGAGCATCAACAGCAGCCCAGCGTGTATAGATTTACATTCTCTGTTAACCGACAGGAGCCCAACAATACAACCTGTGTGATGTTACAAGTTCCTGCAGTGCCAGAATAAAGTGCTTGTTCCAGGCAGAGAAAACCAGACTGTTTCTTTTGTTGTTGTTAGCCAAAATAAGCAGAATACCAGCGGTTTCTTTAGTACAGTTCAGAGACCAGAGGCTGTGAAGGTAACAGAAAGACCACAGTTGAGCCTTTGTCTTGTTTCGCTGCAGTGCCTCCCTACTTTTTTGCAGTTTTTAAACATATTTTAAACACATTATTGAGGCTCGGGGGGCTCCCGATTCGCGGATTTTCGATTATCGCGGTGGGTTGCCGGTCCCCATTAACCGCAAAAAATATATTGATTTTATATCCGATATTCATCTTACGATACATTTACATAATTTGCCAAAAGATTTTAAAGGGACAAAGTGATTTTGGTGACATCTTGTGAGTGTTCCAATGACTTTGTTTGAATTAATTGAACTGAAAGCATCAATTACACATTATATGGCTGACAGGGGGGTTTTGAAGGGAGCTTAGAATATCGATACCCGCAGCTGAAAAATCGATACCCTGAGGAAAAAAAGAAATTGATATATATATATATATATATATATATATATATATATATATATATAGCAAAATCTATAAAATCGCTCAGCTCTAGTGACCAGTGCTATAAATGACATTTAAAGGTCCGTCTGGATGGTCTCGCTTTGTCTCACTCTCTTGAATGCAAACTGGCCAATAAGTAGGATGTGTGTCTGAAAGCAGGTCATGACCTGAGGTAGCTTCTAAACATGACATAAGGCAGTGCGCTCCACCACAGGCCACGCCCACCCGTCTCCTCACAGCCACACAGCACTTCTCAAGCCTATCAGGTTTGAATCTCTGCCTCGCTCTTTCTCCAAGCCTATCAATCATGGCGCCGTGTCTCGCCAGAAGCACTTCAATTTGTCAAGCAGGAAAACCTGAGATTGTACCGCCGACCCCTTGACTTCAGCCGCTGACTCCCCAGGTCATAAGAGGACGTCCTTCTCCGTTTCAGCACTTTGCTTGAACAATTGTTGCATCTTAAGTGGCTGAAACGCGGGACGTCCACTCGTTAACCCTCAGGAACCGAAGCTTGGTCCGATCTTTCCCTGCCCTGCCCCGTTTCTCTCACAGCTCTTGCCCTCCTGCTACCTGAGGGGACAGTCAGACCAAAATATTATGCTTTCTGCTGAAGGCGAGGCAGGTGAGAACAGAATATAGACTTCTGTCTGGACGTGTCTCCGGCTCCGTCTCAGGCTGTCTCTCTTCCTCTCGAGTAAGGAAATGGAAGCTGCTCTCTGGAGATAAGCCGCTCCTTGCCTGTGAATTGCAACTGTCACTGTCAATATGCAGCAACGTTTCGGTATCCATTTCTCCGTGTCTTGTCATTGGCAGAAGTGACAGGTAGATTGGATGGAAGACCTGCGAGGTGGGACGGGTCACCGGTTCGGGCATCTGACGACTGGCGAGCCGGTGTCAGCCTGCCAGCCGTTGCCATTCACACACACAGCTCAATATGCATCGAAAATGGGAACGTGAAGAGAGACAAGGCTGAATATATGTATGCCGTCCCAGAATGCACCGGGAGACGGAGGATGTGTGAGAAAAACACTGGCTGTGTTTGATTTCCTTCAGCCTCCTCGGTATCACATTATATCAGAGACGTCTCGGTAATGTTACAATTAATATCAACTTTCACTTTTGATGGCTGTAATTTGGCGCGATGCTGGAAAACTGAACTTTTAAATTCCCCATTCATCAAGCTGAAACATGAAAAATTGATTAGATTTGGCGGAATGAAACTTTAATATAGGCTAACATATACTTAACTGTGTAATTAGATACTAAAAGATGAATACATCATACATAAATGTATTCCAAAGTGCTGATAAATTTATGGCGTAAATGACTTTGCGGCACATTAACGCGGCTCTGTGCCGTTTGACTAATGAGGCCCGTTTTGTTTAAGCAGCACACCTACCAGGCAGCAGCCAATTACCCTCGTTGGGCCGGTATGCAGGATACCGCTCTTCACTATGTTTTGACAGCGCGGCGCTATATCATAGTTAGCCCTGCAGACGCACTTGTCAGCCTCACACTTGATCCCGAACACAAAAGCTGTCAGACGGGTCAGAGGCCGGCCCGTCTGACAGGGGAGGCTCGCATCGTGGCCACATCTCCCCGGCGAACGGGATGCCAGTCTGATGCTGTGCTGGTTATTTATTTGTGGCGGGGGGGAGGAGGAGGGGCAGTCCAGCAAGGCTCTGTGTCTCTGTTGTGCGTTGACATTATGAGGCTTATCGAGGAGGGGGGAGGGGAGGGGAGGCATTCAGGCCAAAAATGATGCATGAACCCAGAGGAAATAACACGGTACAGATAGCTGCTTTATGCCTCCACAAATATTTTTATTATAAAGGCAAAAAGCTGAAATAGCGTTCCTAAAAGATCATCCGTCTGTCTTTGCCCTAAAACACGTGTCAAACACAAGGCCCGCGGGCCAAATGTGGCCCGCCACGTCATATTATGTTGCCCTTGAGCGCTTGTGCACTATTGGCTTAAATTTTAAACCAATATTTTAAGACTTAAAATAAGCATACGCCGCTTTAAAGTGCATATTGACAAACTACATCTCCCATAATGCATTTTGTCATTACCCACAAGGATAACAGTATATCACCATGAGCAAGAACTCAAGACGATTTTCAGAACTGATGGATTTGAGAAAAACCTCTACAAACTAATCCCAACACGTCAAAAGAAAAATTGATGCACAAGGAAGGCAGTTTTTTTTTTTTTTTTAATTTTTAACTGTTTTTTTTTTAATGTTTGTACGGTGACCTTGAGGGTCTTGAAAGGCGCCTTTAAATAAAATGTATTATTATTTACAAGAAAACAATTACAAATTTGTATCTCAAGGTGAAAAAACAGTATGTCTTTTGTGTTATGAGGTCAGTCGTGAAAGAGTTTAATCTACGTCAGCATTTTGACAGAAAACATGGAAATAAATACAGAATCTGTTATTTAACAATATAAGGTGTAGTTTAATTTATTTTGATTTACATTGCATTTTGTCACACTTATGCTGTCAATCTGGCCCTTCGAGGGCAACCATGATGCTGATGTGGCCCTCAGTGGAAATGAGTCCGACACCCCTGATCTAAAACCCAGAGCGAAACGAGCATATTTATATAAGTTTCTGTTGGTATAAACGGGATCAGCCGCATCCATTTGTACCCGTGACTGATGCGCTGTAACGCTACCGATGTCTGTGATTCCTCACCGTGATTGAGCGCAAAGGTGGAAACTTAGAATCGATAACAGCATTTGCACCATTTGTAATGTTTTTTTTATCCAGATTGCACACCCACGTAGACCAACAGCCTCTTTATTTACACACCGCCTTGCAGTTGTATGAAAAAACATACATGACGGCTGATTCATGAATGTTTTTGAGGGATTTTCGAGCCCTTAAGCAGTTTTTCAGTGATATTACATAAAGCTTAATCCCCCTGTGAGCAGGAGACGTCTGGCGTCTGGTGGCGTCATTCATACAGAAAAATCCTGACTTTAGAGATTATCTTCCCAAAGGAAAAAGAAAAAGATCAATATGAGGGGATTTCAGACCCCATCACTTCACCTTCATTAAGGTTCTTCTTTAAATTACCCAGCATGCCTTGCACATCGATGTTATTTCAGTTGTAAATCCTGAAAGTATGAAGATAAAAGTCACATACTGATCATGCACCTGTAATGTTGCCGGACGTCGGCAGCTTTTACTGCACAGAATAAATATTTCATCCCTTAATGATCTCTATATCTGCCCCCCCCCCTCCCGTACCCGTGTACTGTAGCCATAAACCGGTCCGCTTCATGAGGTATCTGACGCAAACTCGCTGTGGCAGTCCGCCTTAAGGTCAGCCAAGGAGACCCACCGCCCGAGGCGAGAGGAAGAGAACAACTGTTAACGTGGAAAGCATGAAACCGTGTGTGTATGTGCACGATCACCTGCAGGGAAGTACGACATCACCCGTGTGCTCTCAGGCTTTAGTCAAAGCGACAGGTGCATCATGGGCAACGCACATAGACCATTACTCCTATAATTTTTTGCTTCTTTATACAAACACAGTTGTCATTGTGTTTCAGTAAAGCTGCACTGAATGGCTGAAAACTACAGATTATTTACTCTGAGGGTTTGCAGAATAGAAATATAACAGCCCTGTTAGAGGCGGGAATAGATTCAGACCGTTACCCGCAAAGGTCATCATTTTCATTTAGTCTAATATTATGTTAATACTGCTTATTTGGTCTGAAAGCAAGGCTGATGGAAAAGTCTTCATTCAACATGTGTTAACAAAATTTCTCACCTGAAAATGATGCTGTCCTGACACCCTTATTAGTGTTTGACATTTCTGTCATCTGCACAGTGGATCCACAAATTACCTCCCGTACAGTACGTGAACTGGCAATCAGCGGCGTGCACGTTTTATTAGTTCTATTTATGAAAAAAAAAAAAAGAAATGGCAGAGTGTGAAGGAGAGATGGTGTCAGGAGAAAAAAAAATTATCACTAGCAGGCATGACAACTGATTATCACATATTAGGTATCTTTGTCGGTGAAAACAAGTTTCTTCTTGCACCAGATCCAGCAGGAACCGTGACTGAGCTACGATTGAGTGGTGCAGTCAGATTTCTTTCAGCCCAGTCATGTCTCAACCATTAATTGTATAGTTTACACGTGTGTGCAGTTGAGATTTTCATTTATACTGTTTTTGTAAGTCCCTGCACAATAATCTGGATCTGGTTAAAACATATTTTATTTTCCATGATGGGTGTGGTTCCAGAAGTCACTGGTGTCGCATGATAGTCTGCAATGTAAATCATTCTCAATAGTCTGTATAAAGAACTGGACAAAGCCTCCCCTGACATCACCCGTTGGTTTTCTGAGGAGTTGTTTTGAAACCTGAGGTTTGGAGCTGTGCAGGACTGGCGCTAACCTGAGTTAATCTAAAAATGGTAAAATGGATGGAGCAAACGTTTCTGGTAGTGAGCTGAACACCCCCACCTCAGCTCTATGATGCTAACATATATCATCCTGCATTCGTTCTGATCAAATCTGTCCATCCGTCCCAGTGTTGCTACTGAAACAGCAGCTGAAACAAGGACTGCTGGAGCTCTGGCTGGACTACAGGGGTGGGTGGGGTGGGGGGGGGGGGGGGGGTGTCCATCTGCTGGAAGGTCGTGGCCACCGTCGTTATTCATCTTTGCCCCAGACCAGCCATTCCCAAACTTCAGAATACAGTGGTACCTCTACTTACTAAATTAATTGGTTCTGGAAGTAGTTTTGTAACCTGAAACTTTCATAAGTAGAGACGCGTTTTCCATGTAAATGCCCCCCAAAATTCGAACATAATTTTGTTGTAAATTATAAATAATACATGAAATGACATAAAAACCTGTAAGAAATACATGTTAGAACTAGAAAAGCACAAAAAATATCGAAGATTTGAAAGTGATCCAGAATCCAGGATTTCTTCCGGATCACACCCAAAATGAAATCAGTTCTTCTTTTTCACATTTCCGACAACTCCTGAAAATTTTATCAAAATCCATCCATAACTTTTTAACTTATCTTGAACACAGACAGACAGATCAACACCGGCAAAAACATAACCTCCTTGGTGGAGGTAAAAATTGTTTGTTTACCTGGGTTGCTGGGTTACGCTCATACAGACAAGGGGCCCCCCTAGCCAATGGGATGCCAGGAAGATGCTAAGCGAATAGCCAATGGCAGAGCAGCTCAGACGCACCGCTTTCAAACCAAGATACAAGCCAACAAGTTTGTTTACGTTCGGTAAACTCTGGGAGCTGCGAGTAGCAGCGCTACTGTATTTTTGCCTTTCGTATCCGGAAATTTATTTCGTAACAAGAGGCAATATTTTCCCGTTGAGGTGTTTCGTAACCTGAAAATTTCGTATGTAGAGATGTTCGTAAGTAGAGGTACCACTGTACCAAGGACCAATTTAAAAATGTGAAAAATCTCCGCGGGCCATCGAAACCTTCAATTACAACTGTCAACATACAGGACTAGAAGCTACATTCCGATATTAATGTAAGGGGTCAACAAAGGTGACTCAACATTGTCATATTAAGATAAGATGACAGCAGAATAACACTTAACTGGTTTACTTTATTACTTAATGTTTTTTTTTTTTTAAATCATTAATATTTTACAGTAATTAAAAATATATTTAACTAAGATCGAGGATTTAAAACATATTTGTTTAATTTTAATGACCTCTCACGGCCCACCTGCAGTACCACGACAGCCCACGCTTTGGGAATCACTGCTCCAGACCCTTTTAAGCCAACCCAGAGTTGCTTGTGGCATTTTAATTCAATTAAATAAGTCACATTACCTTTAAAATAAGAGCGAGGATGCTCACGGTCAGCCGTTAACACCGTACACTGCAATGTAGCTGAAGCTCAGTCATCCACGTTCCTAACTGTGTACATTTCCAGGTTTATATATATTTACCTGGTGAAGTAAATTTACAGTTTAGTCTGTCCAACCTGATTTACGGTTGATTGAAATTGGCTCTCTCATGGAGCCTGCCCCCAGTGGTGTTTAGAGGAACTTCGGGCCAGAGTTTGACCCTCGTCTTTTCTTGCTTTTGCATCGGCCATAGAGTCGTTTTCTGTTCACATCACGGTGAAGGTAAAGTCGTGGTAAAGGGTGGACAATTGTGTTAAATTAATGACAAGCAGAGGTTTTTGGTGCTAACTGCAAACAGCATCTACAGTTTCTGAACTTCAGCACATCTGCAGACATGACTTATTGTGTATTTAGGTATATCTCAATACTTGCAGCGTGAGGTTTTTCAATTAACCGCATACGCTGGAAAGTTTTTGTTCCCTTTGCCTTCTGTTTGCTGGCTCAGGTTGATGCGTATTAGCAACCCATGCCTCTGTGTGGAAGATATAAAGGCCTGTAAAAACGTGACCAAAAAAAAATACAAAAACCATCCAAACAAAAAGCAGGAAATTGGATCGGTGTGGATGTTTCTGTTGAAAGGATGCTTTTTAATCAGGATCTGGGTTCAAGTGTTGGAGATTATTTTGGCCTCATGTGTGTGTTTACTTAGCAGCCGCTGGCAAACGTGGGCTAGTGGCACCTGTACCGATGATAAATGGAAACAGCGATCATCAAGAGAGAAGAAACCAGGAGATGATTCATTATTAGAACCTGATGTGATGCACGGAGCATGTCAGCCGCCGATACACGGAAACACGCCAGAAACGGGCTGTTGAGTCTCTTCAGAGCTGCCGGACAGCAGGCGAACATCTGCAAGGTCACTGTCTTCCAGGCAGATGTCAAAAGAAACAAAAACAGTCCTTTCAAATCGTAGCTCATTTCCTTTTTTAAAACATCAAGAAATGAAATGAAGTGAAATCTTTGACATTTGAAGTGATTTTTTCTTTATTCCACAGAAGGTCCACAGTCATTTTCACCCAACACAATTTGTTTTGACCGTTAAAGGAAAAAAATGCAACGTGAACAATACTCCGGGTACCTACACCTAAGCAATTAAAAAAAATAAACTAAAAATAAATGTGGGGTACCAGGTGCTTCACCAGACCCCTGAGCCCTCCAGTTTGTTTCAGTCACTTCCATTTTTTTTTCTCAGCTTGTGTTCCCGTTAAACAGAATGAACTGAAGAAAAAAAATTGTCAAAGGACCCAAACAATAAATCTAATTTTGTGACAGTTTAACAAACTGTCATGAGAGCAGAAGGGAGAGTCCTCGTTGGCCTCACATTTGGATTTAATTACGAGCGAGTTGATGTATCCACGTATATTTCTGTCAAAAAAAACACTGATTTTTACTAACTGTGAACATGTAAGCTTTCACAGAAACGTCTGTTTTCAAGGTTGCTTTCTAACATGGCGGGATGAGCAAATGTGAGAAAACTGCTGGTTTCTGAGCATCAGTGACTGAGAAGTTGGTTAGTTTAAGAGGTTTTCTTCATACTTCTCCAGTGCTTAAAGGAGAGATTTGACCACACTGTTTAAACTGCGATGAGTTTGTGTGTCCTCATTTTGGGCGGCGAATAAGCATCTTATATAAGAGCGAAAGAGAAGCTTATGAGTAGTTCTTTAATCAGTGGAAGTAAGTAGCTGGTGATGCCAGTTTACGGCACTGAAGGGGAACACAGAGGCCTGGGCTAAAGCACTTCTTTTTTTTTTTTTTGGTCTTCTGTGGATCACTCTGACAACACAACCAGACATTAAATCAATATTCCAGCCGTCCGTCTATCCATTTTCTATTTTGGCTTCATCCTGTTCAGGGTTGCGGGGCGTCTGGAGCCCGACCCAGCTTGAATCAAAATAATTTTGCAGTGAAGTAAGGGAGCAGTGTTGCAGGGTTCTGCAGCTTCTCAGAGAGCTCCTCGGACCGAGAGAACAGCTGGATATGATGCGTTAACTCAGACTCTTGGAAGACTCGGCTCATACGGCGGCTCCAGGTCACGTTTCTGGGTCAGGTGGGCTCTGGCTGCACGTCTTAGTGCCACCATGTGCAGCACCCCCCATGCATGCAAGCAGAGTTTTGAGGCCACCATGTGCAGCTGTGCAGCTTTGCCGCATGCTGAATAGGGCCGTGAAAAAAAAATCGATTTGGCTAATGTATCGCGATTTTCAGCTGACCAATATAATATCGATTTTTTCAGCTCCTAATATCGATTTTTTTTTCAAAAATACTAATAAACAATAAAAATGGTTGTTTTGAATCAAATAGTTTCATCTCATCTGATGAACATATACAGCAACTTAAGTTTTTATCTCTACTTATAATTTTGATATTAACTGGGTAAAATATCGCAATATATCACAATAATCACGATATCGCATTGTGACCCAAGTATCATGATACATATCGTACTGCGAGGTCCTTGCCAATACTCACCCCTAATGCTGAACATGGTGCAAGTTGAGAAAGATAAGTCTCATCTTTAGTCTGTGGAAGCCCGTGCAGCGGTCAGCGCTGCAGCTTGTTAGCTAGCTGATCTTTTTCCCCTGATTTATAAAAAGTTTTAAGAGTTGATTTGAATTCTGACATTTCTGTCGTGGTAGTAAGGTGCAGTGAAACCGGTAAAGCCAGCGTGCACTCACTGGTGTGGCCACAGAGAGCAACTCTGCAACGGAAAATATTCCTGCTCCCAGTCCGCCGGCGACTCATGCACTGGCAGCCCACCAAAGGGGACTTTAGAGCTGTAAGAGTTTTCTAAATTTGGGATTTCTTCAAGTATCACATCCCATAACGGCGGTGGAACGCCGCAAAGTAAAATCGGGAGTGTTCCGTGTTCAGCCAGTATGGAAGAATCGAGTCATTTAACTCGTTTTATTCACAAGTCAACCTGGTGACTGGTTTTATATTTCCTTGAATACGAGCGCTTTGATCTCACAGGGACGCAACGTGTTTTCCTGCGTGTGAACACGTGTGTGTGCTCCACACAGAAAGGCCGCAGCTGAGATTTCAGCCCGCCGTGTCTAAAAGGACTGAAAACGTTCAGCCTCCATCTGACAAAAGCGTGACAGACATGACGGGGGAATAGTTAAGAGGAGAAAGGCAGTGCTTGACTTGGATGAGAGGACGTGATGGACAACAAAAGCCGTTTGTTCCATCGTTCGGGGTGGAATTTCCTTTCAGCCGCCAGGTTCAACAGGTTTGAAGCAAGTGTCCCTTTATTGAAACATCATTTCATCGAAGACTCTGGCTCGGATGCTTCCACGGCTCCGCTGATCAGTCAGAAGGATCTCCTCTCCGTCTGCTGCGTTGGACCGTTGAAATCGGTGAAAACGTTTACAGTGAATCACTGCAGATACTCGTTCTCAAATAACGGCTTCATGATTAAATCTCAGATCGATGGCGTGGCGTCTGAGTCAGCAGAACTCCATTCAGTTCTCTAACAAACACACATGAGGAATAGGGCTGTAGCGATACACTAATCTCACAATACAATGCGATACACAATATTAGGCTCACGATACGATATGTATCGATATTCGTCTTAAGATGGATTTACATCATTTTCTGAAAGATTTTAAAGGGACAAAGTGACATCTTGTGAGTGTTCCAATGACTTTGTTAGAATTAACTGAACTGAAAGCATCAATTACACATTAGAATTAAACCTTAGAATATCAATACCCACAGCTGAAAAATCAATACTCTCTGGGGAAATAAAATATCGATATTAGGGCTTGGAAATGACTAAAAAATTTTATCCTGATTAATCACATTATTTCACTGATTAATCATGATTAATCATATTGTGTACAATATCTCAAAATCAAATAATGAATTCAAAAGTAGTGTAAAATGCACTTTTATAAAAATGTTCTGCTGCCATATGAACTAAAGTGTCATATGAACATATCAACATTTGTTGATCAAACACTTTTAACATCAGCACTTGTCAGTAACACATATTTAGTGAAAATCTCATCTTAAAAAATGTAAAATAAAATACAGCTTATTGCAACTGCCAGGGCATTAATGTCATCCTGTTTTTATAGAAAAATAACAAAAAAAAGTCTACAAACAAAATCCAACAAAATGATTGTGTCTCAGCACAATCAGAACATTAAAACAGGTAATTTCTGAGGTAACAGCAGAAACTTTTAACAGGGAGTTCAACTTGTCAGTTGTTACAAATAACCTTGTTTCTGTTGAATCCTCCGTCTGGGAGAACTTTAAAATGAAAATGTCCATGTTAAAGTTCAGTAACTTTACCAATCCGGGTATCATTCATTCTTTCCATTTTCAATTGTCAATCAAAAATGAAAAAAAACATTAAAAAGTGACATTTTAATTACATTTTTCATTTTTGAACCTAACACAAAACCCTCCCCAAAAAAAAGGCTGTTTTTTTTTTTTTTATATATATATTTCAATTTTAGACTTGAATCGAAAATACGAAATGAAAAATAGGGCCACAGGACTGAATTTGTTTTATAATCGAGGACTGGACTTTCTTTTGTCATTACACATCTGTGCCACTAGATGGAGCCGCACTGCAGAAACCAGCTAGAGAACAGCAGGACAGTGAACACATGGAGCAGAGCTGATGGAACATGGAGGAATGACACCAAAGTTTTGTTGCAGTCCAGAATTTTTTTTCAGACAAAATTGTTAATATTGCTACCTGAGTTGCTACCAGAACTGTAAAGTTCACGGATTTTTACTGTTCTCCATGTCTGTTGTAGCTTTTCCAAGTTTACCTGCTAATTCTCTTCTGGTTCCGCAGCAGCCAGTAACAGACTTTTCAAAACAAAAGCATGTGAGCAACATGCGTTAACGCTGATAAAATAAATGTTGGCGTTAATAAATTAATGCGTTAACGCGATAATAACGCGTTAACTTGCCCAGCCCTAATCGATATATATCGCAGAATCGATAAAATTGCTCAGGTCTAATGAGGAATAATGAGGTTCATATGTATTCTCCTCGTCCTCAGTCCTGCCAGGATTAGATACTAATCCTATTTTTGGCCGGTGCTTTTTCCGTAGAAGCCCACGTTCAGCACCGTCCATCAGATTTTGCATTTCCCCTGTTATCTCTTCCACATACGTCTCAGGAAATAGAGCTCTCTGCTGCTCTGTCTGTCACCTAACCCCCCCCTTCCCTTCCCCAACCTCTTAAAATAAAGACACACCAGCAAACTGCCAAGTGGCAACAGCGATTCAGGAGCCCTGCAAAGGACATGAATCACAAGAGGTTTCCAGGAACGCCTTGAGCTGTCACACGGCGGATGCAGAGATCCGCTCTGCTGTTCCTTTAAAGACCGGCTCGTATTAAACTGTGCCGAAACAAGTTGGGTGGCACTGCTGCAACGCCATTAACTCTGTTTTCGTCCCAAAACTCTCACAGTTTTGGCTTAGTTTTGACACTTGTGCTCTGTCGGATCGTGCATGGCTCCTCTTCGGGTCGTTTTAGCCCAGCGACAGCTCTGATGTGTTGCCTAATTGCGGCGGGAACGGCCGCGGTGCGACGTGAAATGTGTTCCAGCGGCTTAATGTGCCACGAGGTTCACCGTTAGCCTAGCGTGTCGGATGAGGAAATAGATGGAGCCGGCGTGACGCCGGACGCACACCTGTTCCCAGCTGCAGCCGCTCTTCAGCAATTGTTTGCCTGTCATTTGCAATGAATTTCAAAGCTGTTATTCCAGCGGTGCTGCTGTCCTGACAGGATCCGATCTGCATCCCCCCCTTAAAAATGTTTGACACGTGACCCAGTCAGGCAGAGACATCCTTTGCCTCTTCATTTTTATTTTTCTTTGCCGTTGCTCCAGCCCCCCTCCCTGCTTGCCCCCGCGTCACCCCGCCGTACGCCCTGTCAGCGTGACATATCACTTGGGGGAATTGACAAATGTGAAAGCGCGGGGAGGAACCGGTGGGATTAATGCTGCCGTCGGGCCGAGGAGATTGTGCTTTTGTTTTAAAAGCCTTCCTCTGTACTTGTTCCTCTTCACTTCTCACATGTCCTTCTCCTCTCCCATCCCCGTTAATGATTACAAGTGTTGCACCGCTAATGGGCTGCCTGCTCGCTCTCACGGCATCCGGCTGAATGAACAAACTGCTGCTCCGTATGTCGCGCTTTCGCCGTCTCGTGGCGACGTCGTCGAGCTCTTCCTGTCAGAGTCAGATGGACCGAAATCTTGATGCGCTCAAGAGGGTCGCCGCTGAAATATCTGCTTTTCATTAGCTGAGGTTTATTTTTTTTGCTTCAACAATTACAACACAAATCAAATACTACTTATCAGCTCCACAATCGTGTTGGAAGATTAAAGTAGGGATGCACGATAATTATCAACCCGATAACTATCGATAACGATAACAGGAAATTATGACGTCATTCCGATAAGTCCGATATCATGACGAATAGCCCCGATAACATATATATTTCTGTCAACACGGCAGTGCCTCGCTCCCTCTGAGCCTCGAATGACCAGCAGTGAATGTTATGTTCAAGTTACGTCAGCATAATCAGAAAAACAATTACTCAATAAGGAAAATCAAGAATACCCCCTCATGCCAGAAAACAACTTTACTCAGTCATAATTTTGGTAGTTGCTAACTTTAATTGATATTCGCAGTATTTTCCCACATGTTACACATAAAAGATAGAAAAATAGATAAGGCCGAAAGAATGACTAGCAAATGAGGGAACGGAGGAATTTACGTTACACCTTGAATGCAGCATTGTGGCACAGGCAGCGATTATATGGAACTTTGTTAAAGTTTCTGAAGAAGATAGTTCACTGGTTATTTGTGACAAATGCTCCAAGTGAAGGAGGGAAAAATAGCACAAGCTTTAATACGTCAAACCTGATCAGCCACCTGAAACATAACCATCGCTTCCATAGAGTTTTGAAATCGCGCTAACGTGAGGTAACGTGAGGTAACCTGAGCTAACGTGAGCTAACATGAGTAAGCAAGGAGCAACCCTCCCCTCCCCTCCCCTCTCCGCTCCTCGCCATCATCTCTCTCATCTAAAGAGTCAAAACTGTTTTTTTGGTTTTGTTCATAGTATTGATGTAATGATCTTAGGTATATGTGTGTGTTATCAGTTATCGGTATCGGCCTTTGGGAGCTCAAAGTTATCGGTATCGGTTTAAAAACACTTATCGTGCATCCCTAGATTAAACCATCCTAAATGAGATGGGGTGATGCTGTCACTGATTTGTCATCGCCCGACGTCGCCTGTCCATCGGCGCCTCAAAGAGAGACATTTTTCAAGTCAAAAGTTTTAATGAACCTCGAGCACCAGCTGCCGATGAACTGATCCTCGTTCACCGCAGCTAGAAGAGGGAATTGGCCTTTATTAGGAACGTGTCTGGTCCCGTCACTTCAGGTTATTCCAATATGCTCTTAAAGCAACACACGGGAGTTTCTTCCTTGTTAAATAATCAGTTTTCATGTCATGTGATGGAGCATTTGATTGTTTTAAGATCACATCGTCCAGTCAGAGCCAGCCGTGGTAACTCTGTCCCAGCTGTGTCGCTCTGCAGCTCTATGTCACACATGAACAACCATGAAACTGGTTCACAGCCCTACGGTACAGCAGAGACGACAGCGGTGGGTCCACCAGGCGGGAGAGGGAATCTCAGTGAGGTATCTCTATCCTTGCAGGGGGACCCTCTGAGATAAAGATTGCATTTAAAAAAAAAATTAAAAAAAAAAAAGCAAAAATCTGTGAATAATCTATAGATGTTATAACTATTATATACATATATACAATACATATATAGGCTATATATATATATATATATATATATATATATATATATATATACAGTCATGGAAAAAAATTATTAGACCACCCTTGTTTTTTTTCAGTTTCTTGTTCATTTTAATGCCTGGTACAACTAAAGGTACATTTGTTTGGACAAACATAATGATAACCACAAAGATTGCTCATAAGAGTTTTATTTAAGAGCTGATATCTTACCATTTTCCATGGTTTTCTTGATTATAACCTAAATCACTTAAGTTTTTACATCAATAGCTATGGCGTTGTACTGCCAAAAACACTGCTTTTATGCATTCAGTGTTTTCTTTTCTGTCTGTTTTAGTCAAATGAACGTTTAAGTTGGTACCAGGTATTAAAATGAACAAGGAAAGTGAAGAAAAAAATGGTGTGTCTAATAATTTTTCAATGACTGTAATCACAGAATCGATAGATCGCTGTTCTCTAGTTCAACATACTCAGTACATTTATAAATGATGAATGATGAATGCTTTATTTCGGTTTAAAACAAAATAAAATCATATGTTTTTACAAAAAGAAAATTTTAAGATAACAACCGAAAAAAGGAATAGGCTGAAGCCCAAAGGCTTTATTTTTTTGCCTATCCTATACCATCAGAAGATTAATTGACTATTACACAATAGAACGTCATTACAAAACACATAACATAAACAGAACATAAAATGAAGAAGACAAAACCCAGCTCATCCTCCCTCAGATGTGTCCTTCCTGACCTCTACCTGCTCCTGTTCGAGGAGAAGGAGACGCCGCGTCCTCGCGGTCCTTCGCCATCTGACGGGTGTCATTCAGGCTGCAGGTGGATAATTGTTTCAGAGCCGCTACCTGTGCCAGCTGAGCTTAATCAAGTCGGATGTGTTTGTAATTCCAGTCACTCTCAGCGGCGGGCATGTGACGCGAATGTGGCAGAAGGGAGCGTGCTCGCTGTCCTTCACCGCCGAGCGTTTTTTTTTCCCCAGACACAGTTTGCTGAAGCCGACTGTGTTGCTGAACTATCTGCATCTTTAGCAGATTTCAGCGTTTTGATGGTGTTTCCTGACGTGTTTGGAGCCGTCGTCCCTGCTTGGCCTTTTAATTTCTATTCTCTGCTTAGAAATCTGCTGTTTCTTGCTTCTTCCTGCAGTATTTCTGCTGTTCCCTGAGGGAATCCTGTATTATAACTGCAGGGGAGTAACATTTTAAGCAGATTTTAGAGGATCAACCGGCCCTGTCTTAGAATGTTGACTCAGTGGTTCGTTCCCGCAGCGGCGCCTGGAGAATTATCTCAATTAAAAAGGTGGTGTTTTACTTTTGCCTCATCGTCAGCGCCCTCGCTAGACTACTCATGGCGGCGGTGAGGGATCGGGCGATGCGTCAGGGTCTGAACGGGCGAGGGTGGTCCATCCCCGGGAGTCCGTCCGCCCTCAGGCGAGCGCAGATGTGATGTTCTGCACAGCTGGCGGGCCCGTGAAGGAAGTAACCTTGGGTGCTAATTCAGAACGGTGTGTTTAATTGCACCTTTAGCTGTCAGAACATCCCCTTCTGTCTGCTCGGCGTGAGTCAAGCTCGCCAGCAGAGTAAATAAAAGAAGTCTGGCTCGGTCACACATGAAGCAGCTCGGCTGAGCTCCTCTGCACCATCTTCTCAAACATTCACAGTAATTACCCTCCCTGAATTCAGCTTCTTTTTTTTTTGCTTTGTGATTCCTGTCTTGTGAATTCTGCAGCTGAAATCCATAATTTAATCTTCTCCCTCTCTGTTCTGTCTCTCCCCTCTTCTTTTTTTCAGGTGAGTGTCAGTCATGGACGTGCGGATTATTTCATTCAGGACTCCCGCCGTGTTCCTGTGCACGGCCTTTTTTCCCCGTACACGTCATTGTGCGGTTCTGCTATCAGGTTGGAAAAAGATTAGCCTCTCCGCTGTGATTTGCTGTGATTCGGATCAAAGATGAAAAGGCGGCGTGTCCAGAGAGACGCGCCTCACGCGGCGGCGTTGCCCGGTGGTCTCTACCTCCACGGCCCCGCCGCCGGCTGCTGCTGGGTCGGGCCACGTGAAGATAAAAGCCGGCCAGATAAATGTCAGAGTCAACCGAGGGCTTTGGTCTTTGTTAAACTCTTTGTGGCGTCCGTTGTCTCAGCTGGACTTGAACCCGGTTGACTCCGTCAGCCCGCGGGGAAGCGAGCGGCTACTAAATTTAGGGAAGCTTTATTTGGGGTACTTGTTATTCAGCGGTGAGCTCTGCAGCTTTAATGTTTACTTCATGCACTCTGATTACTGATTGCAGTTGACTGGAAATGGAAAGTAATCACTTGTTGAGTATTTGAAAGCTGCATGATTTTGGAGGATGTCAAAGTGTTTGTTTTTGCCGCTTGTTAGCGTGCACGTGTGCATGTGTGTGTGCGTGCAGGGTGTTCTTTGACCTTCATCAAACTATTTCATAAAGGGATGTTTGATTGTAAACAAACGGGAGTTTTTTTTTTTTTTTTTTTTTTTTTTTAATCTTTAGAGGTTTTGGGTCAAACCGACATGCCGAGCAGCAGAAATGTGCGTCTGCACCGTCCACGTTCAGGACTGTAAACGGCCCTCCAGTATGTTTGGTTGGTTCAGTGTATATACAGGATTCAGGTTATTGCATCATCATGATGTATGAATGCCGGTGCAGTAAAACAGTTCCCCTTTATACATTTGATATTTCAGAGGCGATTGTTGCTGCAGCTCGTGTGTAGATGTCACAGAGGTGCTGAGTTATCCTGGGAAAGTAACCTCCTAAGATAACGGGGCTGTCTAGTGTGCAGCTCTCTGCAAGAGTCATGTACACTAGTTTTGACATATGTGTGTTGTCACTGGAAGATATGAGATGATGCAGTTTTGTTCTAGTTTAACCTAACTATTCAACGTCATTTATCTGCTGTTCTTCATGAGGCTGCACCTGAATATTGAGATAGATTTTCATTTTAGAGTTGCACCCTTTGACCTCAGTCACATGGCAACGCTTTAACCCCGTAGCACCCAAGCATATGAATAATCATAAAAAAATATATATTTGGGCTGATGTTGCATCCTTTTGGGTGGGAGTAAACCATTTTTGGTGGATTTTTTGTTGCATATTTGCAAACACTTTCTCTTACTGTGGTTCTAAGAAAATTATTGTTTTAGGAAAAATTAAAACAAGTAAAATGTATGATGTCTAGAGACATTGTTTTAACTAGATTTATTCAATTTTACTTGATCACTTAGTTTGAAGTATGTTATTTTGGTGTCTCAAATGGTGAGCACAAGCTTCACATGACAGAAGCCATTTTGAAATCTGTAGTTCTGAGATCAGGAGACACATGGAAACAACTATGTTGCCTGTTTGCAACTAAGGGACATACAGGGAATACAAGATACATCAAAATATTGGAATGGAATTTTACTTTTTTGGCCCTGCCCCTTAAAAAAAGCTTGTTGCATATTTGCAACTGTGGATGCTACAAGGTTAAAAGTGAGTCCACAACGAAACAAAGACCTTCTGCCAAATCTGCAGTCTGAGTCCGGAGTTCAAGTCTGACAGGATGAAGTATGAGTTGTGTAGTTCAGTATTGAATTTATGATAGCAGATAATAAATTACATGTGTTATAATGACATAATGTGTCAATGTGATGCTGCAGGAGAACAGCATGATAATATTACAAAAAAAAAACGATCTTTTTTTCGATCTACTGAAGCTTCAGGACCCATAAAGTGCTGTTGGGGCCTTTGTCACTGTATTCATATACATCAGCTGTAATTAGTCAATAACAGAAATCTGCATTGACTCAGCACTTCTTTCTTTGTAATATAAAGAGCTTTATGACACATTTGGATCACTTTGCTCATATTAGGAGGCTAACGAGGGAAATGGCAGGGTTTCAGCAGCTCAGACGTGCCACGTAATTAATGCATAATTAATGCAATATAGTTAAAATGATAAATTAAGACCAACAGGTTTGATTTCAAGTTAAACAACGTAAACAAAGCAGAGCGCACTCACGACCGCGACGTTTAAAAAAGGCATAAAATTCCATTATCGCGATTAGTGCTTTTCCATCAGTTCGTTGGCGCTCCGATCAAGCCGAACGTAAACCCAGTTAATCTTAATGACCGCTGGCTTTGCCACTGGCCCCGGGGCAGACTTAAACCTAAACATTTAGATTCCCAGCCAGAAGGAACCAGGTTGAAAACTGTAACGTCTTAAAGCCGTAATTCTCACACAGCTTTCGCCATCCAGATGTGGAGGAATTCACCGGAGCATCTGCGAAATACAACAGGACATGCAGGGGCTCTTATAAAACAATATATTGACATTATCTTTTTGTTTTTTATTTCTTAAGTTGGTCCTAATAGTTCAGCCGAGTCTTCCCATCGACACGCATACATATCTGCACACACATACACACAGTTGAGTGGTCATTAAAAGCTCATATCACCAGGAGCGTACCCCTGGCAGAACCTGCCAAAGCCATTATCTACCACCCAGCCCTAGATGAACGCTTTGGCATACATCTGAGCAATTAGGCCAGATTATTGGCAACCTTCCTGGGCCTTGCCCCATTATCAAGACCACTAATTACTAGCAGTGTTCGGCACTTTCTCTCTCCCCGTGCGGTGCAGGCGGCGCCAGCAGAAGAGGTAGGAAGCATAGATGAACGAGGGGACGGCGGGAACGGGTGAAGGTGAGCGGCTCAAGGTGTTCGGTTTCACAACGCGGGTGACACCGTCGCTGAGAGGAGCGCTCTGTCAGGAGCGCTGCTTTCAGAGTGCCGTCGGCGGGATGATTCAAGTCTCTTGGAGGCATAATGGCAGCCGATGACTCGCGTTTGTGAGGTTTGTGTGCTGCCTTTTCAACGGAGTGGAAGAGTCAGGCCTGTGGGGCAGTTGCAGCTTTAATGGAGAGTGGCGCGCAGACGAGGGGCACATATGGGCACTCATGAGCACGCTCAGACGGACTCCCCCGCCCCTCGTGATCCCACGCAGAGGCACATGCGTGTAGTATGCGCCGTAAAGGTTCATAAGAATTCATTTACTGTATGTAAACATCTCGCCTCACAGTATTCTTAAACAACATTTTCACGGAGTGTGCTTTTAGTTTTCTTTAAAGACATGCAGTTTTAATCCACTGCCTGCCACAAGGACAGACCACCTTTGTTTAAACTCACCCACTTTTCCAGTGTGCAACACTGTTGGAGCATGTGATTGACAGCTGTGTCTTGTTGTCCAGGTGCTGCCTCTTAGGGTTAGTCTTTCAAACATGAAATACCCCTGCATGACTCGTCTGAGTTGTCCAACCTACAAAGATTCAATTTCTCGTTAAAGACGGTAAACCGGCATGAAGAGCAGAGAGCTGTCTATGGGAGAAAAACAAGCCATTTAGAGGCTGAGAGAAGAAGGAAAATTGGTCGGAGCCATTGGACAAACACTGGGGCATAGCAGGCACAACAATCTGGAACGTTCTGAAAAGAGAAACTGTTGGTGCACCGAAAAACGGCCATCAAACAGGTCGGCCAAGGAAAGCAACAGAGGTTGATGACGGAAGAAATTGTGAGAGCTGTGAGGAAAACACCAAAATATGTGAAGTGAGTGCCTTCACCAACGACCTTCACAGAGAAAGGGGTGAAGGTACCACAGTTCAAGAGCCAGACAGCAGAAATACTGAGGCCGTAACACAAAGTGCAAACCATTCATTAGTAGGAAGATTTTGCAAAGAAACACAGAGATGAGCTGCAAGACAAACTGATGGACTGATGAGACCGAGGTTCACCAGTACCAACGTGATGAGAAAATCAACTGACAATAATCTGAAGCACACAAGCTCATCTGTGAAGCACGGTGGAGGAAAAGTCATGGCTCAGGCATGCGTTAGGGGTGAGTATTGGCAAGGACCTCACAATACGATATGTATCATGGTACTTGGGTCACAATACAATATTGTCGCGATATCACGATATATTGTGCAATATTCTACCCAGTTAATATCAAAATTAAAAGTAGAGATGAAAAATCAAGTTGCTGTATATGTTCATCAGATGATATTGATCATTCAGAGGACAAATTGAGTCAAAACTATTTGCTTCAAAACAACCTATTTATTAAATAAGTTGTTTTGAAATTCTTTGAAAATTTAATTTGAACATTGAAATTGTTCCTAAAAAAAATCGATATTAGGAGCTGAAAAATTGATATTATATTGGGCAGGCCGAAAATTGCGATATACATTACAATGATCCCTCGCCAACTAGCACTTTAAGTTCCGCGGTTATCGTTATTCGCAGATTTTTTTTCACAAATATATATTATTAAAAAAATCAAGAAAAAATAGCGGAAACATCAAAAGATGTTGTGCGCGTTCTCTCGCAACAAAGAAATGTTGTGAGCCAGCCTGACCCTTTAAGAAGGTGGCCTTATGGGTAATGGTGTGGCCTTATGGGTAATGTAGTGTGTGTGTCGTGGGACAGCAAAATGAAAACAAGGTTAGATGAAAGAGCGGTTTGTTTACTACGGTTCAGAGACCAGAGGCTGTGAAGGTAACAGAAAGACCACAGTTGAGCCTCTTTGCCTAGCTGCAGTGCCTCGCTACTTTTTTGCATCTTTTAAAGATATTTTAATCACATTATTTAGGCTCGGGGGCTCCGGCTCCAGTTCGTGGATTTGATTCTCGCGGGGGGGGTGCCGGTCTCCATTAACCGCAAAAATAAGGGATCACTGTATTGCCAAATCGATTTTTTTTTTTCACATCTCTATCGTGCATGGATGCTTCTGGAACAGGCTCGTTAATATTTACCTGACATAACCAATGATGATAGCATGAATTCAGAGGTCTGGAGAAACGGTCTGTCGTCCATTTAGGGGCATCCAGACTAATAGGGAGGAGGTTTTTCACGCAGCAGGACAATGAGCCAAAGCACACTGACCAACACAACCGAGGACTTCATCAGGGGGAAACGTGGAAAGCTTTCGACCGGCCAAGTCAGTCACCTGACTTTAGCCTGAAAGAAGAAGCATTTCACCTCCTGAAGAGGAAACCGAAGGGAGAAACGAACAAGAACTGAGAGAAGCAGCGTCGAAATCCTGGAGAAGCATCAAAAATGCTTCAAGGATATTGATGGGTCGCAGGCTTAAGCCAGTTATTGCTACCAAACATTAACCTTATCTACTTTAAGATTGAATGTTCCTTTACTTTTGCTCAACTGAAAATGCTGCGGTCTAATACAGACGGTTGTCTCTCCTGAGCTGTTCAACACATGGAAATGTAAATACCAGGAAATAACAGCTGAACTTCTGAACTCTTGTCTCATGTTCATCTCTCCGTCTCAAACCCAAATGTCTTCGGTGAACAACGAAGACAAAGAAAACGGCCTTGTCGTTCCAGTACTCCTGGAGGGGAGCGTAAAGCCCTCATCATTTCCTCCTTGTCTCGACTCCGTTGCGAGACAACAGTCTGAATTAATTACCCGCATGCAGCCAAGCCTCGATTCATCTCCGGCGGCTGACCTTCACGTAAGTCATTTTCCAATCTGCCGCTCCGCTCTGGTGAAAATCCTGTCTTTATAACTGAGGCGTAGTCTTACAAAATCAGCATCTGTAGAAGTTAAAAATAACAGCTGTGGTGGGATTTCTGCTGCATCTTCGTGTAAAGTGATCTGAGAATGTCAGAAGAGACGGACCGTCTTGTCTTGTCCGTGTCTGCGCCGCTGCTTCATGATGAAATCCACGCTCTCGATTCGCTGAAGAGGCTGAATACGTGACCTTTAAACGAAATGGATCCTCGATTTTGCAACCAAAATGCAGATAGTTGAGATTCTAATCATTTTATATTCAGAAGCAGCTACCACTAGGGCTCACGTGTCCAGTTTGGGAATGTGCTGTTCAGTCTGGACGGTTCTTCTGAGCTGGTTCCTGTGCACATTTGGAGGGTTTCCTCATTTAGGTCAGTGAGGAGAAATTATTTCTATTTGCTATATACGAGAATAATGACGTTTTTAGATAATCTTTCATGACTTTCTTCAAAGCTAGAAGTTTACATCCACCGAAACTACAAGAAGCACACAAGACGAAGGCCCGATTCCAATTCCTCCCTTAACCCTCAGTCTTTGGTCCTAAATCTTGGCCCTCGAAAGAAGTGTAGGAACTATCTCGTGACTTAGAAATGGGACACGCCTTAAGTGCAGTTACATCTTCAGACTGTGGGGGGCGGCCTTACACCAAAGCTACATCCAGTCTGTCAAGAAAACAACGAAGAAGAAGTAGTAGAAGAAGAATAAGGTACTATAAATATATGTAACGAAGACAATAAAATAGTTTTATAACATTTATACCTTTATTAACTATGAAAATACTTAAATTTGGAGCTAGCACTTTTAGGCGCCAACCTTTTCGAAGATGTCTTGACGAAAATACGCAATGCCTTCTGGGTAGCTCTTACTTCCAAGGGTGTTGCCGGAGAATCTCAGTATTGAGGGCGATACAGTCCCTCAACTTAACGTTAACTTGCACTTCACGGGAGCGAACATTTTTGAGATTTAGGGTTAAGGGAGGAACTGGAATTCTCCCGATCACTAAACTTTCAAAAAACCGGACCAAACAGACACTACATGTTGAGTGGAGAGTGTTCATGAACTCGGTGGATTATAGTATTTATTTGAATGAGCTCACCTTCCTCCAAGCTCTTTGTCTCTTCTTCCACCGGCTCCTTTCTTTCCCTCTATGATGCCCCGGCCTTCTCTAAAGCACAGCAAACACACCATGAAGCCTGAGAAAAATTGAAATCTGGGTTTATTAATTCTCCTTGGAGGCTGAAACAGTCCTGACCATGTCGGAGGACTCTGGCGAGCAGAGTGGATGAAGGTGAATACTTGTCTTTGGGTAATTTCATAGCAGGCTGGCTTAGATAGGTTTATTTGAGCTCTGGGGGGTTTTATTCCTTCATTTTATTTTTTTTTTCTTCTTCATTTTGGTATACACTAGAATATGTAGAAGGGGGGAGGGGGACTAAAAGGTTTGTGGAAAGTGCTGACCGCACGTGTTGCTTTATTTCCGTCAGATTTAAACCCCAGATGTTCATTTTGAGTTGGATCGGATTCATGATGAACTTTACGCTGTCGAAAGCAAAAAAAGTAACCTTTCTTGAGCTGTAATTACACATAATCTCTGCTTCAGATGTTCCTTCGGGGGCTGAATTCCATGACTAAAAAAAGCTGATGTTTGGACAGTTTGACTGGACTCTCCTGCCACCTTGTTGTTCCCAGATTTTATGCTCCGAAAGGGGGAAACTCCCAGAAATACATTTCCAGCAGGATTAGCTGCGAAGGTCAGTGCATCTTGACCTTTCAGGCTCCAGCTTACCGCTGCGCCTCTGTGATAAATACTTACAGTAAATACTTATCCACAAAATAGGGATTGAGCCGGCCGCAGCGCCGTCCTAAACCTGCACCGTCCTTTTTAGTTAAGAGCCGGACATCTTGACAAACCGGAGGACGTGAAGGCAGCACAGCACGGCTGCGTCTCTGCGGACAGAACAGTCCCAGCGGACGTGACCGTCGGGTCTGCTCGGCTAAAACGTGCACCGCGAGACTCTTTGAGCAGCTGAGACGTGTCAGCCACCGTCAATGAACAGAAAATAACACCACGAGCAGGCGAGAGCTTCATCTCTGGAGTCAAGCCACATTTTACTTGACAGCAGTCATTCTTTTATCGGCATAAAAGCAGAAAGGACAAGACACGACAGTCATCACTACGTCATTAAATGAGCGTGATGCTCACCTGATCTTTGAATGGATCAGCTCGGTGGAGTGATCCCGATGAAGCCAGAGGATACGCTCCCGGATCACGAGTCTCCTGTATCCTGTGGAGTTGGTCCACATCACATCTGGAAAACTGACCGTTTCCCAGCACTGATATGTTCTTATACTGTATAATTATTAACACAGATAATTACCTTCGCCAAGGAGGTAATGTTTTTGCCGGCATTTGTCTGTCTGTATGTGTTCAAGATAACTCACAAAGTTATAGATTAATTTTGATGAAATTTTCAGGAGTTGTCAGAAATGTGAAAAAGTGAAAAGAACTGATTTCATTTTGGGTGTGATCCGGAAGAAATCCTGGATACTGGATCACTTTCAAATTTTCGAATAACATTGAGGTCAATGGGGCGGAAAATTTTGTTTCTCAATATCTCCGTTAATTATTGCCCAAAACTCATGAAATTTGACTCAGGGATTGACAATGGGAACCTCTATCAAATTTCAAAGGCTGATCCGAATCTGATCCAGAATGTGGATTTTATCTCAATCTGTAAATCGCTATTTGTGTGAATTGTTGTGCTTAGTGGAGGTCTGTGCTCTCCGAGTGCTTTTCTAGTTACTATCATTAATTTATAACACAATGCAGACGTGAATGCACTAATCGATGGCAGTTATCATTAAAAAAAGTTGTCTCTAGTTTCATGTATTTGGTGACATGTTCCTGTTTGTCATCAGAGAAGATGTCATGTGGTCACATGATCTATTTATTTCTCAAGTTACAGTTACGCCATCCTGCGTACGTCTTGGGTGTATACTGTCAGTTTGTCACCTGAGGCACGTCGCTAAATTGGCACTATGTGAAGTGGCCCGTTTTTCTTGTGACGACACTGAGGGGTTTTTGGCGTCTCCTGCACCTGCGCTCCTGACGGTAAAAATCACTGCTGATGCACCGAGGCTCCAAAGAGAAGTCTGAAAGTCAAAGAAAGTGCAGGACCCCCGGTGATGCCGCATGTCCCCCCCACCACCACAGGGTGTCCAAACCTTTGTGCGTCAGAGCAGATTGAAAAATTCCCCGGCGAGCCATCTGTAATACTCGGTTTGCATCTGGAACTCCATTTAAAAATGTCCCCGTGACAAAACGAATTAACCATAACTATGACTGAATAAATCTTTAAACGCTGTAATGAACTTTAGAGTATGGATTCAAAAAGCCATTTAGCTGATAAATGACCCGTGGAGGGCTCTGATACCGGGATAAATCAAAAGGGGCCGGGTCTTCGCTTTTATTTTCCACCAAAGACAAGCTGATTTGAATAATTGACTTCACAGCACAGCAGCTCAGAACACATCTGCTAATACGCAAGACAAAATAAAAGCTTGTCCCATTTGAATCACAAGAAAGCACTAATTTAGCCTCTTATCTCAGCGTAAAGAGCCACGGCTCCTCATTGGAAGGGACGTCTCTCTCTTCTCCCTCAAGTCGAGGTCTGCATTTGAGCTTCCTGTATTTTCCAGAGCCGCGGACGAGCACGAAATGTCACTTGGCAGTGACACCTCCACCCCCCACCCCCTCCAGACCTGCGTGCTGCTCATTCTGCTTAGCTTTCCAAAATGGCAGCATAAGGTCAAGCTCCTCTTCTGCCAAACCCCGGCCAACATATGTCACGTTTAATAGCTGCAGATATTAATTGCTACCATTCCTCACAATGCTCCCAACAAGAAAATATGAGACTCTTATTTCTGTCTGTGTCAGCAGTTTTGTATGTGTGTGTGCAACCGTGCTATATTTAGAGCAAGTCGTATTTTAGAGCTGGAAGTGAGATCGTCTCCCCCCCCCCAACCTGTATATATCAGGGACTGTGTGCCATTTTGATTTATATATCTCAGGTTGACGAAAGCTGCCTCATATCACGGGCAGGCCGAGCCGCTCCTGTAATGGACGGGCTTTGGTGGCCGCGCCGGAGGGCGATCTCGGTTTTGCAAAGCTGCAATATACCAGCAAATGAAGCACATAATAGGAGCACGGCTGCATGGCTGTCGGTACCGACGGGGCCGATGCTGGCCGCCGCGCCCCATCAGCCACGCTCGCTTCGGCCCTACACGTGTTTCAGTCGCAGGAGCGCAGGCTCGGGCGTGTAACGGCCAGGGGTTGAGGCGGGTCGGGGCTCTCTGCAGGGCTGTAGCGATACACTAATCTATCGATATGATAGGATACACGATATGATAAATATTTAGATACAATTACATAATTTTCTGAAAGATTTTAAAGGGACAAAGTGATTTTGGTGACACTTTGTGAGTGTTCCAATGACTTTGTTTGAATTAATCAACCTGAACCATCAATTACACATTATATGGCTGACAGACAGCTTGCAAATGCTGGACAAAATGAATAAAAGATGTGTTGAGAAAAATATTTAAATATTTCATTTATTTAAACAGTGCAAATTGTTGCTTGCAAGCTTTTAAAGGTAAGGGCACAATGGAGAGTTAAAGTACATGAAGTGGCCTTTGGCAGCTTTTTTGGCTTTATACTGAACACAAGAGGTAGCTACCAGCCATTCTAGCCACCAGGTTCAAGTAAAAACAAACCATGGCAGCCAATAATTCAAGTCCATTGGAGCAACATTTAAGCCAAAAATTGCACCCATCTCAGCAGAGTAGCTGGCAGACTTAATGCTAATGCTAATGCTAATGCTTCAGTGCAAAGTGCAGGAAGCATTTAAGCCCCCTTAAAATTGCACCCATCTCAGCAGAGTAGCTGGAGGACTTAATGCTAATCCTAGTGCAGGAAAAGGACCCCTGTGGGACACGGGGGTTTTGAAAGGAGCTTAGAATATCGATACCCGCAGCTGAAAAATCGATACTCTCCGGGGAAATAAAATATCGATATATATCGCAGAATCGATAAAATTGCTCAACTGTGGCTCTCTGGGGGGGTTTGGCCCTAGCACGTGTCTAAATATGGTCTCCGACAATAAACAGTCTGCGCACGTTTCAGTTATACTGACGGTTTTGAACAAATGTGTCCGCTGCAGGGTCGGTCTGTGGGAGGCAAAGACTTGGCATCGTTCATGAAACAGCAGCAGGACGGATGTGTGTCCAGACTGTTAGCGTCTAGCAGCTACAAACACGACACACCGTTGCCTCCAGTCATGCGTAGAGCTTGTTAATAAATGTTGTTGTCATTCTCAGACTTTACAAGGTTAATACCTTCATGCACTGCTATTTTCACAGCATGCAGAATGAATTAGACGTATAACGAGTTGATGTCGACCGATGGGCATTTTGCATGTTGAAGCTTCAGAAGGTGTTTAAGTGTCGGTGGGTTGTTTAAATAGACTGGATCTGCTGGCAGACTCCCACGCAGCGACTCTGATGAAGATGCTTGGACAGCTTCACCGTCAGGTTTGCTGTTGGACCAGTGACCTCTGTGTCTGAATGCACCTGCCGCTGCCTTTTTCTGCATAGTTCCTGATAGCGGTTTCTCCGATAAAAGAGACAACGCAGTCGTCTGAGGCAGACAGTTTCACTGATGCACAGAAATGTTCATTTATTTTTGCAGCAATTTTGCTGCGACCTCAGGTCTCTTTCAGAAGCGGAGCACTTGCCAGCGCCATCTCCTCGGCTGGATTTTTGAGATTACGAGTTTGAATTTCGCAGCAGTCTGCAGTGTTCCACCTCCTTTCATGGCATGGAATAAGCTTCCATGCCAGCTTGTGCGTGATTGGACATCATTGTGCGCAGCATTTGCGAATCCGGAGTAGCTTCTTCATTGAGGAGGTGACTGATCAGAGAGAGATTGGATGGGACTTGAATACATCTGTTCCACAGTGCAGCGGTGGCCAACCCTGGTCCTGGAGAGCTGCAAACCTGCATATCTTAGATGTTTCCCTGCTTCACCTGATTCACATGAACGGGTCGTTGACAGACTTGTGCAGATCTGGATGACAAGCTGATGGTGATCCATTCATTTGAATCAGGTGAGCCGAAGCAGGGAAACATCCGAGACATTCAGGGTTGCGGCTGTCAAGGACCAGGGTTGGCCACCTCTGGACACATCTTTAAACGATTCCAATAATCTGGAGGAATTGTTGTGTACTTCGTCTAAACTGGACATCCTCAAGATGATGCTGCATCAAGGACTATTCAGTGGTTCATCAGGAGCTTGTGCAACCACAAGGGCAGAGGATAACATGGAAAAACCTTTAAGTTCTATGTTTGCAAATGCTACTTCCAGCTTTACTGTGTTAACCTCTGACCAGAACTGGCACTGACATCTCTGCTTTCAGAGGCATCTGGGAGTGACCGTCACCTGGTTTTTTTTTTTTATTTCACTGATTATTTTCTGTTACTAAGGAGACTAACGGGTGTCGTGCACTTTACCACTGATCAGTAACGAGTAGAGCTGAGCGATTTTATCGAATTCTGCGATATATATCGATATTTTATTTCCCCAGAGAGTATCGATTTTTCAGCAGCGGGTATCGATATTCTAAGCTCCTTTCAAAACCCCCGTGTCCCGCAGGGCTGCTCTTCCTGCACTTTGCAGGAAGTGTTAGCATTAGCATTAGCATTAAGTCCGCCAGCTACTCTGCTGAGATGGGTGCAATTGTAAGATGGCTTAAATGTTCCAATGGACTTGAATTATTGGCTGCCATGGTTTGTTTTTACTTAACCTGGTGGCTAGAATGGCTAGTAGCTACCTCATATGTTCAGTATCAAGCCAAAAAAGCTGCCAAAGAAGGCCACTTACTGTACTTTAACTCTCTATTCAAAAGCTTGGAAGCAACAATTTGCACTGTTTAAATAAATGAAACTATTTTTCTCAACACATCTTTTATTCATTTTGTCCAGCATTTGCAAGCTGCCTGTCAGACATATAATGTGTAATTGATGCTTTCAGTTCAATAAATTCAAACAAAGTCATTGGAACACTCACAAGATGTCACCAAAATCACTTTGAAATATTTTAAAGGGATAGAAAATGATATAAATGTATCTTAAGATTAATATCGATGTATATCGTATTGTGTTTCGTGTATCGTATCGTATTGCAAGATTAGTGTATCGCTACAGCCCTAGTAACGAGTCCAGAAGTCGAGGTTTGTGATGTACGGGGTCGCATCAGTGCTCTTGGCAGGTGCAGTTTGTCGTCTCAGCCTTAAAAGCCTGCAGTGCCACAGTTCTTGATGACTGCTTGCATAAACAAAAAAGTCCAACTTGGCTTCTTTCCTCGACTTTGCCGGCGACAACTCTCCTAGCGCACAAATGTCTCGTACGGCATTAAAAAGTGCCAGTTGCACAAGAGAGGCAGTAAATCAGATAAATAAAACCTTCGTCCCCTCATTTATCCGCAGCACTATCGTTGCGAAGCACACGGGGAACTCGTCCGCACCTCCACGCGCATCGTGTTAGCGGCGAGAGCCGAGCAGCCGTAGCCGCGAACGTGACAGATGGACGGGAAGAAAATACGGCGTTGTTCCAGATTACAAAATAGTTGATATTTGTCTTTAAGATTGTGACTCAGACCGCAGCGCTGAGGCAGGTTTACTCGTCAGCTGCTCAGTGAAGCAGGTTCAGAGTCAGCTCGAAGAGACGGAAAAATATAAATAAATTCCAATTTAGTGTAACGATTATGTTGTTTTTTCTATCTTTTGCTGCAGCGACAGTGTCAGTGCTGACACACACCACGTTGGCTTAAATCTATTTGTTCCTGGCCCTTTTTTATTTTCTTTCTAAAATAGCCTCGTTGTTTATTTAATAGATTCCGAATATCTGTGAGCATCATTGGAGCTGTAAACAAGCAAAGTGTGAAATATGAAGGGCCTTTCAACGCGCTAACGCCGCCTGCCCCGGCTCTGAGATACTATACATCACTATCAATTACTCGTTTTATGAAGACGAATTGATTTCATAGTTTCTGTACAGAAGCTCGTCTTTTATGTCGAGCTGGTGCTCAGGCGGCGCTCCGGACCTCGTTTAAGCTCCGGTCTGCTGAGCATTAGTTTAATACGAGATCACATGACCCTGAGATGTAATGCTCTAGCAGTTTGGCTTTTTCCCTGCGATGCAGTCACTTTGGCATCATTTATCTCTCTCTTTTTTTTTTTTGGCTCAAAAGAAACACAGAGTCATCGTCACAAACTGCGTCTCTGCCGTGCACGCCGGGGCATTTTTTTTTCTCTCCGCGCTCGGACCGGCGGCGTGCCATCTCGGAGGAAGGGGTGCATTACATATTCAGAGGGCGCCGCTGTTTAGCGACGGGGGTGGTGCGACCCTCTCTGCAGGGGCTGGAAGGTGCTCAGCTCTGACAATTACTCCGCTCAAAGTGACTGAAAACAATGACTGCAGAGATGAAGCGGAGGCGATGATATTCGACGGGGAACCCACTAAAACAGCGGCGCCAATTCCCTTTTACTAAAGAGCTGTCATCCTGCCAAATGATGCGCGTCAATGAGTTCCACTTTTTTTTTTCCCTGCTGCTGTTTCACAGAGTTGTTTTTTACATTCGAAAGTCTGACTACTACAATCTTTGAACTCTTGCCCCCCCCCCCTCCGGTAGTTGAGATGATGCTGACAGCCTGCTGCACGCTCTGGGAGATGGAGGGGCTTTTGTGACGTGCATTATCAGGTTTTGGCGCGACGCAGCAGTCGCTGGAAGCATCAGGGGGAGGTTTATGGCCGCGACGCAGCGGGTGGAAGAGAGTCGCTCAAGTAGAAGGTCGCCAGATCGATCCACAGACCAGAGGCGTGCCAAGAGTCTCTGGGCGGCCCCGCTGGACCCTCGTAGCGCCGGTCCCCAACCCAGATGAACGGGGAGCATCGAGCTGGGAAGGGCCCCTAGAGCTCGGCGCGCCACATCAGGGACGGCGGGTGCTTTCAATAAACCGTTCTCGCCATTGTAAAGAATACGTACGAAATGTGGCTACCGAACTGCTTTTTATGAGAACGATATTTCAGACTTCATGACAAGACGGCATCATTTATTGAGTTCTGATATATTATGATCTTTTTACATGGATTAATTACCCCATTATCAACTACACGTCACGGTTTGTGCCAATATGGTAATATGGCGTACAACAAAGACCCCATAAAGCATGGAGTCGGTGACAGCGTGATTATTTACACCCTTGACAGCACTGACAAGCCTGCTCTTTATACTTTTTTTTTTTTTTGGTTTGGTGGAGTTGGAGCTCGTAACAGTCCGCCGCAACTGTCGGGCTTGTAAAACAAGAAGGAAACGCAGCGGCGCGGATACGCACCTCCAAAACAGGACCATTTATCATCAGCATTTATCATTAAGCATCAAATGTTCCATATTTTTTTAAAGAGCCGGCGTCGTTCCTGTTGGTGCTCTTCCTTCTGTACGGTTTACCGCCGTGCATCCTGGGAGTCTGCAGAGCACCGAGGAGAGCCGATGGGAAAACACCCGTGAACCGTTCGAAATGCCTTGTTTGCAGTTCAGGCCTTTCTTCCCTCAACGCCGGCCGAGGGACTGGATTTGCATGCAAAAAAAAAAAAAAGAAAACAAGAAGGCACCTGGCGCCGAGGCGATCGATGGCAGCAGGCCGGCTCTTTCAGCGAGAGCTGTAAAGAGAAAATCAGAGAGTAAGAGATGGACGCTGCTGCAGAAGTGGATCGTATATTGGAAAAATTGAATGCTTTTTTTTTTTAAATCCATTTTTAAAGCATGTCAACTCCTTCTGCTAGATCACCGAAATATAATTACGAGCAAGTAAATGAGTATATTATGCGCTGACCCATGTCTTTTAATATGCAGTTTGAAAATGTGCCGTTTTTAACACAGCAATTATCATGGAGCTCCGACGCTCTTCTTCAAATTGCAATTATAAAAATCCCGTTTAAAAATTGGTGGGTGCACAGAAATGGCGGTGTTTTTCTAATAATTATAAATCAAATTACATGTTGCCTTCCTCCCTTTCCTGCTGACCCGTCTTGCAGCCGTGAATGTTCTGCAGCCAGATGTTAAAGAGTCTTTAGACCTGAATGGTGTTTAAATTTTCCCTCTGTGCAGAGCAGCGCAGCGGCTTCCCTTCCTGCGCGCTGAAGGTTAAACGTGCGCTTGATGCCGTATTAATTAAAGGACCCGAGTGCTCGGCATTGTTTGCGTTTCACCCCTTCATTTATATTCCATGTCCTTTTGCTCGCGTGGTTTTCACTCAGACTATTGAATGGAAAATTAACTCAGGATACTACTTATGGATCCAATAAAAATTTAGCGCTAATTGAACCCCCGGTAGCCACACACGTCTCCGTACGTTGAAAAGGAGGAGTATTTGGGCACCCTTGGTGCAGAATGATGCAATGATGAACGTTTTTAAGGCCGTTTGCTCTTCCTTTTCACCGTAACACAGCAGCGCTGGCCCCGCCCACCGTTACCCATCAGCAGGCTGGTTTTTCTGGCCGGAGGCGTGCTAACAAGGCCACCCCACTTTTTCCATTTTGCTCAAGCTGCTCTGTCCCCTCTGCACCGGTGCTCGTTTCTTATTCATGGGCCTGCTTTGGAGGTGCGACGCACACCTGTCAGTCAGCGAGAAACATGGGTGCACGTGCACAAGTGGCTTGTATGGGTTAATGCTTGTCAAACACACGTGCACGCGCCGGTCCCACCACATCCGGCACGCGTCATCTTGAGCTTAGAACAAAATTACGCAGGATTAGCTCAGCCGCAGATGAATGAATAATTGAAAATAGATTTGGCTCTGAGTAATTATGAGATTTTAAGCTTCTTCGTTGTGATTTAAACAAAGCAAGCAGAATTTCTGCTAACTAACGACATAAATCATGGAAAAAAGTTTAGAATTTTGATATCGGTACCTAATTACGCAACAGCCAGCCACACCTTCCTGGACAGGTGGAGTGATCTATGATCATCCTGGTGGAACCTGCCACTGGAGCACTTTTGGTCCAACGAGGATGCATTTCCATTCGTAGGGGTTTAGTATAAACCTCAGTGGGGAACTGTAACCACCAGGTCCCACTGGGCACAGACCTGCTGTTCGTCATAAAACACCACGAGCTGGACTGTGACTGGGACATGGACATTATGTCGGCCCGTGGGGGCGACGGAGACACATCAGAAGGTCTCAGAGGAGATTTCAACCTGTTACTAGGAGACAATAACTCTGCAAGTCAAAAACAGATTTTATTTGATAGCAGAACCAACGTGTCGCCATGTTGAATACGATGATGAATACTAGGGGTGTTAAAAAAAAAATCGATTTGGCAATATATCGCAATTTTCAGAATTTTTTTAGGAAAATTTTATTCTGTTTATTTTATATATGAAATATTAAATGTGCAAAAACACTAATAATAAACAATAAATAGGTTGTTTTGAAGCAAATATTTTTGACTCAATTTGTCCTCTGAATGATCAATATCATCTGATGAACATATACAGCAACTTGATTTTTCATCTCTACTTTTAATTTTGATATAAACTGGGTAGAATATCACAATATATCGTGATAATATTGTATCGTGACCCAAGTATCATGATACATATCGTATTGCCAATACTCATCCCTAAGGAATACTGATTTAAAGGTGCAGATTAGCACACAATAGAGGTCTTTACAGGTCCACTTTCATGGACCCGAACCCGAATGGACCTTTGAACATTTGACCGGAAACTTACCCGACCCGAATCTTTAGTTTCTGACCACGAACTGAACCAAGTTACTCGAATAGAACCGAGACAATCCAGCCCTTAGTTGCTCATGTTAAAAGTTGTCTAGCGTTGAATAAAATGTGATTTTCTTACCTAAAGTTGTCTTCTTCTACCCGGTTCAGTTGCTACATAGGCTACGTGATGTAAACAACGATAAATCCACGTCGTTATTTTCTTTGTGGATACAGATGCTATTGGTAGCAACTGCTAACGCTAATAGCCAACACCAGGTCAGGACGTGTTCGTGAATATGTTCTCTCATCCAGTGTTGTCATGTTGGCGATCCGTTGTGCTTTACAGCTGCCAGGAATACCGGTAATAAGCTACGGCAACACGATTGTTTCATGACAAACACGCCACGGTTAATGAATAATTAATTAAACTGCCCTGAGTCCTGACATTGGCTGCCACCACCAATATCTTTACCTCTCTCCAGTAAACGTGGACCCAGCCTGTCAGAGAGCACCGACCGGACCGAGACTAACTGTACCGATTCCGACCCGAACCCGGAGTCACGTCTTTTGAATGGACCTGAGACCTGTTTCAGGTCGGAACCTCGGGTTTTTGGGTTGTCGCGTTTTTCTAAAGACCTCTAGCATACAATCATCACGTCTTAAAACTTTCAGATAAACAGTCAGAACTCTGAAGGACTCAGCTTCTTGTGTCATGACTGAAGGATCCGGGTCGGGTCTTCCACCGTGATGGAGATGCAATGGCTGAAAGTGCCAAGGAGGAGATTGTGTGTTTGCATCCATGGTGATTGTGGGGATGAGACTCAAAGGGGCCATCGAGAGGGCTGAACATCATCTCCCGCCCGCAGCATAACCAATCAGCACAGGGCAACAGCCCAACCAGCTGTTTTTCAGCAGGGACTTGTCTTGGCCCCGCAGAAGTTCCCGATATTCCAGCTCATGGAGACGTGCGTCGACGGACGAGGCTCCATAAAACGACCATAAAAATCCTGCCAGAGAAACCCCCACGTCTCAGTTCCAAGAGCCCGGCAACAATACGTGACACAGACGCTCAGAGATTTAGGAAAAAAAAAAACCCAACAAAACAAAAGACAGCGTTGTTTACAATCACACTGAAACCTCTATCGAGTTCTGTCGTCTTCACGGGCTGCGCCACAGAGCCCCCCACCACCACCACCACCACCACCCCGCTTGCGTGCGTTGTCGAAATCTGAGATTAATGAGCGGGTTTGTTGGCCGCACCACTGAGATGGAGATGCTGTCATCATGGGGGGCGCTTGATGACAGCCGCTGTCTGTCATAGTTAACTCTCACTACAGACTTCACCACATGTTGTTTCATTCTGCACACACACACGCACACACGCACATGCACATGAAACTCATGAATAATCACAGTGTGGAGAAAGAATCTAATAGATGGAACACACAGATACAGTATAAATGCAACATTTCTGAAGTCTAGACCTTCCATCTCTTCCTTGCGAGCACACTTCACTACCTGCAGATGTATGGACACACACACACACACATACACACACACACACACATACACACACACACACACACACACACACACACACAAACAGTTGGAGAGCCCAATTCCCCAGACTTGTTCACTGGCCTGTGGTTGATGTGACACATCCTCAGCCCCTGCAGTGATGCTCAAAGATGAGCCACAATGGTGGAAGTGACGCACACACACACACACACGCACACACACACATTAAACATGGATCTGGTGACCTTATGCCTTGCAGACTTCAACCATGCTCGCTGGCCCTTAGATGATGAGTGGCAGGCTGCTCTTCTGCCGTCTTCCCTGTCCTTCTTCTTAACATTTACAGATCTGCAGGAGTTCCAGTCTGTTTTCACCCTGCAGGAGGACGTGTAAAGACTCCATTTCCTTCAGCACAAAACACAACACAAATAAACATATAACACAGTTTCTTTTCAAATGGCAAATTTCCAGTTTTTTTAATTTAGTAAAGTTAGATCCACGTTGCCAGTTGGCATGAATGCCACGGGAATATTCCTTCTTTTAATTTGTTTAATTCAAAATGTTTTCAAGATGGGGCTTTATGAACTCTCGCTACATATACGTAGTTAAAACGACTTCTCAGGTGGGTCAGAGGTTTTGGTGATTTGTTCTGTGTTGGACTCATCTGAGCTCTGCTGATTTTTCCTGGAGCACAGCTCACTTCCTGCTGCCTGTGCTCAGCTGCTTCAGGTCTTTTCTTTTCCTGCTTAATTCAATATCTCAGAATTCAAAAACATCTAATCTTTTTGGTTCAGTGGAAAATATGTGATCATACCCCAGCAATATTATGAAGAGATGATGGAGGACCCTGATGTAGGTGGAGGGCCCTGGTGCAGGTTAGAGGACCCTGGTGCAGGTGGAGACCCTGGTGCAGGTTAGAGGACCCTGGTGCCGGTTGGAGACCCTGGAGGTTGGAGACCCTGGTGCAGGTTGGAGAACCCTGGTGCAGGTTAGGAGGACCCTGGTGCAGGTTAGAGGACCCTGGTGCAGGTTGGAGAACCCTGGTAGGTTGGAGAACCTGGTGCAGGTTAGAGGACCCTGGTGCAGGTTGGAGAACCCTGGTGCAGGTTGGAGACCCTGGTGCAGGTTGGAGGACCCTGGTGCAGGTTGGGACCCTGGTGCAGGTTGAGGACCCTGGTGCAGGTTAGAGGACCCTGGTGCAGGTTGGAGACCCTGGTGCAGGTTGGAGACCCTGATGTAGGTTGGAGAACCTGGTGCAGGTTAGAACCCTGGTGCAGGTTGGAGACCCTGGTGCAGGTTGGACCCTGGTGCAGGTGGAGGAGACCCTGGTGCAGGTTGGAGAACCCTGGTGCAGGTTGGAGGACCCTGGTGCAGGTTAGAGGACCCTGGTGCAGGTTGGAGGACCCTGGTGCAGGTTGGAGGACCCTGGTGCAGGTTAGAGAACCCTGGTGCAGGTTGGAGAACCCTGGTGCAGGTTAGAGGACCCTGGTGCAGGTTGAAGAACCCTGGTGCAGGTTAGAGGACCCTGGTGCAGGTTGGAGAACCCTGATGTAGGTTGGAGAACCCTGGTGCAGGTTAGAGGACCCTGGTGCCCTGGTGCAGGTGGGGACCCTGGTGCAGGTTGGACCTGGTGCAGGTGGAGGACCTGGTGCAGGTTGGAGGACCCTGGTGCAGGTTGGAGAACCCTGATGTAGGTTGGAGAACCCTGGTAGGTTGGAGAACCCTGGTGCAGGTTAGAGGACCCTGGTGCAGGTTGGAGGACCCTGGTGCAGGTTGGAGAACCCTGATGTAGGTTGGAGAACCCTGGTGCAGGTTAGAGGACCCTGGTGCAGGTTGGAGGACCCTGGTGCAGGTTGGAGAACCCTGGTGCAGGTTAGAGGACCCTGGTGCAGGTTGGAGGACCCTGGTGCAGGTTGGAGAACCCTGGTGCAGGTTGGAGAACCCTGGTGCAGGTTAGAGGACCCTGGTGCAGGTTGGAGAACCCTGGTGCAGGTTGGAGGACCCTGGTGCAGGTTGGAGGAGGACCCTGGTGCAGGACCCTGGTGCAGGTTAGAGGACCCTGGTGCAGGTTGGAGAACCCTGGTGCAGGTTAGAGGACCCTGGTGCAGGTTGGAGAACCCTGGTGCAGGTTAGAGGACCCTGGTGCAGGTTGGAGGACCCTGGTAGGTTGGAGAACCCTGGTGCAGGTTGGAGAACCCTGGTGCAGGTTAGAGGACCCTGGTGCAGGTTGGAGAACCCTGATGTAGGTTGGAGAACCCTGGTGCAGGTTAGAGGACCCTGGTGCAGGTTAGAGGACCCTGGTGCAGGTTAGAGAACCCTGGTGCAGGTTGGAGAACCCTGGTGCAAGTTGGAGGACCCTGGTGCAGGTTGGAGGAACCTGGTGCGGGTTAGAAGACCCTGGTGCAGGTGGAGGACCTAACTTTTTGAGTTATCTTGAACACAGACAGACAGACAAATACGCTGTCAAAAACATAACCTCCTTGGCGGAGGTAAAAATTGTTTGTTTACCTGGGTTGCTGGGTTACGCTCATACAGATAAGGGGCCCTCCTAGCCAATGGGATGCCAGGAAGATGCTAAGCGATAGCCAATGGCAGAGCAGCTCCGACGCACAGCTTTCAATATAGATACAGAGCCGACAGCTATGTTTACGTTCGGTAAACTCTGGGAGCTGCGAGTAGCAGCGCTACTGTATTTTTGCCTTTCGTATCCTGAATTTTCTTTCGTAACTAGAGGCAATATTTTCCCATTGAGGCGTTTCGTAACCTGAAAATTTCGTATGTAGAGACGTTCGTAAGTAGAATTACCACTGTATAGTAGACTTGAATACAGAACAGGAACTTTGGGCCAGTAGTGACCAAACATAAAGCCAAAATGTGACATTAATGAGGTTGCCTTAAAGCAAGGCGGTTCCTTGTTCATATGATCACAAGCATGTGTGGTTAATTTCCTCGGTGTTGGCCATGTGTTCTGTTAATTCTGTTTAATTAGAGCCCTTCAAAAATGATTTTACTTTGCCTAAATATAGTTTCACTTCTTGGTTTTTAGCCTCTAAACGTCAGAGCTTTGAGTTTGCTCTTCCACCACACCACTGCGGCTGCATCAGGCGACCTGCCGACGACTGACTTTTGTCAATTCTTTTGTCAAGCTTTGCACAAGAAACAGTGCCTTTAAATGGTGTTGATGCTTTGTTTATTACCTCTTTAAAACTCTGGCTAGGTTATTAAACATCAGAAACAGCTCCCTGTTAGTGCTCAGGAAGCCGACAGCCTTTCCACCTTCAAGATCAGGCACCGCACAAGTAAAATGAATTTAATGGAATGAAGCCATTATTATCTCCTTAGACACAAATATGACTGGATTTCCTCCGTGATGCAAGATTTGCAGCAGCAAATTGAGAGAAAGCATTTGTCACCGATGTGACGAGAGCTCTGGCTCGAGTCTTCCTCCTGTCACACTGATAACAGCGATGAGCGGATTTGATGGGGAGCAGTAAATAGCGGAGACTGTTTTGGAGTTTGTGGGTTTAGAGACTCTGAGGTAAAATGTTGTCTTTTTAATGCCGTCAGAGATCTGATACCCCCGGGGAACGGTGGCTCCGACTTTCAATCACGGCTTCAGTTAGCTGCCGAATCATGAACACGGGGCCTCAGTCTGTCTAAAAAAGACACTTCATGGCAGTCTTCTTCTCTTCTTTTACTGTGAGATATAAATCAGTGCCGTCACTGGGTGGCCATCCTGCCCGATAACAGCCGTCCTAATTATTTTCCCCTTCAATTAAACCGACTAGTCTGGTTCTTTGATTTCCAGGAGTTAGTACCAATGGGAAGAGAAGAAACTTGCCCCTTGACATGACTGGATAGACGTACAACCAATAAGAGGAAGCAAAGCATGTGATTACAGGCACAGCAGAGCAACAACCGGACGAGTTCGGGCTGTAGAGATACACTAATCTCGTAATACGATACGATACATGATATTCGGTTCACGATACGATATATATCGATATTCATCTTACAATACATTTACATCATTTTCTAAAAGATTTTAAAGGGGCAAAGTGATTTTGGTGACATCTTGTGAGTGTTCCAATGACTTTGAATTTATTGAACTGAAAGCATCAATTACACATTATATGGCTGACAGGCAGCTTGCAAATGCTGGACAAAATGAATAAAAGATTTGTTGAGAAAAATAGTTTCATTTATTTAAACAGCGCAAATTGTTGCTTGCAAGCTTTTAAAGGTGGGAGACACGGGGGTTTTGAAAGAAGCTTAGAATATCGATACCCGCGGCTGAAAAATCAATACTCTCTGGGGAAATGAAATATCGATATATATTGTAGAATCCAATATAATCGTTCAGCTCTACTATGAGTATCAACTAGAGGTTTTCGGAACAACCCGAACAACCCGAAAACTCGAGGTTCCGAACCCGACCCGAATCGGGTCTCAGGTTCCGTTCAAAAGACGTGACTCCGGGTTCGGGTGAGAATCGGTACAGGTAGTCTCGGGTCCGGTCGGTGCTTTCTGACAGGCTGGGTCCGCGTTTACTCGAGAGAGGTGAAGATATTGGTGGTGGCAGCCAATGTCAGGACTCAGGGCAGTTTAATTAATTATTCATTAACGTGGCGTGTTTGTCATGAAACAATCGTGTTGCCGTAGCGTGTTATTAGCAGTATCCCCAGCAGCTGTAAAGCACAACGGATCGCCAACATGACAACGCTGGATGAGAGAATATGCTCACGACACGTCCTGACCGGTGTAGGCTATTAGCGTTAGCAGTTGCTACCAATAGCATCTGTATCCACAAAGAAAAAAACGAGGTGAATTTATTGTTGTTTACCATCACGTAGCCTATGTAGCAACTGAACCGGGTAGAAGAAGAGAACTTTAGGTAAGAAAATCAAGTTTTATTCAATGCTAGACAACTTTTAACATGAGCAACTATGGGCTGTATTGTCTCGGTTCTTTTCGGGTAACTCGGTTCGGTTCATGGTCAGAAACTAAAGACTTGGGTCGGGTCGGTCCCGGGTCCATTCGGGTTCGGACCTCCGGACTTATGATAAGCAGGAATGCCAGTGGGTGACTTGTCGGTTTAACAGTAAAACCTTGTTGTCTCAAGGTTTTAGTAGCAGTTCTGCAGCCAGCTTGATCGTTTTCGAACAATAGCTCTTGGATGCTAAGTCGTTTCCCCGCCTCACATATCCTTTTCAGAAAGAGTTTTGCAAACCACTTGAAATTCCACAGTGAATTGAAGAAGTGTGTTTGGGTCCTCTTTGGCCCCTCCGGTTCACAGAAGAGGAATTGTCATTTAAGTTTGTAAAGATAGTGCTTCAGCTTTAGAAAATACAATGATTTCTCATTTTAAAAAATCTGAACAAATCAGCTCTACAAAATCCTGAGAGAATCGGGGGGGGAAAAAGAGAAGGAATGTCAAATTTTTGTCCAAAGAAAAAATATCTTAAGAAGATTGAAAGAGCACATTGATCTGAAAAGAAGTGCTGAGGTGTTGGTGAAGGAGCCTCTGAGGCCAGATGGGTCACGTCTGCTCCCTGCTGAAGACTTTTTGAATTAGGAAAAAAAAAAGTTGAAAGAATTGGAAATTACTTTATAAAGTCCAGCAGCCAAAATGGCTCTTGGTTGAATTTATGAATGCATCATAATGACATAGCAGTAAAAAGGTCTTATATCATCCCAAATGTTGGAGTCCAGTCTACGGGGTCCATGCTGCATATGCATACCACCCAACTGCTAACACCTCAGTTCTACTTCTCAGACGATCTGGTGTTAAACACAATGCAGCAGAGCTCTTTACAGATGCTATTGGCACTAACTCATCGCTGTCTCGTGGTAGAAGTCTACATTTATAACCAAGACAGTTTCACAACATAACCAAACAACTGAAACACCTGTGAGTTATTTGCTCCGCACCAGCATCAGACTCCTGCACTCCTGCCCCACCTCTGGTTTTTAATGCACTTACCAGACACACACACACAACACACGTGTCGTGGTGGGGGGGGTTGGGCCGGCCATATTGCCTCTTTTTGTCCTTCCTTGCCCTGCGGGGGATTCGGGGGGTGGTCGTGGGTCCTGGCCACTGGGGCGTGTACCTGCTTTTGGGGGGCCCTCTGCCGGTTGGGGTCTCCCTGCACCTTTGCGTGGGCCCGGGTGCGCCCCTGCTGGTGGGCTGGGTACCCGATGTGGCCCCTGGGGTGAGGTGTTGGCTTGCTGCGACTGGTGCGCAGTGGCGTGGGCTGGCGTGGGCTGGCACGGGCTGGTGCGCGGTGTGGGGGCCTGGGTGCCCTGCCTGACCCCCTGTCAGTGGACGTATGCCTTGGGGGTGTTAGCCCCTTGACCTCTTGGGTCGGGGGGCAAGGGTCCTCTCGGGCCAGTCTGGTCCTGGGTGATGGGAGTTAGCTGGCATTTTCTCACCCATGGGAGTACTTGAGACGGACTAAGAGAAGGAGAGTGGTGATGACAGTTTCCTCGGTACATGAGTGTATATGAGCACGGATACATTTATGCTTTACACCCCTCCCCCAACAACCCCCTCTACTGTCAACACAATCAATCGATAATCAATAGCAGAATGGGCCGTTCACTTTCCTATCTGGTCAGCTTGTTACTGAACCTGTGATTTCTGCATCTGGTTGCTTTGTTCACTGCTGAAATGAGTTAACACCACCTTTTTTAAATGTGCGCGTCACTGGCACGTCACCAGCACAATCACCGACTTTCACATTGTGTTTGGATTGTGGTTTCACTGCTTGCTGGCCTGAAATACTCCGACTCTGGGACGCTGCATCCTCCCTGCCGCTCTTCTTCACGATAAATCTCCTCTGTACAGACAAAATATTGCTTAAAGTTTTCTTATATCTCTCACAAAGCAAACACATTTAACATAAAGTGTTGCATCATTTACGTGAGTCTCCTACCTCTCGGTGTCTGTTGGAAATCTTTCCCAGACCTGTTCCACATTAGCATGGCGTGCACACTTCACACGAAAACATTTGCAAATATATATTCAGCGAAACGTTTTGGCAGCTCGCGGCCCACCGCAAAGCAAAGCAAAAGTATCAACATCACAGGCAAACAAGAGGAAGGATGTGAGTGCAGCAGAATCCTAAACAGGCCCACAGATACATCCAAGCCACATCACATCCCTATTTATAACATTATGTTTACACTTAAATGCAAATTGTGTTTTAATGCATGGAAACCCGTCGGTGTGTAGCAGCCCGTTTCTCCCCGTTTTTCTTTCTCACCTGTCACTACAGCTGTTTGTCAGTGTGCACGTGTATGTGTGTGTGTGTGCGTGAGGGGAGCGATAGATCTCATGTTCTGTTCTTAATATAGCTGCTGTATGTGTGACTGCTTTGCATCGGCTCGCCCTCCCTCCTCCTCCTCACCTCCTCAGCACCGTTTCAAAATCTTTCTGTATCCTAACTGCTCTTTCATTTCCTCCTCGGTACTTTGAACATCTCCAACTGATGGGCCGAGGTGTGAGGTTCTCAGGTCGTGCCCCCCCATCCCCCCCGACTCATTCAAGCGGATGTGATATCCAGGGAGAGCCCGCGGGGAATTTCTTCAATTTTGGAACAAATGTCGTCTTGGACTCGGGGAGGAAACCGTTTGAATTAGTCTGTCAGAGGTCAGGGCGGGAGGACGGCAGACTAGGGGTGGGAGCTTTCCTGGGGGTCCTTCAGTTTTAAAGTTAAGATCTATAAATTCAATGATATAGACTATCCAGTGGTGCAAAACGTCTGAGATTTTCCATTTAAAAAAAAGAGCAAATGTCAATCAGCAGAGAAATGTTCCCTGTCAGTTCTCTGCTTTCTTTCATTACATCAGAACATCATCATAAATCATGTCTAAGATGGTTTTTTTTCAGTGAAGAAGTCCAGTTCTTTCAATCCAGTCTGCAGCTCAGGATTATGTTCATGATTGATTAATCTGAGATCTTCAGGGGGCAGCCAGCTGCTAGAACATCGAGTCACAGAGAGGGACTAAACTTCCTGTTAAAATACTTCAGTCCTCCTGTACTGTTACTGCTGGTATTGTGCTATTTTTGGCTCGTAAGTAGCGGCTAACAGGCTAACAACAACAAAAGAAAAAGTCCGGTTTTCTCTGCATGGAACAGGCACTTTATTCTGGCACTGCAGGAACTTGTAACATCACACAGGTTGTATTGTTGGGCTCCTGTCGGTTAACAGAGAATGTAAATCTATACACGCTGGGCTGCTGTTGATACTCACTACACTTTTCTTCTAACCCCATTTTCTTCTGCCGTCCCACTACACACACACTACATTACCCATAAGGCCACACCATTACCCATAAGGCCACCTTCTTAAAGGGGCCAGGCTGGCTCACAGCATTTCTTCGCTGTGAAAGAACGCACACAACATCCTGTGATGTGTCCGCAATTTTTTCGTGATTTTTTTTTTTTTATATTATATATTTCGGAAAAATCCGCAAATAACTAAAACCACTGAACCTAAAGCGCGACTATGGTGAGGGATCACTGTATTTTGTTTATTTATCCTAATTGTGTCTAGTATGCTTTCAGTTATTCATTTGTCTTTGTTAACCACTTTGAATTACCTCAGTATTTGAAATGTGCTACAAAAAGTTGACTTGTGCATAAGAATCCTCAAGTTGTACTCTATTGAATTGCATTTTTTTCAGGTTTGTGAGCGCTATTGGTTTTTATTTGAAAACGTTAAGACGGGGACGCCGTGCAGCCCTGTGCAGTCCTGCAGTCAAAGTGGACCAGTGAGGCTGCTCGGCTCCTGTGATTTTCTGTACGCTAACAGGAAGTGCGATTCAGCGAGCAAACGAAGCCTTTATCTGAAAAACAAAGAGATACGCCAGTTTGTCAGCCGAGCCCGTTCTGAGCGGGTCGTCAGTGCAGTGTAACATTTCAGCGTCTAACACCTTAAAGGTCAGCTTTAATGAGTCATCGTAATGTTCTGCAAGATTATGCGTCTAAAAAAAACATGCTGTTGCAATCGAGCACAGATGGAGAGATAGATTTGAACTTTCAAAACTGTCATGCAGTTGAACTTTATTTTCCTTTTTTTTTTCTCGTTTGAATGGTCCGCTCGTTACTCACTGGGCAACCATGACAGTCCCAGCCACATCAACATTCTTCCTCGTCTGTGTTTGTTTTAAACGTTTCCCGCCGGATTCCACCGGGTTCGAGATGGTGAACCCCGGGTTCAAAAGCATCCAGAGAAAACACTTATCCGGTATTTAGTAAGGGTGAGTATTGGCAAGGACCTTGCAATGCGATATGTTTATAATACTTGGGTCACAATACGATATCACGATATCGCAATATCACGATATATTGCGATATTCTACCCAGTTAATATCAAAATTAAAAGTAGAGATGAAAAAATCAAGTTGCTGTATATGTTCATCAGATGATATTGATCATTCAGAGGACAAATTGAGTCAAAACGTTTGCTTCAAAAACAACCTATATATTGTTTATTATTAGTGTTTTTGAAAAAAAAAATCAAAAAAAAATTGGTATTAGGAGCTGAAAAATCAATATTATATTGGTTGGCTGAAAAATCATGATATAATGCCAAATCGATTTTTTTTCACACCCCTAGTATTTAGTCAAATCCACACTGGTCACCTGTTAAATACCAGGGTTTGGTCTTTTTTTTCCAAAGGAATTAAATAGTTCCCATGTCAGCGAGTTTCCTGGGAGGTGGAGTGAAAATACTTGAAAACTTAGCTTACTGTCAGTTAGTCATCATGCTACATGTTACACATTCTGCAGGAAAAAAAATGGGGGTTTGAGCCTGTTGTGCTTTTATAGCTCTGATGCAAAGTAATGGAAATCATCCTTGCATGAAAACAATCTGCCAGACAGAGACGGAGCCGTGGAAAGGCTTCAGCCCGGACAGATACGAGCGCAACACGGAGGACACGTTGACACGCCGATCTTACGGCGTCGCTGGCACGCGGAGATGAGAAGCAGCAGGACGATCAATGTAACGTCTTAAAGTCTGTCTGACACGGAGTAAATCCCTCGGGACGAGACTGAACTCGCGGCATCTTTGTATGCCTGTGTGTCTTATTATACCTGGCTTTCCTTGTTTGGCCAGGCGGTTGCTTCACTCCGCTGCCTCTTTGAAACCACCCAGGCTCTTCGTCTCTCTACCCATCTGTCTCTTTTTCCACGTGTAATTTTTACTGTCGGTGTATCTCTCTCATCTGTCCGAGATTAAAGGCTCATCCCCACTCCAGAAACCTGCCAGCCTGCAGCCGGTTGATGGGCTTGGAACAGGGTCACAGCACTGATCTTGTCCAAGAAGCTGCCTTTGAAGCAGGCTGGAACACACACACACGAACCTACTTTTACTTCCTGTATCTCCCCATTCTTGCTCCGTTAATGCAGTGCTGAAGTGGCTTTCCGCTACTGTGGCAACACCTTTCGCATTTATGAAGGCGGCTGTGGGTGGTGGGCCGGAGATGAGGTGGTCCAGGGATGCTTCTGAGCCAGTACATCTGCTCAAATGTGCCTGAGCAGGACACGGAGAATAATGACCATGATGGATAAAGCTTTCCACTGGGGGTGCACGATAACTATCGTGCCGATAAAAGGAAATTATGACGTCATCCCGATAAGTCCGATATCACGACGAATATCACCGATAACATATTTTTGTCAACACGGCAGTGTCCTCGCTCCCTCTGAGCCTTTAATGACCGGCAGTGAATGTTATGTTCAAGTAACGTCGGTATAATCAGAAAAAACGATTACTCAATAAGGAAAATCAAGAATACCCCCTCATGCCCGAAAACACCTTGTTAACTCGGTCATAATTTTGGTAGTTGCTGACTTGACTTGATATTCGCAGTATTTTCCCACATGTTACACATAAGAAAGAAAAAAATAGAAAAGGCTGAAAGAACGACTAGCAAACGAGGGAACGTCGGAATTTACATTACACCTTGAATGCAGCCTGCAGTGTGCTGATCACAACAAACATGGCGGCGTGGAACTTCGTTAAGGTTTCAGAAGAAGATAGTTTGGTGGTTATTTGTGACGAATCCTCCGAGTGAATTCTACGAGGAGGGAAGCACAAGCTTTAATATGTAAAACCCAATCGGCCACCTACAACATAACAATCGCTTCCATGGATTTTTGAAACCGTGCTAACGTGAGCTAATGAAGTTAGGAAGCTAATGCTAAAATGCGCAAGCCAGCAGCAGTCTCTTCTCTCCCTCATTCCTCTCATCTAAAGCTTCCATTAGATTAAAAAAATAAAAACTACTGAACTTCATTTACTTTAATTAAAGGTATTAATTTAAATGGAACCACAAGCCAAAATCATTTAAATGTTAATCTTTTTCAGTTTGTAATTCTGATGCATGTATTTCCATCAGTTAAAGGAGCCTTTATTTTTTATATCAGTCAGTAATGAACCTTATTTAAGTTAATGTGAGATATCAAATAGGTTTGTTTGATAGCTTTACAAAAATGTTTGAGAGGCTTGCCAATAGTTTTTTATTTGAAAAAATAAATATCTGTTCAGTTAAAAAGTCAAAACTGTTTTTGGTTTTGTTCATAGTATTGATGTAATGATCTTAGGTATATGTGTGTGTTATCGGTTATCGGTATCGGCCTTTAGGAGCTGAAAGTTATGGGTTATCGGTTTTAAAAAACAGTTATCGTGCATCCCTACTTTCCACGCATTTTTGAGAAGGAATACTTTGTCTGAACAAGTAGCCTTTTAGATAAATGTCCTAATTGGGATGAAAAAGTTTGTTTCTGAGGTGCTGGTTGATTTGAGTATCTGGAAAGCGGTCTTCTCTTCCCGGCCAGGAAAGTTCTTCAGAACACCTTGAGAACTCTGAGCGGTGTTCGACCGCGCCACAGTTCTTTATCTGCTGATAATTAATTCCAGGAAGTGTGAAGTGTGTCACGTTAAAAAGCGGGGTGCCATTTAATATTCATGAGGTGTCGTCCACTTTCAAATGCCCCCTCCGGCGCTCGCGTGACTAAACACAGTTCTGTTCGGTTTCCGCTGATCTTCACTGGGGTCTCATCACTCATTTCCATTGTGTGGTCAGTTTGGCGTGGTGTGCACGCCATCTTGCACATCAGGATGAAGAATGGCCTTTTCTTCTCTTTGGCCGAGCCTGAATGAGAGTTTTTCTTCCAGGACACATACAGTCCTGTTCAGATTTGTTGGCACCCATCAACTCCAAATACACTTAAGAATATGTTCAGACATTAATGCAGCACAATCAAAGTTGCTAAAGATACTGAAAAAGCAAACTCTGGATACAACCGTTAGCACCTCCACATGCATTTATGTCAACACTTATTAACCTTTACTGAGTCAGGAGAAATCTCCTGATTGAATCCAGATGAAACCCCTGATGGAGTGAGGAGGAAACCCCTGATACAGTCAGGATGAAACCCCTGATTGAGTAAGGAGAAATCCCCTGATTGAATCCAGATGAAACCCCTGATTCAATCCAGAGGAAACCCTTGATGGAGTGAGGAGGAAACCCATGATTGAATCCAGAGGAAACCCCCGATTGAATCCAGATGGGACCTATGATGGAGTGAGGAGGAAACCCCTGATTGAGTCAGGATGAAAACCCTGATTGAATCCATATGAAACCCCTGATAGAGTGAGGAGGAAACCCCTGATTTAGTCAGGAGGAAAGCTTGATTGAGTCAGGATGAAAACCCTGATTCAATGAGGAGTAATCCTTTGATTGAATCCAGTGGAAACCCTTGATGGAGTGAGGAGGAAACCCCTGATTGAGTGAGGAGGAAACCCCTGATTCAGTCAGCCATCATCAAACCACTTACATCATGGGACATAGGACAGCCGATTTTGACAAAAGATCCCCAGGATTCTTCCACGATGGTGATCTTTCTTCTGTGACAGCCCAACAATCATGCAGCGTATGGGGCTTTGAGTCTACGGGATGACAAATGGCATGCAGTTTAGTAAACTCCTAGTTCTCGTGGTTTCTGGTACTCTCCTACTGGTGCATGTTCAAGCCCAATCAGGTCTGCAAACCTTCTCTCTGGAGACGTTCAATGGGACTGAAGGTCTGGACTCACTGACCAGTTTGAAACTGGATCTCAGTTGGACGTTAATCTTAGTTGTGTCCCGCTTAGAAGATCTGAGACCTCAAACGCTTAAATACGAGCTAACACCTTTAGCTCCGAAAAGCTTGATTCTTGATTGCCTTACTGGAGGCAGTAACACGAATCCACCATGTTCAATTATTCCCACAGACGCTTCTCCTCTGTCCAGTCAGAAACTGTTCCAGAAACACTGCAGCTTGTAGGCAGGAATTATCACTTACCTTTTTCAATCTTTGATTCTATGATTAATTGTATCCTCCATGTCAGTGTAGTGTTGAGGCTGAAACCAGCTCTGAACATTCAGCCTGAACGCCCTTCAGATGTTACAGGTAGTCTTTTCTTCCGTTTCTGCTGTTTTCTTTTGTTAAATAATTTACTTCATCAACCTCTCTTGAGCCTCTTCTCAATGCCATCTTCTGTAATAACACGAATCCTGATGCTTTTCCATCTGCTCTTTTTTCTTCATTTTTGTGAGAAAGGAAAACTGGGAATATCAGCAGAAAAACGCTGGAGATGGATGAGCTTCATCAGAACAGCGTCCAGTACATCCAGAGGAAATTTTGAAGTATTTTTTTTTAAATCTCTAAATGAGGCTATACAATATACTTGAGATTTTCAATTTTTCTTTTTCAATGTAAAGCTTGAGACAGTCTTGTAGGTTAAGAATAAAACATCATAACATGTTAAATATGCACTAAGTTCGTAATCCCGCCTTAAGTCAAAAAACTGTCTCGTATCAGCACAATCTTTGATGAAAAGCTCAAAACTCTGAAAGAAAACCAAATAAATAAGCCATACTGTAACATGAAAACATATTCAATCAAAACCCAACTTCATCACACACGCTCATATCTCCCGTAAGAAATGTTTTTAAGGGTAGTAATTACAAAAAGACTTCATTTACATACAAATATGAAATCCAATGTCACACATGAGTACAAAGCAATTTCACAGATTTCTCACAGATGTTTTTTTTTTTTTCTTTCTGAATGATACACAAAGGAGGAACTGCCATTTTTAAGTAAATGATACAGACTAAATAATAGTAGCATCTGCGTTATACTTTTATGAGCAGTTACATAGAGAACACTCGGCCGTCCTCTCCAGATGTGCGGAGGATTGCCACCAGTAGCAGCGCCTGGTCCCAGTCCCTGCAGCAAAGACGACCCTTTTCTGTCGGCGTCAGGGTGTCGAACTCCACAGGTCTGGGGTGCGGCGGGCTTGTCGCCTTCCTAACGCCGTAGGGGGACTGGCTGGGCTGGATGGAAATGATACTGGTGGGCTGGAGGGAAAATCCAGGCGTGAAGCTTGAATCAACACACCAGCACCGACGGTGGTCCGGCCTGAAGGGCTGGTTGTCGTCACCAGCTGATGCTGACGAAGTGTTTGAGGTCACCATCACGGCTTTATGGGTGAATTCCAATTCCTCTCTTAACCCTCAATCTAAACCCTCGCCCTTAACCCTCAATTTTTGGCCCTCAATCTTAACCCTCTAAAGTAAGTGTCAGGGTTATCTTATGACTTAGAAATGGGACACCCCTCGAGTGCAGTTACGTCTTCAGACTGAAATGTATCAGAGCCGTGTTGTCTCTGTATTTCCTGAAATGACCCAGGGATAACATTGAAAAGAGCGCTGTATATTCTCTAAATAATATTAGCAAATAACACAATAGAGGATACATTATTCAGTCCATCGTCGCTACCCAACAAGGTATACAAGTAAGGTGAAGCCGACCGGGACCGCCGACGGGACTGGGACCCCCAGCCGCCGGTCCCGGGACGGCGGACCGAGACCACCGATGAGTACAGGTAACTTGAAGCCGGCCGGGACCGCCGACGGAACCGGGACCCCTGGCCACCGACCGGCAGGAAACATCGTAAAATAAAAATATAAATGTTACGCAACAACGATGTTAGTCCATGAAAAAAATCTCAAACAAAGACAATAAAATGGTTTCGTAACTTTTATATCTTTAGGATATACGAAGAGACTTATGTTTGTAGCTAGCTTTTTTTGTCACCATCCTTTTCGAAGATGTCTTGGCTAAATTACCCAGTGCCTTCTGGATAGCCCTTACTTCCAAGGGTGGTGTCGGAAAATCTCAATTTTGAGGGCGATACAGCCCTCAAACTCGTCCCTCAATTTGACTTTCTAAGAATTGGGACAGCACTTGCTCTTAGTGGGAGCGCGCATTTTTGAGATTGAGGGTTGAGATTGAGGGTTAAGGGAGGAATTGGAATTCACCCTTTGTCTCTATGCTAGTCTGCTTTCGCTCCGGCGTGAACTATGGTGGTTGCATCCGACAGCAACGTTTACTCTCACACGTGCACGGGAAAACTAGGGTTAGGGTAACCCTAACCCCAACCCTAACCAGATCTGAATATTATTGAGCCACTTTGGAGTGTTTTGGAGGAGCTAGTCAGGAGACGTTTTCCTCCACCAGCATCATGTAGTGACTTGGCCACTGTCCTGCAGGAAGAGTGGCTTCAAATCCCTCTGACCACTGTGCAGGACTTGTATATGTCATTCCCAAGATGACTTAAAAATGTATTGGCCGCAAAAGGAGGCCCTACATCATACTAATAAATGATTGTGCTCTAAAACCAGGTGTTTCAGTTTCATTGTCCAACCCCTGTAAACCTCTGCAATACGGAATGTTTGAATAAAGTAAAAAAAAGGACAAAAACTAAAGAATCATCAAAGAAAAAACACAGTAAATATCTTCCTCCTCGTTCAGGACGACAGTCGTGGACGTCGTTTTCATCCGTTCAGTTAGTTGGTGCTTTTACCACACAGCTTGTTGAATAATGCTGAAAAGCCGCTCATGTCAGCTGCACGTCTATCCCTGTAACCATTTTACTGCCAGTCATAAACTTAAATCTTCTGTACTGCGGTGGATGGGGTGCGTCTGTGACCGTTGAAGCCCTCAAGCTTCACTAACTGTGTCGTCTCTGGAAGACGGAGCTTCAAGTAGTAGTAGCTGCGCTCTTCAGTCCATCACGTTTGAAAGTGTCACCGATCATGTTTTAACTGCAATGGAGTCATCATTGCATTTTTCTACCAGGACATCCATCCCATGCATTTGCAGTGTTGTCATGTGTAGCTTCTCTCTTGATCCGGGTAATCACCTCTGATCGCGAGCCTTTGCTGTCAGAGCTTGTAGTGGCACCTGCTCTCCGTATACTGATCTATTACAAAAGGACGCTGAGCACTTTCAGCGGACTGCTATGCCATGCGGAGCATGTGTCGACCTCGGGGCACCTCCAGGCAACCTGCTCCGCCGCCGGTCACAAAATCGGTGAGGCTGCTGAATTACCTCTACATACTGTAGGGTCATTTAGCTTTTAGTCGGGCAACGTGCAGTGGCAGGAAGAGAGTAAAAACTCTCCTTTAACGTGTCAAGAAATCCTTCCAGTCCGTGGCCTGACTCCCTAAAGCCAGTGTTCAAACTTCTTCTCAGCTGAAAGGGGAATAAAAGCCTTTTAAACTGTTTTCCATCATTGGGTGTTCAGTTCAGTGGTATGGATGCATTTTGGGCTCTTCTTATGAACATGTAGCTTTCTAGGAAGTGGGCTCAAAAGGATGGAAAAATCCTCAATTTAAAATCCATCCATCATCTATGCCCGCTTAATCCTCTGCAGGGTCACAGGGATCTGCTGGAGTCTATCCCAGCTCTCTGAAGGTGAAGGGCAGGGGTCCATCTGGACAGGTCACCAGTCCACCACAGGACCACATGTAGACACACAATCATGCACACTCACAATCACTCCTACGGGTAATTTAGAACCAACAGTTACAATAACATGCATGTCTGTGGACTAGGGCTGTGGCGATACACTAATCTCGCGATAAAATACACGATACTCGGCTCACGATGTGATATATATCGATATATAAGGTAGGTGACCACAGACAGTGCCGCAGGGAAGGAGAGAAAGGAGGCCCCTGATTGGTCAATTCTACATCCCCATAGAAAAGAGCCCGTCATCGAAGAAGTGAGGAAGTACCCACATCTGTACGATTCTGGTTCTCCACACCACAAAGACAGCACATATTCTAGTAATTCATGGAGGGAGATTGCGATGAATGTGGGTCTGGATACGGCCGAGACGGTGAGGAAGTGGAAAAAAGATAAGTTTATTAAGTTTAACTAGTTCGTGATTGTCACTCTTGCGTTGTGGCGTGGAATAACATAGTGGAGACGCGCTTCAAAATTGAGCATAAATCAAAAGTAACTGGCGACAAGATAACTGCGACACATTGCGGCGAGAGTCTAACACAGCCCTTAAAGCCGGCGTTTTCCACCACTGAATACGGTCTCAAATCCTGACAAATAAAGTAGGCAAAGGACTCCGTAATTTTCTGCTACCTAGGTGAAGTAGATGGAAACTGGTGGCAACAACCGCCGTCACTGTCCAGCGTGGTTTGTTTTCGGATCGCGCCGCAACTTCTTGGGCTAGCTCTCAGTTAGCATTAGTTTGTCCAGATGGTGACATTTCAGGTGGGCTCGCAGGTTGGTGGTAATTTCCAGAGTACTTCACGTTTGTGTGACACAGCTTGCAAACCGCCATACTTTTGTCTAAATCTTCGCTTTCCTTTTTCTTTTTAAAACCAAACTGCTCCCACACATCTGCTTTTAAGCACGCAGGCGCTGGATTTATACTCGCCGCCATTCCTCCTGACTGGCTCAGAAAAAGAAGCTGGCTTCTGGAGAACTTGTTAGAAATGCTCTACAGCGACACTAGCGGCAGCTGGAGGACTAATGGTTCTTCCTGCACTTTGCAGGAAGAGCACTCGTGCGGGACACGGGGGTTTTGAAGGGAGCTTAGAATATCGATACCCGTGGCTGAAAAATCAATACTCTCTGGGAAAATAAAATATCGATATATATCGCAGAATCGATTAAAATCGCTCAGCCCTACTGTGGACTGATGGAGGAAGCTGGAGTACCTGGAGGAAACCCATAGAAGCACAGGGAGAACATGGAAACTCCACACAGAAAGACCTGCTGAGGTTCGAACCAGGAACCTTCTTGCTGTGAAGCAACAGTGCGGAACCACTAAGACACCTTGCTGTCCTCATTTAAAATCTTACCAGTAAGTAGCCGCTTGAGTGGTCGTCATAGATCTGTGAAACCAATCAAAGCAATCCCTCAAGTTCAAGTAATGAGTCAGCAGGAAGTAAAATATGTATTGATGATAGACGGTTATGATAAATTTAGCGTTATCATGGCCACATGTGGAAGAGATTTCATAAGGAATGAGCAAAAATTCTCTCAATGAAAGGTTTTTTTTTTAATTTTTTTTTTTCCCCCCACAAATCTAATCTCAAACACGTATTTCACCCTTTCCAGCTAACTACCCTTTAGCCCCGGACCTGCAGATCCATAAAGAAAATAGCCCAGCGGTGAGCGGTGACAGTTTTCTCAGAACAGTTGACAATGTCACGGCTTTCTGCGGCGGCTGCTGAGGCCAGGCCGCCGCAGTCAGCGGCGCCATAAATGTCACTCCGTCTTTGATGGGCCCTCCTGTGGATCGATGCCAATATGTAGCATACCTCCCTCCAGACATCGAACTTCCATCTATCCGTCCGTCCATTCACTCGTTCAGCCATCCATCCATCCATCCGCCCCCTCTCCATCCCTCCCACCCTCATGCTTTTTCCTTTCATCTCTGGCCATTTACATCCGTTCCGCTTCTCTGTCTAACTACCACCCAGAATGCACCAGCCTCTCTGCACCATCACTTCTTGCCGTGCGTCTCGTTGAAAATGTTATGTGTAATTTTCATGATTTAAAAACAAATAACCCTGAACTTAGAATTGTTTTTTTTTTTGTTTTGTTTTGTTTTTTTCCTTTTATGCACTTTTACATTATTAGACATTTGTGTTTGACGCCTTTGTCTGAGTTTAGGCTTCTGTTTAGTATGTGAGTCAACACATTATTATTTTTTTTGGCCATTATCCCTCCTATTATTTTTTATCGTCCATTATTCACTCACTAAACATCAGTCTAAACCCAGAGAAAGACAGCAAACACAATTTTCTAATAATATATTTCACCAAAACCTAAAGACAGTCAAGCTCAACGGGGAAACTAACAGCTCCTCTCTGGGTTCCTTTATCATTTCAGCTCTAATAAACTGAGTTCACTTCGCCTCGTTATCAACACAAAGTCTTTTCAAAAAAGTCCACAATGAAAAACGGCACCCTGTGATTTAGTTTCTGAAAATGCAAGATGCCAATAAACAAAAACAGGCTGACTGATTAATCCCCGTCACTTGTTCAGCTGATTCGTCAACAGTCATGGGAGGATGCACGAACGCAGGGGTGGAGCTTCAGGGAGGGCTGGGGGGGGCAGTACTCCCCCGGCCCGGGTGGGCCCAGTGAAAGACGAGGAAACAGGCCTCACCCCAGGCTTTAGTCACGCCTTACGCACTTCTGAATACAATGACATCTGCGAAAGATTCCACATGTTACGTATGAAGGTTATATATAGGTTTCTCCAGCCAGAATGAGTCATGGTTGGTCAAAAAAAAATTAAAGACTGACTTTGGTCATGTAGGTTTCTACACAGTGAATTAAATGTTGTGCTGCATGGCTGGCTTCATGTTCACTCTCACAGTTGAACTTTACAATGTGCCTAATTAGAACTGGATCACCGGTAAGATCTCCATTGTGGGTAAAATCGTCATCAACAGCCGTCCATCAGCGTCATCATCAGTCACTAGTCAACAGAGTCTATGCGGTGCAGGGTAGGTGGATCACGGATTAATTAAATCATGAGTGGCAGTTCATACAAGCATAAAAGTGGAGTAATAAAACGCAAAGAAAAGGAAAAAAAGAGCGCAGGAAAAGACTAAACTAAAAAAGCTGGATACATATCCTCCTGGAGATGAACCTGACATTGTTGGCAGCGAGTCAAGCCCACCAGAACTGGTACCACGGTCAGGGAGCCAGATTTACAGGTACAATTTCTCACAATCACTGACACTGAAAACAATATGTGAGTTAGTTGTAAACTGTTGATGTGGTTGTTATCAGAGTAGCCCCCCCGCCTAACGTTATTATTAGGGGCCAGGTAGCCTAATGTTTTTCTTGTTCTCATGGTTTGTTAGACTTCATGATGGTTTTGTCGGGTTACTCTTGCAAAAAAACTCGTACTAAAACGACGTGTTTGGAGTTGGTATTTATTAACAACAATGGAAACACATCAGGCGAAATCGGCACTTGATACCGAGCAGAATGAATGAATAGCTACTACAACAATAACTGGTGCGTCTCCCGCATGACGTCACTACTGCATACCGCTGAATACATTTTAGACAATATATTATTCCATAAAACTACATACTATCAAATGCTTTAAGCTATGTGTCAAAAATGTAGTAATGCTTGTAAGCCCCGCTGTTGCAGGCATGTGTATGTTGTAAAACGATGTAATCACAAGCTTTATTGGGCTTAAAGGGCCCGGTCATGTGCCCCGCCCCCGGCCCGCCAGTGACATGTTCCGCTGCTGCGCGAACGTGTCGGCATTTCTGTTGCCTTGTTGACGGACGTGCAGTGATGTTGAAGTGGGATTAACAACCTCGTTGTTGGGTTAAATTATCGGGTTTCGTTTTTCTGGCTTCCTGCTCTCTCGTCATAGATGAACAAAACATCCTGGCGCTTTAACGTCGTCCCAGCCCCCTTTTTAGGTAAAAACATCCTGGTGAATCTGGATGTCGGTCAATGCAACTTTCAGCAGTCTGCTAACATCAAAACGTTAAAGGTTCCATATGACGCGCTCTTCATTCCTGTTCGTATTGATCAAGCACTGCGATGGAGTAACAATACTCTGATCAGGACTGACAAAAACCCACGTTTTGTTACATTGTGCATCCTAACTCTTCTGTTTATGCCATGCCTCATCTTCCAAAATCCTTTATTTACTGCTTAATCAACGACGCAGCTCTTAACATGACAAAGCCCCTGAAAATTGGATATTCTACAGTTTGTCAGTTTTGATCCTTTGAAAGGCAGGGAACGCGTAATATGGGACCTTTAAGCACGACTACATTGTTGCTTTGTAGCTACTTGGTGGCGAAATCATACGGCCTGTCAGCTAAATAATTATATGTTATTACTGCCGAGCCACTATCACCGGCGTTGAATAGAAGAACTTTGATTTGTTGTGATGCAGCTTGACGGTTAACACTGTTGCTAAGTACCTCTCTGAATCTCTGTGTGATGCACTTCAGACGCTGTCCTTTCAATAAGTCGTCACATTTAATACTTTGAATATCTTACCTGTGATGAAGTGATTACTGTAGATGTATGCAAGCCTTTGATTTCTCTCTGAACTGCCTTTAAACTCCGTTTTAACACACTACGGAGCAGCTTTTACAGGTGATGCAAGTGTTTCCAATGTACCAACAGTAATTGGTGCTTGATTCCAGGCCAAAGGGGGAGTGTGGTACCTGATGTTCAACCCTAACATCTTTGTTTCAACCAGTTTTTGCTTTATTATATCCGGAGTTTTTGTTACAAAGGAGTCCTCTAACTCAACTGACCACAGTGATCATTTATTTCTTCAGGCTTTTTAAAACAACATACACTATATTGTCTCACCTGCCTTGACTCTTGAGCTTTAGCTCCTCCCATTCCTAATCAATATGACGTGGCTCCATCTTTGCAGCTAGAACAACTTCAACTCTTCTGGGAAGGCTGTCCACAAGGTTTAGGAGTGTGTTTATGGGGATTTTTGACCATTCTTCCAGAAGAACATTTGTGAGGTCAAACACTGATGTTGGACCAGAAGGTCTGGTTCTCAGTCTCTGCTCCAATTCATTCCAAAGGTCTTCTATCAGGTTGAGGTCAAGCCACTCAAGTTCATCCACACCAGACTCTGCCATCCATGTCTTTATGGTCCTTGCTTTGTACACTGGTGCACAGTCATGTTGGAAGAGGAAGGGTCCAGCTCCAAACTGTTCCCACAAAGTTGGGAACATGGAATTGTCCAAAATGTCTTGGTCTGCTGAAGCATCCAGAGTTCCCTTCACTGGAACTAAGGGGCCAAGCCCAGCTCCTGAAAAACAACCCCACACCATAATCCCCCCTCCACCAAACTTTACACTTGGCACAATGCAGTCAGACCAGTACCGTTCTCCTGGAAACCACCAAACCCAGACTCTTCCATCAGATCACCAGATGGAGAAGTGTGATTCTTCCCTCCAGAGAACGTTCCTCCACTGCTCTAGAGTCCAGTGGTGGCTGCTTTACTCCACTGCATCTGACGCTTTCCATTGTTCTTGGTGATGTCTGACTTGGATGCAGCTGCTCCACCATGGAAACCCATTCATGAAGCTTTCTGCTCTGTTGTTGAGTTAATCTGAAGACCACATGAAGTTTGGAGGTCTGTAGTGATTGACTCTGCAGAAAGTTGGTGACCTCTTCTCACTATGTTCTTCAGCATCCTCTGACTTCCGCCCCCTCAGTTTACGTGTCCTACCACTTTATGGCTGAGTTTCTGTCGTTCCCAAACACTTCCATTTCCTGATAATACAGCTGACAGTTGATTGTGGAATATTTAGGAGAGAGGAAATTTGTTCCACAGGTATCATCCTATCACAGTTTCACACTGGAATTCACTGAGCTCCTGAGAGACCCATTCTTTCACAGATGTTTCTAGAAACAGTCTGCATGTCTAGGTGATTATTTTATACACCTGTGGACATAGAAGTGACTGGAACACCTGATTCTGATCATTTGGATAGATAAGAGAATACTTTTGGTAATATAGTGTATGTCTTTGTTCCAGTTCAAAGAAGGAGTCTAGACATCCATGCAGGGAAGCTTGAGGGGTGATGATACAGATGCAGCAGGGGCTTATTCAGTCGAAGCCTCGGCTTCGTGGAAGTGGTCACTTTCTCTTAAAATAGTAATAACAGCTTGTACAAAATACCAAAATCCACAGCGTCAGCGCTGCCCTTTTCACCACAGACTCAGATCTTTGTAAGTTAGAGATGACCAGGAGCCTCAAGCAGGGTGACCTCCCAGCATGAATGTTGAGAGGCTGCACATATGTGATTTTGTGCTATCCAAAGCAAAAAAAAAAAAAGAGTCACAGGAGAGGTAGCATTGAGATTGAACACAGAAAGCATCCAAAAATAGACCAGTCCAGGACTGGATGACCAGCGGAGCAAACTCCTCTCCCTCCTGGAAGCAGAAAGGGCTCGTTTAGGTTGGGAGGTTTTCCGACGTGGAAATGCTTTTCCCGCTCTGCGAGGAAAGCTTCACTATTCGGGCGCGATAGAGCACCTTGCAGCAGAATCCACTGCGTTTCACAACGCTCCAGTTACTTGCTATTAAATGCGTGGATTAGGATGTAATAGAGGCTCGTTGGGTGTGATAAGAAGAGCGGCTCTGGGTGAATCAATACTCTCAGAAACATCCTTAATCTCGCAGGTTTCTTTGAGAACCTGGATCGATTGCAATTCTGTATTATTTATATCGCCTCACTTTGTTTGTCAACCCCTCTTTGGTTTCATTTTTGATATTCCCACTAAGCTGTCAAACGCCAAATCTCCCATTTCTTTCCCAATATATAACACTTTCTGGAGGGTGTGTGCTGAAGCTTACTCCTCTGTGGCTTTACTTTAATCCTCTAATAACCTTGTCCAAAGCTGGTAAGACTTCAGATGAGTAAAAACAGTGATTGTATCACAATGTTTTGCATATCACAGAATAAATGATTCATTAGTCTTTTTCTTTCAAATGAAGCCTTTAACATGAGACTGATATTGGTATTGCATTGAAGTGTCTCTAGATTTCCTTTTGTCAGACGGGTTGAGATTAACATAAAGTTATTTTTGGGCTTCGCTACCAGGAGAAAATAAAGTAATCTTCCTAAAGAGACCAGTATGATACAAGTAGCGTAATGCCAGTGGAGGTATATTGCCTTGAGTAGCAGTAAGATTAAATATTAATCAGAAAATCCTATCTAAGTAATACATCATTGAGTTAAAAGAGCTGTAGTTTGAGATGGCCAAAACCTCGTGAAGCGCTTTACAATGCAGATAACTCAGCTGGAGGTTTATCTTCCATCTCCACCGCACAGATGTAAACACAAACTGTGCAACTCTGGCAGCTAACCAGACTTATGCCAGTGTGTGAGTTTACAGGAAGCCTTTAACGGAGAAGGTTCATTTTGTCCTGAATTCTGCTGAATCTTTAGTTTTAAGGGAGGTTTGGAAATGTGTTGCTGGAGCACCAGCTTCCGACTTTCTTAAAGCTTTGCTGGATATAAGTCTCCAGCTAGACTGTCTGAAACGAAGGAAACTGCTGTTCCTCCACTGACCACCGGGGGCTGGAGTCAGTTCCACCTCCACCCCAGTGGTAAAATGTCCAACCTTTTAGCAGAGATAAACCTATTTACATCCTGCTTCAAAGTCAGAGTCAGTTTTATATTTTTGTTTTAAAGACGATATGTTTGTTACGGTGTTTATTGGACCAGTATGACCCGGTGTGGGTCTGAGGACGAAGCTCTCTTAATCAATCGGCAGCCTGGGTGACCCATGTGTTGGTTAAATGACCACAGCCTTGCGATCCTCCGGGGCTTCGTCACAGCTGGGTCTCCGGCTACTGGCTTTGCTTGGACCTCTGCCAAGACCCAGCGGTGAGGAAGCCATGGAGACGGCACTGTCGCCACAGCCGGACCTCCTGCAGCTCCTCCACCGATGGCTGCGGTCATCCAGCATCAGCTCGTTGAGGGTCTCAACTCCGATTAGAGTTCAGCCAGTCCTCGTTTGAACTCCGACGTGAGTCGTTTAACTGTCGTTTCGGTGGCTACATCAGAAATGACGATGGGTTGACAGATGTGATCAGAATTAACATCATAAGTTAGCCTGAGCTAAACCAGGCTGAAACTGAGCCATGGTGGACATGTTCCAGTTAGCCTGCCTCCAGGGCAACTCGTTTCTCCATTTTTGTGGATTAACCAGGGCTAGGTGGAGGTTGACCGTTGCTCACGAACACATAATGGAGATGTCTTGCCACTAGGGCCCCGATCGTACACCTCCCGCTAGCCGCTAACCGCAAATTGCGGGTTTAGGAAGCTCCGCTAACCACTAATGCAATCTTCTGCTTCCCTAAAGCCGCTATCCGCTATGCCGACTCCCTTACTCACATTGTAGGTGTGGCAATGGGCGTGTATTTTTCGCTTTCCGCAAACTCGGTATCTTGCGATCGCGGGTTTAGGGTAGCGGGTAGCGAGTGGTCCGACCAGATTGAGTTCTTTGTGGGGGAACGCCCCTCCCACTACCCGCTATCCCCTTAATAGCTGCTTTAGGAAGTTTGGTGGAAGATCGGGCCCTAGGTGTTATGAAACAGTCCTGCCCCCTCGTACGTTTTTAGGCTAGCACTGGGCTGTGCAGCTGCAATTTGATAGGCTGACGCCTGTGTCAGCATCTGAAAAGCTGAACTTCTTTCAGCTTTAGATGGGAGCACCACTTCCAACGTGACACAACTGACCCACGACTAAGCATTTGGCAATGCTTGACGTCAGCCCGATCCAAAACGTGACTGAGGGGTAAATTCGTATGATCAGGGACGACGACAGTCGAGGCCTGAAAGGGTCAAATTGCTAACGATCCAATGAACAGTCTCACAGACGTTTTAATTGTAGATTAGACTTTACAGCCGTACATACTGCATGAATGCATGTATAAATCCAGTTAAATGTCTTGCTCACCACTGAATCACTGCCAGAGGTATAAATTAGAGGTATAGCTTCTAGAGAGCTCTGATCTCCACATCATGGACTCTTTCTAGGATCATGCAGAGAGGCCACTGGCACAGCCTGAAACCACAAAACTCTGGCATGTTTGACAAGCTTTCTGTGGGAAGTTTCCCTCCATCCGTCGTCTCTGGCGGTGGTCTAGAGCAGTGGTCCCCAACCTTTTTGTTACCGCGGACCGGTCAACCCGTGAGAATTTTACAGCGGACCGGGGTAACATCCTCTGTACTCATAAGATAAATCATTATCTTCCCCACACTGAGTGGGCTTGATACGTGGGAATCACTTGTCGTGATAAATCCATATTTCAGTAGGACTCCTGGTATTGTCTGTTAAAAGCTTTCTTTTTCTTGGAAGTCATGTAGTCTGTTCTTCTTTCTCTTCACTGTGCATTTTCCCCTTCACAAGGAAACTTTCTAAGGACGTTTATTTCTTACTCATTTTGCTAGCTGAGTTAAATTTTGGTGTTTAAGTGACTCCGGTTACTTTTCAAAATATAAGATTTTTTAAAATAAAAGCTCATTCAGACTCGTATAATAAATAAAACTTAAATAGCTAATTTTTTCTTGCGTGGCCCGGTGCCAATTGATCCACGGCCCGGTACCGGTCCGCACTCCAGGGGGTTGGGGACCACTGATCTAGAGCCTGTCCATTACTGCCATCGGGGAAACTTGCTGTTTGCTGTTATTATTTCCTGCGTTTGTTGATGTGATACCGGACGTACCTGGTTGGGTTTTGGGGAGGTCTCGGTTTGAGTTCGGTTCTAAGCTGAAGCGCCAGTTGTTTGGGCCACCAGTGATTTCCCAGTTTCCCAGTGGTTTGTTCTCTTGGATCATTGTAGCTATTATAAAATTAAAATGAGACAGTTGCCTCGTAAATTTAGCTCTGTTGATGTCAGTTTTCACAATAAACATTTCTTTCCCTCCCAAGGCTTCCTTTGATGGATCACTGAATATAATATTCATGAAAATTCTTTTAAAAAAAATCATGAATTTTTGTGACAACCTTTATTACAATGCGAAAATTAAAAATAATGACGTTGTGTACTGGTACCGTCTGAAAGGGATGTGGGCAGCGCTGTTGGTTTATGACTCAAGGGGGGAAATGGTCTTATCTATTGTCTTGTTGCAGCACAAGGGAGTTATCTCTCATCTCCGAGCTATCTGATGATTTGTTATCGCGCATATCTTGCGAAGCTCACAAAGAAAAGTGGCAATGACCTCCTGACCGGTGAGCGTATCGCAGCGCCGGTGAGAGAGAATTTCTCAGCTTCACCGCTCAGGGAACTTTTACAAAGAACCGACCCGCTTCAAAGACGTGGAGGAAGATGTGCAGGCTTCACGTCGGTGTGTTTACTCCCTCTCTGAGGGGCGACTGGACTCAAAGAATTTCCAGATAATAAGCAGGCGTGTCTTGGCAGGCGTATTGACATGTTTGCAGTTGAATCAGGACTTTGAGCAGAACTCGACGCAGGACTTGAGTTTTGCTCCGTGCTGCTGCTGGAAACTTTAGGTCATTATGGTTGCCAGCACACGTTGCTCTGTCTTTTACAAGTGAATGGTATTTGGCCGAGCTCCGCCGAGGTCTTGCTGTTCGTAAAATCCGACGCTACTGTGTCTTCAGCTGGCTGCTGAAAGCAGATAAGGCTCAAGGCCTGGATTCCTCCTTGCTACGTTACTGTTATTGGTTCTCAGAGACTTTCTCTTTAATGTTTTTTTTTTTTTAATTTTTAAATGAATGTGTCTGTAGTTACCTTTGTCATTTAACTCACGAGCTTTGTTCTGATTCCTGCCACACACACCTGGCTGTAATAAGCCACTACCTGGGACATATACTAGCTGTCCTCTCCCAGACTTTCTGCTTCCTGTGATTAGGTATCCAGCTTTATTTCCTTTTGTGTCTTTAGTAAGTGCGCGACTTCAGCTTCCTCCTGGTGTTTGCCTCCTGCCTTCCACGCATTGATATCGTTTGTCCCTGGATTTTTGACCACTCTCTATTCTGCATCCCGCTTATGAAGCTGCCGTTGCTGATTTATTGGTCTTGATCCCTGCCCCGTCAATAAACCCTACTCTAGGACTTTACTTTGAGGCTGCTCTGATCAAAGCGCTCAAGTTTTTTTCTTTGTCAACCATCACGATGTCAAGCACACGATTCTTTTGTTCCCTTTCCAATTACTTTTTTTTTTATCCTTTCGTTTCTCAAAATGGATTTGTGTAATTTATGCCAACATGTGTTTGTGCAGAGCCCAGGCTGTTTTCTCAATCACTTTCTGCTCTGCTAGTCTGTCCTGATTTTTTTTTCTAAATTTAGTGCGCAATATACAAGCTATTGCACAATCTTCGGTACGCAAAGACTACCCAGATGTTGTCGTCCGACTGGGAGAGTTTCCAACTGACCACTCGACCCCACATACTGTATTCCATAATGCAGTGGGCAGCGTTCATCGTCTCGTTAGGGTCGTATGATGATGCCATGAACAAATGACATCTGCCATGTGTGCAGTACATAATGGTTGCTCAGCGGGATGAAATGGTTTTCCTGTGATTGCCGTGTAGGTATGCACAGTCTCATATCTTGTGGCTGTTCTCTCCTCGTGGCTCTTTTGAGTTGCAGGTGTCCCCGGTCTCGCCTCTCGGTCTTCCTGATGTTTCTGTTGTTCTGTTGGAAGTCCGTTCCCATTCAGACGCTGTTGTGGATTCTGCAACCATCACTATCAAAGAAACAAAGAGTTTCACTTTCTTTACCGAAGAACTTCCACGGTCATAGATTTACAGCAGATTTTCGTGATTAAGCAGGTGTGCAAATGAGTGCTAGGCGTCTGTATATTCTTTTTTTTTGCCCCCTTTCTCTTAAGAATGTTGCAAAATAATGGCGCAACAGTCCCCTCTAGCAGTCTGGCATTTAAATTGCAACAAACATTTATATGGAACAAACAGGCAAAATACCTTCAAAGCAGCGTGTAGCCTTTTAAAAATTAACAGTACAAACGCATTTGGATGTTGTGTCTGGTTTCTTATTTTTAGGTGCCCAATATTCACCCATTACTTTACAATTCTAATCTTAAACCATGGCCTCGATTGTACAACTCCCGCTACCTGCAAATTGCGAGTTTAGGAACTCCGCTAAACGCTAATGCAATCTTCCGCTTCCCTAAAGCCGCTACCCCCTATACCGACCCCCTTACTCACATTGTAGTTGTGGCAATGGGCGTGTCTTTTGCGCTTTCCGCAAACTCGGTATCTTGCGATCGCGGGTTTAAGGTAGCGGGTACAGAGTGGACAGACCACCCGCAACCTGCTACTCGCGATCGCAAGATACCAAGTTTGCGGAGAGCGCAACCAGCATGACGGCGCGTAAAAGAGCGTGCTGAGAATATGTTCCCACGGCTCTACCTGGCCGTGTTTACCGGGAGGACACCAACTATCTGGGACTTTCAGGTAGCTGATAGGAATTGTCTGTGTAAAAATATTTATATGTATATATCAGTGCAGAGGAGGAAGGAAGAGGAGGAAGCTCTACAGCAAAGTCCCAGACGAGCTGCACATGAGAGCTGCTCTGATCTGGATGAAAAGACGCTCCATAGTGGTTAGCTGGTAGCGCAACCTGCTCTTAAAGGCAATGGCTGCTGACGCACTGATTGGTTTAACAGGTGGAACGCCCTAACCACATGCAGAAACACAGCTGAGTTGTTTTAGTCAATCAACTAGTTGTCTTCACTAAAGGTCTGAACCAGTTCAGTTGATTGAATGAAACAACTCAGCTGTGTTTCTGCATCGTTGGAACAAAAACCTGCAGCCACACGGCCCTTTCAGGAATGAGTTTGAGACCCCTGATGTAGAGGGTAGCGCAGGTGGGATAGCGGGTTTAGGGCGTGGAAGATTGCGTTCTTTGCGGGGGAACGCCCCTCCCGCTACCTGCTATCTCTTTAGGAGCGGCTTTAGTAGGTTTGGCAGAAGATTGGACCCCATATGTTTGAAACATCACAAACAATATTCAACAGACGCAGCTCTTTCTCTCTGCTGTTACCCACCAGCCAGTGCGTGCTAACCAGGGGTCACCGTCATTTCGAGTCTTTCAATGGTATAACATATTTGCAGTGTTTCTGTTTTAGCAGCTGTAAATAAGAGAGATAACGAGATGTGTCATGACCATGATCACAGTTGAATTAGATATGCATTCATGTTAAATCCTGATAAGCCAGATCACAATTTTGCTGCATCATCACTGAGTTTTGTTTGTGGTACTTTTGTAGTAAATCAAAATATACTACAGCTGTGTAGGGTAAACAGATATAAAAAACAATTAAAAAGCATTTGAAATCATTCATTTTCATTCACTGAAATTAGTTAAAAAGGCTTTGCAAAAATAAAAGAACAGCCTCAGCCTTGGTTCTGACGTGTGCACAGATCTGGCGACAGAGTGCTGATCCTTCGACGCCCCAGTCGTCCACCCAGTCCGACCTCCTCCTCTGCTGTTTCACAAACTCCCTGCTTCCCAAATAGTTTTCTGCCACCGAGTTGAGCGCGCTTCCATCTCGCCTCAGATCTAAAATTCAGCGCCGCTCCCACGTATTCACAGCAGCCCCATTCAGAACCGAGCGTTCATCCTCACTTCCTCCATCATCCCGCCACTGCAGTTATACACAGATGTGCTTCATGAAATCACCTTTACTGCCTTTGTTTCTTATTACTACCACAAGTCAGCCTGGCCTTCACGTAGCTTCAGTAGATCATGAAAGGCTTGAGCTTGTCTTTCATGTCTGCTGGTATATTAAAAAAAGAAAAAAAAACATGCCTAAAACATACCAAGGATCATGCTAATTCACTCTGTTACACTGCGTGATTAGGAAGGTTAAGACTGAAAGGTGCTCCTAATGACGGGAGAAGAAGAAGAAAGTGTGTGCGTGGGCGGACAGGCAGCGGAGCTGTACGTGATCATGGTCAGATGTGTGGGTGGGGGGAGGTCACGGCGGCTGCTGATTACGCAGATGGCGCGCTCACCATTAGGTGGACGTGATTGACAAATGCTGCATCCGTCCCCGATCCGTTCCTGCGGCATGTCACCAACAATGGCATACAGCGCTGGATGCTGTGATAATTTGTTTCTATCCAGTTGCCAAGCTTGTTTAATTCATTTTCATTTTTTTAAAAAAAAGGAAAAAGGGGGGAAAAAAACAAAAAGTGTGTTTAAAAAAGTGTGTGTGAATCTATTCATCCGCTGCAGGCAAGCGGTAGTTTTTAAATAAAATGAAATAAAAAGGAAGAAATCATTTTGGACCTGGGGATTTGATAAACTGATGAAATGATCCCGACAACAAACACTTGGATCTCGTAAGTAAACACCATCCGACCAAAGTGAACATATAATGAGTAACCCTTTTAAGGTTTGTGATGAATTTCAGTCCGTCATTGTCGACTGTAAGTTCCAGCTGGTTCTGTCCCAGTAGCTCTCAGCACGTTGTGACTTCCTCTGATTCATATTGATTTTCTGATGAGAATTTTTTCCATTTCCATTTCCATTTACTCCAAGCTAAGTTTACTTTGTTTATTAGATGATTGATTTAACCACCGTTTAGTAAAAGTATTAATATGATTTAGCAGTAGGGAGGGTGATGAGTTCTCTGTTAGCATTAGCTCTGGTCCATAGGTCTATCCCACACCAGAGCTATGTTAACATGAGACAGTCGCAGCATTGTATTAAGATGATTAATACAAGTGACGTTAACATCACAAGCCTCACCTTATACCTAACAAAATAAATATCCAGGGCCATGTATATTTGTAGACAACAAGGCAGGCTTATAGCTGGCTAGCGAGCTCTGGTCCATAGTGGAGAAGTCATCGACACTATGGACCAGAGCTAATGCTAATGCTAACAGAACTCATCACCCTCCCTGCTGCTAAATCATATTATTACTTTTACTAAACAGTGGTTAAGTCAATCATCTAATAAACAAAGTAAACTTACGTTGGAGTAAATGTAGGTGTGTTTTGTAACTTTCCCCACGTTCAGTTGCTTATGTAGACGGACACAATTCAACCTACAGCTGCATTCTCCAGTGTTTGTTTTGTCTTGGGAAAGGGAATAAAAATGTTCCCTCCAAACGTTCTGGACACCTCGAGTCACTGTTGCAGGTTCCCCAGCAGCAATATTTCACCATGGCGTTATTATAGTATGAATATTAACACTGATGATACACATCGGAAAAATAGCGAATTAACACAATCCTTAACGCAGCAGCAGAAAGGTTGTCCGACCTAGCAACAGTAACTAGGGAGGGGGCGGTGCTTACCGAAAGGTCAATTCTGCACGGGCTCCTGTGAAGGAGCGTCTTTCCACCCCAGATGCTGAACTAAGCTGAGTTTTTGTCCATGCCATCTTCCAGGATGGAGTGCACGTGACACCATCTCTTCAGTTTCTACTGCCAGGCTACAAACACAACATTCACGCCGATCTCTCTGCCATACTTACAACATTTGAAGTTGTTTTTTTTTAAACACATTTTATGGTTTCTTTGTGGGAGTGTGTGTGGGAATTTAGATTTCGGCCAGCCTGGCTACACGGGTTACATTGTTTGCATTTAGATGAAGCGTGCAGAAAAATAATCATTTATATCCCTCCTCTAATCCACTGTTGTTCAGCTCACAGCTGGGTTGCAGTTCAGTCGTTTTTTTTTTTTTCCGTTCTTGTAAACATTGCTGTTTGGAAACAGGAATATCTCCTAACTCGCTTTGCTTCGGTATGGCAAATTAACAGGGGATGACAGATCTATACTCATTCTCACTCCTTCTCACTCCTTCTCACACAGCTACTAAATCATCAGTGCGGTAACTGAGGATTTAGCCTACTTTTCTTCGTATTGCAGCTGGAAGGATGTCTGTATATTTACATGCTGCACTTGAAGCCTCTGGGGGAAGATCTCCTCTGATGTTGGAGCTCTCTTAACAAGCATTACATCACATATTAGCGACTGATCTCGGTGTAAAAACATGTTAAGTGCAAGTGTGTGCCGGCGGCA